>CM053169.1:19237543-19348743 GCA_012977825.3 Pteromalus puparum | reverse complement strand
GTCGACATCTGTATCTCAGCTTCTACTCAGTGGATTGTGATCCACCAACTCTCATTTTCTTCGTTTTAACTATAGCATGATGGGAAAACAGTTCGTTTTACATTTTGTAGGCGTGTTTTTTTTTTTATAGCGATTTTTTAGTTTTGAGATTTCAGTTTTCTCCGATAAAGTTATTGAAAAAGTTAATAAAAGTAAATTGCTTAATATGCACATGAAAGAGAATAAAATTACCTATCTTTTTACCGCGGAGAATTTATATTATCTTTCGTCGTTCTTTTATTATACACCATAAAGTGAAATTTTTTAAAATCGTTATAACTCAAAAACTAAATAGTGAATCATTCTAAAAAAATATATGATTATTGAAGGTAATTAGAACTAATAATAATAATAATAATAATATTTATTAATTGTTTTGCCATTAAGGCATATACAACATATGTACACTTTTTCTTTTTACATTGCTTTCTGTTCTTATGTGTTTATGTGTGTTCTTGTTTATGTGTGTGTGTTTTCATGTGTGTTTGTGCGTGTGTCTGAGCTTTCTCTCGCTCTGTTCTGTCCTTCTTCCTCAATCCTCTTTCTCTCCTGCTGCATCCTCGTATCTCCATCTTTTGTAACCTTTTTCTTCTGCCTGCTGCCTAGCCCTTTTTCCTTTCCCCACTATCCACTCCCTTTCTTCGTCCCACTCATACCTCAATCCCTCCACTTCTGCAATTATTGCCTCTTTTAGGCATTTTTCCTCTCTCTCCTCTTCTTCCTCCTCTCTCCTTCTCAATTCTCTCATTATGAGAGCTTTTGCCCTCCTCTCCTCGTGCGTTAGCCACTGCTCCAATCTTATTTTTCCTCCCTCTTTGATCTCTGCTCTCTTCTCCCAGATTTTCTCCATATCTTTAAAAATTACTTTTAAAAATTACTTTTTTTGTGTCCTCCGACCTCGTATTCTCTATCTCCCAATCTACTCCTTCCATGATATCCTCCACCCACTCCTTCAGTGAGTCCTCCTCTTTCCAATTATTTAGGTGCACGATCACACCTCTATCCCAGACCATGCATCTATTACCATCTCTTTGTTTTTCCATTCTGTCTCTTCTCCCTTCCTTTCTGCACTTGTTTTCGTTGACTTCTCCTATTCTTCTTCCTCCTTTTGTGGGTAACTAGAACTATGTACCACTTTAATTTTAAGTCAGTTCATCGAAGAAAAACATCATAAACTGAAAAAAGTCGTTTTTCTATGGGAGACCATAACTGGAGTAAAAAGGAATTAATCAAGTTCAAATTTTGAATTTAGTTAGTATTATATAGCATCTTGATCCCTATGTTTGGGTTGTTTACAAAACCGATTAGTTTCGAAGATATGAAGCTTCAAAATTTTTTTCTCACCCTGTATACTATGAATCGTTATTTTTACGTGACGCGATGTTAAAACTGTTACATTTCCTTACAAAAAAAAAACGCGCCGAGATATCTACCGCTTGGTGGTGAGGAAACGATATCATTTAGATGTAATTAATACAAAGATTACGTTAAATAAAATATTTTAAAGTGTTAGTAAATAAGATGTTAAGTAAAAAAGGGAAGGTGATGTCTCTTGGAGATTAGTTTAACAATTACCTATGCAAGATATACGAAAGAAAGATAGGGAAAGAGAGAGAGAGAGAGAGAGAGAGAGAGAGAGAGAGAGAGAGAGAGAGAGAGAGATAATTATATATATGTAATTGATTCAAAATAATTGTATCCATCAAAAAAAAAATATATATATATATATAATTATATATGAAGTAAAAACAATTCTGATATTAAGCAATACATAATGTTGAAGGAAGCTACGTGCCAAAGAATTGGCAGCGGTTTTTTGTTCAGTATATGACCATGGAAGGACCGTGAAGTTGGCCGCAGCAAGTGTTTTAATTCATTATTTACAATTTATTATAATATGGTTGTGGTTTTTGACTTGGTCACATATTTATTTGATGCTATATGTTTGATTGTCAATAAAAATATTGACAAAAAACATGCTTTATTCGTGTTATGTCTCATATTTATATACACAGTACGCTTGGTCTGACCAGTGATTAGACCGTGAAGTTGGCCGCTGACAAGGTGTATTGGCTTGATGAGAAACATTGCTTTCTCACATTTTTCTTCATGCTGCCTAACAATATCAAGTGGCACGGTAGAGGTTGCCGGTGCATACTCTGCGTTCCGGAACAGTAATAGTAACTAGGTAGCCAGGGTAGCCAATGACGACATCTAGGTGGGGCGCACCGTGTTTTTTTTTTGTGTTTAGGTGTAAAAATCATTCGAGGGAGGTGTCTAGGTGTACAGGGTGGCCGTTGACGAGGTCTAGGTAGTTCGCACCGTGGACCTCGGTGTCTAGGTGTAAAAATCATTTGAGGGTGGTGTATCAAAACAATCAGTGATTTCATGTTAGTGATAAAAATGTTACAAAAAAGCCATGGTTGAAAGGTGCTAAAGATGCTTATATTTTATTTTTATTACGACAAACGCCATGCTCGTTTCATTGTATACTTTTGGTGTTTTTGTATGACGTTCTAATACATAAAAAGAAAATTTTAGTTGTTCATCAATAAACAAAATGAAACGGGCATGACAATAGTTAGGTAGTAAGTATTAGCGCTTTCACATACTGTATGGTCTAAGTGAAGACCATGCACAGCGAAAAGAAATATTCTGAGCAAAAATTCAACTTGCAATATTTCACTAATGAAGTAATCTTTTAGAATGAATCTTTTTCTTCAGAAAGATTAGGTAAATAGCTTTCAAGTCGATAGCGATAGAACAGGCTTAGGTGCAACAATAATTATATAAATGCGTTTGGAAAATTATTTTGAGATTAGAGAACCCAAGATCAAAGTATAATAGGGACGCGACCCGCGCCGTCATCGTGTCGTATACTAATTCGTATTGGGAGTTAAAATAAGCCTGCGACACTAGCGGCTCACAGTGGCGTGTTTTGGGATTTTTATGTCAAAATCGTATATCTCCTTAAAGAAATGAGCTAGGATCAGTGTTGGCGACCGGAAGTGCAGAAATCGCACCCGATGGCTAACTTCACACCGCACCGATATACGAAATTGTTCGGAAAAATTGTATTGACTATTCATTGGTGTAAATAACAAAGTACAAGAATAAGATTGATAACAATATAAAAGGAATTGCCTAAAACTAACTTTCTAATGAAAATAGACAATATAACCTCGTTTAAAATTTTTTTCTATAACTAAAGCTCGCAAACCCACCTACCGTGTCCACAGCGAGTTTAATAAAAATATACGTCGGAACATTTATGAAAGGCAAGCGACTGCGAGCTACAAATCCAAAACCAAGATGCTTAAACCCGCCTACCTTACGTGCAGCGCGTTTAATAAAAATAATGTCGGAAAATCGGGAGTAGGCGAGCGACTGCAAATAACAAATCTAAATCCAAAATCCTTGAGCCCAGCTACCCCAAGTGATGCGTGTTTTAATCGTGTTTTGATAAGGGAATTCTTTTGCAAAAATTTGTTGGCTTATTGGAGGAAGGCGAGCGACTGCGAGCAACAAATGTAAAACTAAAGCTCTTAAACCACGTACCGTAGTCGCATCGAGTTTAATAATAAAATGTGACGGCATATCGGAGAGAGGCGAGCAACTGCGAGCAACAAGACTAAAACCAATATGCTTCAACCCCCCCTGTCCCACGTGCAGCAAGTTTAATAAAAAGAATGCTTTGGTACACCGGAGAAAGGTGAGCAACAATTCTAAAACCAAAGTCGCCAAACCCACATACCCTGCTTGCAGCGAATTTTGCTCGCAGTCGCTCGATTTTCACCAATATGCCAACAAAATTATGCAAAATAATCACCTTATTAAAACACTTGGGGTAGCTGGGTTCAAGGATTTAGGATTTAGATATATTCCTTGCAGANTTTTGGATTTGTAGCTCGCAGTCGCTTGCCTTTCATAAATGTTCCGACGTATATTTTTATTAAACTCGCTGTGGACACGGTAGGTGGGTTTGAGAGCTTTAGTTATAGAAAAAATTTTTAAACGAGGTTATATTGTCTATTTTCATTAGAAAGTTAGTTTTAGGCAATTCCTTTTATATTGTTATCAATCTTATTCTTGTACTTTGTTATTTACACCAATGAATAGTCAATACAATTTTTCCGAACAATTTCGTATATCGGTGCGGTGTGAAGTTAGCCATCGGGTGCGATTTCTGCACTTCCGGTCGTCAACACTGGCTAGGATAATGAAATTTGGTATTCTATAAGATGAAGTGTTCTAGAGTATGGGAAAAATAGTCTCGATATTCAAGTGTTGTTACATAACCTCAAAAATGGTGCCCGACTATAGAAACTTTCGATAAAAATGTATTAATTTCTGTGCGAAGCCTAGAAAAAATAGACAAAATTGATTTCTGCACATGTTATTTATTGTATTTTTTCACGCCGAATCGAACTACTGTGGCTAAATTTTCATAGAATGTATAAGAGAAAAACGCGAATTATTGCTTAAAATCGTGTAATTTGCGTTTTTCTCTCAAGGGGGACATCCTACGGCAATTTATTCACCGGATTTCGATTCAGCATGAAAAAATATATTGGAAAATATGTGTAAATGTAGAATGGAAGTAGTTTCAAAACCCAAATAACTGACAATGAGCATTTTAAATATGAAAAACACGATTTTAAGCAATAATTCGCGTTTTTCTCTTAAACAATCTATGGCAATTTAGCCACAATCGTTCGATTCAGCGTGGAAAAATACATTAAAAACATGTGCAGAAATTAATTTTCTCTATTTTTTCTAGGCTTTGCATGAAAATTAATACATTTTTATTGAATGTTTCTATGTTCGGGCACCATTTTTGAGGTTATGTAACAACACTTGAATATCGAGACTATTTTTCCCATACTCTAGAACACTTTCATCTAATAGCACACCAAATTTCATTGTCCTAGCTTATTTCTTTTAGGAGATATACGATTTTGACACAAAAATCCCAAAACACGCCACTGTGCGGCTGCTGAGAGAAGTAAAAAACATGGCGTCGTCCTACCTACACTGCATTATTTTAACATGGGATGTATCACTTTTTATCAATTTAGTTAAAAATGAAGGTGTCTGAGGGCTTTTTATCCTCTTCCAAATATTCCGAAACCATACTCTTCCACAAACCACTTAGATTCATCAATCAAAACACCCGAACAGAAATTAAAAACTTCAGCATCTCAATTCATAGCAACGGTAAACATACAATCGCCCATAAAAAATCCGTCAAATATCTTGGAGTTCAAATCGATTATTTATTAAGACTTAACACCCATATTATCAATCAGTTAACCAAAGCCAAAAAAGCATTCAGGGCAAACAATAGAATTTTTTTCAACAGAAATCTCTCTGCCAGGACCAAGGTTATCTGCTATCTTTTGCTGATAAGGCCCATCATTACCTACGCTGCACCGGTGTGGTGGAACGTGTGCGCCTCCACAATGGAGAAACTCCGAAAATTTGAGAGGTCGTGTCTCCGCGCAGCTCTGCATATTTATCGTAAAACCGACTCAAAGAAATTCATTAGCAATAAGCAAATTTATAATAAGGCGAACGTTTCGCGAATTGACTCGTTTATAATCAAGCTTAGTCGCGATTATTTCGCAAAACTTAAACGCTCTAAGAATAAGTACTTAAATCACTATAGTGTATATAACGAACCTGAATGTAAACTCAGAGCGGTTTCTGGTTACCTACTGCCCCAGGACTTTATGTTTTTTGACTCGATCAACATCATAACATCTCAAGAAAATGTACCTCTAATTTACCATACTCCTCGCCACAGCTCTAATAAATCAATCGATATTCTAAAAATCCAAGCTCAAACCAATAACAAATATTCGACAACTCTGCCCAACAGAGACATCATCGATAATTACAAATCTAATGAAAAATACTGGTGGCTGGCAGAAGATCCCAGAAACCGCGATGAGGTCCGCAGAAGGCGATACAGGATATAATGTCTCTCAAGCAAAGCCACTACCACCCTTTCACCTATCATGATTTTATGTAACTAGTCTTAGCGCAGTGCGCTGCGCGCACTGTAGTAGAATATTAATTCATTAACTTATTAAATGAAATATAAATGCTTGATTGATATTTTTAATATTTGTTTTCTATTACGGAAATATATCAAACTTTACAATATATGATTCATTTCGCGCTCATGTAAATTTCAAAATTGCCGCGGTTTCGTCACCAACTACCTTTTAAAATTTTAAGGTTATGTCTCAACTCAGTTCGTGTCAACGTTCACATCATGTCACTTTTTGTAACAATGATAATATTTACAATAGAATATTATAAATACACAACTAATAATTATTGATATGTATTATAGTAATATATTACATTCTTTGTATTAGGATCAATTTTAGAAATCAAAAACAAATCAAAAAATAACGATACTTTTGACGCATGCGCACTACACGAGCCAATCATATTGACACATTCTTGGCTTCACTTCATCCGGTCATGACTTTTTTATATAGGGATTAGTGCAACCATTCATACTTTCTAACAGCGTCACTTGTAAGAGTTCATCTTTATTGCTTCCTCCTAGAGGAAGCTTTGTAATAGTAAAATTTTCGGTTTCGCTAAATCTTTATAGAAACATGTTTTGAGATGTTAGAAGTTCGAATTACGTGATTTTAGGAAATGTCTGTATGGATGTGTGTGTGTGTGTGTGTGTGTGTGTGTGTGTGTGTGTGTGTGTGTGTGGATGTATACCGTCATATTTCTGGAACTACTTCGTCAATATTAATCAAATTTAACATGCATATTTATTTTTGAATTCTGAATTCGGGAAAAACATTTTTTTTTTAATTTTTTTAATTATTTTTTTTTTTATGGCGATTTTTTGATTTTTAAAAATTTTTTTGCGTTTTTTTCACTCATCCCGTTGTTACAAATAATTCAGCTAAAATGCATTTTAAAGATACTAAAATTAACTACTTTTCCCCGTTTGGTCCTCGGGATCGACCGCTCCGTTCGGCAGATAAAATGAAAAAGGTGATTTTTTTTTTAAATTCATATCTCTGAAAGCTAAACATCATAACCTCACGAAAAAAATCATGTTGATGGGTCACATGTCACAACTATATTTCATTAAAATTTCAAGTGATTTGTCTACGTATTTTTGTTCAGTAATAAATCGAAAACTGAAAAAAAAGATTTTTTTTGTGCCTCGATTACGGGCGTAAAAAAGCCTAATTGCACTTGAGATTTTGGGAAAAGGTAGATATTTTATTTGTCTTGGTTAAGGTTCATTGCGCAGCTTTTAACCCCCTATGGTTCTCAAGATATCAAGGTTTGAATTTTTTTTTTTATTTTTTGATTTCTTATATCTTTAAACAATGTAGTCAATGCCTCAAATTTTATGTGGCGATTCATCTCATAAACAAAGCTATCGCTGTTAAAATTTAAACGATTTTTGTTAAGCAGTTCTCAAATAAAGAGCTAAATGTAAAAACCGATTTTTAAAAATTTGGCTTTTTTTCTAAGGGTGTGGTTGCACGTTTTAAAGTCCCTCCCTATGAATTTATTTATATGATTTATACTGTTATGTATATATAGTATATATATATATATATATATATATTGCTACGCGGGAGGAATAGGTAGTGTGTTGCGTCGTGGTGAGGTTTTCAGCTGTGCCGCTAAGGATCAAACCCAGGGACGTGGAGAGAGTGCGGGTTAACTAAAAGGCCAAGGAGTAAGCTTGAGTAGTTTGTTTCTTGCTTTTGCCATGCTACGCACGTTATTTGTGCGTACCTGACTCATATATATATTCAAAATATTTTCAAATAAATTAATTACCCATACCTTGTATGTACATTAAGACAATATATTTAAAATTTGAATTATAATTTAAAACTTCTTCGACGATTTCATCCGTTTCAGATCCACAAGATTTGGAACCTGATAAGCTGATTGATTTCGTATTCGGAGTTCTGATATACACCTGTGTATGAATACTGGAAATGGTGAATAACGTTACAAAAAATGGTACAGTAAAAATATTTTATTTTCTTTAGTTTTTTTTTTTTTTTTTTTTGAAGGGGTGAGGAGGTGGAAATCTTCTAAAAGACATTTTAATTTGAAATTCACATTTAATTTGAATTATCTTCTTACGTACCAGCAGAATAATAAAACAACATCATCATCATCATCTTCAGACGCTAGAACAACTTTTTCTCCGTAATACATTTCAGACCAGGTTCGAGTACTTGTAAATAAAATACACTTATTAATAAAAACCGGATACCGACTATATTGGAATTCTTTATAAGAAATGAGTCTATTCGTACAGCTGTCAGACTCTGACTGATAAAAACAATAACATACGATGTCGTTGATTTCGTTGTCAAGTGCTAAGGTTGCTATGCTCAATTCATAAATGAATCTTTAAATGAATCATAATCAGGTTATTTGATCACACCGGCTGTCATCAAACATACGCAACGTCATTGAAGTATAAAGTAGATCGGCGGACGCGAGAGCTTTTACCTATTCTTCTAAATGGTCTTTTTAACATATTAAATAATCTGAAAAAGCTGTGAGAGCTGCTGACACTTCAGCGGTTATAGTTTATACTTATCTGATTATGTTTTTTTCTATTATCCCTGTAAAGTTTTATTAATAATGCTTCTCGTTTATTCCCACTTATTCTTGAAGTAACACATGTAGTTTGTATTGACTACATGGTTTGAGATATCAAGGTTTGAATTTTTTATTTTTTTTTTTTGATTCCTAATACTCTAAAAAAGTGTAGTCAAATGCTCAATTTTATTTGGTGATTTACCATAAACAAAGCTATCTGCTGTTAAAATTTTAAACAATTTCGTTAAGCAGATTCTCCAGTAAAGGAGCTGAAATGTACGACCGATTTTTCTCCAAATTGGCTTCCTCTTATATGGATGTCTAGTGCTTCTACACAAAATAATTAAACTTGGAAATATTTAAAATAGCATTCATACACTGTATTTTAAAACAATATTTTTATTGGCACAATAAATTTCGTTGGAGGAAGCTACGTGCCAATGAATTGGCAGCGGTTTTATTCTTTTTTTTGTTTTTCCGACGAATTTATAAGGTAATTGATCGCAGGTTTTTTTTTTATATACAATTTTTTACCCGCACTATCTCTGCTAAACATTGTTAAAGCAACTAGGACGATTTGTTCCACCGCTTTTAAACTACCGTTATCTATAGCTATAAGGAATCACGAACTGTTAAACGCGGAGCTGTTCTACCTGAACCATACGTTATTCTTAACTTATCAAATAGGCTTTTATTTTGTGTTTTGTTTGCGCCTAACTACTGTACCACATGTTCAAAAATAAGCCAATAATAAAAATCTTTAAAACAACAAAAAAAAAAAGGTTCGATCCCTACCTCCCGGCCCTTTTTTTTTAATTTTCAATAAATCCTTCAGTGTGACACACTGTGCCATACTGTGCCATAGTGTGCCATAGTGTGCCACAAAATTATTAATTTATAAATGGGTGTACGCTCGCTGTGCTATTGTGTGCCATGGTATGCCAAAGTGTGCCAAAGTGTGCCATAGTGTGCCATAGTGTGCCATACTGTTTCACTTGTCCGAATTTGACCACTTTAGCATACTTTGGCACACTTTAGCACACTTCAGCACACTTTGGCACACTTTGGCACACTTGGGCACACTTGGGCACACTTGGGCACACTTGGGCACACTTGGGCACACTTTGGCACAACTAATTATTTCCACTAGGGAATAATAATAATTAAGTAATTTTAATTTTCAGGGTGCCGGTAGCAAAAAAGTCAGACAATCAATATCATTTCTATTAAATCAAAATTAAAATAAAATAAAATGTGATATCAAGTAGAATTGACAGTTGTGATATGATATTGTACAAAATTAATTGTAATTCGTATTCAAAGATTAATGCAATATGATATATTGTGATTGTAAAAACAGTAAATAAGAGATCAATAGCATAAATAATAAAAACTTGTAATTGTTGCTTTTATATTTAAAGAAAATAAAATATCTAATAAGAAAACATTTTTTTTAAATAATTCATCATTTAACGATATTGCGATCTTCGTGGATAAACGAACAGGCTGTCAAATATTGAGTGAATATACATATACATGTATATATATATATATATATACATCTCTCTCTCTCTCTCTTAGACAATTTAATTTTTTTTACCAAGTACGCTAAATTAAAATTTACTGGAGTTTTAGTAGCGCGCTGCAGTAATCGTTCTATCGTAGTTTCACGAATTGCAAAAATGTCAGTTCCGTAACCTAGTCAAATATGGATTCTTCACATAACTTTTTATAAAAGTAATGTTGTGGTTTAGCTTTAGGGACTTGTTTTGTATGTAATTCCAGTTAGAATAACCGTCCGGCAAGTTAAAAATAGTCGATTTTAGTATAGAACATTTGTGTGCCTGTTTTGAGCCAGTTACGGCAGAATTACCCATATGTATAATTATAAACAATTCTTAGCACATATATTCGAAAATACTTACTATTTACTCGAGAAAAACGCCCTATATGTTTAAATACATTGTTGCTAAGTAGTAGTTTACTAGCGTTACGGAACTGACAGGTTGTGCTTTTTTCCGAAATTTCTGATGAAAAATCAGCTAGCACTTCCACAATTTTGAATTTTGGAACCATTCAACGGTTGGATTTCATAAATAGTAGTATATAGTTTGAAATTCTACCGATAAGCGGCGCTATATGACACACTAGAACGCTTTTAACATAAGGTAATATACCAATAGAGGGTACCTTTTTAATGCAAAAATGGGCGTCAAAGAGTAAGCGCCCAGCTTTAATATTAAATAATTTATTTTAATCCCAAAACCATGAAAAATATATTGTAATAGGTTTATAGTTCATACTATATATGATGGAATTTTTTTTACATGTCGTAATTTTATCTGCATTGACCTTTTAGATTGAAATCCGTGTTGGAGACAGGTTACGGAACTGACATTTGAGGCCTATTATATTGCGTAGTTTTAAATATAAGCCTGCATACTCGGTTATAACTATTGGTAAATATAGTTAGTTATGCCAGACATACATAAAACCGCTTGTGCGATTTTTTTTCAAATGTGTAAACGCCTGGGAAGCAGGCGTGCAGAATGAGCCAGTTACGGCAGAATCACCCATATATATATATATATATATATATATATATATATATATTATGATGTAAAATGCACATCGTAGACTACAAGACAACGGGAATTTAATAAAAGCTAAAAAAGCTAATAAAAGCTATAATTTATTATTATTATAAACGTTTTTAGAGTGCAAAATTTACATATTATAAACTGATCATAAAAGTTATTAACTCATATTAACTTATTTTAGGTAAATAAATTTCCGCCTGGGACTATGCAGACAATATAATTATAATTCTGAAAAGTATTCTAAACTTATGATAGCTAAAAATCATCGGATTTTTATCGTTCAAATTTTGTTTTATTTATTAAAAGATAGTTAACTCGTATAACTGTATACCAAAGTATTGCTGAAAAAATAAAATAAGTTTTAAAAAAAGGACGAATGATTTTCGAGATGAGGAGAACCGCTTCTCGTCTCGTGCTCGTCTCGTCTCGTAAATGGAGCGTCTCGCACAGCCTTACTTTTTTAATTAAGAGAGGAGAATTAACGGCTTCAAAACATCAGATCAACACTTTTTTAATTAAGAGAGAGGAAGAGAGTAATAAGCGCCCGCAACGCTGAACCCTTTGAAATTTTGAAAGTTGGCGCTTCGTCGCCGGTAACAGCAGGTAAGTTAGATCGGCGAAGGTATACATTATCATCAAATCGAGGACCTGATCACTGATGGCGACTGGCGAGTGGCGACTGCCTCGCTGGCCTGGGCTGAGACTCCATGCAGCTAATAGCAGTAGCTATAGGTAGAGCTCGTCAAGTCGTCAGCCTATTTATGCTTTGGGCCGTTGCATTGGGCGTGAGTGAGTGAGTGCGACACTGAGACGAGACGTGAGCGTGAAGCACAATACATCTGTAATATACCTATAACGTGTTTTATTACAAGCTGCAGTCAAGCCAAGCCAAAATATTTAAGTGATTCACGCACACTACTGAGCACTGTAGTGGGGCAACAAGCGCAAATGAGTAAATGACACAGCACTCAGCAGGCAGCTGCCGCAGCGCTGATGACGAGTGCGGAATTACTCATCAACTCATCCACCATCAGCTTTCGTACATAGCCTGGTGCATATACTTGGCACTCAGATAGGTAGAAGGAAGACCGTCCGCCGCTAAGATAGTGAATATATAATACCCAAGCAACGCAGCGCCCATCCAGGATCTGCCAGGATCCAGCATCCTCTCTTATTATTGCTTCTCATCAGGCTTCAAGTTCAGCCCGTCCGTCTCTCGCGCACGACACAGTCGCGGATCTTGAACTCTGAACTCTCTCTCTCTCTCTCTCTCTCTCTCTCTCAGCTCTTGAGCTCTGAGCTCTCCACAGTCTACACGCATATAATATATATACAGCAGTCACAGTCAGCAGTACCTACTAACCTACCACCACAGCCTATTACCAGCCACACCACGTCTCGCAGCAATGGTGAGTACTTATGCATCGCCAAAACAAAAGCCATTCCGATGCAGCTCTTCACTTACTCATGGCCCTGTTCTGTTTTTCTCTATCTCTGTCGCAGGCTTCGTACACAGAGGATCAGTTAGCCGGTAAGTACCTACTCGCGGAATACCAAAAAGGGGGACAGCCCGCAACTGCCCACCTCTGCGCCTGCTTTCCACGATTCAGGTCAAGAGTAACGCCGCGAAGCAAGCCTTTTATACTTATTCACTCGTCGTACGCGTGCCTTGTCCCTGTATGCTCGCTTCTATACCTTTTATGGTGCGACATTTCAAAGTGAACGTCCGTCCGCAAATCTCGATCGCTCCTTCGCTCTGCGAAGAACAGCACGGTAGCAGCAGCAGTGTCCAGCCACTCAATGCTGTCTCGACTTTTGCCAGTGTAACATATCCTGCACCTGCACCTACCGCCGCCGCCGCCGCCGCCGCTGCTGCTGCTGCTGCTGCTGCTGCTGCTCCTGCTCCTGCTCCTGCTCCTGCTCCTGCTCCTGCTCCTGCTCCTGCTCCTTCTCCTATCCCTTCAGTGCTGGAGCTTTCGCAAGTTTTAGAGATTAAAATCAAGCATCATGTACGTCTTCACTTATCAAGAGTTGGCCAATAGGATGATGTCATCCATGGATGGTAAAATATGGAGGCTCTGACCTTGAAGACATGCACTCCCAGTAGATAGCTCGTAAGCAGTCAACGGAATGATAATCTTCATTGTGCATTTATTCGTTACAGAATTCCAGGAGGCATTCCAGCTGTTTGACAGCCGTGGAGATGGCAAAATTCATGTAGCACAAATTGGAGATGCTCTGCGGGCTCTGGGCCAGAATCCCACCGAATCGGATGTGAAAAAATTCACTAACCAGCACAAGCCCGACGAGAGAATCAGTTTTGAAGTGTTTCTGCCAATCTATCAAGCGATAAGCAAAGCACGCACCTCCGACACTGCTGATGACTTTATTGAAGGATTACGACACTTTGATAAGGATGGAAATGGTTTCATTTCATCAGCTGAACTCAGACACTTGTTAACCACTCTTGGTAAATAAAACAGCCTATTAATATTCAATCACCAATACTTTGATGACCTTGATCAACATCTCTAAGAAATCAAAATTTTTTGTTTCAGGTGAAAAACTGAGCGACGAAGAAGTTGAGACCCTATTGACTGGTCACGAAGATTCACAGGGTAACATAAACTACGAAGACTTTGTTCGTCAAGTTATGTGTGGTTGAAGCATTACATTCACTTACAATTCTATTCAAATTATACAATATTTCGGTATTATTTTCAAAAAACTATTTATGCATTTTACCTTAAATAATTTTTAGAACTAGAGGATATGCACAGCAAATTCCCTTCAAGTAAAACAACTCCAATGCTTCTGTCATTCTAAACAACTAAATTTAAATTTCATATTTTTAAGAAAATAGGAATTAGGTCTATTTTAATTATTAATAACATAGACCCGCTGTGCCTTAAATGTTACTAAGTTGATTGCATTTAATTAGCGTATATTAAACGACTTTATTACTGTACGAAATTAATAATTGACTAATTTAATTTTTTTCTCTCAATGCTTCTCATAGTTCAAAAAATAACTTCTTTAACGCGCGAGTCACAAACTACTGGTATCTTAATTTTTATAAAAATGCACAATAACAGAGATTTGTGATTGTGAACATTGTACTACTATGAGTTTCAAGATTTAATCAAAGCAATTGAAAAATGAAACTGTTAGGTTGCGTCTTTCGCTTCAACACGCATGTTTTTTAATGTTTATTCCCATTATTATTGTACTTGTACTTGATTTATTAGTAAATATAGCAATCATTTGGGGAAGCGTTTTTGCCTTTGTTTTCCCAAAAAGTACTCTAGAGTATACAATGAAAAATATTTTTTGTAAACTACACATCAATCTCTCTTTTCACATATGAACTTCCGAAGAACCATGCCTGACAAACAAGTATTAAAAATATATAATTATAAGATTTTTAACAAACTAAAACTTGAAGTTATAAAATCAATTGGCAAACTACCTTAATCTTTGTGTAATTTTTTTATTTGGTCCCTCCCTATAAATCTATATCTATATGTCCTACCTTAAAGGAGTGTATTTAGTAAAGGAGGAAATCGCGCCGATCTTTGCGCAGATGATTTGCTCAAACGAAATGAATATGTGCTTTAAAAAAATGATTGTATGTACATAGATTTTATTATGTACTACAATGCGCTGAAGCAGGCTCACTTTGTTTCAGTAAATATATGTTGCATAAACAAACGAGAAGCAATTCGAAGTCCACGTGGTTGTTCTTTAGGGTTATAATTATTCTAAGGTTTTTTACTAAAAAACGGATGTACGCAGCAGAGGCAACTTGCTTTAGCGCATTGTACATAATAAAATGTATGCACAATAATTTTTTTAGGGCACATATTCATTTCGTTTAAGCAAACCATCTGCACAAAGATTGACACGATTTCCTCGTTTACTATATATATTTTTGTATGACACCTAGATTTATATAATGTTGTTTCATAGCAATTTATATGTATTTTAATAGTCCAGTCTGAAAGGGGCAAAAAGTGCTTGATTTGTATTTCTTTAATTATATAAGGTATAAGTACGCCATTGCACATATCTGTTCGAGAGTATTAACAAAAATCGGCGAAGTTTTATTGCAGAATAATAATATTATATAGCGGAACCATTTCCGCGTGACTTTTTCTCGGATAGCAGTTCGCGGAATAACCCCGTTTGAAAAAACGTTTTAGAATATGATTTAATCGTAATTGAACAGAAAAAATGCGTCAATAAAATTGAAAAAACTACTAAAATGAAGTGTTTTTTATAAGCTATTGAAAACCATACTACAAAAATTTGTACAATAAGTATTGAAAGCAAACCTTGAGAACTACAAAACTTATCAGGTATGTATGTACTATGTAGTATATAATACTAGGAAAATCGACGGCGCTTCGCGCGGATAATATCGTTACGCAATTCTTTCTTTACATTCTAAACAGAATCCAAATGTTAACATTTTCCTCACTATAATATAATACATTTGTATATATGTATCTTGTCTCACCAATCATATGTCACCCAATATAATGTAGGTTATGTGCTTTTTAATTTTTGAAGTCAGATATTCGTTATTTATTTTATAGATAAATAATTAATTGTTACAAACCTAATCTCAAAATTTAAACTAATAAAACACGATCATTTATTATTAAACTCGTTACCATTCCAATTCAAATATTGAATTTTAAATGTTGGCGCCATCTAAACCGGATACACATCTGTCGACCAATCACGTTCAGCGCTAACTTCATTTATAGGCTTCTCAACATCCGATCATGACTTTTTTAAGAGAGGAAATGTTGGCGCCATCTAAACCGGATACACATCTGTCGACCAATCACGTTCAGCGCTAACTTCATTTATAGGCTTCACAACATCCGATCATGACTTTTTTAAGAGAGGATACAATACATTAAAGCGTGCAAAAGCTTTTTGGAAAACTCGATTTCAAATTATATAGATTTTTACATTTATAAAGAATTTGCTTTCTAATATGCAACTGTGTTATTTATTTTAATTTCCGTAAACATGTTTAAAACTGGCGTAAAAACGCAAATTTAAAATAATGTTCAAAATTAATGCAACACTTAATATAGAATAAGGTTTAATTAAACGTTAGCATATGTAAGTATTTCTCATGTAAGATTTGCAATTGCTTCTTGATTACTATATATAGGTAGTATATATATAATTTTATTCAAATAATATATGCGGTATTATTATTAGTTCTTAATATAAATGCAAGCAGTACCTCACAGCAATTTTGTCACACAAAATTTTAATATTATTAGTCTTAAGTCTTATTACATATGGCAGATTGGAATATTGTTATATAATTATATGTGCATTTATTTTGAAAAAATGTATAGTATGATAATATTATAGCTACAGCTAGCTGCTAATATCGCTGAAATATGCACTCTGCTTATTTTATAGACTGGATTAATATAAAGAGACTGATAAGAAATCCCTCGCGTAAGCAATGCTCATATTTCTCGTGATACTCAATACATTGTTTCAAAAATGAAGCAAACATGCAGTTCGGCGAATATTTGACGTCATCAGTCGTCGTGTTTAGTCAACATAATACAATCAACGAATATAGACTATACAATATAACGCTCCAGCGAAAACGAGACAGGCGCAAGATTGAAAGGAAAAACTACTGTCCCGTTACTTCAATTATGAATCTCTGAAAAATTGTCAAAATACGCATCTTGCGATCGAGCAGACAGATTAAATTAAATAGCTGCCGTCGAGATAAAATCAAATGAACAACGCAACTGCAGCTAATCAAGCAAGATGTCGAATTCAATGATTTTTTATGTTGAATTGACCTACTGCAGTACTTATGTGTACCTATAATGCGTATCGTGATCTATATTGCATCAGGCAATTATTATCTTTCATCAGATTACAGAAATGTAGTATCCTCATCGCTGAGATTCAATTCATGCGAGCAATCGGATTCGTATGTTTTTTTTTCTCCCATTTATTAGATAATATATAATATATATCGTCTCTCCCAACGATCGAGACTATAATTATAGAACATCCCAAATTACCGACGAAGAGCAGAGTATCTCGCAGCTAGAGTATAGCACAGTTCAGAAGACTAACACATTTCACTATTCGCCGCGAAAACTAGCACAATTCACGTATTTTTGTCACGAAGACAAAGTACACGCTTTCTACGTAATAATTTTTAAAGTTCTCAAATTTTTTTTTAATTTTACCTTTTACAAAAGCTGATCTGAACTGTGCTAGTCTTCGTGGAAAAAGTGTGAACTGTGTGCTACGTACTCTTTGTCGCCGGTATAATCTTCGTTGAGAGAGACGATTTATCAGTTTAGTTATTATGCTTATTATAGCTGTAGCCAACTGCAGATTCAGCTGCAGACTTTTTTCGTACGGGCCTGATAACGTATCGAGTAAAGTATCGAGTTCAGAGAAACTTAATAAGTTTTTAGAAATGGTTTTGATAACTGCAGCATACAAGGTCTAGTGTGTAAAATAATATGCACGAGAAGGTTCTTTTATTTATAAAATTATTTTTTAATCTCTGAATTTCATGAAATATTCATTCAATACAAATTTTACGTGTACTAATCATTAGTGAGTTTACACGAGCAAGGCCATCAGCTATAAGAAAAGCGTTTACATAATAGGCGTATGGTACTACTCGGTTTGTTCAATTCATGAAATCCAACATAACCTATTATATAGCTAGGCGGTTGCATGCCTACCCGCATCAAATGTATACGTGCAATAAGTATATAACGAGTAAAATAAAATTAAGTTGTAATCGTAGTACAAAATATAGAGAGCGAGAGAAGCTTATTGAATGTTCCAGCGCTCGGAAGGGAAATTTCCATTCGATACGCATCATAACGTCGGCGCGGCGAGGAGGGAGAGGGGGGGGGGGCGGGGGGGAGTCCGAAGTCGGCGAAGTCCGAATGCCCGATGTTTACGTTGACGTCGACACCGTGTCCCGTACACAATACTTAACTTTATTATATACTTAAGGAACCTACAGCCATGAGGCAAAAGCAGCCGAGAGCAAAATGTTATTGTAGGACTACAATTAATAAATAATTTTGTATTTCCGAAATGTATTTCTTATTTACATGATTCGTATCATGTGAGCTCGGCGCGCGCATGTATGTATACATATACAGTATATACACGTATAGGTAGGTATACCTATATATATATATATATATAGAGAGAGAGAGAGAGAGAGAGAGGTGACGCGTATGACTGAGCGAACGAGAGCGAGATGGAACATATACCCTGGGTCATGCGCACCATAGCGGTATAAAGACGAAGACATCGTCGGCACTCCCACCAAAGTATGTCGAAGCGAGAGAGCGAGAGAGAGAGAGAGGGAGAGAAGCCAGCCAGCCTGCCAGAGGGAGAGCAGCGGAGAGTATAACAGAACAGAGCACATATCGAACTGACTAGGTATACCCTGTATACGCGAAACTCGCAGAGAACACACAAGTACTTAGAGTCTCAGTACGCTGTGAAATTTGCCCTCGCGCTCAGTCTACGTCAAAGCCGTCAAGATTTTACGAAAAAAGAAGCATGAGTATTAACTCCAGTCTTCTTTTAAGTAATTGTGAATCTAGTAAAAAGGACGACATAATGCCAAGTTTAATTTCGAGTAATTGGTGAGTAGCATTAGAAGGCGCACATTATATTTGATCATCTTGGCGCTTGCATCAATACTGCGTACAGATAATTTCTTACCTACGCCAAAGGCTTCTCGTTCGGTTCGCGACCTTTTCCCCGCCGTCGTTTTCTTGCTGCGTTTCTTTCTTTTCGTTCTACTCGCCGAGGCGTCGCCATCTTGGTAATTTGCTTTGCATCTCGCTCGCGCGGCTGTAGTCTGTAACGTAGTATCTTACCATATACCTATATATATTTGCGCATACATAGTCCTATAGAAAGCAGAACAGCTGAACTCCAAAGAAAACAGCTTTGTTTGCGGCGTGTGTAACCTCTGATGCATGCATGATGTCAATTAATGATATATGGACATTTCATCCTCGTCAGCCTCGTCTCTTCCTCTGATATTACAGTCTGATCTGATGGGATGACTTGCAGTCCTGCACACGCGCTCGGTTCTAGCATTTTCCTTCCGTCCCTACATAGTACATACCTCTGATACCTCTATACATGTGTGTATGCATATATATAGCGTCTTATGGCCACTTGGCCTGTATCCTACTTGTACACCGTGTTGACCGTATTATAGACCCATTCTTTTACCATTTCATCATTGTCGCATCTCCTGTCCCAGCTGCTGCAAATGCTACAATGTAAATTGTAATTACCTAAAGAGCTTGGAATTTTGCAAAAGTTCTGCCATGCTTTTAATTTCGTCACCTCTCGCTCTCCCTACCTCCCTCCTCCATCTCCAGATCAGTTTGCTAACCTCGTGAGTCGTGACGATCATCATGATTTATGGCGCAGCGAGCACTGATTCGGAAGAATGGAGGAGCAATCGTCGCGCGCACCATTGCGGAAGTGCTCTTAAACGATCTCGTGATTCTTTGTTTTCTCTTAAGTATTAAAATGCTTTTAAGTATAAAAATTCAAATCTATATAGCGACCAACAATTAAGCACTTTCGTACATACAATCGCATTTTTTTCCACACACACACACACACACACACACACACACGCGCGCACACACACGCACACATGGACATATTGCACAATTTACGTACGTGCCCGCATTTATTTACGTATGTTTCGCAGTATAATTGACCTAATGAGAAAGACTGATGAGCACTTTGACGTAAGTCAAGTACATACAAAATGTAGCAATTTGCCAAGGCTCTCGGATTATTCGTTATCTTACCCTAAAACACTCTTTGCAACTTATATATGAAGTATCAGCTGGAAAATTCTTGTTTTCTAGCTCAAATATAACTCTTATTAAGCTTTTTTTTACCAATGTCGAAAGACTAGAACATTCGAGTTTAGTTCTTAATGGCAGAATTAGAATCGTGGAATCCTACTGTCTCTTGCGATGATGGCATTCTATTAACAACTTGACTCAGTTATTAATTCTGATTGTGTAATCTTGATTCCATTTATTGGTCATCAGATAAAACTGTCTTAAAAGGTGTACAATGAGCTTGTGACGCGGGATCAAGTGATAAAAAAAAATTATTGAAAAAATCAAACTTCAATATGAATTATTGATTTTGATAAATTATATTTAGAGGGCAAAATCAAGCTTAATTTTCATCTATAAACTCATTGTATAGTTTTAAAATGTTAACATTTTTTATTGCTTATGCATTGATCCATATTTAGTTAATGCTGTTCTAAATTAGATTAGAAACTGTAGAAATTTTATCACTTCAACAACAAAGTAGTCGTTCAAGTGCAGATTTTCATTTTTAACTTTAATTATCAACAACCAATTTTTGTTCAATAAAACCTTATAGCTCATCAATCGAGTACACAGGCTAGATAAGACTTATAAGGTAGAGATAATTCTTATCAAAAGTGTGACAGCAGTTATCTTTTTAATAGAACCCAAATCTTATACAAAAAGAAAAAATCGTACTGTTTTCCTGACTATAGAACATATGGATAAAATTATATAATAACTTTTTTTTCAACATAAGTTTAGAATGTTAAAAAGATTGAAAAGGTTGTAGATGAGAGTCAGATAATCTGATTAATCATGATTTCCAATCGCATCTTAAATCTTAATCTCTAGCAAACTCTCTAAAGTAATCAACGTAAAAAATCTGATTAAAAATCTCCTATTTATAATTTTTTAACTTTTGCAATCGCTCTTGAATCAACTAAAAAGCAACTAAAAAATCAGTTAATGCTATTACTTTATTTTCTGTAGATCTTAAGTAAAAAGTAAGATTTTTGTTACAGTTATAATTTTCAACAAGATCTTTTATTTCATATATCATCGCTATATATGTGCTTTATTATGTTTATTTCCTGTGTTCAATTAGCATCATTTATTATCTTTGTAATATAATCAAGAATTAAACTGGAGCTTTTAATCTTAATGATATCACACAACGAAATAAATTATTGAAGCCTGACATTCATACAAAGGAAATAAAAAACAAAATACTCAAATTGCTTGCTTCAAATTCACATGGCATAATTGTTTAGTTAAACTCATTATTATGTTGGCATTTTTTTATAGAGTCAAATTTTTAATCAAACGCACATGTACTGTGCATGAAAGAGTCAGCATTTCTCAACGACAAAAACACATTTGTCTCCTTTGGCCAACTGCCCATTCAGATGACGCCTCAAGTATCCAACAATCTCCCCTCCTGTGCACAAGCTCTCCCAAGTCTTTATAAATCGAGCTCACTTCTTCAATCATCAGTTAACCATCAAATCTCTTATTAACTGAATCTTTATTGCTGACAATTGACAATCCCTCATTTTACATGTTTAATATATAGTGATTCTGTGATTTTTTTATAGCAAATAGTCAATTTTCGAAACCCCAAATATATCACTGCATTGCCTAAGTTTAAATATTTTTTGAGAAACTAAGTTCATCTTTAACTATTAGTAAGATGGCTCCATTATTAAGGTATGATGATCAACTCTCTTGAGCAGTTTTAAAAATAACATTATTATTGCTGGTGGCATTATTATCTATTTAATTATTGATTTTCTTTTAAATTTGAGATTATGAGCTCAAATATACATATAAAAAAAATAGCGGTTCCTTCCATCCCAACTTTTGAATCAACCGGTGCACCAATGGTGCTGAAAATTATATATATTATGGTTTGATATACCCTTTCTGCGGGGAAGCAGGCTTTTAAGCCTTCGTGAGCCCTGTGTATCAAAAATGATTATTTAAATTTATTGATTTTAAAGCTGTCAGGAAGAAGCGTAAAAACAACATGTTTCGTTTGTTTTTTATACTAACCCCGAAATAGGGAGAAACTAAATGATCATATTTTGTAATTTATAGAGTCAACAAAAGCTTATAAGCTCACTTCCCCGCAGAAAGGGTATAACAGAGAATTACATACATAATTTTCAGCGTCATCGGAGCACCAGTTGATTCAAAAGTTGGGATGCAAGGAACCGCTATTTTTCTCGCTTATTGTATAGATATATCTATACTCCCTAGGGCCCTTAACAGAACTTGAATATCTTGAAAGTAAAAATATTTGACAGTTGATAATTATGTAAAAAAATATTCATGTACATTTGTGATATCATTTGTTTTTAATTCTTATAAATAAATAAAACTCAACTGTACAAATATGAGATAAATTACAAGTATTCTCCTATAATGATAGCTAATTGAATTATTGATTCAGAAAATTATCTAAGTATTGATATGATTTATACATTTTTATAGATATAGGTAGATAGATATTATTACTGTTACTTGTGCTTTCAAATAAAAAAAGAAACAATTCTCAATCCTACCTATCAAGATTTGGTGATTATTTTGAAGAATATTTTAGATGTAAAAGAATAACTTATCAATATTCTGTTGTTTTAGTGAAATGAGCAGTAAGTGTATTGATGAATCTTTGGAAGAAGGGTCTGGGGCCCTTCAGCACTACTGTATAACGCTGGGCGTGGGGCCTCTGTGGTGGTCCTGATGCGCCCCATGCCGCATTGTCTGTATCTACAGTCAACACAGAGAGCCGCGGCGTGGGGATCAAGCAGAGTCAGCTCTCTGTGAGCTCCCACATTGTGCAAGTTCGTATAAAAAAAAAAAAAATTGTATAATACATGTACTGATTCTGAATGTTTGACTTTGTGAACGACAGGAGGATGAATTACTAAAAGCATTGAAAACCAATGAGTCATTACGCTTGACCTTCAATTTACAACTGACGGAAAGTACATCAGTGGAATGGGAAACTGTGGTATGGCGAGGCTGCCTGTACATCCGGGTACCAAGTTGTCTGCTGCCAGAGGGCTCAAAGGAGGGTTTTGTCTCTCTTCTTGAGTATGCCGAAGAAACACTCCACTGCACTAACATAGTCGTCTGCCTGCGCAAGGACCGCACGGATCGAGGTACGCTCGGCTTCACCATACCTCTATTTGATGCCGATCAGGTAGTATACCACAATGAGCCGAGCTTCACCTCTAAATCGTGTCTGTCTTCTTCCTACAATCTAGCGATGCTGGTTCGTACATTCATGTTTCTGGGCTTTTCGGTCTTACCGCCCGACCATCCCCTGGTCCCACCAGGCAGCGACACTGGCAATCTCTACATGCTCTATGCCATTGAGTAATCGGTAGCCCAGCTCTCGGGCCTCTTTAATTTAACGCATAGGTACTGCAATCATACTTTAATTTATTTCAATCTTTTTATCAGTTATCTAAAATTTTCATTTATCTTTTATCATTCACCATCTCATACTTTTATTTTACAGGTTCTAATAATTCAATCACCATCAAGATACACAAAATTTGCATGCACACACTGGAACCAGTGTGTTGCTCAACCAATTGATCAAGATTATAAACAGGTTTTGAAACTTCATTTCGCTGCATGCGCCATATGCTGCAGTTCCTCAGTACAATGAGAAATCTGCCAAGCAGCAATTTTTATTTCCTCTCCTATAACCCAGAAGTAAACTGAAAAGAGACCCAATACCTAAGCGTTAAATTTTAGAGACAACATTTAAAAGCAGATAGTCGCTTAAAAATGTAGATCGCGTACAACCAGCTATTCAAATGATCGATTCATTCTCTTGAACACAATGTTAAGATTTATCTCGTAAGATATAAAGCGCTCACAAAAGCTTATCCCACGTATTTCAAAGAGATTCAGAGGTTCTTCTTTATACCAGCTCAACATCAGCAGAGCAAATTCAACCCTTGAATCGCCGAGGAAATTTATTATCGACAAATCTCTATGTTAATTGCGTGACAGATTGGGCATCACCTTGACTATAGAATATTTATGATGTAACGAATTTAATCATTTAATGTGCGGATGAATATTATAATTATCGATAGCATTATATTTCGAGGTTTACGTTCTAGTACAGGAATGGCCACTAAAACATTATGACGCAACCTTAGTTTTTAGTACATATACATTTGTTATATTCTCTTCTGAGAAGTCAACGGAAGATGCGAGCTTTACGACTTTGTTTTCAATAATTTAGTGTGCAATTTATAATTCTTTGGACCTGCTGAAGTGGCTGTGCTGTACTTAAAACTGGTTACTGACATCACTTTTTTCATCTTGATCACTATTATTTTTGTAATACTACACTAGTTCTCAGTTATGAATCAGAACTGAAAAAAATAACTTTTTTATTTATATTCAGTAATCAGTTAAAGAAGCGTTTCAAGTATTATATATTCTATATTTTAAGATATATGAGCGACAGCACTTTATAGAACTTCAAATTCAGAAGCTTAAAGTAAATTGTATTCAAACTTACAAAGTTTTTATCCCTATATTTCAATCTTAAAAGCTCGATATTTTGCAGTTAGTTTTTTCACTTTACTTTATTCCTTGCTATTAATGCTGTCAATATTACATTATAATTCTAATTATTATTATTTTACTATTTTTTTCGTTATTGATGCATTATGCATGTATTTTAGTGTTTAGAATTAGTTTTTTAGATAGGTTTACTAACAACAAGGTTGAAGAAACAGCTAATTGGAATCCCCGATCGATTAACATGAGAGAATTTTTGCTAATAAATGCGCTCTTTAGTATTGACAAGGTTAACAGACAAAAAAATTTTAAAAATCCAAAAAAATTTGTAAAATGTAAAAAATGCACAAAAAAATGATAAAAATGTTAGTAGTTGGTTAGGTGTATAAGCAATATACGAGAAGAATTGGTATGTTTCTTGTTTTACAAAACTTATTTTAAGTACACGAAATGCAACATTAAAATAAATTAGACAACAGCTAATAATAAAAGATGAGTGCATTAAAGAATCTTTGCATTGCTTAGACCCATGATTGGAAAAGACCGCGCAGAAGTTTACATCAGATGAGTTGACAAATGTTAAAAAAGAGCAAAAAGATATTTCCGTGTGCTAAATTTATTCTTCATATAAATATAAAGGCGTAATTGCTAAATAAAAATTCTGTAAAACGTAATATTTACTTTATTTCAAGTTAACCTCTATTATCAGATTTTGAAAAATCACAACAAATGCAGAATATACCACATGTAATGTGAAAACACATGGTAAAAAGCAGTTGTGATGAATTTTGCCATTTATATAAATTTAAATCGAGTGTATCATAAGTTCAATAAATTGTACGTTACTAGAGTAAAGAAAAGTGAATTATTTATTTATGTGTACTGAAGAATGGAGTTGTCTCTTTATTTGAAACAAAATAATTTATTACCATAAAATCATAATTACATACTATTTTTAACTGTGGATATTAACAAGTTATAATGTATTAAATGTATGTAGCATAAGGAGAAAAGTTGCACGCAGAACAAATGCATGAAGGCATAAACATTGAAAAAATTATGTATCGATCGGAATTTTTAATTATTAAAATATATACCCGAGGAACCCGAGTCGCATTATATAAGACTGGTTACATTGAATAACTATTGCAACAGAATGATAATAAAACGAGTATACATATGTCATGTATAATCGTGAAAAGGTACCTGATCGCCTAAAGCAGACTGATCATACACAATTCTTGACACACTTTTTCCTAGAAATTATAATTATAAAAGCCAGCTCTCCATTATACTAGCCATTTTTTAATTCGTAATATAATATATTATAGAAGTGTTTCCAACCGCGTATAACAAGGCTATGACATTAACATGCACACTTTACGAATGTTCGCTCAACTATAAAAATGATTTATTGAGACCAATGAATTCGTTTATTAATTTTTGTTTGCTTCGTAAGTATTAATGTTCTTGGAATGCAAGAAAGAAGTGGAGGATTATAACGGAATACATGACATATATGTATGCGTGAATCGACAATGAAGGGTGTTTCTTGCTCCCTTTTTATTTTTTCTTGCGATTGCCGTGATTGCCCCGTTTATGCTTCTGATGGTGCTTGCTAGCGCCGCTGCTACTACTCTGAGATGAGCTTCGCTGTTTCCCCTTTATACTTTCGCCGATCTGCTGTCCGCTAACTCCACCAGCGCACGAATTCTTGCTGTCTGACAGAATGACAATGGTTTCTGATGACTATTTTGCACCTTTATTTTCGTAAGAGTAGTCATTGGAAGAGCCCTCGAGCACTTCGACACGTACATTTTGTTATGTAAGTATACATATAAAGACTTTCAGATTCATCGTAAAAAGAGTGTTATTAAAATCTTTACGAAGTGCTGTCTATAAATAAAGTCTTATTTGCGCGCGAAGTATCAATTCAAAAGTTCAAAGCAAAGATATAGCACGCACTTCATTTTTCTCGTTGTCACTATGATATGAAAGATACTGCAAATATCGCTGTGCTGGAAAACTCTTTTAAGTGCCAATACTCGATGCAAAAATATTGTTTTTAAATTTTTTTAAATGCGTGCGCGCGCACGCGCACACACGCATATATACATATAGCTATCGAGCAATGACTTTGCGATTGATTTTCGAAATATCTCACCAATATCGCAGTCTTCGTTCATTTCTTCGCCGCCGTATACTTGCTCGTTATTGAGCTCGTCCACCGACTTTTCCTCGAAATCGATATGATTATCTTCTGAAAAATGGAGATACAGGCAAAGTTGGTTTTCCTTCAACGCATCAATGGCATCAGCGATAGCTGGTAATTTTCATATGATCATCCAGTGTACCTATTCGGAGTCAAAACTTACGTTTATCGGAGGGGATCGACACTTCAGGAGAGACGCTTTTCCAGCTGATCGGCGAATAGTAGGCAGTGTCTCGATCGTTGCCGACTCCGTTTGTGGCCAACGCCTCGTGCATGTCCTCCGCGACCTGCTCAGTCGTCGTTTGCGACTCTTCCTGATCCTTGGAGCCGTTGATGCGCGGCTGCGCGTTAAACTTTTCCAATTTTACTAGATGTCCGGTCAGCTTCTACGATCGAGAAAAAAAGCTTTGCGTTTAACAAACCATATGAGACACTTGATATATTAACAATGAATTTCATAGTAATATTAATCCTCGTACAAACGGAGTTGTATCTAATGTAACGAGACTCGAATAATGTTTGCAAATGCGGAGCAATCTAAATACTCTACTGCAATGCGTATGCACAGCATAAACGGTTTGAAAAAAATATAGACAATCGAGGAACTCTTTGCAAAATAATCAAGCTGGAGAATAAGTAACGTTTCTTTGGGTGGCTGAAAAAAGTCGCATAAAAAAAAACAAACAAATTTTACGAAAAAAATATCTTGATTTTATTGATGAGTGCGACTATAAAAAATATTCAGTTAATATTCTCATATGACAACAATTTTAAAAAAATCATGTACTGCGCATTTCTCCATATAGTTCGCTCGGAAAAAAAACAAATAAAAATAAGCCGTGGATATAATACATGGTGATACGATGAAAGTGTTCGAACATGAATGAAAAATTAATAGAGAAAATCGATCGACTGATAAGTATCATCAAATCACAATTAAAAGCTATTAAGTACACGTGCTTAAACGGATAGAGACAAGGGATAAAGCGATGCGGTGCTGTTAGCAGGTAAATTGAGCGAGCCAGCGTCGGCGCGGTTTGACTATTCCAAGTGCTTTACGTGCAGTTCGTTGTCGCGCGTTGTTTTCGTGCATTGCGAATTATCGCACCACTGCTTCTCCATTTCTTCCTTCTCTGCTTTCAAATCTTCGACTTCGCTGAGCGGGATGCTCACGTCCGCCTCCGATTCCGAAGCAGATGTTTCGCTTCTCCCGGTCGATTCGCAGTCACCGATCTGTAAAAACAAGTAATTACAGTAGGATTGCAGCATCAAGTTTCGATGAGGGATCTCGGAGACGCATAGCACCCGCCATAAGAGAGGTTTGAGCTGCAGAAGCTCGTGCAGAAGTATGTACATTGTTTTGCAGCATAAGCCATCAATTACGAAAGGTCCGCGTGCATTGACTCGATTAGAAACGAATTCGCGCGAAGAAAAATAAGGCGAACGATAAACTAAAAATAAACGTGAGACAGACCGAGCAGCAGCAGCAGCTGCTGCTGCAGTGGCGGCGGCGGCGGCGATACTGCAGCACTCGCCAAGACCCATGCGCTCGTCGACTATCATCCCGAAGAAGGGTCAAGTCTCAAGGTCTTGGTCCGTGTGCGTGCGTGCGACCGTGATGAAAGTGTGGACTGCACGTACAGTGCACAGTGCACACACACGCGCACACCGCAGATGAACGTTTCGAAAGCTCGAAGCGCGCGAGCGCCGTGAGATTGCGTCCAGCACGTGCCGCAACAGCGGGCGGGGCGGGCTGAGCTCTCGCGCGAGATAGAGGTACCGTTTTAATCGCGAATGAAACACAGCAAGTTGCGCGATTTATTATTGAATTGCCAATTGGACGCGCGAGACTTACGCTGAAATCTTTGTCGCTGTCGGATGTATTAGCGAGCCTATTGATCTTAGATATTAGAGTTTCCTCGTCGGATTCATCCACCGACGACTCGTCCGTGCCCGCGATCTCCGAATACTTTCTTTTGCTCTCCTGGTTGGGGCTGCAGCCGAGGGCCGAATCGATGCAGGACGTTTCCTCGGACGTGGGCGGCACCTGAAATTTAACATCGTTGAGCGTATAAGTACTGCGATGCCCACGCACGCGCGCACGCACACACACACACACACACACATGTCGGGCAAACAAGACAAAAAGTTAAAAGAGTACCATCGTACACCGATGTACAGTGCGCATGCATGCATCGACATCGTCGAGAGAATTGAAGGGAAGGAGGTACTTAGTAGACAGACTTACCGCATCCAGAATGTTAGATACTCGGATTTTAGTCGGGGGCGGAGACGGAGACGTCTTGGATGCAGAGTCCAGACAAGATAGCGTGGATAGGGTCAGCCTAATGGACTTGGCCAGGTTCTTACTTGCTTCTCTCATAGTCATCGCTCTGTCCTACACCCACCACCACCGTACGAATTTATCGAGCTTTTAAGGATTTATTCGGCATCATTTCGGCTACTGGACGCACTGTGTCGTTACACGCACGCACGCACGCACGCACGCACGCACGCACACACACACACACACACACACACACACACACACACACATATGCAGAATGCAGATAGATAAACGAGACCTCTAAATGTATAAGTATACGCAGTACTAGCATGGGCGTACACGTACGTACACCCATGCAATTGACATTGAGCCGGCATAGCAGATTAGCAGATGATGGTATAGCTTACCTTGATAACGGGAGTACTCCGCAGCCTCATGCTCTTAAGCCCGCTGCTCTTGATGACCCGGAGGCGCCTGCGACCCCTCTGTATTACGCGCACCTGAAAATCCCTCTCGTCATCATAAATTACACGACGCACGTGCGACACACGAGGCGACACACACGATGTGAAGATTGCATGGATAATATACGCACCACGTCGGAAGGCTCGACTTGGGGATAGCCGAGGATAGCGCCGAGCGCGTCGAGGCCGACCCGGATTATCCGCAGAAACAGCAAAGCCGGCAAGAAGATGATCCACGGCAGCGGCCTCACCAGCTCGACCTTGCCGAACGTCTTGCCGTTTTCCTCTGCGCGCGAGGGGCGAGGGAAGAAATTCGTCGATTCTTAATTGTCTGTACTATATCGAGATATCTGTACATGATCTGCGTACGCACCTGCGCTAGCTTCCTGGGAGGGCAGGCTCCACTGCACGGTCTTCTCGACTATCCAGAGGATCCGGTCGATCATCCTGAGGAACGCCTGTCCGATGGACATTTGCGCCGCTGATTCGACGCCGGACACTATCAGGCCGTTCACCTTGTCCATGCTTCCGCCGGTCTGAGATGCACTCTAGACTGCGAAGCATAAGCGACTATTAGTACATAAGCGATGATGGACAAAATTCGCGACATTTTTCGTTAAATAAGTCGACGCGTATGCACACGAGGCACGATGCAAGTAGTACCTACAAAAAGGCGCGGCTGATCGCGCGCGCAGTCTGTGTCGAAAAAAATAACAAAGACCGTCCCGAAAATCAGTCGCATTCGATGGGAAGATGGAAATAATAATAAATAAATATGACATGGCTCGCTCGCTCCGAGGCAAGGACACTTTTTCATGCGGCAAGTCATCACTCATCAGCCAGTCAGCCTCTATGGTACACATACCCACGTGCACACACACACGCGCGCGCACACACACACACACACACACGCGCGCACTGTGTACAAGTGTGTAGGTACCGCCAAGTAGGCAAGCAGCCGATGTTATTCCGTCTTGTCGATTGTCAACACTGTACACATATACGCATATTATACAGATATCCGAGGTGCTGCCGGCAGCCGAAGAAAAATAACGATAATAACCAGAAACAGAAATGGTAAACACGTCGTCGAGTCGAGCGCGCCGCCGATAAGGGACTGCGAGCCGAATAGCCGACGATGCTTATAAGTATTATAATAGCGCTTTTCGAGGAACGTCTACTTATAATTATAATAGACTGCATCGCAGGTACCATTGGACGAGATCGAGGACTATACTCAAAGACGGATCACGACTAGAATTTGCTAAGCCGACATTTTTTAATCGAAACAACGACCAACGTACGCGTTTGTTATGAGTACTTACACGAAGCGCGTCATAACACGTCCGAGAAGAAGCAAAAGTATGTACATACCTATGTACATACCTACCTGTGCAGCCTCACATAATATATACGAGGCACTATACTTATATGCGTATTTATAAAAGCCGCAACGTGTCGGTCGCGCTGTGGATTCTGCATTTTTGCCTTCTCGGCTTCTCGCGGCGCGGACGCGAACGATAAGCGCGCATTATGAGTAGGTACTTATGCAACGTTTGTCGCGATTTTGAAAAAAAACCATATCTAGATCTCTCGCCGACTGCCGGGTCAAAGTGCGCTGAATTTTTGCTTGCCTGCGGCTCTATAATATAATGTGTATATTACTTTACAGCAACGTGCACGAACACACATAATTGTTGTCATGCGAATGGTGATTTTCCCGCGGCGCTATAAGTACTTATACTTATTACTACTGAGAGACGTACGATTGAGCTTGATGCTTGATTCTGATCATCGACGAGAGGAAACCGAAACCGACTCTCAAACGCGAGTGGGTGCATTATATCGGATACACATATGTACATAATATACCTAGACGATACGCGGCCGATGTTTTCATGCGGTAAATTCGGTAGCCGCGACGCGAGCACTTGGAATGTGTGTGCGTCAGTCTTTCGAGTTTCACCTAAACAAAAGGGAAAAGGATGTTGAACGACGAACCTTTATGCCGTGTGACAGTCAGTCCTCGATCCTGAATAGTCCCGATTCCTGGCCTCCGGCGGTGGACGACGGTGCGCGATGCTGCAGGCTACACCGCAGGCTACACGAACACAGTACTTACAAGACTCGTTGGTCGTGTCGTGCGTTGTATTGTCCTTTTCCGGCTTTACGATTGCTGACTACAATCATCGGTTCGGATCGCGAAGAGCATGGCGCGAATGCGAATCCTGTCCTAAGCTATGTCCATGCACTGGCAACTCTAACTACAACGTCTGCAGTCTATTGGCTCCAGAGACAGCGGGACAAGAACAAGACGACGAGACTGCTGACTGCAGGTGCAGATGATGAGACTATGAGAGCGATCTGACGAGAGCCGAGACGGCTACTACAAGGTACTGCGCGTAAAAGCGATCTTCGCGAGCGCCGACTACATAGGCACCACTGCGGCCGGCTCGCGGACTTTTCGCGCCCAAACCTCCCCTCTTTATCGCCCTACTGTCGCGTCGTCTCTCGTCACTCGTGCCAGTCGTATGTATAGCTATTGTAGTAGGTATAATATCATATCGTATACATATACATAGTTACATACATTATGGCGTATATGAGACATATAGATCATTATTGTTTTCTGTCCGGATTTTCGAATTTGTGCGTGCGCTTTTGCTTTTGCTATTGCTTCTTTTCACTTTTTCAATGTCCACAATTTTAGCAAGCTTGGCTTACTTGCAGCTGAGAGAGTGGACTGTTGATAATAGAAATTTATCTTTTTATATACCTTTTGATTACTTATATAATATTGGCAAATGTTTTCCTGCAGCTATATACCAGAGTATAATATGCATGTATACACACACTAAGTATACTTGTTAACAAGCTCATGACGACAAGACCAATTTTGTTTAGCCGTTAGTTTTTTTTATATTCAAAACCCGTGATGGTACCAATCTTTATTTACAAATAACTTAACTCTGATCTGTGACAGAGAAAAAAAACATTCCATCTTAGAACATAATCAAAGGAAATATGTTTAAATTGCGCTTTTATTAAATCTTTGTTACATCGTTAATTTTATTTGAAATCGAAAGCATACACGTTAATGATCATCTTACCGCATGATACAATAATAAATATACAGTAGATCCAAACACTATTTTCTTAATTAAAAAGTGGTGCAACGTGCTTCATGCCTTGTAATCTAGTTGATAGATACAAATGAAAATTGTTTGGTGCGTAAGACACAATACTTCGCGCATTCGCCTCCTTGAAACGTCCTATATTTTACAATATTTAAACCTTACATACGATATCTTATTCGATGGCTTCTGTTTGCTCTCGTAACGGTCAAATTCAAGTTACTTAAATTGAAATGCCGAAATTTCAATAATCAAAACTAATTGTTATTTGCGCTATATGTTCCAGTTTTGCATAAGAAGGAATTGTGAAAACAAATCTTTCATTCTGATCATGGAGATGTCTGGAAGTTTATTATATCATTTTTCATGTGGCTATATAAAATCCGATTAAAGCTATCAAATACCTTAAACTCTTTTTGCAATATACTTTTAACTTCTGTACAAGTTAGAACACGCTTCACACTACTGTCTTTTAATCTTAGTATAGTCATGATAAGTAGAAAGCCAATGCATCGAAATGATCTGAAGGTAAAAACACCCCCTACATTTAAAAGCTTAAAACTAGTCAACGTAAAATTACTTTTATATGGTTATTCATGTTTAATGCGAAAAATACGTTTATAAAATAAAATTTTCCAGTATTTTAGTGCCATTTCAAAAGATAATCGAATCGCTATTACACAATTTGAAAAATACGAAACTTAATTTCAAGTATACATACTTTTTAAAACCAAACACGCATAAAAGTTTTCTCAAAATTAACGTAATTCACAAAGAATCTCTTATTGTTTTTCTTGTTGTAAATATAGAACAGACACTTTTGCGCACATTTCATAAAAATTCAATTGCATTTTTTAAACATGCAAATCTATTTGTGAATCATCAAGAAAAAAAAGCAAAACCAAATTAAAAAAAGTTTATTTTACATAATACGAAAAGAACAGTTACAAACGCAGGTAAGTTTTAAAATTACTATCCATACGTTAAAATAATATCAGAAGTAAAAAAAACAGACTTTTACAAAAGCGTTGTCTTGAGTACAATTTTCATTTCTAGCCACTGCCATAATGATACAAGTGTAAAAATTTTTCTTTATAAATCTGTTTTCTTTGTTTTTTGAAACCCTAAGGAAAATTCAAAGACTGATGTGTAAAATATACTTATGTTAAAAACATAAATTTCATTGAACTATTGAAAAAAATATATATATAACGAGAAAAGTGAAAAGAACGCGCAAACATTCAACGATTCATATGAGTTATCATAGTAATGCTTCATGTGTCAACTTTGACATTAAACAGACTTGACTCTATTGCTCCACTTCGCTTCTTATTTGAACCGTAATAATCGATCCAGTTAGTACTTATCGTCTTCGTGGTCGTCTCCTTCAATTTCTTCTGGAGGTGCAAAGCCATCCTAAAATAAAACACTCATTGTATATCTGCAGACACTTTATAATTACTTTATCAATTTTCTGGACAAGAACATTGTTTATAGAGCTACCGTGCTACAATTTTGAGTAATGCAATGTACTTTTCCAAAATAAGAAAATTTTCTAAAATGAAGGATAAGCATAGGTATCCCAACTCCAGAATACTTAGGATTCTAATAAATTTTTAAAGATTTTTATCTCAAAATGTTAGAGTTACTTATGTGAGCATTTGAAAAGCTTTTAGATTGAATAACCAAGATAATTCTGCATATTTATAAAAAATATGCATAAACAAATATTTGACAAACAATATTTTCAACATAAAATTATTATTTTGTTCAAAATCATTATCAATGCCAATTAACCCTGCACACTAAACCACATAAAACGTGGGATACAATTGTACAGCACATTGCTTTACCTTAATTCTAATATGATCAGCTATTCAAACAACTTAAATTAATACGTTTGATCACCACATTCTTCGACGTTTCCATTGTCCTGAAATCATTGTCATATAACATCTATCTCTTTCAAAATTCAAATAAAATAAATTTAATTTTTTCAGAGAAAATTATTTTTTGAAACTAAAGTTTGAAATATAACGTATAACTTCAACTAATGGATGACAAAGAAATAGAATATAAAAGTAGAAATTAAAATCGTCATTACCTCAGTTGCATAGAGAACTTCTAAAATTTTCTGTATGATTGGGGGGGACTCGCTGTTGTCACATTCTTGACACATGACTTCAATATCTCTTAGTTTACCAAAGTAAAAATCTCTTTCTTTCTCCAGCCCATCAACAGTAATTTTCAATTCCATGATCTACAAGTCATAATCAAATATAAGTTCAGAAAGTTAATATTGTTATTAAGTAAAAAGGCTTAAACAACCCTTTTTTAATACCTGAGAACTAAGTTCGTCGACTTTTCCCGGTTCACCGCGATTTCCGAGGCCTCCTATTTTTGCTGGCGCACGATTTGATGCAACTTTATTAACTGCGTAGAACAAATAAAATAATTTCATTTTTTAAGATGATTCCGACACTTTCCTTTACTTTATGTTTAAGACTTTGAAATAGAAAATTAATTCACAAAAGTAGATGAGTAAAAATCATACACACATACCAATATTTGAAAGATGATGTTAATGCTTAAAAAGTATAGAAATAATAAAGTTGACGATTATAAAAATTTAACAAGCTTTATGCAATGAGTGTATCAAATAAAGCTGACGCACAATTGGTATTTCTTTTAATCATGCAGGCATATAACACAAAAATTTTAAAAATAAATTTACAAATGTATGAATAAGTCATGCTTAATAAGGAAAGGTGCAAAGTTTTTGGTCCTAAGAATTTCAGGGATTTTTGTAATCTACTGTCTACAAAAGATAACAGAACAAGTATGGTAAAAAAAAAATATTAAAATAATAATTACTAGTCTTCTGTATAGTTTTTGCAGGTACTTGGACAGAAGATTGTAGTCCTTCACCTGTGATGAATTTTCATATGAATGAAGCATTAAAAAATATTCTGTAATATTTCTATTTCATGAACTCCTTAACATTAGTTGTTAAGAATGTTCCTTGTATGATGGCAAGTATATTTCACGTATGTACAGAAATATAATTAAATTTGCTGCTAAATATCTTTTTTAAAGTAACCTTCAATTGATCATTTTGCATATTGCTAAAAGTTAGTGTTGGTTAAGTAAGCTAAACCTTCATGATTACCATTTTACTTTTATTTTTGTTTCATGTCTATAGTAGTTATATGTAAAAAAAAACTGTTTTCTTCAACTTGGCAATAAATATTAAAATAGCCTTGTAACAGGGGCATAAACTTTTATATTCATGTGCCACTAAGAGACAGCCAAAACTAATTTGATACTGACAAAGATACAAAATTTTAAGCCCTTGTTCTAAAGATCACTTTTTAATACAACAAATATCAAATTTTACTTTTAATATCGACAAATTAATAAAAAGCATCTATTTTATAGTTTTAGTTCTAAGTTATAGTTTTGCATATTTTTTACAGTAATAATATTTCTTTGTAAATTTTATAAATTTAAAATGTTTGTGAACAGTTTTTAATTGTGTGATTATAGTTAGTGTCATCAGTTGATATATTCAGGTTAAAAGTTTCGTTAAATTCGATGATACTGTGTTAATGTAAAAATGTCTTATAAGAAATTATAAACAAAAGTGTTGTAGACTGTACCAGTCCTAGGTGCTGGTTTAGATGGCATTGGGGCAGTTCGTTTTACCATTCCAGCACCACGTGGCACATTATTGCCACCACTTCCCATTGGTTCACCTCCTCGCATAGCAAGGGCATCGTACACATCGGTTCCTGAATAGTTTGCATCAAAAAACTTCTTGAACCACTGCAAAAACTCAAAGTTGTCTTGGAACCTGCCCTTGACCAGCTTATCGATCGGTACAATCTGTAAATGATGTCAGAGATTCGAGGGATAGAAAATGGAAAAAATAAAATAATTTTAAACTTAACTGGTAAAAAATCGTTCTTGAGAAATAATGTCTTAAATCATAATAAAAGTAAATTGGTATTGGTTGTAGATTGAAATAACAGCTGGATTATTCAGAATCATATCTCAAACTTAATGCATGAAGATGATAAATAGAGCCAATAAAACCAATATGAACAAAAGTAAAAGGACCAATCAAGCACTTGGATATATTATCTTACTTTTATCATTTCTAAATATAGCCTTTACTGATTCAAACTAAGCACTAATTCACTGCATTACTCTGGGAAGAAAGAAACAAAATAATTTGTTTTATATTAGAGAACAAAATTATTATGAAGTTGTCTGTTGGGTTTAGAGCTGCTATCTAAGTAAATAAATATTCTATATTTTACTATTGGGAGACATGAAAACGAGTAGAGTATCAAACCATCAAAAGTGTGTGTAGGTACTGATATTTACACTGTGCAAAACATTGAAAAGCCACGTGAATTTCTCATTAGTCTAAGCAAATATTCACCACATCTTCGAATCTCATTATGTACAAAGAGTGTGTTACAACAGTTTAAAAAGTAAACATCATTTCAGAACAAGAGTGGTCTTTTTGTAAAATTTGTTTGAAGAACGAAACAATGCTTAGGCTTTGACAAGAAAAAAAAAAGAAATCAAGATGAGTGAATGCACCACATACAGTCTTCTAGTATTGTTCATAGTGTACAATGAAGAAGCTAACATGCGACAGGCGGTGCATGGTACTAAGAAATTTTTTAATTAGATATCCATGTACTCATTTGCTGCCGCGGTATAGGTTGCCGCTGCTGAATATGTTTCTGTGGCACATGCTGCTTCTGTGGAAGTGGTACCAATTGTGAATTTGAAATGGCATGGGTTCCATCAACTCCGGACCCCAAGGGAATACAGCCGCGCGCGTCGAACGCTTCGTACTCGCGGCCGTCATAGTTAGCATCGAAAAACTTCTTAAACCATTGAAGAAACTCAAAGTTATCTTGAAAGCGGCCCTTAATGAGTTTGTCCACCGGTATTACCTGAACCAGTTTAGCAGTGCTTTCAATATCATAATTTAACATGAACGAGCCTCTTCCCTCATGAGCGCAACAGTTTCTCAATGCATTTATCACACATACTCTTGATAACGAGCAATAGATCTGCTTACCTTATCTACATTCATTTTCTTAAAGCCACCCTGCAGCAGCTTAAAGTTCTGTATATACTCGTGTTCAAGGTTTGTCTTGAATTTTACCCTCTTCAAGGGCACTGAACCTGGAAACAGCATGTCCATGAATTGACAGTATGCAGCACCAGTGCAGAGCTCTTCAATTTTGGTGAACGACGACTGCAGACAATCGTTGACCCAAGCCAGCATGTCGTGACGACTGAGGTTCTCAGTTGTCACATTTGTTGCGTACACGTTGACAGCCATGGTTGTTATCTATGCAGTTTGAATTAACATTGTTAAAATTTTAGAATAAAAGAATGTATCAAATCAAGATTCTCAGTAGATTTATAAGTAAGTTGCAGCGCTCTGTTGTTAGAAATGAAATTCAATGCGCTCGAATATCGTGCAGGAAAATAAGTCGAGCCGCATGTATATATACACTGTACTGATACGACGACACGGCTGGCACACAGACAGTGACCTTAAAAGCCCGAGCTTCGCAAGTAAGTATAACACGCAGGCTTCCCCCCCGTTCTCGTCAGGCGGGCGGTGCAACAATTACGCATGCTAATCACCTCCTCCTGTTCTCGCTCCTGTTATCGTTCGCCCACGTCCTTCTGGGCCACCTCGAAAATACCCGCCGTCGGCACCGTTGAGCGGCTTCTCAATCTCTGTCTTCGGGCACTAGGCGGTAGGTATAGATAGGATATGCACGGCTCCGAAAAGTTGATTCGTGTACTAACTTACAGCGCTCGTTGGCGATCGCAAAAAGTAAAAAAAAAAGACACGCGCCAAGGAGAACGCTTCTCGTTTGCTTGGCGATGTACCTATACATAGGATGTAGGAAACGAGAGATCCCGATGCGAGGAGAAAAGTAGAAAGAGGTGAGCAGGTGAGGTAGGTAGGCAAAGAGGAAGCTCGCTCGCTGCGAGCATCGACGAACTGCAGTGCAGGAGCGAGATGGACAATAACTCGCGGTCTCGCGCATCTGTACACCTACTATATGTGCACAAAGCAGGCACATACCTAATGTACCCATATACTTATACATTATACATGCGAGCAATAAGTAGCCGATTCTCGGCGTGTCTCGACATTCCCGAGTTCCGCCCGCCCCGAAGACCCGATGAAAGAGGAGACGTGCATAAGTATATGTTGATTGTGGGATTTGTGGGTACATGTTGCGGCCAGTCCGACGCGCAGCGATAGGGTAAAGGGTTGGCGGGTATGCGAGCCCTGCAGGCTGCGGCGTATACAGCACAGGACTACGCTACAGGTACGCATGGTTCTCGAGGCACGCGAAATCGCGTGGAGATTCGCGTTGGAGCAAGCCGCAGCCCGCAGGACGCAGTTGGCGAGTTGGCCAGAGTCCTATGCCTACCTAACGGTTTTTCGCCCCGTTGCGGACACACTTCGGACGGCCGCACGAGCGGCCCTGCCGCCAGAACGGACTGCAGCTGTAGGAGACGGGCGAGGATTCGACGGATCCTCTCCGGGGGACAGCTCTTAAACTTACCGGCTACGACGAGTCACTCTCGCTGCGGCTTTTCCGGGACGTGTGTCTGTCTTTGCGTTTCTCTCGCTCTCTCTCCGCGTTCGCGAAAAACCTCGGTAGTAGTCGCACTGTTCGCAGTTCGGTCTCAACTCCCAAGACACGGCTGCGAGAAAACTGAAACTGAGGGAGCTGCCTGTGCAGTGCGCCCGTGGTGCGGCCTGTGTGCTGTCGGCCTTGTCGCTGCGTGAGCCTGTCGCTGTGGTCACTGGTGCTGCTAGGCTGGTGAGAGTGGTGAGTGGTGAGTGGTGACGATTAACGACGACCGCGGATATCGCGGATTCGTCCAGTCCAGTGCGAGAGAGGGAGCCAGGGAGGCCGTCGCCGTCGCCGCGCGGATACTTATCTTATCTTATAAGTTCATGCGCGATGCTAGCGATTCTGGTGGCGATTCTCGACACTAGAAGAGAATTCAAACTTTTAATTTCTACATTATTATACATATTATATTGTAAGTATGCACTTTTCCTGATTTTTTACAATCGCATTTCCCGCTACGGCCTGCGCTGCGCGTTTATCACTTTATATTCTCGTATTTTACCGACTGCAGTATAGACTACTGTCGGGAAACTCCGATATACTACACGTATACATACTATTGGCAGTTTAAAATAAATCGCGGCGTCCTACCTACACACATATCACATACAATTTTTATGTATAACTTAGATAGAAAATTCTTAAATTCTAACATTATATTGACATTTTCTTTCGATTTGAACTTAATAATTTACCAATTTTCCAGCTATAAATCCATTAAAATCGTAATAAATAAACGTGATTTGTAGATAGTGAAACGTCGAGGTTTTGGCCGCCGTTCCGCGTCCGAAATATAAGGTTAGTTCGTTTCGTCTTTAGAACTTATAGTTCGATTTCGAGTAGCGCGATTACGATTTGATAAATAAGAACGCTTTTACAATTATAAACAACACTTTCTCTCTGCGTTTTCTTCGGGCTTGAGACCGACAATAGGCCGCATTAAAAGTGTGTAACACGAAAAATAGTACGAGACAAGGTAGATCACTCCGTGTCGAGGCTCAGACTAAACTCCAAGCGGTTATCCTCGGCTGCTCTCCAGGTAGTTTTNAGAGAGAGACAGAGAGAGAGAGAGAGAGAGAGAGAGAGAGAGAGAGAGAGAGAGAGAGAGAGAGAAAGAGAGAGGGGGGGGAGGGGGTAAGGACCCAGGTAGAACTACGACGGATGTTCGAGGTCCTAAGGATTAGTGCTCTCGGGAAATTCCCTGCGCCCGTTTGCGTTTTATTGCGAGTGGCAATAAAGGATCGTAAAGGCGGTAAAAGTGCGTCTCTCGGATTGATGCGGGAAAAACTCCGGGGAAAGATCGTCCGTTATATTAAAACTCGATTTCATTCTCTCCTCTTTGAATATTCGCGCTTCCAGTATGGCGGTCGGTATAATTAATTGCCCACTGCTGATGTATTATACTTTTCGCGCCCATAATACATATGCTAATAAAACTAAGTTCGTTCGTTTATTCGTCCTAAGAACGTGTAATACGTTCGATTTGAGTAACGTGACTTTATAATTAATTAAATTCGAATAAATGTATAAATAACACTTCCTCTCTGCGTTTTCTCGGGCTTGAGACCGTCAATAGGCCGCATTAAAAGTGCTTGAAACTTAAAAAATCTCGCGCAAGAAAATCCGTGCGTTCATTTCCACGTCTGGAGACCGACTGCATTCTGCTGTTATGCCCGTTGCAGTCCTGCGTCTCTCTCCTCCCTCGGTCCCTTTTTTTTTAACAAAGCTTAGCTTGTTCTAGAAAACACATGTTGCGACGCGTACTCTCTCTCCCCGGAAAAACACTTGGAAAGCAGTTAAATTCCAGAGTCCCGAATCACGTAGAACAAAGCTTCATTCTTTCAGCTTACTCAATGCATTTTCTAAAATCGTATAGCTTCTAAACCGAATATTTCACTTCCAAGTTTATATTTTGAGAATTCATATTTAAAAATTATTATTTATTTAAATATTCGCGCATAAAGATACGTAACGTATATTATTACGTTACACTGCTGAGCGACGAGCGGCAGAGCGGCAGAGCGACGAACTGTGAGCTAGAACCGCGCGAACGTGCGATGGTTCAAATCTTCGTACAAGCGACGAGACGAGCATGTACTATCACGGACCTTATAAATACATATTTTTTTTTGTAAACTATTTATATACTTACACGAAACACTAATACGTTAGTTTGATCAATTTGATGTTCAAGAATTTGTAATCCAAGCAAAGCGGAACAGACAAACGCCGCAATTATATATTCGCCAAGTCGCCAGGCTTGTCGCTTAGACTACCGCGCAGCACCACGAACTTCAGAAACGGCTCAGAACATTCTGCGCATGTCGCACGCGACATATATTGTGGGTGTGTTCCACCACACTGCAAGTAAGGATGCGCGTACATATACGCCCGGCTGCGCAAACTTACTGGTCCAGTACTGTTCCAGTGAGTCTGCGCAGCCGGGCATATATGTACGCGCATCCTTACTGGCAGTGTGGTGGAACACACACTGTTGCACGTCGCTGTCGCTCGTCGCTCGTAGTGTAATAGCACCCTTATATATAGGCGACAGTAGTAGTGTAACGTAATAATATACGTTACGTATCTTTACGCGCGAATATTTAAATAAATAATAATTTTTAAATATGAATTCTCAAAATATAAGCTTGGAAGTGAAATATTCGGTTTAGAAGCTATACGATTTTAGAAAATGCATTGAGTAAGCTGAAAGAATGAAGCTTTGTTCTACGTGATTCGGGACTCTGGAATTTAACTGCTTTCCAAGTGTTTTTCCGGGGAGAGAGAGTACGCGTCGCAACATGTGTTTTCTAGAACAAGCTAAGCTTTGTTAAAAAAAGGGGACCGAGGGAGGAGAGAGACGCAGGACTGCAACGGGCATAACAGCAGAATGCAGTCGGTTTCCAGACGTGGAAATGAACGCACGGATTTTCTTGCGCGAGATTTTTTAAGTTTCATGCACTTTTAATGCGGCCTATTGACGGTCTCAGCCCGAGAAAACGCAAAGAGGAAGTGTTATTAATTAATTTCTTCAAATTAACTATTTTAAAAGTCGCGTTATTCAAATCGAACGTATTACACGTTCTTAGGACGAATAAACGCACGAACCTAGTTTTATTAGCATATTTATTATGGGCGCGAAAAGTACTATATAGTACTCCATTTGGGATGGTATACACTCGGCGGTAAGGTATTCTGTTAGAATGTTTTGAACCGAATGGCAACGTCGCCCAATTTTTGACGGGTTATGACGGTTTTTGACGGTTCTGATGATTTTAGATTTGCAGAGGTTATATGGGCTGGTACCGTCAAAAACCATGCGACGTTGCCATTTGGTTCAAAACGTTCTAACAGAATACCTTACCGCCGAGTGTACATCAATACCATCCCAAATAGGTCGCCACGCCGTGCCTTCAGCTGGCTAGCCCACAGAATGCTATCTGGGGAGATCCTAGAATAATACACAGAGTTGCGACACGAGCCGCCATTACTACCTACGCTAAGAGTGGGGAGAGAGCGCGCGAAGCGTTGTGGTGGTGCAGCTGCATGCTGTGAGGCTGCTTATGACTGAAAAGATAAATTGAAGCTTTCAATGTTCTTTTTTAATCAAGATGAAATACAAAATTTGATAAATATAAACTATTAACTATTCATTAATAATATGCTTTGTATGAAAAAAATAAGACAAGCATCGACTCGATGGCCGTACTGGCTATCATAAAATCGTTTATGGTCACACTCGAACTGAAGGATCGAAGACATCTATTCCCAATTTTTTTTTATACAAGCTTGTAATATTGCCATCGTATACTATGCACCAACCATAAACAGTTTGTATACCTGCCTCGACTATCCGGTGGTATTGAAAAAATGTTCTTTTGCCCCTAGACTAGAGAGTAGCAATTGCACGTGAAAACGTCTCAAAAATGCAACGAATATTTCTAAAACTAGTCAACTTCATAAATATATTTAATCATATTAATTCGAGAATGGCTATTGTATGAATTTGACTGAAAAACTGATTTATTTCGTTGAAATAAATCACATAAATCAACTTTTCAAATCGATCTTCTATTATCGTAACAATACAGGTGTGAATAAATATTAAAGTTATTTAACTAATTATACTCAAGATTTAATATTAAGTTAATAATTAATTAACTCAATATTAGTATTAACATTTTTTAATACTTGCACTGGAGATGAATATAAATTTGTAATTTTTATTATGCGCTTAAATCATTAAAATAGAATTTTTTGAATATGAATTTATATATATATATATACACTAGTGGGGCTTCGCCCCCCTGCTCGCTTCGCTCGCCAACCCCCCATTTTAGATTTTTGTTTTCAAAATTTTCTTTTATGATTAGTTTAAGTCAATTATATATATATGATGATCAAACGTCTGTTGAACAGAGATTAAATGCATATAATAATAACAATTTAATCCAATCACATATCGAGCCTTTGACTAAAATTTAAAAAAAAATCCTACAGCTAAAAATTATAAACACTTGCATCAAGTAGCTAACATTCAAAATCTTCCAAATTATAAAATGATTTTTTCACGAAAAGACGGACAACAAAAACATTTATATAACAAACCACTAACCCCTGAATTGGTGCTATTATAGTTTCAGACTCAGGTTTAAACCAGAAAATTTTGATCTTTGCGTATATCCTAAAGAATTACCAGAAAATCATACAGAAGGTACATATTTAAATAAATTATCGCAATTTGTTGATCCGATGGTTTTCCCATTACTGTTTCCACTAGGTGATTTAGGATGGAGTACTAATTATTTTCAAAATTATCAGCCAAAGGAGAAAAAAAGCTCACTCTTTTGCAATATTATTCATACAGACTTGCATATCGACCGAATCAAACAAATTTTAGTCCTTTATTGTATGCGGGAAGATTAACTCAACAATTTTTTATACATTCTTACGTGATGATAGAAAATAATCGCTTGAATTATTTGAGAAGTAATCAATATATGCAGTAGTTAATAGTGCTTCAAATATTTCTAATAATTTTGAAACAAAAGAAAAAATCGGGAATCTTTTTATACTACCATTAACATATATTGGAAGTCCTAAATATATGCAACAACATTATCAAGATGCAATGGCTATTATAAGAAAATGTGGTAGACCAGATGTATTCATAACTGTAACATGTAATCCGAAATGGAAAGAATTAAAATTAATTTTAAAACGATTTCCAAAAAATACAACTCCAAATGATATACCTCACATCACCGTTAGATTATTTCACACAAAATTGCAATAAATATTGAATGATATTTTGGCGAGGAATCGAGGTCGGGAAAAAGGCGCGAGCCCATAAAGCTCGACTCCTCACACTTAGTTTTTGTTTCTCTTTATTTCGCGTTTAGAAAAATACAACTTATTGATATCGTCTGGATTGCTTGACTAGCGTGTCAAGATGGCGCATGCGGAACATGCGTCGCGTGCCAAGGTCTGTAGGCAAGAGAGCGAGCGGAGGGCTCGTCTCTGGCAGGAAGTCCCCGGTGGAGGGCAGCGCCCTCTAGTAGGAAGATCGCCCGGGGCTGGAGCTGCTGCTTGCGGCGACCGCGAGATGGCGCCAGCAGTCCGGGTGGAGCAACCGCCACAGATACTCCCCCCTTAGTGAGCTTCCCCTGGGAAGCGAACGAAACCTTCTTCTTGGCGGAGGGCTGGTCTGCAACAGAAATGTCTTCTCCCGGCTGGGCGTCGCTGCTGAGAGCCACGGTGTCTCTTGCCTCCACGTTGCGTGTTTCCTCGTTGCCTGGACTTGGCTTGCTCGCCGGAGGGGGTGCTGCTGGCACTGCCGGGCTCGGCGGTAGCGGCGGGTCGGACGTGTCCTGGTGAGCTGGGATGAGGGCGTCAGTGGTGACAGCCTTCTCGACTCCGTTGACCAGGATGACGTACACCTTGTTGCTGATGCGGCGAATGACCTTGAATGGCCCGATGTACGGAGGGACTAGCGGCCTCCTGACCGCGTCGACCCGCTGGTACACGTGTGAGCAGGTAGCGAGGCCCTTGAGTCGAAAAGGTTTACTGCTTCCGTGGTGCGCAGCTGGAACTGGCTTGATGGAGCTGAACATCTCTCTCAGCTTCCCTGCGAAGGAGCCAGGGTCTGCTGGGCTGCTGTCGGAGACGAAGAACTCCCCAGGGACGCGTAAGGCTGTTCCGTACAGCATCTCCGCTGGGGAGGCCTGGAGATCTTCCTTCAGGCAGGATCTCAGACCCAGCATGACGATGGGTAGCCTCTCAGGCCATGGGATGCGCTCCTCGCACATCAGCGCTGCCTTCAGGGTCCGGTGGAACCTCTCGATGAGCCCGTTCGCCTGCGGATGGTACGGCGTCGTGTGGATCTTGCGAGTTCCCACTAGCTTGGCCAGAGAAGCGAACAGGGCGGACTCGAATTGGGTGCCCTGGTCCGTCGTGATGGTTAAGGGGGACCCGTAGTGAGCAATCCAATGCTCGAAAAAACCTTTGGCGATGGTCTCGGCCCTGATGTCCGCCAGCGGCACCACTACCGGCCACCTGGAGAAACGATCGATCATCGTGAGGCAGTAGCGGAGATTCCCAACGAGCGGCATGACGATGATGTCCATGTGGACGTGGTCGAAGCGGTTGTCCGGAAGTTCGAAGGATGATAAGACTTCTCGGTTGTGACGCTGAACCTTGGAGCGCTGGCAAGCGTCGCAGGACTGCGCCCAGGAGTTGGTGTCCTTGCGAATGCCAGGCCAGGCGAACTTCTCTGTGAGCATGCGGACTGTGGCTCGCACACTGGGATGAGCTGGACGGTGGATGGTGTCGAAAGCAACTCGCCGCAGGCTGACTGGCAAGTAAGGACGAACTACGTTGCCTAGGACGTTGCAGTGGATCTTGTGCCCCTGGATCTCGAGTAGCTGCAGTGCTAGTGCACCTGCCTCCAGGAGGTGTGGAAGCTCCTCGTCGGCCTCCTGAGCTGCTGCGACGGTGGCTGGGTCGAGTATGGATGGCATGCTGATGGTCGCACATGGTCTGGACAGGGCGTCGGCCACCAAGTTGTCCTCTCCCTTGACGTGCTGGAACGTGGCGTTGAACTGCAGTACGTAGTCCAGGTGTCGCTGCTGCCTGGGAGTTGCCCTGTCTGTGGGCTTCACTGCCGCGTAGACGAGCGGCTTGTGGTCGGTGCGGACGGTGAACTCACGACCTTCCAAGACCCTGCTGAAGTGCTTCACAGCCTCGTAGACGGCGAGCAGCTCTCGATCGTAGGTGCTGTACCTCCTCTCCGTGGGTGACAGCTTTTTGGAGAAGAACCCCACGGGCTGCCAGCAGTCGCCGATCTTCTGCTCCAGCGCGGCACCTATGGCGATGTCGGATGCGTCGGTTGCGAGCGCCAGCGGCGCCGTGGGCGAGAGGTAGCTGGAGTTGGCTGCGCTGGCCAAGCTGGCCTTAGCGACCTCGAAAGCGTTCTCGGCCTCGGGCGTCCACCTGATAACCTGTCGGCTGCCCTTGCGGATGCCCTTGAGTAGCTCGTTGAGCGGCGCCTGCTGCTGAGCTGCATGAGGAATGCAGCGTCGGTAGAAATTCAGCATGCCCAGGAAACGTCGGAGCGCCTTGGGAGTCTCCGGTCTCGGGAAACTCTGGATTGCGTCTATCTTCCTTGCTGGAGGACGAAAACCCCGGTTGGAGACGGTGAAACCGAGGAATTCCACCTCTTCTTGGCCAAAAGCACACTTGGCGAAGTTGATGGTTAGGTGTGCCTGTCGTAAACGCTCGAACAGCGCACGGAGATGTTGTTGGTGTTGCTCGTGGTTGCTGGACATCACTATGATGTCGTCGATGTAGGCCCGCGTGAAGGGGAGGTCTCGAAGTAGGCTATCCATGAATCGCTGAAAGGTCTGCGTCGCATTCCGGAGGCCCAGGGAGAGAGAGCAGAACTCAAACAGCCCGAAAGGCGTCGTAACGGCCGTCTTACAGATGTCCTTGGGGTCCATTGGCACCTGGTAGAAAGCCTTCTCTAGGTCAATGACCGAGAAGACGTTGCAGTCTCGGCAATCCTGCAGGAGGTCCTCGATGCGTGGCAAACCGTAGCGGTCCGGGATGGTCTCGGAGTTCAGCTTGCGATAGTCGCCAGTGGCGCGGAATCCTCCTTTCGGCTTTTGCACCATGTGGAGCGGGCTGGACCACTGCCCCGATCCTGGACGGACGATGCCTCGCTGGAGTAGTTTGTTGAACAGTTCCTTGGCTGCCGTTAGGCGCTCGCCGTAGAGCGGCCTGGGTTGAGCGTGGACCGGTGGGCCCGTGGTGTGGATCTCGTGTCTGACCACCTCGCCGTTGAGCGTCGCACGCCCCTCGTGTGCCTGGGCCAGGTCAGCGAAGTCGGCCAGCAGCCGCTGGTAGTCGACCTGGGAGATGCTGCCGTTGGTACCCGCCACAACGGCGACGCCGTGGATGGCCGTCGCCCGAATCTCCGCCGGGGTGGAGAGCATGGTGGTCGGATCGATGAGGCGACGATGCTGGAGGTCCACCAGAAACCCTGAGTGGTGAAGGAAGTCCGCCCCCAGGATCGCCACAGGAACGTCCGCCACGATGAACGGCCAAGGTATGGCGCGACGGAGCCCGAAGTAGAGCGTCACCAGGCGCCTGCCGAAGGTGAGCACGGGTGTGCCGTTCGCCGCCACTAGGCGAAGCGGCTGTACGGAAAGGCCCCGGTCTCGTACCGCCGAACGGGGCAGCAGAGACAGCACGGAGCCGGAGTCCACCAGGAAGCTGGTGTTTGTGGACCTGTCTAGCACGTGGAGGCGGTTTTCAGCTGATGCTGGGCTGTTGGAGACCGCCGAAACTCCAGACAGCCGTCCTAGTTTCCCTGGTCGGTCTGGAAGGTGCAGGGCTGGCGGCAGTGCGTGGCCTGGAGACCAAATCGCTGGTGGTAGTAGCAGTGGTTTGGGTTCCCCACTGGTGTCCTAGCCCTTGACCTCGAGCGGCTCTGGCGGCCACCTTGCTGGCCGGTGTTGCTGATGAACTGACCTCCCTGGAAGATGTTGTTGCTCAGTCTCTGGACCGCCTCGAGGGTCCTTGTGGCGGCAGCAGCGCTCTCCGCCAAGGAGATGCGCATGGCCGCGAGCTCCGCGACAAGACGAGGATCAGCCGTCACGGACGGCAACACTGCAGCAGCAGCAGCGGGGGCAGGTGGTCGAACGGGTGAAAGCGCCTGCCTGTTGTTGTGGTGCACTGCGAAAGCGGCGGGCCCAGTCTCGACGATGCCGTCGGCTACCTCGGCGATCTCCTCCAGGGGGCTGTTGCGCAGGATGCGTAGCATCTTCGCGACGTTGTCCGGCATCAGGTCAAGCCAGCGGACTCGCAGCGCCTCGTCGTCGACGCTCCCAGCTGCCAACGTGCGCATATGTCGCAGGATATATAATACATGAAAAATATTTTTGGTAAAGTATTAGCTTATGTATATACAGTTGAGTTTCAAAAACAAGGTCTACCACATGCACACATTTTAATAACATTACATCCTGATAACAAAATAATCACATCTGAACATATTGATAAATATATATCTGCTGAAATAATTTCCAATAATGACAAACTTAAGAAATTAATTATCCTCACCAACCTCGATGTAGGTTTTATAACGAATCTATCTTAGTATTATAATTATAATTTTTCCTCTAAAAAGTTATGAAATCCTTGAAGAAATTGTCAAATGGTTCTCTCTATTTTTATTAATATATCCCTAGTGGAAATAATTCGCAAATCATGCCAAACAATGCCAAACTATGCTAAACCATGCCAAGCTGTGCCACACTGTGCCAAACTATTCCGAACTGTGCCTTTTTGTGCTAGACCTTTCGCACGATTTGGCATATTTTGGCACAGTATAGCACAGTGAGGCATAGTTTGGTACAGTTTGACACAATGATAGATTTTAAAAATTAAAAATGTTTTTCCCAATTTTTTTTTTCAAATTTCAAGCACAGTTTGCTACAATATGGCATAGCGTGGCACAACCTGGCATAATATGGCATAACATCCCTCAAACAATTTAATAAAAAAAAGCAACCCGAGGTGGAACTGAACCCGGGTCGTCAGCGTGCCAGTCGGACACCTAACCGCCTGAGCTATTTTTCTTATAGTATATAATAGAATAACTGTTTCATCCTTTTCTATGAACTTATAAAAAGTATTTATAAAAATACTCTAACGTTTCATAAAATTAAAATTATATATATACATTATACACACACACACACACACCAAACTGTGTCAAACTGTGCCAAACTATGCCATATTATGTCAAACTGTGCCAAACTATGCTACATTATGTCAGGCTGTGCCAAACCATGCCGATTTATGCCAGAATTTCGACAAAACGTGATCAAAAATTTTTTCATTATTTACAAAATTTGATGCATTATGCCATATTGTTGTATACTGTGCCACACTATGCCAAACCGTGCCAAACCATGCCAAGCTGTGCCAAATCGTGCGAAATGTCCGAATTCGCATAGGTCTAGCACAACAAGGCACAGTTTGGCATGCGGTGTGGCACAGTTTAGCATAATGTGCCACACTATGGCACAATCTCCATTTCCACTAGGGACGCTAATGAATGTAGTGAAAACAGTTTTAAAAATGCCAAGTGTTAAAAATCAGCACACTAGCAAAAAAACATTTCTTACGAACGAAGAATATCCGAATCATCTTGTGCAAAGAAATGAGCAACATCATAAGTATAAAAAAATCCAGCAAATTCCTCTTAAGGAGGTTCACCACCGACAGTCCCTGCCAAAAGTTCGGCTCGCTGCTGCGCTCTCTCCGCATGGCGTCCCCCTCTCCGCAGCGCAGAGAGTTTTGAACGCGCCTCTACCGGCCGCACGCACATATCGTTAAGGCAATAGGCGCGCCGCGTCGGTGAGCGGGAGACTCACACGCACATCCCGGCGTCGCTAGTATGCGTGCGCGCGCGGCTGAAAACAGCCTACTTTAGATTACAATAACTCGGGAACTAGACGTCAGATCATTGCTCACGAGGTCTCAAAAGATTCGTAATATCGCCCTTAACCTTACCTTAGTTTTTCAACAAGATCGTAAGAAGCGTTCGGCTATAATCAACGAAAATGTACGTTTCGCGCGGGCCCAGCATAGGGATCGCGTGTTAAACGCCCGAACTTTGAGGCCTCATATATCAGCTTCAAGACGCCAGATCGATCTGCAATTATAGGTGCGTATGGACAAAATCATTACGAAGCAGTGTGAAAAGTTTCATTAATTTCCTAAGAAAATGAATTTAGTGGTGAACCTCCTTAATTATAGAAGAATCATTTAAACACAAAGCGGATTTGGATCTTGAATGACTATAGTGAGATTAATTGCTTCCTCCTCAAGAGGAAGCTTTGTAATAGTAAAATTTTCAGTTTTGCTAATACTTCGTGGAAACGCAATTATTTGACGGTTTGGAGTACGAATCCACTGTTTTAGAAAATGTCCGTGCGGATGGCTGTGTGTGTGGTCTGTGTGTGTTGTGTTGTGTGTGTGTGTGTGTATGTACGATATACCCCATAATTTTGAACCATGCGACGGATCGTAATAAAATTTGACATGATATATTTTTTCTAATTCTGAATTTAGGTCATTTTTTGTTTTATTTCTGACCATTTTATGCCATATTATAGCCATTTTTCTATTTTGAAAAATATTTTTGCTTTTTTATAATGATATGATTTATACAATATATTCAATAATAGTGTATCTAAAAGAACATTAATTTGTCTAACTTTTTCCCGCAAGATTTTCTAGATTGACTGATTGTTCATTTTTATGATATAAAGAGGTAATTTTTCGATAAACTAATAACTCAAAAAATAAATAGTTAAATGTTTTGAAAAAATTTATGACAATAAAAACAACATATCTACTAGTTGTAAAATTTTAAGCAATTATTGGCGACTAGTTTTTGAGATAAAAATCAAACTATAAAAAAGATGGTTTTTTTATCGTCGTACGATTACGGGAGTTAAAAGGTTAAATTAAGTTGAAATTTTAGGAAAAGATTGATCTTTTTGATCACTTCGGCTAGGTTCTTTTGTAGCTTATGAAACCTTAGGTTAAAAGATATTAAGATTCAAATTCTTCAACTCTCACCCTGTATACTCTGTGTGACTGACATTATTATTTTTGTAAACAATAATTTTATAATTAAAGCTTAATATATTTTGAGATTTCATGGTTTTATAAATGTCCGTGCAGATGGTTTGTCTGTGTGTGTGCGTGTCGTGCGTGCGTGCATGCGTGCGTGCATGCGTTGTACTATACTGTTCATATACTGAACTCGCGTGATCGATCATAATTAAGATTGGACGTGCATATCTTTTTGATTCAAGAATGAGTTGATTGTCCCATGTAATTATTTCCACTAGCAGAATAGGAGAAGCTAAGTGCCAATGACTTGGCAGCGGTTTTCTCTCTGGAGTAAGAAATGATTTTTGTCAGTGCAGGTAAGCTAGAATATGCTGACTAGTTTATAAAAAATAAGATAATTATACTTTTCAAAATTATTATTTTAATACTTGCCGTCCCGTTGTCTTGTAGTCTACGATGTGCATAGAGTAAATCATACGTATACTAATTACTAAAAACAACTTATCGATTACTTAAAGATAAATCTCCGATAAAATATGAAAATTTATCGCCTTTTCAATCAAGCCAAATCGTAAAGCAAAATTATTAAAGTATAAATAATATTATGATTCCAAAACTTCTTACTATTTTTGCAAATTATTAAATTTTGCATTGAGATTTTGCTTCCTTCCTAAGGAAGCCTTGTAATAGTAATTTTTGGAGTTTGTGTAAAAACATGTGGGAAGTGTGTTTTGATGAATTTTTAGTCGAAAAATGGTGTTTTTAGAAAATGTCCGTACGGATGTATGTGTGTGTGTGTGTGTGTGTGTGTGTGTGTGTGTGTGTGTGTGTGTGTGTGTGTGTGTGTGCGTATGTATACGCCTGTTTCTCAGCTTCTACTTGGTGGATTTTAACCCACAAAGTCTCATTTTCTTTGTTTTTGCTAGAAGATAGTGGGACGAAAGTCCGTTTTTACAATTTACATACGCGTTTTTTTTTATAGTGATTTTTTAGTTTTGAGATTTCAGATTTTGCCAACAAAGTTATCGGAAAAGTTAATAAAAGTAAATTGCTTAATATGTACCTGAAAGAGAATAAAATTGCCTATGTTTTTACCGTGAAAAATTTATATTATCGTTCGTCGTTCTTTTATTATACACCATACAGTGCAATTTTTTTAAATCGTTATAACTCAAAAACTAAATAGCGAATCATTCTAAAAAAATATATGATTATTGAAGGTAATTAGAACTATATACCACTTAAATTTTAAGTCATTTCATGGGGCAGATCCTGAGAAAAACATCAAAAACTGAAAAAATTCGTTTTTCTACGTGACCCGATAACTGGAGTAAAAAGGCAATAATCAAGTTCAAATTTTGGAGTTAGTTAGCATTATATAGCACAATGATCCCTTTCTTTGGGATTTTTATAAAACCAGTTAGTTTCAAAGATATTGAGCTTCAAACTTTTGTTTTTTCACCCTGTATACTATGAGTCGTTTTTTCTACGTGATGCGATAACTGGAGTAAAAAGGCAATAATCAATTTAAAATTTTGGATTTAGTTAGCATTATATAGCACCTTTATCTCTTTCTTTGGGTTGTTTATGATACCAGTTAGTTTTAAAGATATTAAGCTTCAAAATTTTGTTTTCTTACCCTGTATACTCTATATAACTGAAAACTGTATCGCTTCGATCTCAGTTTCCATTAATGGATTTTAATCTATACTTAGACTCGTTTTTTGCTGTTTTTGTTTTATTAATTCGTTAAAAATAAGATTTTCAGTTACGCATGTGCGTATATTCATGGCGATTTTTCGATCACTGGTGATTTTAGATACGTTCCGCGAACTATATCCTTATCATTATATCTCGGAAACTAAATTTTGAACTTTTCGTTAAAACATCATGATTATCGGCTAGTTTTTTTCTGTTTTTTGTTTTATTAAATCGTTAAAAACAATATTTTCAGTTACGCATTGATTATGTAATATAATTATTTCGAAATAATTTTATCCATCAAACGAAAAAGGATAAAAACTTTATAGAATTATATATGAAGTAAAAACAATTTAGATATTAAAGCGATACATAAGGTTGAAGGAAGCTACGTGCCAAAGAATTGGCAGCGGTTTTTCTTTGCAACAAACATATATTTGAAGATTTTTACGACAACATGCTGATAGTAAAACTCCTTAGATTATAATAAAAACATGTTCTTATTTTAATTAATATTATCTAACAGATTCACACCTTAAAAGTAATAATTCGAATGTTTCATCGATAGACAACAAAACAACGGGACGGCAAGTAAGCATTAAAATAATAATTTTGAAAAGTATAATTTATTTTTTATAAACTAGTCAGCATATTCTAGCTTACCTGCACTGACAAAAATCATTCCTTACTCCAAGAAGAATTAATCTCACTATAGTTATTCAAGATCCAAATCCGCTTTGTGTTTAAATGATTCTTCTATAATTAAGAGGAATTTGCTGGATTTTTTTATACTTATGATGTTGCTCATTTCTTTGCACAAGATGATTCGGATTAGTTTTTAGATTAATTCTTCTTCGATCGTAAGAAATGTTTTTTTTTGCTAGTGTGCTGATTTTTAACACTTGGCATTTTTAAAACTGATTTCACTACATTCATTAGCGTATATTGATAAAAATAGAGAGAACATTTGACAATTTCTTTAAGGATTGCATAACTTTTTAGAGAAAAAATTATAATTATAATACTAACCCTAACAGCACACAACGTTTTTAAAACGTTTTTAAAACGTTATTAAAACTTAAAAAATAACGTTACAAAGTTTGTGAAAAAACGTTTTAAAAACGTTGTGTGCTGTTAGGGAAGATAGATTCGTTATAAAACCTACATCGTGGTTGGTGAGGATGAACACATATATAACTTATAGTTGCCAACATTTTACCTTGTAAAAGGTGTTTTTTGAACTGATTTCATAACCTTTAAAAGAGTTTCATATAGAAACGTTTATAACACAAACACTCTGGCAAGAGGCCTTAATATTGTCGCTGTTTACGTAGACTAGCATAACTCAAATTTTCTGCTCTTTTTTTAGTAAAGTCCTCTTTTGTATAAGGAAAACGGCATCATGTCAAGTTGCACTAGTCTTCGTTGGACATCTAAGTTATGCTAGTCTTGGTATAGGAAGCTGTGATATTATGTGAATGTGTGGACGAGTAAAGAGAGCTCGTGAGGTGTTGAAGACAAGCTTAGCTAGTGACCACCGATCACTATCGATCTTGCTCTTGATGTCGCAGTCCAGAATATTCTGATGGTGCAATTTGTCGATGTCCAGTATCTAGTCAAAATGGTCGTTGAGGTTAGAATTACAGCCACCAATAGGATCTTGGTCGAACACTAATAGAGTAGAAAGTAGGCATACTTGAAATCAAGCTTAGATTATCCATGGATTACGCACGCTGTCGACTTGCTCTCTATATGTCGCTAGAACGATTTCCCAGCGCCTAGTTTGCAGTCCATTGATGTGAGCCAGAGGTCCCGAGCACGCTGCTATGTTTACTCTCATACATGTCGAGTTTGTGACTATCTATGATATAATTAAGTGCTTGAGTCGCTAGCGATCGCCCAGCGCTTATACATACACATTACACATATATGGTGGGCTTGGACTTGTTGCGGGATGTTGTCGGTATGCTGAGCATGAGGGTGTTAACGGGCTCAGGGCTCAGGTACTGCCAATCTCCTGGGGAAGCGTTGGCTCCTCGTTGACATTTACTCCCTCTTCGTGCTTAAACTCGATGAAATCGTTGCCGCAATCACGTCCCATCTCCCATTCTCGGGCACGTTGTCTAACGCGCCGTCCAGGAGTCGCTATATACAGCTGTCGTTTAAGCGCAGGCTTCTGATCCTCTTTAGGCTCCGTTTTGACTCAAAACGGCTGCGGCGAACTCCGCTGCACCGATGGCATGTGAGAGGTAGATAACCGAGTTCAAGTTAAGATTAAAGTCGCTGGAACGGAAGATTAAGAAAAATTAGACCTTGCAGTCTTCGACACATTTCGGAGGTTAAAGCGAATGAGGTTATGCAGAAAGATGATCGCGACATAGGCATTACAGCCAACAAGGTCGTCGCCGAGCTCAAACGGCGAGAGCTAGATGAGGTTGCGAAGCCGAGCTTGGAATGGTGTGGCAGGCCAGCATGTTCTATAGAGGGATTGGTCGGTGCCATCTCAAGTCCATCGATCTGAGCCGACTGTGGTGTGAAGCACTGATGCTGTGTCCAACATTCACGATGGCGATCCACGCTAGTGCTTGAGTCGTCCTGACGAACGCTCGGTGCTTATTATACACAAAAATCCTGACAGGCGATGTATAAGCGGTGATACAAGTATCTTCGTTGTATATTATATATAAGTTTTGTGTCCATACTCACCAATTTGTATCTTAGTATTATAATTATGATTTCTCTCCTAAATAGTCATGAAATCCTTTAAGAAATTGTCTAACGTTTATAGCTTACAAATGTTTTTCTGTATTTTTATTAATATACGCTAATGAATGTAGTGAAATAAGTCTTAAAAATGTCAAGTGTTAAAAATCAGCACACTGACAAAAATCATTACTTACTCCAAGAAGAATCAATCTTACTACAACTTCAAGATGAAAATCCGCTTTGTGTTTCATGATTCTCTCACATCTAATCTGAATTTTCTAAAACTAATCCGAATCATTTCGTGAACCCTACTGAAAAAACTCGCGCGAGTAATCGCGCGATTATTCGCGCAAATAATTGCGGTAGTTTATCGACGCAGGTACGACGCGATTACTCGCGCGATATATAAATTTTGTGATTTTTTTTTAATCAAATTATTTTACAATTAAATTAGGATACTTTTTGATTTAATTTATAAATATATTGAAATATTTTAAATTTATTTATTAAATATATTCCAGTGGAAGGGAATCATAAATAAATTATATTTGAATGTATTTTCAAGAACGTATACAACTTTATTAATTGAATACAAGTGAATCATAAATTCTTTAAACATTATGTTATTATAATGTCAAACAAAACATTTTTTTGTACTAGCGTTTCTTCAACTACTACATTTTTATAAAAAAAATATAAATATTTTACTAGCTTTCCTTCGACTAGTGGATTTTTATTAAAAAAAATAAATATTTTACTAGCGTACTTTTGACTAGTGCATTTTTAAAATAAAGAATAAATTTTACTAGTTAATCTTTGACTAGTGAATCTTAATAAAAAAATAAATAAATGATTTTGGTTATGATTAAATAGCAGAAAGCCTGTTCATTATGACCCTACATGTATATATATATATGAGATTTTATATAAAATTTTACATTAAGTTTTTGGACGAATTTATGTAAGATTAACAGTTTATAATTATAGTGTAAAATTTTATATAAAATTTCATGTACATACTTTTAATATAAAATATAAGTAATCAAAATGTTTTTTATATATTCTAATCTTTAACATTGTACCTTAAGCGTCTTCTGAGGTTAACATGTTGTACACGATGTTTTTTTTTCTCTGCGCTTCGTAGGTCTCTTATTTTGTGTCTTAAGACATAAGTTGCCCGTAGCAGATAAGACACTTTTTCATCATTCGGGTAATTGTTTCTTTGAAGAAAATCACCATACAGGCCTGAAAATATAATTATATTCAATTGTTTATTATATTTTAAAAATATGGATAAATTAGGTTAAATAATCCATGAATTATTTACGTTTAAATTGACAACATACAATGAAATTATGTAACTACAAACTAACCTAAAAAGAAAACAAATAATACATACTTATTAGCAGTCGTAAAACTTCTTTTTCGATTAACTTTACAGGTGACCATGTAGGAATATTCTCTACTCCCCGAGTCAAGTCTAGAGCTCGATTAGTCAGCTCCCTTTCTCCCCAAAGATGAATAGCCAATTCTACCAAGAAGATTGGTGGTTTATGCGCTTGCATCAGCTCCCATTGTATTAAGTTAATGTAGTGACCTTCGCCAAGATACATCTATAAAAATATAAATAAAATTATTATTTTAATAAACAATCGTAATCTAAAATATTAACAGTTACCTCATTTCCATTCCGTATTGTGTATCGATTTTGCATTTCTTTGAAACCAGGTTCTGTTTCTCGCTTATCAGTATAATAGTCAATACAGTGCTTGATATATTCTGCCATTCTGTAGTACTTTATACGCTTTGCTCCTATAAACACATAAAAAGTTATAGCAATATTAATATATTTAAATATTTTTTTATGTGTAATAATAAAAGTATAAATATATTTACTTTGAGGTTCGCCATTCTGAGCAGGTGATACTTCATGATCTGTTAAAACATTTAGAGGTTGTCCACGATCAGGTGAACTTCTCGCTGGTGATTGTGCATTTTCCGGTGAATTTATTGCAGATGATGGTGTACCTTTAGGTGAGTTTCTTGCAGGTGATGGTGTACCTTTAGGTGAGTTTCTTGCAGGTGATGGTGTACCTTTAGGTGAGTTTCTTGCAGGTGATGGTGTACCTTTAGGTGAGTTTCTTGCAGGTGATGGTGTACCTTTAGGTGAGTTTCTTGCAGGTGATGGTGTACCTTTAGGTGAGTTTCTTGCAGGTGATGGTGTACCTTTAGGTGAGTTTCTTGCAGGTGATGGTGTACCTTTAGGTGAGTTTCTTGCAGGTGATGGTGTACCTTTAGGTGAGTTTCTTGCAGGTGATGGTGTACCTTTAGGTGAGTTTCTTGCAGGTGATGGTGTACCTTTAGGTGAGTTTCTTGCAGGTGATGGTGTACCTTTAGGTGAGTTTCTTGCAGGTGATGGTGTACCTTTAGGTGAGTTTCTTGCAGGTGATGGTGTACCTTTAGGTGAGTTTCTTGCAGGTGATGGTGTACCTTTAGGTGAGTTTCTTGCATGTGATGGTGTACCTTCTCGTGAATTTCTGCCTGGTGATGGTGACGGTGTAGCCAATTGTCTTAGAGGTGATAGTGGATACCGTTGCTTATTATTTTGAGGTAGTACTGTCTGCAAAGGTGAGTGTCTTCTATCTGGTGTTCTCTCTTCTGATGAATGTCTTGCCGATGGTGGTGTGTGTTGTGGTGAATGGCTTTGAGATGATCGTGGACTCAGTGATTCAGAAGAGCTGCATCGTGGTATTTTATTTCTAGATCTAGATGCTCGGGATGATTTTTTAGTCTGATCTACTAAGTTTTTTCTTTTACGTTGCTTGTCAAGCATTGATGGTGAATCTGGAGATGTCTGATTCATTGATTTCTTATTATCTGCGGCTTTACATTTTTCTAAGCGTACTATTGGATTTTGTACTGCCACAGTACCAGAACAGACTGAATTGTTTTCTTCTAAATCCATGAACGGAGACACTACAAAATTTGCTTCTATACTTTTCAAAACATTTTTGGCCCTTTCGGTACAAGCCTTTTTCTTTTGTGATCCTCTTTGCTATATAAATAAATTTAAAAAATTCGCTGCATTATTTATTTTCTGTCAAGATTAATAAATAAGGATTTTTTTTAGCAGTACTATTTTGGGGGTACTACACTTCATAGCTACTAAAATCAAGTCGACTTTTTAATTATAAATTATTTGCAGGACACGCTTAATGTGTTGTCTTAATGACACACACGTAACGTGTTTGTCTTAATTATTAATAAAAAATTTTATATGTACTATTAATAAAAAAAATATGAAATCATACTTACCGCTGCAGAAGACTGAGAAGCTTGCTTCAAAGTTTCTTCGAAACTCGATTCAGACTGGACACATTTTGGGTATTTTTTTCTTTGATCAGATTTTCTCTTATCATCAATTTCATCCCTTGTAGCTGCAAAAAAATGAAATATGAAGTCAACGTTAATAATGCATTTTAATCGTGTTTTATATATAAAATATAGCTTACCCCCTAAGTACAAAATAACTATCCTTGACCATACATTTTCACTTTTAGATCCATTGTCTACATTTTTTTTAGCAAAATACCACTTTGTAGTAATAAAATCTTTGTCATCCTTTGGATTAAAAGGATTAATTTTTAATGAGCCATTAGCTAGCTTCTCTTTTAATCCAATTTCAGAAATTGGTAGACAAGTTTCTACTTTGCTCTTGTGAAACCGCACCCAGGCGAATTCCATTGCAAGACGTTTTTATTTATTAATAAATTAATAAAAGTCAGTGGTATTAGAAGTACTAGCATGAACATTCATAGAAGTTTGTTGCATGTACGCTAGACTCATGTATATAGTTTCAATATCTAAATTTTTTTTTAGATTTAATGCACAACTCATGTCTTTTCATACAATTTATATATATTTACATCTCCTACTTTAAACAAAGTTAGGGTGCCTGTACATTGTTATGTCCATCTATAATCCATCTATGGCCAATTCAGACCGTTATCATAAATTTCAGTGGAATAAGTGAACAACTTCAGAGGGCACTTTAATCATGGCGAGTAGTCCGCGCGCATAAGAGCCTATAGTCCGCCTGGCGGACCACCACGCCATATTTACATATACATATATCATGCACAGAATCACAGATGCTATATGTGTATTGCGATATATATATAAATGTATACAGATGTTTGTTTATATAGACCATTACATTACCTTCAATGTAACATAAATACAAGTATTATTATAACAATATATTGTTTAAATAATTATTTGAAATGTCTTCAAAAAAAAGAAAACAGTATTTATTTGATGAAAAAGTACCGCTGAGTAAATACGCTTGCCGTGAAATAAGAAAATTGTTAGAACAAAAAAAAGTAAGCTAAATGTTTTTGTTATTTTGAATCTAAACACTCTGTTACATTTTTGTTTTGTTTTATTAATTATGAAATTAATTTTTTAGTTACAAGAAAAAAAATCGCAGCCATGCAGCAGTATAAATAAAGATGACAAATGTGATCTTGATGTTTTGCTTGATTCGTTGATAGCATTAGATGAGTCCGCATCAGATAATCAACATTTGGTTGTATCCGAGCAACAGGTATTGATGATTGTAAGTTTAAAACTTGATTATATATTATGTATACACGTATGATAAAATCAAGAAAATTAGAAAATTCTTGCCTTCAAAGAAGAATAGATTAATTTTTTCAAATTCACGCACTCAGTCTATAACTGTACTCACTACAAGCCAATAATTCAAAATAACAATTCAAAAATAATAAAAAATGTTCAAATATGTATCTGTTACTACTACAATTTTCAACACAAAGTAAACAGAATAGCTTTTATACAATTTATGAATAAGTAATAAGTAACTGTTGCTGGAAACGTGATTAGAGTAATAATTAAAATGCTTATAACTTTTATGCCATGTACCGTACATTATTGACAAATCAAATTTTGTTTTGAGTCACTTTTAGTTTAATTCCCTGTCTAAAATATTTTCATCAAATTGTACATATAAAATTTCACGTGCATAAATAAAATTGTAAACCTATAGATATAATTTCACATAAAATTTTACATACTGATCTTATTACGTACAATTTTATTGATTCATGTAAAATTGTACACATAAACGTTTTAAATTATGGCATAAAATTGCATGTAAAATTTGGTGTGAATATTTTTAACAGGGCACGAATAGATAACTCTAATTTTATTAGTATCTTAACTGTATTTAATGAATAGCTACCTTAACCTATACACAATTAAAGTATAGACCAAATTCTTCATGATTATACAATTACTTTTTTACCGTTGCTTGTTAACATGAACATATGGCCCCGATATATCCTACAATAGCTACTAAGCATAAAATTTAACGTATCGTGGCCATGTTAGCCTTAATTTCCTACAAAGGGTGAGAGAGACAGAAACATTTAACCTCTCTTTTTAATTGACAGTTACTATCACCTCACCCGCATATTGAAACTCATTTTTATCCCTATTCAAAATATTTACATGAAATTCTACATAAAATTATATGTAAAGATTTAGAACTTTTACTTGTAAAATTTCACATGCATCAATGAAATTGTAAAACTGTACGTCAAATTTTACATAAAATTTTATATAAAGATCTTTATTATAAATTTTATGTAAAATCATACGTACGGTTTTATAATTTCATTGATACGTGTGAAATTTTACATGTAAAAGTTTGAAATCTTTACATGTAATTTTATGTTAAATTTCATGTAAATATTTTCAACAGGGTATGTTACATTTAATACCTTTTTAACAAAAACTACACACATTAATATAAATACAACTCTTATCTGAAAATTTTTTGTTTACAGGATAATACAGATTATGTCTGGGGTGATATACTAAGCAGTGATGAAGAACTAGAACTACCCTTGCATCAGAAGACAACAAATAGTGTAAGAGAACTTATACAAAGTAAGGATTTTTTTAACTTACTATCACTAAATGTGCAAAGAAGTCAAGCAGAACTGTTACTGCTGTTATTAAAATTTGCAATATCTAACACTTTATCAATGAAAGGTATTTCCAATTTATTTAAATTAACCAACATTATATGCGGCAGAGTTATAATACCTGAAACGCGATATAAAATTGATCAATTGTTTAATAATGACAATGTTACATTGCATGGAGTATGCCCTGAATGCTCAAACTATATTGGAACATTTGAAGATTTTGATTATTTACTCAATTGTACGAACTGCGACACACCTGTAGATATGTCAAATCGATCAAATCCATGTTATTTAGCTATGTTTGATCCGTCTAATGCAATTCGGGATTATATAGAAACAAACGATAATTATTATGATTATGTAGTAAAAGAACGAGTGCATGAAAAAAACCATGTTAAGGATATATATGACGGTGTACTTTATAGAAAATTTGTTCTAAGTTTAAATGATTCTGATCGTCATGCATATGCTACAGTGATTTTTAATACAGATGGTGCGCCAGTTTTTGAATCGTCCAATTATTCTATATGGCCTATTTATTTAATTCTGAATGAGATTCCCATGCAGAGCAGAATGAAGAGTGCGATTACTGCTGGCTTATGGTTTGGTAAAGCAAAACCAGTAATGAGTGTATTTTTAGATGTATTTGTCAAAATGATGAACGATTTATCAACAATAGGTATACCCTGTATTATAAAACAGAAAGAACGCTTCATAAAAATTTTTGCATTAACGGCAACTGTCGATACTGTAGCTAGGGCACCAATGAATGGATCAAGTCAATTTAATGCAAAATACGGTTGTGATTGGTGTTTACATGAAGGAAAATATTTTAAAGGAAGCATGCGATATCCTTTTCAAATTCCATTACCTAAATCTAGAGATCATAAGACTACGATTAAGTATGCATCACAAGCAGTTCAAACAAATAAACGTGTTTTTGGTATTGTGACTGCTTCGCCTCTTTTAAACTTAAAGAAGTTTGATATTATAGAAGGATTTACGCCTGATTATATGCATTGCTATGTAGCAGGTGTCGTAAAACAATTTACTGAATATATATTGAGGCATTTAAGGAAAACTGATATTGAATATATTAATCAGTCACTTGAAGCGATTCGCGCACCTCACCAAATATGTAGATTAACAAGATCTTTAGAATATAGAAGCGATTGGAAAGCTCGAGAATACGAAAATTGGGTTTTGTACTATAGTGTACCTCTTATAAGTGAAGTTTTTAATAACCGAAGAATTTTGAAACACTGGACCCTTTTAGTAGATGCTTTACACATATGCTTACGAGCAGACATTACGTATGCTGAATTGAATCGAGCAAATGAAATGCTCCATTTATTTGTATCGCAAGCTGAAGATCTATACTCTTTAAGTTCTCTAACCTATAATGTACACCAATTGCTTCATTTAGCTACGAGTGTGTACAATTGGGGACCATTACATGGACATTCAACGTATCCTTTCGAATCAGCAAATAATAAGTTGTTGCAGGCTGTTCATTGTAGTAAAGGAGTCATCTTGCAAATAGCAAGATATGAAAATATTCAAAGAGCAATTCAGATATTGTCGAATAGTATATATCCAAATTGTCAAGAAACTATTATACAATATTGCGAGAATCTAAAAACTCCATTGACAAAAAAAATATGTAAAATATCCAGCATTAATTATTTAGGTAAAGGGCAAACTGTTGATGACGAAATTCTTAAAAAATTTAGTATACCTAAAAACGCAAGGGTTTTTCATAAAATGATTTTTAATGGATGTTTGTTTATGACTTCCCGTAAAAAAAATGATCGATCATGCAATTATTTTGCACAACTTAACAGCGGAGAATATGTTGAAATTAAATATTTCTTAGTAAATATTGAAAGCAATCAAGAATTAACTGTTTGTAAACTTATTAAGACAAAGCCAAGTAAATATTCATCTATTATACGAGAAGTATCGGAATTTTCAAACGATTTTTGTATTGATACTATAAAAATATCAAGAACCTGCGTATTCATTGATACAGAAACTAAAATGTACATAACTCCAGTGCCGAATCAATTATTCTACTAATAAACTACATTTATTTTTATATATATATTTCAATACGTATTCAATTTCTTTATTTATAAAGTGATGTATAATTTTGTTTAATATTTATGTAAATAAAATAAATAAAAACAATGATAAAACACATAATATGAATGCATTCCGATTGATTCCTTTTCAGGAGGTATTATATAGATTGACAGTGATAAGAAAAGCGAAGTAAAAAAAATTAGTATAAGTACATTCAAATACAAAATATTTACGATTCTCTTCTACCAAAATATATTTCAGTATAATAATTTGATTTAAAAAAAATCACAAAATTTATATATCGCGCGAGTACTCGCGCGATCCATCGCGCGAGTAATCGCGTCGTACCTGCATCGATAAACTCCCGCGATTATTCGCGCGAATAATCGCGCGATGCATCGCGTGAGATCTCGCGCGATTACTCTCGCGAGTTTTTTCAGTAGGGAAAAGAAATTAGCAACATCATAAATATAAAAAATTCAAGTAAATTCCTCCTAAGTATATAAAAGAATCATTAATTCATTAATACAAAGCGGATTTTTATCTTGAAGCTATAGTGAGACTAATTCTGCTTGGAGTAAGAAATGATTTTTGTCAGTGCAGGTAAGCTAGAATCTGCCGACTAGTTTATAAAAAATAAGATAATTATACTTTTCAAAATTATTATTTTAATGCTTACTTGCCGTCCCGTTGTCGTATAGTCTACGATGTGTATAGAGTATATCATATGCATACTTACTAAAAATAACTTATTAATTACTTACCGATCAATACCCACGTAAATATGAAAATTTATCGCCTTTTTAATCGAAACGGATCATAAAACAAGATTATCAAAGTAGAAATAATATTATCATATCAAAACTACTTACTATTTTTTCAAATTATTAAATTTAGCTTTGAGATTTTTTCTTTGCAACAAACATGGTATATTTGAAGATTTTTGCGACAAGATCCTGATAGTAAAGCTCCTTAGATTATAATAAAAAATGTTGTGATTTTAATCAATATCGCATTTAACAGATTCACACCTTGAAAGTAATAATTCGAGTGTTTCATCGGTAGACTATGAGACAACGGGACGGCAAGTAAGCATTAAAAGAATAATTTTGAAAAGTACAACCATCTTATTTTTTATAAACTAGTCGGCAGATTCTAGCTTACCTGCACTGACAAAAATCATTACTTATTCCAAGCAGAATTAGTCTCACTATAGCTTCAAGATAAAAATCCGCTTTGTATTAATGATTCTTTTATATACTTAGGAGGAATTTACTTGAATTTTTTATATTTATGATTTTGCTTATTTCTTTTCACGAAATGATTCGGATTAGTTTTAGAAAATTCCCACGTAAAAAAGCACACATGGGAACCATGTGGGAACCATGAGGATTCTATATCGTTCCCACATGGATCCCACGTGGTTCCCATAGGGAACCACATGGAATCCACGTGGGCTTTTGCGGTGGGAGCCCACTGGGATCCCACGAGAAACCACATGGTTCACACATGGTTTCCACATGAATTTTACGTGATCACCACAACCTATAGGTAAAATAATTTGATAGAATGCAAGTTGTGAGACATGGGAACCATATGAGAACCACATAAAAACCACATAGAAACCACATAATTTCCATATGGTCTGCTAAAAATAAAATTTCTATTTTTAATAACTTTATTTAACAAAAAAACAAAAAAATTTATTTTTAGCACACTATATGGAAATTATGTGGTTTCTATGTGGTTTTTATGTGGCTCTCATGTGGTTCCCATGTGGTTTCCATGTTGTTCCCATATGTCACAACTTGCATTCTATCAAATTATTTTACCTATAGGTTGTGGTGATCACGTAAAATTCATGTGGAAACCATGTGTGAACCATGTGGTTTCTCGTGGGATCCCAGTGGGCTCCCACCGCAAAAGCCTACGTGGATTCCATGTGGTTCCCTATGGGAACCACGTGGGATCCATGTGGGAACTATATAGAATCCTCATGGTTCCCACATAGTTCCCATGTGTGCTTTTTTACGTGGTTTCAGATCAGATGTGAGAGAATCATGAAACACAAAGCGGATTTTCATCTTGAAGTTGTAGTAAGATTGATTCTTCTTGGAGTTATAAGTAATGATTTTTGTCAGTGTGCTGATTTTTAACACTTGACATTTTTAAAACTAATTTCACTACATTCATTAGCGTATATTGATAAAAATACAGAAAAACATTTGTAAGCTATAAACGTTAGACAATTTCTTAAAGGATTTGTTGGAAATATCCGTATTTCAAAACTAAATCTTGAGTGCATTTATAGCTAAGAAGGGTCTAGTTATGCGTTTATGTTTTTATGAATATAAGCTCGGGTAGCGGCGCTACGGCACGACGTGCTGCGACACGTTGTAGCGGGCCGCGGACTTCTCGGTGGGCCTTGCCATCTGGAGTCCTTCTGCGAGTTATATAGTAGGGCCATTGTTTTAGGGATTTTCCCTTTCCCTTCTGCACTCTCGATATGCGCTAGCTACAGTTAGTCTCCGACAGAACGTCATAGAGTTCAGATGTGCTTGCTCCTTCTATGCGTCTCAGAATAAACGTTAATTTTATAAAGAGAAGATATTCTGTGTTGTAATTGTTTCCCATTTCCAATAGGATTTCATGACTATTTAGGCGAGAAATCATAATTATAATACTAAGATACAAATTGGTGAGCGATGGACACAAAACTTATAGTTGCCAACGTTTTACCTTGTAAAAGGTTTTTTTTTTAACTGATTTCATAACCTTTTAATGAGTTTGAAATAAACTTATAAAGAAATGTTTTTGACCTAAACAATCTCTTAAGAGGATGTTACTTAATATTGTCACTTTTTACGAAAACTAGCACAATTCTGATTTCCAACAAAGACTTGCACAACTCAAATTTTTTGCTCTTTTTGTTACTAAAGTCATTGTTGTAAGGCAGCGGTAAAATATAGAGTTGCACTACTCTTTGTTAGAAATCTGAGTTATCCTAGTCTTTGTAAGATGCGGCGATAGGAGAGATGAAGACGAGCTTAAAGTGCCCGCCGAACTCACTATCGGTCTCAATCTTACATCGCAGTCCAGTATGTTCTGATGGTGCGATTTGTCGATGTTCAGTATCTAGTCCATTTTTGTTATAGCCGGTGGTCCTGCACTGGTCTCTGATCCAGCGCACTTGTGTGGATATTCTACATCTTCATACGAAATTCACACGTCGTGTCTGCAACGATCCACGCAAGTTTTCGCTTATCGTCCTCGACGTCCTCGTCATTTTACTCGTCCTTGGACTCGCTGAGATCGTTGCTATAGTCGCATTTCTCGAATTCATTCTTGAGTTGTGGGAGAAGAAGAGGACCTCGTAGTCTTCGGTTAATTTCAGGGAAACAAGCGTTATGAGGTCGTGGAAGAAGAGTACAGTTGAGACCTTATCTATTAGAGCAATTTCTGTTGCCTTTGTGTATGGTTCTGGTGCAAGCCAAAATGGTCGTTGAGGTTAGAGTTGCGTCGACACGATATACGTCGAACTCTAGTAGCGAAAACTTGGCAAAGTTAAAGTTGAGCTTAGGTTATCCGCGCATCACGCACGCTGTCGACTCGCTCTCTATATGTCGCAGTCCAGCAAGTCATAGTTTGCAGTCTATCAATATGAGCCAGGGGTGCCGAGCACGCTGCTGTGTTTACTTTATGCCTACCTAGCATTCACGTACACGTCGTGTTTGTAACAATCTCTTTATATGTGACAAATCAAGTGCATGAATTGCTAGCGAGCGCTTAGCGCTTATATTAGACACAAATTTTTGTCGGGAGGTACGCTATCGGTGACCATCACGTGATGCTGGCGGGCGTCAGTACTGGTGATAGGCTTGGACTTGTTGCAGGGTGTCGTGGGTACGCTGAGCTTGATGCTGAACGTTATTGGCACTGCCGATCTCCTGGAGAAGCGTCGGCTCCTCCTCGTGCTTACTCGAGGGAATCGTTGTCGAAGTCACGTCCCGCCGCGAACTCATTCTCGGGCTCGTTGTCTAACGCGCTGCCCATCAGAAGCCGCTATATTACTGTTGTTCGGTCTTGAGTGCGAAGTCGAAGTATTGCTTGCTGTCCGTCAAAGCGGCTACGGCGAATTCGGCTACATCGATGACATGTGAGGTATATAACCGAGTTCAGGTTGACTATGATCGAGGCGGCATCGCGCTCGGTTATGGGAAAAGAAGATCGGGGTATACAAGCGGTGAGAGCTCGATGAAGTTGAAGCCGAGCTTGGGATGTCCGCCGATCACGCTGTTGATCTCGCTGTTAGTGACGCAGGCCAGCATGTTTTATAGAGTAATTGGTCGGTGCCCTCTCTTCAGTCCATCGACGTGCATGAGCCAAGGGTCCAAGGATGATGGATAATCCCTGATTCAGCTCGCTGATGTGTCCATACTCTCTCAAACGTTCACATGTCGTGTCTGTATCTGCACTGGTGATCCATGCTGGTGCTTGAGTCGTCCTGAAGAAACGCAAATCTACTTCAGAGCAGTAGCCAGACAGACAACAGAATGCAAAGTTGTTCGTGTCTACTAGTCCTGAACTCACACCACAGTCCACGCACTGGCGCACATGCACGTATATAATAACCTCGTGGTCCTAAATGACGTTGACACTAACACTTGAGCTGCAAAACGATCTGTACTTTCGTTAACACTGCCATTTGCCTAGTACGTTTCCGGAGAAAGGTTAGGTGCACCTGGAGAATCTCAGCAAACTATAGTGCGGCTGGACCATAAGGTTAACAGCCAAGAGAGCATGACTGATGACTATAAAGGATCACAGGTTCTACGTACTTACGTCCTACACACTCTGCTCTGCGTAGACACGTAGAGCCTTTGATAGTTGTATATGGATCTGGCTAACTCGTGGATGCACTTCGTATGCTCCGTATGCTCGGCTCTCTACTGCAACACAGCGATCCGATTCGTCAGACTGTACTTAGGTATAAGTACTTAAAGCATGCTCCGCTCCGTCTGCTCTGTGCGCTTGGCGGGCACCTCTCTCTGTCGATCTTTTATAGGTAGGTATATAATATCGGCTCTCTGCAGCGTCGACGCAGCGGTGGTCCAGTGTAGAACTCGCTTGAGGTCTGTTCCGTCGTACCTCTTCCGCAACACGCAACATGCATGCGCATGTATCATCGAATGGGTTATGTGTGTGTTTGCATGAGAGTAATGAAAGAGGGCAGCACCTTCCGGGGGCCCCTTTCTTGCGAGCTCGAATTTGCGCGCGTGAACGGGCAATAGTTCAACGACTTCGGCAGCGTTCACATCTGAATCGCGACTAAAACCGAATTATTAACGTTTATTTTACCTTCAACGAGGATTTCCGATCCTCTGTCACACCGTGACATTAACGCCTTTCTAGGCATCAACATCAACGCTATTTTTTAGCATTAACTTTAACGCCTTTGTTGGCACATAACATTAACTTAACGAACGATTTGTCTGTGCGAGTGCAATCAGTGCTTTGTGTGCGTGTTCGGCGTTTTCTCGTTTTATCGTTTAAATATCATTGCGATTTTTTATTGTGTCAATTTGTTTAAATATTAATAAATCAGGGAGGGGCATCATTGGAACGGCTCGTAGATGCGGAGACGGTCGATCATCCAAGTTAAGCACCGTTGGGTGCGGTGAGTACTTGGATGGGTGACCGCCTGAATGTTCTCGCTTTTCCAATGATGCAACAGATAGGGAATGATAACCTACGTATTTCTCGTGGAAGTGGGAAGTACCTAAGTTTGACTTTCCTATCGGCTGACTCTGACGTGGGTTTTCTTGCTTAGCAAGTTTTCCCCACGTCACTGGGCAAGTCCCAGGGCGAATGCGGAGCAGTGGGTCTAATGACTGTAGAAGCGAAATTTGGACTATCTCTCATATATAGTCCGAAAGCTTCTCAGGGAGGTGGGGTATAGGATCAAAGCATCCTCACACAGAGGTGGTAAGGATGCTCCCATAAAAACCCGTACAGGGTATATGAGTTGGTAAAACTGAATAAAAAAAAAAATAATAATAAAAAAATAAAAAAANTTATTGTGTCAATTTGCTTAAATATTAATAAATCAGGGTTTTTTATGCCGAACGGCTTTTTCCCTTAAACAAGTGTTTTCATTGTAAACCTTTATCCAACAGTGTAAAATCATAAGAATCTAAAGTCAAATTATCTTAACTATTTAACTTAACAAAATTATCTTTTCATTAATAATAACTAACCTGCCACCAAAGGCAAGTTAGAAAGTCAACGTTTATTCAAGGTCTTTTATTTACGTTTGCGTTTCGTATAAATATAAATAAATAGTTATTTTTAGTATGTGAATTTATATGCGCTTCTAACCTCCCATAACCAACAATCTCAGTATTGTTGAAAGCGACTGAGCCTGAAAAAAAGAGAATCGGGGAGGCGAAAAATTAAAGAAAAATCACAAATTAATTTTCAATCTTAATTAATTTGTTGAAGGAGAAATTTTTTCAGCAAAATGCTACGGTAATTAGAAAGATATAATTAAAATCTTGGAGATAGAATACTCATACAGGAGCATTAATATCGGATGAATCGGATGATCGTCACGCGAAAAATAGGAGAAATGGGGCGAATGGAACCGATGGCGGCAGAGGCGATCGAGAAGATAATTGACAAGCTGTTTCCCACCCATCCCACCCGACCTCAATTAGAAATGACGGACGAACTGACGGATGAGATACCCCTTTTTAGCGAAGGCGAACTTATCGCGGCAACTTCTTCCCTGAAGAGCGGTAAGGCTCCGGGACTGGATGGCATTCCCGCGGAAATACTTAAGGCCGTTGCCAAACAACGGCCTGAGCTGCTCCTGGAAATGTACAATCAGTGCCTGGTGCAGGGCGTGTTCAGTCCGCGGTGGAAAAGGGCTAGGCTAGTCTTAATTGAAAAAGCTAAAGGTCAGGCGGGCGCGAAGCCATCGTACAGGCCGTTGAGCCTGCTCGACACTATGGGAAAGACAGGCGAATCGCTAATAAAACCGCGAATATTAAGCGCCGTCAGGGAGGCGGGAGACCTTTCAGACAAGCAATACGGCTTCAGAAAGGGACGCTCAACAATCGGCGCGATCAGAGAAGTAACGGACACGGTCAAGAAAACGGATGAAGCGTGTCATGCGGCCAGGCCATTGGTCTTGCTCGTGACACTAGACGTGAAAAACGCGTTCAATTCGGCTAGATGGGTCGACATTTTGGATTCTCTGCGATCGTTTGGGGTGCCTTGGTACATCATGCGACTCGTAGAGGATTATCTGAGGGAGCGCACGATCGAATACGAAACCGCGGAGGGACGTAAGAGTAGGCCCATAACGGCAGGGGTGGCGCAGGGTTCAATCTTGGGACCGGACTTCTGGGACATTCTGTACGATGGGTTACTCAGAGGAGAAGTACCGGAGGATGTTAAACTCGTCGGGTACGCGGACGACGTAGCGGCGGTTATAATAGCTAGAAATGTGGAGATCGCGCAGGGCAAATTGAACGCGGTAATGGCCCGGGTGCTAAAATGGATGACCGACCACGGACTACAGCTAGCACTCGAAAAGACGGAGATAGTTCTCTTGACTAGCAAGCGTGTCTCGACCATCATACCGATGCGCGTCGGAGACGTAACAATAACGACGAAGCCGACAGCCATGTACCTGGGGGGTAACCCTAGATACGAAGCTGAACTACAGGGCGCATTTAGACAGCGTATGCGAAAAGGCGGCGATTAGGGTGGCGCACCTTAGTCGATTAATGGCCAACGTGCGCGGGCCGCTAGGCTGGCCCAGTCACGACGACGTTTAACTTGGCAACACAAACTTCTATTCTTTTATCGGAGCGGAGATGTGGCCGATGCCTGCAGAGAAAAGTATTCGTAAGCAGATAACGGCGGTTGCAACGAAGAGTGGCTTCGGATCGCGTGCTCGGTACGAACGGTAATCGACGCGTCAATTGGTTATTCAATGCGGTGGGGTGATTCCCGTCGATCTCGCTTGCAATGGAACGCCAGCGATCTAACTGAGCGCCTCCGGGAATCGGCTAGCGTGGAAATCCAAGCCGAGGAACGCGATATGGCACGATGCGTAATGGCGCAGGAGGGATTACTTCGTGACATGCCGCCATGCGAAAATCGGACGAAAAGAATCATTGATTAAAGAGTGGCGGCCGTGGGTAGCAGAACGATATGGTGGGGAGTCATTTCTTATCTCACCCAATTTCTTATCCGGACCGGCCTATTCAGAGTTACCTGTCCGCGATACAAGTCGATACCGGGGTTGCGAATACTGCGGTGACGAACAGTGAACGACATGAGACACACGTTTTTTGATGCCCTCGGTGGGCTGATAGGCGTAGAATCTTAGAGGTGCGGTAGCGGGCATTTTAGCCCGATACGTAGTGAAAACGATGCTTGCTAGCAAGCAGAATTGGGGACGAACATAACGGCGTTCGTGGCAAGAGGTTCTCCGCGCGAAAAATCAGTGACGGTGCTTTAGCTGACTAACGACGATACGATGACCTATAGGTCGGTAACATGACAGGCGACCCCCCGAAGGAATGCGAAACGCTACGGGGCGGATTCTGCGCATATGAAGGTCGAGTTTTGTGGGTATGCCGGCGTCTGTCCCGCGCCAGGAGAGTCCCACACACGGGGATCCGCACGGCTCTTGCCATGGTGGCATTAAGCATTTCTCACAACTCTCCGATTACAAAATCGGGCTAGGCTGGCAGTCAGCCATACTTAATGGCAGACGCACAGAATCTCTCTTTTTCTATACGGAGCGGAGATGTGCGCCGATGCCATGCAGCAAGGGAAAAAGTATCGTAAGCAGGAATCGGCGGCGCTTGCCTGCAACGCCGCAGAGCGGGTGCTTTCGGATCGCGTGGCTAGCTGAGCCGACGGAGGTGATCGCGGTGTCGTGACGCCGGGGTCAGGCTTGTCTATATCGGCCCGGGCCCGGAGTGTTCCGGCGGTGGATCTGCTGTGCGATTGGGACGCAAGGGTGGCGCAGATCTACGAGCGGGGGGCACAACACCCCCGCGCCCGGCGCGATGTCTCGGAATCGGGCTAGGGTGGAAATCCGAACGGCGGAGGAACGCCGCGACGCGATGGCAGCGCGCCGATCCACGGCGCCGCGACACTTGGCTTCAGGAGCGATTGGATGTGAAGTGCCGGCCATGCGAAGGATGAGACGGAAATTCGATTGATTAAGGAGGGGTAGGCGGCCCGTGGGGGGTGAGCGGCAGAGGATGTGCGGGCGAGGCTTCAATGTGTTTCTCACCATTTTCTTCGGTAACGGGCTACTTTCACGCGGGGGGTGTACCGTGGGGTGCGGGCGGGGGATGAAGGCAAGGGGGGGGGTAGCGTACACCGGGTTGCAAAATAGGCTGCGGCGTGACGAACAAGGTGAGCGAGACATGGGCGACACACGTTTGGTTTGAACTGGCTCGCTCGGGGGGGGGCGTGGGCCGGTTGAGTGGTGTGATGGAGGCGGGTAGACTAGAGGGTGACAGGCGCGGGGGTTGGAGGCGGGGGCATGTGTACGCGGGCCGGAGTACGCGGGTAGTGTGGTGAAAACGGGATGCTTTGTATAGCCAAGCGAGAATGTGGGGGACGACGATCCGGCGATTCGTGGAGAGCGGGGTCTTCGGCGCGGCGAAAAATGAGTTGGACGGGTGCTGGGGTTAGGGGTGACTAGACGACGATAGATGAGGTATAGTGGGTACAAGGACAGGGCGGAGCCCCGAGAGCTGATGATAGCGAAAGCGGCTGAGCGGTCGGGGGATTCTTCGGGCAACTATGAGAGGTTCGAGTTTAGTGGTAGCTGGGCCTGTCGCGGCCGCCAGGGAGGAGGTGCGCAAAGCGGGATCCGCCACCGGGCCTTCTGCCCATGGTGCGATTAGCACTCTTCCTTCAACTCTCCGGCCAGTTAACGAAAAAAAAAAAAAAAAAATGAAATTTCGGCCATGAAACTAAGATATAATAGAAGGATTTCGTCAAACGTGTATCATGTTATCTAAGCAATTTCAGCGAGTTAGTATAAGCGCGTTTCGCGCGTCGACCTCCCGACGGCCAGTATTAAAATTATACTGGTTCATCGACTGCCACTTACTTGGCCTGTTCGCAGACCCTCGAATACCTTTTAACCTGCACCAGAACGGCCCAGTGCGATATTCCAAGAGAATTTTTATAAGCGGTGTAGGAAATAGGCTACGCTAGCGCCCCCCCTCCCCTCTCGCATACGCTCCCTAATCACCCTACGTCCTGGCCACTTACTCACTCCCAGCCCCTCCCCACACTCCGCCCACTCCATCCGTCCGCATCTAAGCCACCCCTCCGCTCACGCGCCGCATCGCCTATTCTATGCTGAACAATCAGCGATCCGATTTAACTTAGCTGTATATCGGTAAAGCAGGAGCAAGCAGCTCCTCCCCATAGTCTGCTCTAGATGCGTTCCGCCCGTTCCACTCGCCTGTCACTCTTATTGATCTCTTTAGACCCTATAACTTATGCGCGCTCTTCTCATTCCGTGCGCTGGCTATCGTGCAGCGGACTGCCTTCATTGAGGACCTCTTTACTCTAATTAATACCGTCAGTGCCCGTTTTAGTATAAGGAGTAATATAGTTAGTCTGTATTGTATATTGTATCCAGTAAAGACTTTATTTTAATGACTTCCTACCCTCCCACCATTAACAACAATCTCCAGTATTTGCTCCTTTGTTTTCTTGAACCGACTGATGCCTGGAACAAAAAAGCCATTGGAAATAAAAAGTCGTTGTTTTAGTTAAATTCAGTATGCGTTCGAGTCAACGATTATGCATATACCTTCACCGTACGTGCGCTAGTTCGCGTACGTTTTCGTTACGATTCCGCACTATCATGACCAGCTTATACCAAAACGTAACGCCGCTAGTATGGCGGACACGCGTAGGTAGATGGGTATGCCCAATCTTAAAAAATTAGCATGTCACAACAAAAAACTCTATGAGTATCGGCACCTGGTGAGCGCAGTTGTTATTCTTGCCGCAAGCGAGTTAGTTTGAGGCCTACGTTTGGATATATCCCAGCCCGGTATTCGTTACTACAAACTAAGATAATTATATCCGTAAAAAATGAAGGATATCTCGTACGAGTTTCAGTTGAGGTTTTCTGTAAAAAATTCATAAAAATTTATGTTTAAAACATTTTTTTATTCAAACAACCGTGTACGTTTCCGTACATTCGCGTACGTTCGCGTACGTTCGCGTACGTTTATGCACATTTCTGTACAATGCTGTACAAAATGTTCGAATCGTAACCAAATCATACGTATACGTACGTGAGTGTACGTCCGCGTACACAAGTATACAGGAATGTACTGAATTGTATCAAAATTGTACGCTGATTTACTTTATAGTACCAATTAATTTTTCCAATGGGGAGAGAATCGGGGAGGCGAAAAATTAAAGAAAAATCACAAATTAATTTTCAATCTTAATTAATTTGCTGAAGGAGCAATTTTTTCAGCAAAAACCTACGATAATTAGAAAGATCTAATTAAAATCTTTAAGATAGCATACTCATACATGAGCATTAATATCGGATTAAGCAATATAATAGAAATATTCGTAAAACGCGTATAGGTTATCTAGCAAATTCAAAGTATAATAGGGTCGCGGTGCTCCCGACGGCACATTGTATAAAACTTATACTTGCTATCGGAGCGCTACCGCGCCCCTTGATTAAACATATGCTGCGCGGACCTCATAATAATAAAAGTCTATGTTTGAATAATAAAAACAAAAAATGCACAAAAAAATTTCCGTAACCTTTTGCTGATATAACTACAATACAAAAAAATGGTTATCCATCCCTATATAAAAAAGTCATGACCGGATGAAGTGAAGCCAAGAATGCGTCAATATGATTGGCTCGTGTAGTGCGCATGCGTCAAAAGTATCGTTAGAATTTTTTGATTTGTTTTTGATTTCTAAAATTGATCCTAATACAAAGAATGTAATATATTACTATAATACATATCAATAATTATTAGTTGTGTATTTATAATATTCTATTGTAAATATTATCATTGTTACAAAAAGTGACATGATGTGAACGTTGACACGAACTGAGTTGAGACATAACCTTAAAATTTTAAAAGGTAGTTGGTGACGAAACCGCGGCAATTTTGAAATTTACATGAGCGCGAAATGAATCAATCATATATTGTAAAGTTTGATATATTTCCGTAATAGAAAACAAATATTAAAAATATCAATCAAGCATTTATATTTCATTTAATAAGTTAATGAATTAATATTCTACTACAGTGCGCGCAGCGCACTGCGCCAAAAGTCTAGTAATATAAAAGAATAAATAATACTTCTGATAATCAAGGAGAGGGCGCTGGGAGCAGCAACGGGAAAAGTTGATCGTCCGGGTTGCTCGAGAGAAATAAGTAAAAATAGGAGAATAAAAGCGCGAAAAAAAGTGAAAAAGTGAAAAAAGAAAAGCAAAAGTGGTAAGGGAGAAGTGAGAGTGTTATCTAGGACAAGGAAAGTGCCTGAAAAAGACAGGAAGAAAGTGAAAAAAAGGAGAGTGAGAGACAGGTTAGAGACAGGAAAGATGGCGGAGGATGCCAAGAGTGACAAAGACAGAGTGATAGAAAAAATGGCAGGAGAGAACGAGAAAACGGAGAAGAGAAAGAGAGGTAGGCCAAGGAAGGGGACAGCAGAAACTGAAGAGGTCAAGGGAATGAGGAAGTTCCTGAGGCTAGAGGAGATGACCTACGAGGATGTGTTTAAAGGAAAGGACAAATTAAACAGGTCGCCGGCAAAAAACAGAGAGAAGGAGGGAGATGAGAAAAGTAGTGAAAGCAAGGAGCCGGAAGATGGCAGCAGGAGTACGGATACGGAAGAAGAGGATGCATCGGAGGAGACAGAGAGAAGGAAGGATAAAGAAGAGGAGGTGCAAAGAAAAGAAAAAGACATTGATAGAAGGGTTAGAATGGAGGAGGATAGGGATAACATAGTGAAGGAAATGTGGGAAAAAATAGCTAATCTGGAGAAAGCTGTGAACGAACTGAAAGTAGAAAACATAATGATAAAAAGAGAAGTAAGGGAAGAAAGCAGAAGATGGGAACTGGAAAGGCAAGAACTTAAAGAAGAGATGAGAGAGATAAAGGCAAACATACAAATGTGGAAAATAAGGGAAGACAAAGAAGAAACAGAGGGTGAAAACGAAGGAAGAAGAGACAAAGAGAGGGATGATAGAATCGAGCAAGAAGAGGAAGAGAAAGACAAGAATAATAATGCAAGCATAAAGATAGATGAAAGGAGAAAGTACTTGAAGGAAATACCGGACAGCTTGAATACGAGTGAATACGAATGGGAGATGAAAGAAAGGAAAGAGAGAAAGAAGAATATAATGATGAGAGGAGTGAGAACGATAGTAAAGGACCTAAAGAAGGAAGTCAAGGAAATTATAAGGAAATATATGGATCTAGATATATACATCAAAAACATAAGAGCAATAAGAGGAGGACTGGTTCTGGAACTGGAGTCTTTAGAGAATAAGATAGAAATAATGAAGAGGAAAGGAATGCTAGCAGGAACGAGAATCCATCTGGAGGACGACTTCACACAACGGGAACTGGAAGTGAAAGAATGGCTGGAAAAGCTGAAGAGATGCGAAACTGAATTGGGACTACAGGCAAGAACAGGATATATGAAAGTCAACGTAAATGGATAATGGTATGAGTGGAACGAGAGAGAAGGACGGCTGAACGAGATGAAGACCTTTCGGGAAGAAGGAGAAGAGAGAAGATAATTTTAAGGTAATTTTATGGAATATAGCAGGGGTAAATAAAATTTGGAATGTATGGGATCTATTAGGGGAATACGAGGTGATAATTTTACAGGAAAGATGGTTAGAAAAAGATAGGGAGAAAGAATGTATAAATAGTTTAAGTAATAAATATTGGTGGGTGGCAAAAGCGGCAGATAGAGTAAACATAAGGGGAAGGGCTAAATGGGGGACGTTAATAGGAATAGATAAAAAAAAATGATAAAAAAGGTGGAAGTAGAAGAAGGAAAAAATACATTGAGTATAAAAAATATAAAAGTAAATAAGGAAGATAGGCTAAGAATAATCACATGCTACAATAACAAAGGGGTCAGTGAGATAACAGGAGAATTAGAGAAGAAAGTGCAGGAGGCAGTAGAAAAAGGAGAAAGAGTATTGTTAATGGGGGATTTTAATGCACGCATAGGAGATGTACAAATAGGAAGGGAGGGAGAGATAATTAAAAGAAAGACAAAAGATAAAGTGATTAATGGGGAAGGAAAAAAACTAGTAAATTTGGTCGAAAAGTTAGATTTAAAGGTTAGAAATGGAGATACAAAAGGGGATAAGCAAGGGAACATAACGTATATAGGTGAAGGAGAAGGCTCGGTTCTGGACCTAGTTTTAGAGCTAGAAACGGAAAAAGGAAGCTTGGTTAAGGAACTAAATATTTTAACTAGAATAGAGTCAGATCACTTGCCAGTCAGCCTGAAAATTGAAAAGGAGGTAGGAGAAGAAGAAAAAGAAGGGAAAGGGGAGGTGCAAATAGAGACTAGGCTAAAATGGAAGGGGGGAAAAATTAGAGAATACAGGGAAAGAATGATAGAAGAGGGAGAACAAGAAGAAAACAAGGGAAAAAATGCACAAGAAAAATGGAAAGCAATGACAAGGGTAATTAAAGAAATAGCAGAAGAATTAAAACTAGTATCGGGAGGAAGAGAGAATAGAAAGAAGGGGGGGATTGAAAACAGCAGAGAAGTTAAGGAACAGAAAAAACAAGTGATGAAAGCACTTAAGAAATGGGTTAAGTCGGGGAGGGTAGAGGATAAGGAAGGGCTAAAAGAGGAAAGAAAAAAATTAAGAAGGATAAAAGAGGATAAAAAGAGAGAAAAAAAGGGAAAAAGATTGGGAAAGAGTAGAAAAAAGTAAGGGGATGCAAGAATTTTGGGAGGCAATAGATAATTATAGGCCAAAAAGGAAAAGCAAAGGGAGAAACATAAAGAAAGCACAATGGCTGGAGCATTTTAAAAAGTTATTAGGGAAGGAGGGGGATAAAGCAAGCAAAGAGGGAGAAAATAGGGGGGAGGCACAGGGGGGGAATGAGGAGGATCTAGTCAGGGATATTGGGATGGGGGAATTGAAATGGGCATTAAATAAAATGAAAAATAATAAAGCGGCAGGGGAAGATGGATTAGCAATAGAATTTCTCAAGGGTTTACCAGAGGGATGGATGGAATAGCTAAGGGAGATATTAAACGAATTATTAAATGGAAACGAGTGGATAGAAGGGTGGGAAGTGGCAAGAATTTATCCAATCTTCAAGGCAGGGGATGAGGAGGATACAGCAAACTACGGAGGGCTATCGCTACTAGATGGAGGATACAAATTGTTGGCAAACATTTTAGCAGGGAGAATGAGGTTGTGGATAGAAAAAAATAATATACTAAAGGAAAGTCAGGCGGGATTCAGGGGAAAGAGAGGCACAAGGGACCACATATTTGTGCTTAACAGTATTATAGGAAATAGACTAAAAAATAAAGGTGGGAAACTGTATGGGGCGCTTATTGATTTCAAAACAGCATTTGACTCAGTTAGTAGGGAAAAACTGTTCAAGAAGTTAGAAAAGATAGGGATAAAGGGGAAAATGCTAGGGGCTATTAAAAGAATTTATCAGATAACGAAAAATGAAGTAATCACGGGGGAAGGAATAACAGAAAGTTTTGAAACGAGTAAAGGGGTAAGGCAGGGATGTCCGTTGAGTCCATCATTATTTAACATATTTATCGAAGATCTAGAGGAGCAATGGGTAAAAAAGAATGAGGGAGGGATGGTAATAGGAGGGGTAAAGATATTTTGCATGAAATTTGCGGATGATGTGGTGATATTAGCAGATACGAAGGAGGGGTTACAAGGTATGTTGAGGGAACTAGAAAAGTACTGTAAAAGGAATGAACTGTTAGTAAATACAAATAAGACTAAAGTAATGGTATGGAAAAACAAAGGGAAAAGAAGTAAGGATGAGAAATGGTACTATGAGGGGGTAGAATTGGAAATAGTCAAAGAATATAAATACTTGGGTTTTTGGTTAACTAATACAAACACGGTAGGGCTACATTTAAGAAAAATGGGAGCAAAAGCGAGAAAGGCAATAAATATGATTTGGGGGATTTGGAAAAGGGCAAACATAGGGAAACTGAGTAAAAGAATTTACTTAGCGGAGACAATAGCCAGGTCAAGCTGCATGTATGGGGTAGAAATATGGGGGTGGAAGAGGAGAGAGGAAGTAGAAAGAGTACAAAACAGCTATCTGAAAATGGCCTTGGGAGTAAGGGGTAACACGCCTAATAATTATATAGTAAAAATGGAAACGGGAATGAATAGTATGGAAATTAGCGAGAAATAGGGCTAGTAAGTATATATTAGAGGTATTGAACATGAAAAGAGAAAGGTGGCCATATGTATGCCTAAGGGAGGAATTGAGAGGGATAATAAACGGGAATCCTTCGGTATAGGGAAAAGAGCTAAGGGAAGCTTTTCAGGAAGTGGGGGATGGGACAGGTATAAGAATGATGTACGAAAATGAGGGTAGGAAGGAAATAAAGGAAAGACTGGAGGGAAATGTGAAAGTTAAAATAGAACATGAAATTCAAGGAGACTGGGGGAGAATAGATAGGTCAAAGTACTGTAGGGATTATATAAAATGGAAAGTTAAACTAGGAAGGGAGGAGTATTGGGAAAGTAATAAGTGGAACGGATTCTACAAGCAGCAATGGGCGAGACTAAGATGTGGGAGCATAGGAAGGGAAGAAAGTAAGGGGTTTAGGAATAGTAAATGCAGAATATGTGGTAAGGGGGAAGAAAAGCTGGAACACATATGGGTATGCGAAAGAGCAATAGATATAATTAAACAGGAAAAAAGGAATTGATAGAGGATATAGAAAAAGAAGGGTTGACTGGCAGTGAAAGGGAAATAACAGATAAATTGAAAAGAATTCTAGGGGGGAAATAAAGGAAAGCCTATGTATATATGCGCATGAATTCGAAAAAATAGCTGGGAAAGGAACCGAGTAAGAAGAAGGGAAAAAGTAGCAGGAAAAAAGGAGATAGGAAAGAAATCTGTAAATAGCCAAAAATGTAAATAACTGCGCAAGAAAAACAAAAATGTAAATAAAAAAAATGTAAAAAGAATGTAAAATGCGATAGTAGATAAGTTTATTATTGTATAAGGAATATTGTTAAAAAACGGGAAAACATGTAAAAAGATGTAAAAACTGTACATTATTGGAAATAAAATAATATAATAATATACTTCTGATAATCATGTTTATAAAACTCGATTCAATGAGAAAATTCCAGTCAGTAATGAAATGGTTGTACCATACAATAAGTTTTTATTAATGAAATATAAATGTCCTATAAATGTTGAATATTGTGCTTCTATACAAAGCTTAAAATACATCTTTAAATATATCCATAAAGGTAGTGATAGAGGATTCGTTAAAATTCAAAAAGATGGTGATTGTAACAATAATGATAAATTTGATGAAATTAAAAATAGAGAGCATTATGTAAATAAAAAATTTTTAACTTTAAACATTAACACATTTAAATATTTAAGTGTAAGTTACGAGCAATAATTTGGTGGGGGGCCAAGTGGGGGGGGGGGGAAAAGGGGGTGCCCTGCTAATAGTGAATATAAAAAACGCATAATAATTTGATTAATTTTTAATCACATTTAATCATTCTTAATACTTCTAATCCTCGTGATCATTTCAGAAGAATCAATTTAATACAGTTTTAATCATATAGCAATTAATGCTTATTTTTAGCATAATTTTAATCGTTTTTGACCCGAATTAACACTAACGATTCGATTTAATTTAATTTTAATCTATTTTAATATCTTGAAATTCGCTGAAAATAATGGGGCAATGTCAGGTTTAATCCAAAGTAATCGTATTGTGTTTTTAAAAGACTATATTATAACTAAAAGTAATAAAATTTTAATTCTATTTGATTGTTTGTTAGTTAAACGAATTAATTATGACCAAATGAAATTGTTTCTAATCGCATATAATTAAAATCATTTTAATCGTTTGTAATATTACAGTCATTGAATCGCAAATAATACATCTTATAGCTGTTAATCACCATGAGTCATATTTCGATCATTGCTCATTGCTATCATTTTTGATCGTATTTAATGCATATCATTGAAATCATTTTCAACTACTTATAACGCAATTAATGTGAAATAAACTTTAAATGTTTTGTGATTGTTAGTTGATGAATCCGAATTACACAAATAAAAAATACGACACGCACTCCCTGTGACCCATGATAGCTGACCCGAAAAACCCGACGACCGTTTATAAGCATCTTATATTTAAATTCCAAAACTACCGGAGCGTTTTTACTAGACTCTGTCATTGGCGATCTAGAGCTCTACCTAGAAGTTGCATTACTCCACTCTAAAAAATGTGAGTGCATTAAAACTGTACATCTTAGGCTTTAAATTTAATAATATTTTGTAAATGTGAGATAATACATCGCCACTCCCTACGAGAGTAGTACCATTTCAGATCTTGCACCGAAGACTAGTTTGGTTATTACAACATTTGGTTATTCGCCGCAAACACTAGCACTTTTCACTTTTCGCCGCGAAGAGTAGCACGTTTCACGGCGCCTAACTAATGCTTCTGTAGTATGAGAAAACGTATGATAATTTAATCATTTTTTACTAGCTGACTCTTTGCATGTGAATTTACTATTATGTACCACTTTTGCGCTTCATAATATCATGAATTGTTTAAGTAAAATTCCCAAAACCACTAGTGTTTTCGTGAAATGTTGCTAGTCTTCCGCGGAAAGACGCGATAACGTGCTAGTCTTCCGGCAAAGTTGTGAAAAGTGTTAGTCTTCGCGGCAAGGGCGCGAAATCTACTAGTCTTCGCGGCGAAAAAGGAAAAGTACTACTCTTCGAGAGGGATTTAGAACGTGCTAGTCTTCGTTTGGAGCGCACGATATATGACCGATTGTGAGAAAACGTGAAATACAGTGCACACAATGCTATTTATAAATGAACGCTTTCTGGGTTCCCATTAAATTTGTAAAAATGTGAAACATTTTGGAAAAATCATGAAATTAATGTATTACCAGGTCATGTTAGCGATGCTCCAATTTAAATGTAAATTTTTTATTTTTCACATTATTTTACATTCCAACACAATTACTCAAAGTTTTTCACATTTAATCTTCCACAACATTTTTATTGTATTGAACAATAAACAATAAAAAGTATTAAAATCTTCTACTAATATTATATGTTAAGAACAATTAAATTAATCCTGATTAAAAACGATAACACGACATTATGCCCACTGAATTTCAGACAATATAAAGATGCATTGTAACAAATTGTCGCCATTGCAACAGATTGAAAACGTTTAGATACGATCAAATTTTATATCAAAAATAAAGATCCATTGCGATTATTGAAAACGATTGAATTATACTAAGAAACGATTAAGAATGACTCGTCATCCGTTTATATTTTAGTGGTAAAATCTATGATGGTCCTATATAGACCATTCAAGGTAATGCATAAATAATTCATTGTAACATGCGTTGTAATACATGTATTAAGTAACAGTGCGTGTAAGATTAGGCAGTACGAGTGTGTATTTATAAAGTGTTCAGTAAATATATGAAAAAGTCCTAAATATAAAAAAAATGATACATGAATATTAAATACGATTATAAGAGATTAAAAACGATTAGATTTATAAATGCAGTAATAAACATCAAAAACGATAAAAAACGATTAATATATATAACGGATTTTAATACATTTTATAATAATAGTTTATCGTTTTTTATACCATTCTAATTGTTATCTATTCTAATCGGAACTGATACAATACATTCTAATACCTAATAAAGCTAAAATTACGTTACACAAACGACTATCAAAAACGATTACGGTTTTGAAATCGTTTTTAATCTTCGGCTATTAGCAGACGGGTCGGGGGGGGCTTTGGATATTTTCAAAATCACAGAAAAACGAAACAATTTTACGTTATTTGGTGGGGGGGCCATAGTGGGGGGGGGGGTGAGTCTTGCCAAAATGAACATATAATATAGGAAGATATAGAGTAATACGAGTTAGAAATGTTTCAAATAACATATTTTGTATGTGAAAAGTAAATCATTATAATTATTGTATTATGCATTTGAAACAGTTTAAAGAGTTTGTTTTATAAAGAGTCAAATAATATAGATAATTCGAATACAAGCAATATGGAATTTAAAAACCCGCGCATTTATCCTAACTTGTGATTGGAGCCCCCATTGCGCGACGAAGTTCAAACCAGCCAATACAAACGTGTCACCTCGTGTCGCAACTCTATATTTCTAGGATCTTTAGGACATCCCAATTCAAAGATGGCTTCCACCTAGAATGACACACGGTTTTCGGCAGCCGCGGATACACTGTTTCAGAGCCGACACCAGCATTTGAAGAGATTTGAACAACATCTGCGAGAGCAACAGAGAAAATGGAGTGTCTCATAGGAATTCAATTTAAGGACTTTGTCCTCGTCGCGGCCGACATGACCAACGCTACCTCGATCATGGTTATGAAAAGCGGTATGATGATATTCGATTTCTGTCTGGGCTAACCTGTATACAATGACCTTTTTGTTTTGCACTGTTAAACTTTGTATCAATCTTGTACATTGCGCCGTTTAATCACTATGATCACACATTTTCTGTGTCGATTTATTTTTTCTACAAAATTCTTATTCAATTTTTTGTTGTACTCGCACAGGCTTCAGTGTTTGTCAATAAAAAAACTTGCCATTTAAATGGGGTTTGTACAACTCAATCGAATCTTATTTTATTCCAGATGAGCACAAAATTCACCAGGTGTCTAAGAAGCTCGTCATGGCAGTGTCTGGTGAAAGTGGAGATGCAACACAGTTCTCAGAGTATATCAGTAAAAATTTACAACTCTACAAAATGCGAAATGGTTACGAATTGTCTCCCAAGGCAGCTGCCAACTTCACAAGAAGAAATTTGGCCGATTACTTGCGCTCCAGAACACCTTACTTCGTCAACATGCTGATGGCTGGTTATGACGATCACACTGGTCCAGAATTGTACTTCATTGACTATTTGGCATCATGTGTTAAGGTGCCTTATGCTGCACACGGATATGGTGGTTTCTTCTCTCTCACTATTCTGGATAGATATCACAAAGACAGTACGTTCATATAGCCTTTTCACTAATCAGTGATTAGAACTACTTCAACCATGTTATATCAAAAATCTTTTTCAGATTTGACAGAAGAGGAAGGTTATGCTTTACTCAAGAAGTGCGTTCGCGAAATTCACAAAAGACTCATTGTTAACCTTCCAAACTTCAAAGTTCAAAAAATATCCAAGGATGGAATTACAGAACTGCCGCATATTACTGCTCAAAATTTAGCAGTTGAGGATGCTGCTGCAGCATAAATTAAAAAAATAAGTTACTTATTTTATACATATGAAACTTCTCTTTAACTTTTCTTCTTAAGAATTATATGATTTAAAACAAATACCTGAATTTCTAATTTGTTGCTAAAAGCAGCAACGTTCGTGCATACACAGATTTTTTTTTATGAAATTAAAGAAAAAAAATTAAAAATTTTTTTTTACAAGTACGTTTATTGAATTTCGTACATTTGTCTGACAGCGATTGTAGGTGTAAAAATTCATTCATGTGTAAAAAAGTTTCATTTCATCTCATATTTTTGGTCGATGTTTGATTTTTTTTAATGGTTCATTTTTAACGTAACGATGCGATTTTTTTCTTAGAAATAAGCGTCTTGTTATCATTATGCTATACAAACTCTGCTTATAACATATAAACTTAATTACAGGAATCAATAGAACATAACTTGTCAGTCTCTAGAATGGTAAAAAATCAGAAGACAAAAAAAGACGAATCGCATTTAGTATATTTTCTTGATTGGCATTTCGCGTATTTAGAGTTTCATAGTCTTATAATTTTGCGGAAGATAAATTCGTAAATATTGTGCGCGAGGTTTTTCGCTCAATAATGAAAAATTATGACATTTTCTCCACTGCAATTAATTTGCCATACGCGTTTTCTATTTTTGATGCAAAATGCGACATAGGTTTTGCAGAGTGATGTATGTTTGTACTAGAATGAAAACGAATGAACAAAGCAAAGAGTTCTTTAAAAACTAAACTAAATATTCATGAAAATCTATCAGTTATCCCTGTGTTTGATTCATGCTTAGTTTGATTCCAATCTTGAATCTCGTACAAAAATTATAATACGATTGGAATATAAATTTATACATCAATTCATAAAAAAAGTAAACAAAGATAATAATTACATCAGCATTGTACAATGTACATTGAAAAAAAATCGTTCAATGATTGACAAATACATCTGTTAGGACCATCTCGTTGAAATAGAGATTCGCTTAAATTAATTAATTAATTAATTGTCTAAATAATTTTTACAGTAATCATCTGATCGCTGACAATTTCCACGTATAGCTGATTATACTTTGGCAAAAATATTTCTTCTTAGATAATCTTATAGAGAATAGTTAGCAAAAAATAGGTTCGTCAAATTCAAGCAGCTGTTTTATATCAAAGTTAGAATTTCAGTTAAAGTGGAATGATTTTTATAAGATTAAAAGATGATGTTTGAGAAAGTTGTTAATCCAAGAATCTTTCTTATCATCGACTTTTTTAACTCTTGAAAATAATCGTGTAAAAAAAACAAAATGTTATTCATAATGCTGAAAAATTGGGAGGGGTAAATGCATTTATCAAAATTATACACTTTCAAAGGAAGTAACATCAATACTTCCTCAGCCACTTTGAAGGCTGTGATCTGTGATAGACAACTGATGTCAATATACATACATACGCACACACGTACCCACAAGTTAATGTTTCCTCTCTGATCGAGAGATAACTGTCATTTGAGGTATCAAACGTGGACTCGTTTGTTTTAACGGGTTGACGTTTTATACATTATCACGTTTATCATGAGTAAAAAAAATGTTTTTATTTTTCTTTTCTGCTGTCTGTTTGTGTGGTTTCCTTCTTGTCCTCTTCAGCAGTCTCGGATGGATGATCCTCGTACCTGGAATAATAAGCGATTACATTAAAATCTTTCTGACAAGGAATACCCATCTTGCATAAGAATGTCATACTCACGAGAATAAAGCTTTCAAGTCGCCCTTAACAAGAGCAACCAAGAGCGGAGTTCCTAAACAGGCAGGTACCAAATATAACAGAGCAGGTTGAGCATGATTGAACAACTGCATGAAGAGCAGCGTAACAAGCAGTCCCATGAAGTAGGCAAAGAATGTTGAATAGAAGTAGGTATTGGATTTTCTGCTGAGACTGTGATCAAACCTAAGCAGCAGAGCAATGAAAATCCCAGGAACAACAATGTCTCCTAATCCTAACATGGCAAAGTTGCTGCCATTAAGTCCCTTTTCCAGCAAATCCTGAGGAAACACCAACTTAATGGGGGCCTCAAAAGATCTGGCCACCGTGACCATAACGTTGGTGCCAAAGACCCAGAAAATGTCGTAGACAAAGAGTCCGCATAGTAAAATGCAACCAGTGACAACATTGTTCAAGTGCAAAAGCTCGACTCCGTTGATTGCAAAGGCAATTCCAAACAGATTGTTAGCAATCCAGTGCTGCAAAAGAAAATATTGTACATTTCTGATGGGAGCAAGCTAGCATGGATGAGATGGAGATGAATATTCTGGCAGGCTTACCTTCTGGAGTAGATACCAACCTCCGAACATGGAGCAGCAAACAAGGCAAACAATATCGTGCAGATTGAATTTGTAGTTGATGATGTCATCGCTATTTGCCGTGAGACGCAGGTGGTATTGGGTCTTGGGTATGGCAGCAGGCACCAGCGAGGTGATGAGCGGGCTAGAATTAAAATCGATATCAAAAGTAATATCGGAGATCGACGTCCGATTGCACTTCCTTTGAGATGCCTACCTCGAGAGATGGCAGAGGGCCAAGATTCCGAGGAAAAAGAAGTATATGGTGAGCAGCAAATTGATGTGGTCCTTGGAGAATATCTGAGAAGGCGGGAGAAAGGTGAAAATAAAAGGCGATAATATGAATAAATGGCAATCGGCAAGGGTAACGGAAGTGAGGCTGTGTTATACAAGTACCTGGAAAAAGACATAGAGTCCGAAGAGCGCTATGCTGGAGATGAAGGGGAACATGGCAGCGTCCTTGCGGCTCATGGTCTCGGGCTTCTCCCCGCTAGTCTCAAAGTGTTTCTGCGCAGTGTAAACAAGAGAAAATACTTAGTGAGCGAGACACGCAGCTGCATCGGTAGAGCCCGAGCTCTTGCAACATCTGTTTGAGCTCGGCGAGCGATAGCCGCGAGAGGAGAGCGGACCAGCGGCTGGTTCGCGCGCCGCCCAGGAATCCCAGGAATCCCAGGAGTCCCAGGAGTCCCAGGATCTGCAGTGGCCGAGAGAGGCCAGCTGGCGGTAACAGGTATAAGCGAACAGATGTTAGAGAAAAGCGAGTGCGAGAAAGTAACCTGCTGCTCCCGGTGATGCCTGACGGAACGGTAGCTGCCGAAGAAGATCGGCAGGATGGCCATGATGACGAGGCTACTGTAGGCGATAAACATGCCCTCGGGAGTCGAGGGCACCTTCGCCGTCGCATTCCGCACATGCTCGGTTAGGTTCTCCGCGGACACGATCTCGTTCGCCGTATCTGCCATCTTGCAAGCGCCGCGTCGTCAGTTCGTCACAACTCGAACTGTCTGCTCGCCTCGCTGACTCGCTCTCGGACTTCTCGGAGCTCGGAGCTCGGAGCACGCTGGTGTGGTGGGGTCAGGGGTGGTGGGACTGGGACTGAACTGGTGAAGGAGCCGGAGCCGAGTGTGCGGAGTGTGCGGAGTGTAGCGCGCAGCGGCTATAGAGCATCTGTAAACATATAGCTACACCTGTGTTATGTTATATATTGATACTAAGTATGGCGGGGATGGCAACTACAGCAGAAAGCAGCTGCTTTCCTGATTTCCTCTCGTTTTGTTTCTCACTTCTCTGCACTCTGCAGCGCCCAGCCCAGCGGTGCTGTGTTGGCTAGTTGGCTATAAACTTGCTAAAGCTGCTCCGCGGTTGCGTGTGTGGCAGCTGTGTTGTCACGTTGACGCTGTAGGTACACCCGTGCCCGAGTGCCCGTACGCGGCGTAAGTATGCACTATTATTATATATATGCCGTACCTACACTGTATATACAGCACTAGTATACTACGACTAATACGGTAGATATTATACCACTCGTACTGATGCATCAGGTGATTTTTAATTACCTCATACAACTTTTTTGTGCAGTGAAAAACTTCACATGAGGATCATGAGGTAATAAGTAATAATAATCACTTTCCACTCTTATTCGGATGATCGCAACGTGCGCGGCGGGATTTTTTCTCTCTTTTCCTTATCAGCTGTGCGTCTGTTCTTTTTTCCGCATGACTTACCACATCCACTAGGTATAGATGGATATATCTGGTGTTAAAACAAACAAGGGACTACAGAAGAAGATTTTTTAATAACTGTAATATCCTCATCATGTCTACAATATAATATTATATCAGCTATGGCTTCCCGGCAAAACGACTTAAGTCACATTTTCGTGTTTTCGAGAAATTGCGATTTTAATGTTTAAATTGATACGTAAGATCGTAGCATACTGTGTTTACTTAATGTACTATGAACTATCTTTCAAATCATTACATTGGGCATAACACATAGGTGATTGTCTTTTTACGGTGCAGAAATTACCTTAAGTTAAGTCATTATGCCGGGAACACATTTTCCGTGCTCTAGCTTAAAAATCTTCGTGCTGGGACATTTCGGTATTAAATTTAACATCCAAAAATGATAATAATGATTGGCATATCTTCTCTTCAAGTTATAGACTAGTTTCTAAATTATTTTTCTTATCCTGGAATATTTTATAGATAAAAATGGACTTTTAATAAGTCGTTTTGTCCCTCATTTTTATGCATAATAGGGAACAGACATATGGTTTTGCTATATACATATAAATACTTATATACAGTAGAAAATAGCATAAGAATACGTTATGTATCAATTTTTTGCTGATTTAGTACCTCTAGGTCCTAATATGATTAATTAAAAATTCATATGTTTATAAGTAGTTTTTAAAACGGCAGCTCTCCAATATGGCGGCTCGAAGGTATTATCTATTTTAGACACATTATATTTCAATGCAAAAGGGTAAATTTTTTTTTTTAATAATAAAATTATTATTTATTGTTTGTTAAAAAAAGATGTTTTCCTTATAGTCAACATCTTTTGCATAAGGGCAAAGGTGTAACGTAATAATATACGTTACGTATCTTTATGCGCGAATATTTAAATAAATAATAATTTTTAAATATGAATTCTCAAAATATAAACTTGGAAGTGAAATATTCGGTTTAGAAGCTATACGATTTTAGAAAATGCATTGAGTAAGCTGAAAGAATGAAGCTTTGTTCTACGTGATTCGGGACTCTGGAATTTAACTGCTTTCCAAGTGTTTTTCCGGGGAGAGAGAGTACGCGTCGCAACATGTGTTTTCTAGAACAAGCTAAGCTTTGTTAAAAAAAAGGGACCGAGGGAGGAGAGAGACGCAGGACTGCAACGGGCATAACAGCAGAATGCAGTCGGTCTCCAGACGTGGAAATGAACGCACGGATTTTCTTGCGCGAGATTTTTTAAGTTTCAAGCACTTTTAATGCGGCCTATTGACGGTCTCAAGCCCGAGAAAACGCAGAGAGGAAGTGTTATTTATTCATTTATTCGAATTTAATTAATTATAAAGTCACGTTACTCAAATCGAACGTATTACACGTTCTTAGGACGAATAAACGAACGAACTTAGTTTTATTAGCATATGTATTATGGGCGCGAAAAGTATAATACATCAAAGGATAAAGACCTAACCTAACGTACGGGCATTTGAGTACATAAATTCAATCATCATGAATCTATTTTAATTTTGAAGCATTATCTCTCATCTCTATTATGATTTTGGAGAAAACAATAGGGTGATTTTATGTACTAGAATTAACATGCGTTTATACATCTATATATATATTGTTATGACCGAGCTCGAACGTTGCGCCATTCGAACGCTGACAATCGCGCATTGCGACCCCTAGCAACGAGATCGCAACGACGTCGCGGATGTTATTGTTTGTAGTTAGTCTGATTGTGACAGCTGATGAGAACAGTTGTGCTTACGTTTGAATAAAGAGTCTGAGTTTATGTGTGTTTTTCTATAAATACGTGTTGACATCTTTATTACCCGAACCCGATCATTTCATCCTTCGCGCTGCCATATTGATCACGTGAGCTCTCAATCGTTTAAACGTAACATTAGCAAACCAAATTTTCAAAACAATATTACTCAACAAATATTGCAGCAAAAATCGTAACTCTTGTACTTTTGTGTAAGATTTAACCTTAACTTTATTTTAAAAAAGATTTTAAAAATCATGTCAGTTCCCTATCGAGAGCTCACGTAATCATATATATATACCATATGGCGGCACAAAGGATGAAAATATATATAGATGTATAAACGCAAATAAATTTTAATACATAACATAACCCCTTTTATTTTCTCCAAAATCATAATACAGCTAAATAAGAAAGACAATGCTTCAAAATAAAAATAGAATGACTAAATTGATGTACTTAAATGCCCACTCTTTAGGTTGGATCTAGATCCTTTGAGCCGCCATGCATATTGAAAAACTTCCGTTTTAAAAACTGCTTAAACATGTAGAATTTTAATTAATCATATTAAGGGGTTTCGTATTCCAATGCCAAAAAAAAGCTAAAAGTCTGATTGACTGAAGAAAGCTCAGAAAGTCCTGAAACGACTCCGGCCTGAAGCTCGGGACTTGTGCACGAGATACGACGAGGCACGAAAAAGGTTAAGGGACGTGATAAAAGATAGTAAGCGTAACTGCTGGGCAAAGATCCTCGACGACGTGGAGAAAGATCCGTTCGAAGACGGATACGCGATCGTAACCCGAAAGATAGGAGAAATTAAACAAACTGAACCCATGGAGGCAGAGGTGATAGAAAAAGTAATCGACGGACTATTTCCTACACACCCCATCAGACCTCAAACAGAAACGACGAACGTGCCGTCAGAACTTATTTTAAACTTAACTTTATTTTAAAAAAGATTTTAAAAATCATGTCAGTTCCCTATCGAGAGCTCACGTAATCATATATATATACCATATGGCGGCACAAAGGATGAAAATATATATAGATGTATAAACGCAAATAAATTTTAATACATAACATAACCCCTTTTATTTTCTCCAAAATCATAATACAGCTAAATAAGAAAGACAATGCTTCAAAATAAAAATAGAATGACTAAATTGATGTACTTAAATGCCCACTCTTTAGGTTGGATCTAGATCCTTTGAGCCGCCATGCATATTGAAAAACTTCCGTTTTAAAAACTGCTTAAACATGTAGAATTTTAATTAATCATATTAAGGGGTTTCGTATTCCAATGCCAAAAAAAAGCTAAAAGTCTGATTGACTGAAGAAAGCTCAGAAAGTCCTGAAACGACTCCGGCCTGAAGCTCGGGACTTGTGCACGAGATACGACGAGGCACGAAAAAGGTTAAGGGACGTGATAAAAGATAGTAAGCGTAACTGCTGGGCAAAGATCCTCGACGACGTGGAGAAAGATCCGTTCGAAGACGGATACGCGATCGTAACCCGAAAGATAGGAGAAATTAAACAAACTGAACCCATGGAGGCAGAGGTGATAGAAAAAGTAATCGACGGACTATTTCCTACACACCCCATCAGACCTCAAACAGAAACGACGAACGTGCCGTCAGAACTTATTTTAAACTTAACTTTATTTTAAAAAAGATTTTAAAAATCATGTCAGTTCCCTATCGAGAGCTCACGTAATCATATATATATACCATATGGCGGCACAAAGGATGAAAATATATATAGATGTATAAACGCAAATAAATTTTAATACATAACATAACCCCTTTTATTTTCTCCAAAATCATAATACAGCTAAATAAGAAAGACAATGCTTCAAAATAAAAATAGAATGACTAAATTGATGTACTTAAATGCCCACTCTTTAGGTTGGATCTAGATCCTTTGAGCCGCCATGCATATTGAAAAACTTCCGTTTTAAAAACTGCTTAAACATGTAGAATTTTAATTAATCATATTAAGGGGTTTCGTATTCCAATGCCAAAAAAAAGCTAAAAGTCTGATTGACTGAAGAAAGCTCAGAAAGTCCTGAAACGACTCCGGCCTGAAGCTCGGGACTTGTGCACGAGATACGACGAGGCACGAAAAAGGTTAAGGGACGTGATAAAAGATAGTAAGCGTAACTGCTGGGCAAAGATCCTCGACGACGTGGAGAAAGATCCGTTCGAAGACGGATACGCGATCGTAACCCGAAAGATAGGAGAAATTAAACAAACTGAACCCATGGAGGCAGAGGTGATAGAAAAAGTAATCGACGGACTATTTCCTACACACCCCATCAGACCTCAAACAGAAACGACGAACGTGCCGTCAGAACAGATACCCCTTTTCACTGATGGCGGATTGATCGCGGCAACTTCATCCCTGAAAAGCGGCAGAGCTCCGGGACTGGATGGCATTCCTGCAGAGGTGCTCAAGGCCGTTGCAATCCAGCGACCGAAGGTGCTCCTGGAAATGTATAACCAGTGTCTAGTGCAGGGCGTATTTAGCTCAAGATGGAAAAGGGCAAGACTAGTGCTTATCGAGAAACCGAAAGGGCAACAAGGAGCGGACCCATCGTACCGACCATTGAGTCTCCTGGATACAATGGGAAAGACAGGAGAGGCCCTAGTCAAACCTCGAATACTGGGAGCCATTCAAAAAGCAGGTGACCTTTCTGACAAGCAATACGGCTTCAGAAAGGGGTGGTCAACAATAGGAGCGATTAGAGAGGTTACTGATACGGTAAAAAGAACGGATTTAACCTGCCACGCGGCAAGACCAATTGTCGTACTTGTGACATTGGACGTCAAAAACGCGTTCAACTCGGCTAGGTGGGTAGATATACTAGACGCTCTTTGGTCGTGTTTAAGTAGCCGGACCGTGGGACCATCATGGGCGACTAGTGGATAGATCTTATCTGAGCAATCGAGTTATCGCAATAGCAGACGATGGGAAGGAGGGAAGCAAGACAGATTTCCATAGACGCAAGGGTGCACAGGGCTCGCATCTTGGGATTCGTGGGCCGGTGCCCGGGGAGCAATGATTGTGGGCCTTCTGTACGATGGCCTGCTTAGACTCAGAAATGCCAGAGGATGTCAATACTTGTAGGGTATGCGGCAAAACGAGTGTCGCGGTGGTTACCTCGGTATGAAGCACGGAAAGGGAGATAAGACTAATGCGCAGCGGCAAAGCTAACGCGGATAATGTGTAGGGTACAAGTGAATGGTGGTGGTGGGGGGTGGGGGGGGTAGTCTTGCCAAAATGACTATATAATAGAGGAAGATATATATATTTATATAAAGTATAAGAATGAGAATGAGCATTTATTTTCAAAAGATTGATAAAAATGTACATGCTTATGCATGAATTATTATTCGTAAAGCTGATTATCGTAACAGTAATATATTATCAAATCAGTTCATACATATATATTGTTATGTATGTGGGATTTGAACATATGGAAATCGCACATAGCAACACCCTTGACAACGAGATCAACGATGTTCTAAATGTTATTGTTTTGATCAATTATGACAGCTAGTGAGAGCTGACGTGTATTAATAAAGAGTCTCAGTTTGTGTTCTTTTTATAATACGTGTGTTCTTAATACGTGTACCTTACCCGGACTTAACAATATTATACATCAATGTCATGTTTTAAATCTAGTTTGAATAATTATATTCGTGTCACGTTATTACAAGTAACAATATAGATACACAAGTTTAATATAACAATATGTGCATAGAAGACGATTAATATAACTATAAAATATATATCGTCGCTCCCTACGAAGACTATAGCACCGTTCAATTTTCTTCAAAGTTTTCCGCAAAGACTGGCACAACTCACTCTTTTTCCGTGAAAAGTAGCATAGCGACTCTTAGCGACAAATTTTGAACTGCTTTTTTCGATCGGAGCAACGATATTATGATAGCAAATGCCTACATATTGTGGTAATTACGCACGCGGGCGGGTTGGTGAGACGGGTTGGTGACCATGGAGCCCAGGTGCGTGATTGGGAGCTTGTAACACTAAAGTTATACACGATATTTTTTATCACGAGTGCGAGGAGAAAGTGCCGCATAACGCAAGGTTTTGCCCAGCCAACAAATTTGAGAGGTTATGTAGACTGTCCCGATGATACAATTCGCCAGTTAATTTCCAAGGCAAAACATTATTGCGTTATGCGGCACTATCACGAGTTATGAAAAGATTATGAAAACAATATTTCCTGTACGCAGGTCCAAATTACCAATAACATTATAAAAAATATAAATACTGGTTATACCTATATTGCTGTATCTTACAGCAATTACGTCGAGGCATAATACTTAACACAACCTCGGTTCATGCTATTAAGGATATAGCACGAATCCACGTCGAGTCTATTGCTTTATATTTTTCAGCATTTGGATTTTTGTTGACTTCCAATTCGTTAATTGTTCCTTTAACGATAATTTTATGAATTTGATACTCATTGCCTATAATCATTTCTAGTAAATTACTTTTAGAGTACTTGTATCCATGAACTTGGAAATTTCACTAAAAATAAAAACAGAGGGTATCTAGTCTTATTTATGAGATATTCAATATGTTTGTCACATCTGAATGTTAGTATCGTGGATTAGACCTAGGTATTACGTTTCATTCACTCTCTTTAGTATTTGATTATTGATTTTGATTCCGATTTTCTTAGGAACACTAAGGCGTTTCCAAAAGTTATATAAACTGTTTTTTGTATATTTAATGTCAATTTATTTAGCCTAAGCCATGTTGGGATATCTTCAACGTGTTTGTTCATTTTGACTAGCTTTAACGTCAGACCAAGTTTTTCCATTAGCTATTAAGGGCCCTTTTCATGCACACGCTAAACGCCAAAACGCCAAAACAGAGTAGTGATGTATATTCACTCTAGGTAGTTTTTTATTCTATGACTAAAGCTAACTGGAGTTTCGAGCGTCGACGCTAGAATCTGAGGCCTAGAATGCCTAGAATGCTAAAAAACATAACCTCTAATTTCTCGTGTATTTATACGCTAGTTTGTTGATTAATGATAGACATCATATCAAGTTAAAAAAGTTTAGACAATAAGTTCCAAAAAGGAAAAAAAGAAAATTATGTACATGCATAAATATTACGCATGGATTAAGGAGTGTGTGAGAATAATTGAAAAGGAGAATGAACGACAGAGAAATATAAATACAGCAGTTATATTATCAATGTCAACAATTGTCAAGGCAAAAACGAAGAAACCGTATACTCGAAAACGTGTATGGATCAATGAAATTTATTTAAAATAAAGATGCAAATAGCCGAATAGCGTGAACGTCAAAAAGTTCAACACTGTTGAACTTTGTAGCGTCGAGGCTCGAACGGCTCGAAACTCCATGTTTTCTTCAGTCATGGAATAAAAAACTACCTAGAAAGGATGTACATCACTACTGTATTCCGCGTTTTGGCGTTTCAGCGTGCGCATGAAAAGGGCCCTTTACTGCAGTGCGTCATCTGCATAATACAAGATAGAGTTTCCGGGCATATTCATCGATCAGCAAGTCATTCACGTAAAGTATGAAAAGTAAAGGGCCAAGTATTTTCCCTTGCGGGACACCAGTATTTACGTTTTCGAAATCACTACCATCTGAACTTATTCTTACTTTTTGTTTCCTATTGCTTAAGTAACTTGTATAATGATGAGTTGCGATGCCTCTTACCTCTAATATCACATACTTACGCAAAGCTTATCTAACAGTATTCTATGATGGTTAACTGTGTCGAATGCCTTTGTCAGGTCTGGGAACGTATAATTGCTATCGGTGTACTAATATATGATCCAAATTTTTGTATACTGTTGTCACAGACGCATCTTTGGTTCCAATGTTTCTAACAAATGATGATTTGAACAAAAATCGTTGAAAATAATCGCTTAGTTGTCTACGATATAAAATCTTGAAAATAAGGGATATAATTTTTGTTGCCTGATTTTGAAGGAAAAAAAACTGAATCTTTCAAATGATTTTTCACTATTTTCAATCGTAGACAATTTATTATCGTATATCAAGCGAACATTTTTGACAATTTTTTTCGATATATAAAAGTGTGGGTATAAAATATGCACTTTTTAATAGCATTCTTCACCTCCTGTATCGAAATAGCATGTTGAGTTACGCACACGCTCCGATTTACTACGAGAAATCAAACTTTGCAAACAGAGTGTCAAAATAGTATATTGTGTACCAAGGGCGTAAAGTGGGCTTTTTTAGACCGAGTGTGGCCTCGCTTCGCTCAGGCGACAATCTCATACATTATAATATTGTGTAAAATTCTCTTTTTCGCGCTCTCGGAATCGAAATACCTCTATACTAATTTTTAATCAAAGCTCTTTTCCTGTACTATAGACGATTCTAGAAGTATACTAGAGAAGATAATTTAATTTCAGAGAAGCGTTTTTTCATGCTATACTTGTTTTTTTTTTTNTTTTTTTTTTTTTTTTTTTTTTTTTTTTTTTTTTAATCTAATGCATTATATTTGGTGTAAAAAATAATGTAAAACCGACCTAGAGATGAGGTATGGTTTGGTGATTAAAAAAAATTTCCTCTTAGACATTATGCACTGTCACGGATGCGAGCTGATCCTTGGGTCCACCCAACACCTTGCGACTGTTCCGACGAGCAAAGTGCAGACTTGCACTTTTGCTCGTGCGGCCGCCGGTGACGACGAACGAGCGTCAGATCACCCGCGCATCTCCGAGGCGACGGGCCTCGCTCTCGACTCTTGCCCATAGACCAACTCTCTCTTCTCTCTCTCCACCTCACCTCACCGTCCATCACGGAACTATGAATTTTTCAATATTCCAAACTAGCCTGTCAATTTAGCAACAGTTATTAGAGACAAAAAGAAAGCCGAAAACTTTATAATTATTATGATTTCTTGGCTTCAGCTTTGTGTCGAGGGGACCGAGTTCTTCAAAATTACCGTATGCAGTACCGGAAACTCCAGGTCCTCCCTGGAGAAATTACTCATCAATGACAATATTATTTAATTATTTAATTATTTGTAAAATATTTTAATGTTACACACCAAGTACAGCTGATGTACTAGCTGAAGAGAGCGGTCAAAAGGAGAATCGTGATTAATTTTAGCGGCGCCATTATAACGTGGATTATATTGTGAAGTAGTTCGGATGGTATCCTCATACAAAACGTCCGGTCGCAGACTTATTCTCAATCAGTTTATCAGCTCGAAAAGCGTATTGATATACTTTTTTTTGATAAGATGTTTGATTTATTACCAACAGGTATAATAGAGTGTGCGCCTTAGTGCTCGCGCGCTAAAGAAGAGGAGCTATAATAGAGTACGCAGTTACGCACTTTACGCGTGTGGTGTGGCGAAAAGTTTTTTTTTTATACATAGAAAACTGACTATAAGTCCTCCGTCCTCGATGCACAGAAAAGTGGCACAAATATAGGCCTCTACCGCTAGCAGAATCGCCGATTTTTATGACAAAAAAAAAAACACGAAAACCGTGCGTGCATTACGAACAGTTGGTTATATTTAATTGTCTAAAAATTCTATGTATGTATATATAATAGTCCTCAATGCGAACAACTCTCGCAGCTTGGAACTGCGTCATGCACAATAAGTTTTATAGTATTGATCATCACATGAACGCGCGATTAAACCCGTTTTCTGCTCGATTAACTGCTTTTCGCGAAGACAAGAAAACATCTTATTTATCGCCCTCATACACGCATTATACGTAAGATAACATCGTCTATTTTTCTACTAATCGTTTTGCAAAAAATGTAATTATCGTGTATTATTTTTGTGATGATCTATATATGATATTATAAACGTGTTATTTTGAAGGCAAGTATAATGCGATCCGAATCATTCTTATGCCTGCTATATTTCGCTCTCAATATCTTGAACGTCTTGCATTCGTCTGCGGGCTACCAATTCTAAACGATTGTGAAGATCGGATTTGGGTGTGATCAAACGATTGAAATCTCGACGATCGAAGCGTAGAACTTCGCACATCTCCAGAGCAATCGCAGTTGTTATTCTTTTGTGGTTGTGCTGGACTAGAGCGATTTCGCCAAAGTAGTCGCCATCGTGCAAATGACCAATCTAGAGAAACATTGTTAATATATTATGCCATGCAAATACACTGAATTGTTGGAATATAATATCGCTACGAGATAAGCTCAACTATGACAAACAGACACCGCATTAAAGCCCTCGGCAGATAATAAGTACGAATTACTTGACTTCGAAAACTGCTAAAATTTTCATGATTTTTCGATATTTTCAACTGTTTTGACAACTTATTTTGACCAGATCAAGCATTTTCAACGATTTTTTTGCGCTTTTTATCTATTAATATTAATATGGATTTTTCGTTTGCACCTTCAGAATATAAGTACGGCTCGTCGAACTTTTAACTTAAAAACGGTGAAAAAAATTGTTAGGGCACGCGTCGGGATCACTTATTTTCTAATTGTGCATGTTTAAAACAATGCAAAACCACGCTCCAACACTCAAAAAGTGCCTTGTGACACAGTTTTCTCGAAAATTTCATGATTTTATGAAGTCAAGAAATTCGTGCCTTTTTCCATGATTTTTTCATATTTTCAATTCTATGGAACTTTTGGCCCAATCGAGCCTTTTTAACGCATTTTTTTTAAATTAAAGCTCTTTTCCCGTACTCTTCATCCCAGTAATATTGATTTTCCGTTTACGCCTTCAGAAATTATGTACATACCACTGAACAATGGCTAGTTTTCGATGAATTTGAGTGGCCAACAAAACAGTGTCACAAGGCACTTTTTGAGTGCTGCATTGAACGTGGTTTTGCACTGTTTTAAACATGTACAATTAGAAAATAAGTGGCCCGAGCAAATTGTGAAAATGTAAAGAGAAATGCCTCTAGTTTTTGTCTCTGAGCATATATATTACAGAACAATTAAGTTCTATCAGTTGATTAAATGAGCTTGAATTTCGAAGCCGAAAAGTAGCGGCTGGTATTCATTTTTAATTTGATTGGCAGAACGCACCCACTCTAAAAATATTATTGAATTAAAATAACAATTTCTTAATTTTTTGTATTTATTTTCTCCATGCTATCATCCGGATTGTAGCGCCTGTATATTATCCGGCGACTATTTTTTCAATTCCAATGTTATATTCTATTACCTATAGTATCTAAAAGTTAATTCCGCCTCGACCAGCGCAACAAGTTTTCACAGCCGCTACTGCAAGAGAACTTAGTGCAAGAAAAGCTGGAGAAAACATGCATGCCAGGCTGCAGCTTAGACTGCAGATTCAACGGCAGACTTTTTTCGCAAGGGAGGGCGATAAGCACGGTGCAATATAATGGACCATTAATGCCATGGATGGACGTTGGTAGAGACATTTTTGAAAGCACTTAATTTTTTAAAAACAGATAGGGCCCCGGGGGTGGGCTTTTTCAGGCTCGAATGTGATGACCTAATGACCTTAGATGATTCGTATTATATAGCTTATACCTGCGGCACTCATGTCAATTGTCGCATCTTTGCTTGCAAAAAGGCAGTTTCCATGCAGTTTCTTATCTGGTGTATATTTGTATAGTCTGTGTAAAAATGTGCTAAAAGTTATTTTACGAGGCTTTCTTCACATGCACGTTTACGTCTGTCTTTCTGGAGCTTCACGATGTATCGATACTAATATAGTCTTGCTATTGTCTTTTACTTGTCTTGTCTCAATACCTTAACAACCTAACAATTTTTTTTGTAGTCGTAAAATATGGGCTTAAACAAGTTTTCTTTTTCAAATTTTACTTTATTTTGATACTGTCACACAATCTATAAACAAACACAATTGCATTAAGTACGACTGAACGACAGACACTACAGCAAAATCACACCATTTACAGGTTATTTTCGTCCAACCATAGTAACAGCGGCGCTGTTCCTTGTATCTGTTCCTGTATCTTGTATTTTGTATCTGTTCTTTTTAGCGTGTACCGGCCCTTAATCAACAAACTAGCGTATAAATACACGAGAAATTAGAGGTTATGTTTTCTAGCATTCTAGCCTCAGATTCTAGCGTCGACGCTCGAAACTCCAGTTAGCTTTAGTCATAGAATAAAAAACTACCTAGAGTGAATATACATCACTACTCTGTTTTGGCGTTTTGGCGTTTAGCGTGTGCATGAAAAGGGCCCTTAATACTTAATTAGGTGTGATGGGCTGCGCATGCACGTGACTTTAGATATGATTAAAGCGCGATATTTAAATTTAGTATTTAATACATATACAACTATTATTATAGAATTATTAGAAAGTACAAAGGCATTTCTGTTTGGTCACTCAAAGCTAGGCAAATGGTAATATAAATCTTTAGAATAGGAAACCATAGAGTCTCGAGTTCACAAAATCTCAAGTATAGATTTATGTTTAGGTAAATAGAAATTCGTAGAAAGCTTAAGACAAAAACTGTACTATTGTATTAGCGAGCGACACGTGGTTTTTATGTGCTATAAAAACTAAGGACTGAGAGCTCGGGTGGCCAACACATGTACGCGAAGTGCGTCATACAGTCAGGCCCTTTGTATAGATTTTCCACCACCGCGTAGACCAGCTGATCGATACCGATTCGTTCGTAGCATTTCGTTAGTCCGCGCGGAGTCGTTCCGATTCGTCAAGATGTGTCCCTCTACTCAAGGTCACGCCCTCAACGTCAAGCAGAAGAGCCCAGCAGCATCATCGCAAGCTCGGAGAGCAACAGTCAGAGTGCGCGAGTTCGTAGAGTTAGCTTATAGCATGAGAGTCGATTTAACTTTAGAATCTTAGCTACTTTGATGTTAGGATTTTACTTGACAATATACATAAGTTTTTAGGAGGTTATCCTAAAAACTTGTTTAACCTTAAATCACCTTGTGTATTATTATTTCAACCAACCTAATTTATTTTCGCGATTAGAGAGAGCATTCTCAATGCTCGTTTGAATTAATCAGTAAAACTCCCGCTTCAACAAATGGTGCTCGCAAAGTGATCGGTTTTTGCGCGGCGCCAACTGGTGCTAGGTGTGGGGTGCTTTTCGACGTCAATTCGTGAAAAATAAGTTAATTAACAGTGTGCTTTTGATAATTCGTGAATTTTTATTTTATTTAATATTAACTAGCATGCACGTTATAAAATTAAAAATAGAATTTTAAAAGGTGGTGATTTTTGTTTTGTGTTATGTTAAAGTGAATTTTAGAGTAATATTAAAATTTGTTTTATGAAAATTATTATTTTAGAGTAAATTTTTGAAATTGAAATAAAATTGAAAATCAGCTTAAATAGATCGGTGATATATATACAGAATATAGAATTTGGAAAATCGTTGCTTTAATACTCTGACTCTCGCGTAAATTTGAATATTAGAGTCAAAAATTTTTCTTCTTGGGTTTATGTTTTACTACAAATAAGTGAAGCAAAAGTTCAGGAAAATTGTTACAGATTTTAGCTTGAACGAGAGGATGACAGGAGTGATTTTTCCAGAAGAATCTAAAAATTGTGTGGACATTAAGTGCGAAAAATTTTTAAAGTATAAGTGTTTGTGAAAAGTGTAACTGCGGCTGTCGTTTCCCCTCTCCAAGTTTTCCTCGGTTTCCTTGGAGGCATAGGGCAGATGCCAGGGATTGCATAGCATAAAGGCCGAGGTTTGCTTTATGTTATAGACAGCATAACTGTAAGTTTCTTTATTATTAATTATATTTGAGTGACCATAGGTAGGGTAAAATAAATTTTCAAATTATTCTAAGTAAAGGTAGTGACTGTAAAGAATTTGAATATACATATGAAATTTAAATTTATCATTTTTGTTGTTGGAAGTAAAGTTATATCAATAGTACTATTATATTTAACAAGTTATAAATATAGTGTATGAACTTAAATTCTTAAAGTTAAATTCGTAAAAAAAAAAAAAAATCAAAGAGTTGTTAAATTGAATAGTAAGAATAGCATATTTTGTTTGTCATTTTGTTTGTAATTAATGTGTTAATATCTCTGAAATTTTGTTTTAATTTAGTTAAAATATTCATATGTGTACAGCAAATTTTAAGGAAGTAATTAAGTGATAAATAATTTAAGTGTATACGAAGTGAAATTATGATAGAAAATTGTACATTTATTAAATGTCATGAGAAATTAGTTTCAACAAAAGTAGATAATCAAATGGGAAAGATATTATTAAGTATGCATATACAAAAGTTAGATGCAATACATTTTATTTTGGTTAGTAATTGAATGTTAAGTTGTGATTACCATTTTCATCTCTGCAATACATAATAGTCTTAGATAGTAGTAAAGGTTGAATTAATAACCAATAAGACTTACTAAATTTGACTTCAATTTTAATTCATGATGACAAGATTAAGTTAAATAAAATATAGTGATCTATAATAATATTAAGAATCTGTATAAATTCGTTGTTGTTTTAATTAAATAATTAAATGAGAAAAGTTATATACATTTAAGTTAATATTTTGAGTTTCATGATAAATAATATGGCCTCTCATAAAGATATTACGCAAAAATTAGGTACAATTAGGTAATTGCCGAAATTTAAAGTCAAGTAACGGAAGCAATAATAATGACGGAAAAACTTTAGTTTTAAACGATTTGGATCAAAGTTCTTTGTCTTCTATAAATACAGATACTTTAAAAACAAATGAAACAAACTCAATTACTTCAAAAGATTTTAATGATGATGATACACACACTGTTGATATTAAAACTGCAACTATTATTATTCCAATTTTTAACGGTTTGAATGATTCATTGGAAGACTTTTGCCGTGCTTGTCAGGAAGCATATGAATCTGTTTCTGATATGAATAAAATCTTTATGTTGAAAGTTATTAGATCAAAATGTACGGGAAAAGCTAGAAAGTATTTACGCGGTAGAGCCAAGTATGAAACTTTAGAAGCATTTTTGAAAGATTTAAAAAATGGTTTTGGACTACGTGATAACTATAACTCTTTGTCAACTGAATTATCCAATATTACTCAAAACGAAGGAGAAACAATTAGACAATACGGTATCCGTGTAAATGATTTGTTAGCTCGGTTGATTGATACAATTCGTGCCTCGTATTCAGATGATACAGCTCCAGGAGCAGAAGCAGGTGCCCGTGATAACGCAGTTCATTGTTTTATTGAAGGATTGAATCATAATTCGGTAGCTGATCGGGTTAGAAGTACCAAACCTAATAGTTTAGAAGAAGCTTTGAACACGGCCTTAGAAATAGAGAAATCACAAGATTGGAGAGATTATTTACATTCAAAATGTGCAAAATATAGAGCACCTATTCCAGTAGCTTTAGTAGATGAATTATCGTCAGATTCCGGTATTAAAGGGTTCGCATGCCAAGAACCAGGGCATATTGCAAAATATTGTCCAATTGAGATAGGTCGTCGAAATTCCCGTAAACATTATTTTAATCGCGTTAATAAACGTAAATTTAAGCAAAACAACATTCGTCAATCTCGATTTAAATTTAGTCGTCGTTATTGCGGAAGAAAGCAAAATTTTAACAATTTTAAATATAATATTTATGATCAACAGCAAATCAAAAATGATCAAGTTATTTAAAATCATAGCGTAAGTAATCTAGGTCATCATGAATAACAAAATAAATTATAATCTTGTTGAAATAAATTCAGAGCATATAACTAGAAGTATAGTTTTCAATACACGTCAAACTTATCTGAAGCAAAAATTTGATTGCACTGTTTATTATAAGTTTATAATGATTTTCAGTAAATTATATTGGATTTTAAGTTCCTATACTTATTGTGACAACTGATGATTTAAATGGTTTTAGAATATGATCAATTTATAAATATGTTATATAAATAGTTATATGTTTATTATTAATTAATTAAGAGGAAAAGTAAAATTTGTTTAAAAGACATGGTAAGCTTTCGAGGCGCTATGTGCAGTTTTCCACTAAAACGCGATTTTATAAACATAATATGAAGTGATTTTACAAATACATAGTAGGCTTTCGAGGCGCTGTGTATGCGAGTTTATATTTCATTCAAATAGTTTAATTATTTATCACATAAAATTAGTAAAATAAAAACAAGGTTGTCATGAATATTTAAAATTAAAATAATTCTTTTGCATTCAAATCAGGTATTGTTTAGAAGTGATGAAGCAGGATGTAAGATAATAAGGTAGCTTATAAAAAAAAAAAAAAATTTTTTGAAAAATTGTTATAAACAATTTTTCCAGCGTAAGGGTAAAGGAAATAGCAGACAAATAATTTTTTTTTTATATACACGTACAAAATGGAAATACGAAGTAAGCTTTCGAGGCGCTACGTATAAAAGAGAATAATTTAATTAAGTATAGTAGAAAAGTAACAATTTTATTACAAACTTACACTATTTGAATCAAAAGTTGTCATTAATGGTATTGATGAAATTGAAACTGTTGTTAAACACAAAGTAATGTTATATATTTTGAGAATATTGTAATAAAGTTTAAGGAAGATTATTTCTATAATCTATATTGTGAGAAAGTGTTATAAAGCAAATGTTGAAAAATGAAATTTTAATTGAGAGAGTACATATATTTCTGCATGAATTGAGAATGATTTATTAAGGTGGAACTCCACTGATTTTTAATTTTTCTTACCTTTTCCCCCATCCATTGTCAGATTTTAGGGGTTTGATTGTGGTAATAAAAGAAGGTTACATATCAATTTTGGGCCATTTTTATACACATATACTCAAGTTATGATATAAAAACCAAAAATAATCATTAAAATTAAAGGTTTTTGAAAAAGTTGCTTGCGCACAGGGCTTCGACTAAATTAATCCATAAAATTTGGACATACATTTTGACCCGTACTTAACAAAAGTTAATATTTTTTATTACGGAAACTCTCATAGTTCATCTGTAATAAATCAAGAATTTATTAAACAATTAAATCTATGAAAAAACCCTATAATTTACTAATATTTATAATAAAACAAATTTTTCTAAAACAGATACCTTAACTTAAAATATTAAGTTTTGTTCCAAATGTTCTAAAGAATACGCGTAAAAATTTTCAAAAGGATTAATAGAAATGCCTTGCGCAAGGAACTTTTTAAAGTCAAACGAACAAGTTACGAGAAAAACGCGTTTAAAGTTTTATTTTTGTATGCTATCTAATGTAAAATATTTTACTCAACTGCCCATAACATTGGTATAAGAAGGGAATTCTGTAACAATTTTCCTGGAACTTTTGCTTCACTTATTTGTAGTAAAACATAAACCCAAAAGAAAAATTTTTGACTCTAATATTCAAATTTACGGCGAGAATGTCAAGGTATTAAAGCAACGATTTTCCAAATTCTATATTCTGTATATATACCCGATCTATTTAAAACTGATTTAATTTTATTTCAATTTCAAGAATTTACTCTAAAATAAATAATTTTCATAAAACAAAATATATAATATTACCTAAATTCAACTTTAACATAACACAAAACAAATCAACCACTTTTAAAATTCTATTTTTAATTTTATTAACGTGCACTGCTAGTTAATATTAAATAAAATAAAAAACCTTCAACGAATTAATCAAAAGGCACACTGTTATTAACTTATTTTTCACCGGATTGAGTCGAAAAGCACCCCACACTTAGCACCAGTGGACGTCGCGCAAAACCGATCACTTTGTGGAGGCACCATTTGTTGAAGCGGGAGTTTTACTGTTTAATTCGAACGAGCATTGAAATGCTCTCTCTATATCGCGAAAATAAATTAGGTTTGGTGATATTAATAATAACACAGGTGATTTAAGGTTAAACAAGTTTTTAGGATAACCTCCTAAAAACTTATGTATATTGTCAAGTAAAATCCTAACATCAAAAGTACTAGATTCTAAAGTTAAATCGACTCTCATTCTATAAGCTAACTCTCATGAACTCGCGACTCTGACTGTTGCTCTCCGGAGCTGCGATGATGCTGCTGGGCCTCTTCTGCTGACGTTGAGGGCGTGACCTTGAGTAGAGGGACACATCTTGACGAATCGGAAACGACTCCGCGCGGGACTAACGAAATGCTACGAACGAATCGGTATCGATCAGCTGGTCTACGCGGTGGTGGAAATCTATACAAAGGGCCCGACGTGTATGACGCACTTCGCGTACATGTGTTGCCAGCACCGAGCTCTCAGTCCTTAGTTTTATAGCACATAAAAACCACGTGTCGCTCGCTAATACAATAGTACAGTTTTTGTCTTAAGCTTTCTACGAATTTCTATTTACCTAAAACATAAATCTAATACTTGAGATTTTGTGAACTCGAGACTCTATGTTTTCCTATTCTAAAAGATTTTATATTACCATTTGCCTAGCTTTGAGTGACCAAAAACAGTAAATGCCTTTGTACTTTCTAATAGTTCTATAATATAGTTGTATATGTATTAAATACTAAATTAAATATCGCGCTTTAATCATATCTAAAAGTCACGTGCATCGCAGGCCCATCACAGTATCATTAGCAATCCCGAAACAAACAATATTAGAATTTATGCGTACACTCGCGGTAACCCTGAAATCTAAAAATCGTCAAAACCGTCAAAACCGTGCGACCTTGCCATTAGGTTCAAAACGTTCTAACAGAAATATCTATTACCGCCGAGCACGTCGCCGAGTGTATGTACACTCGCCGGTGGTAGGGTATTCTTCGCGGAACGTTTTAACTGAATGGCAACGTCGCCGTAGTTTTTGACGGTACGCCATGTAACCTCTGCAAATCTAAAAATCATCAAAACCGTCAAAACCGTCAAAAATCGCACGACGTTGCCATTCAACTTGAAACCTTCCACAAGAATACCTTACGCCGAGTGTATATCTGTGGCGACTCAAGTTCTAATTCCTAACCGTTATAGAATAATGTTAAATAGAGCAATGTCGTCCGAATAAATAGCCAACGTCTCCCGCGGCCGTTTGTACCTCAGCTGTGGGGGCTATATAGGCGCGGGGATTCATGTAGAGAGACCAGAAACGATTCTCGTGCTGATCTCGGAGAGAACTCTACGTTACCGTAATAAAGTTATATTTACCCGACTCGGGGAAATTCTTTCTATCCGGCATCTCCGCTCCCGATTTCCTAAGCGCGCGAACTGCGCGATCTCTACATAACTATATATTTTCATGCCTTCGCGCTGCCATATTGATCACGTGAGCTCTCAATCTTTTTAAACGTATCATTAGCAATCCGAATCAAAACAATATTACTTGCATAACAAAATAGTGTAGTAAAAATCGTAACTCTTGTACTTTCTTTTGTGTAAGATTTAACCTTAGCTTTTATTTTAAAAACGGTTAAAAATCATGTCTGTTCCCTATGTGACGCGCGCAAAACGATCACTTTGGGAGCACCATTTGTTTGAAGCGGGAGTTTTACTGATTAATTCGAACGAGCATTGAAATGCTCTCTCTAATCGCGAAAATAAATTAGGTTGGTGATATTAATAATAACACAAGGTGATTTAAGGTTAAACAAGTTTTTTAGGATAACCTCCTAAAAACTTACGTATATTGTCAAGTAAAATCCTAACATCAAAGTAGCTAAGATTCTAAGTTAAATCGACTCTAGATGCTATAAGCTAACTCTAACGAACCGCGACTCGGACTGGTTGCTCACTCGCGGCTCGAATGAAGCTGCTGGGCTCTCTTCTGCTGACTTGAGGCGTGACCTTGAGTAGAGGGACACATCTTGACGAATCGGAAACGACTCCGTGCGGACTAACGAAATGCTACGAACGAATCGGTATCGATCAGCTTGGTCTACGCGGTGGTGGAAAATCTATACAAAGGGCCTGACTGTATGACGCACTTCGCGTACATGTGTTGGCCACCCGAGCCTCTCAGTCCTTAGTTTTATAGCACATAAAAACCACGTGTCGCTCGCTAATACAATAGTACAGTTTTTGTCTAAGCTTTTCTACGAATTTTCTATTTACCTAAACAATAAATCTATACTTGAGATTTTGTGAACTCGAGACTCTATGGTTTCCTATTCTAAAGATTTATATTACCATTTCCTAGCTTGGAGTGACCAAACAAAAATGCCTTTGTACTTTCTAATAATCTATAATAATAGTTGTATATGTATATAAATACTAAATTTAAATATCGCGCTTTAAATCATATCTAAAAGTCACGTGCCATCGCAGCCCATCGCACCTCTACCCTACGAAAAACAAAACTGATTCAATATAAGTTTTGGTTCTATTGTAAATTTATAATCAATTTATCGTAAAAGCATTTCTGTTTATTTATAAATTATTTTAACTTAAATATTAATTTACTTCTATTTAGATATGCACTGATTATTAATAGAACTTTAAAAAAATGTACTTCTGTTATTACTGTATAAATTAAAAAATTTTAAAACTTGTTTCCATTTTAATGTCTGCGTTTCTACTATACTATAGTAATTTCATAATTACTTATTAAAAATATCCATGAAATCGAATTGCATATATATTAACTATACAAAATAATACCAAATTTCGTTTAAGTTGGTTGTAAAATGTCAAACATCCATAGATATATTTATATATAATGAAGCAAAAATTTCTTTTAAACTCTACTACGGAATTTAATTATCAACTTTTCTAAGGTATCTACTTTTTATATATTTTATTAAGATGAATCAAAACCTTTTAAATTTTCCAAATTAATATTACTCTCTTGTAAATTCAATACTAGCACATAATTTCATCACATAATTATATTCTCTATTATTCATCTGTCTGATTAACTTTAAGAATACTGATTATCTAACAATATCATTTTATCATCATAGCCTTTCTCTGGCCTCCATAATAAGCCTACCAAACAATTCATCGGAAATCCAACGGTAACCGGCCTTTGCCATTCAGGCTTATTATGGGATATAATTCACCTTTTAACACTCTCAGCATTCCTGGCCTCCATAGCTTACTAAACAATTCATCGGAAATCCAACGGTAACCGGCCTTTGCATTCCCTTTGGGACTTAGTGTCATCCACACCTCCATTACGCTCTCTATGACAATTCATCGGTAATTACTAAAGTTACCGGCCTTTGTCCGTTACAGTATCTTTCAACTGTTATCTCATCACTCTCATCATCTCGACAATTCATCGGTAATCACTAAAGTTACCGGGCCTTTGTCTTTTCAGCTTAATGGGATTTTTTTTTATGGATAAGCCTCATTCCTAAGTTAATCAATTGTTCTTCTTCTTTTCTTTCATCTCATATTCTCATAATTCTCGATTGATCGTACTCATATTAAGTGCTATCTATTAGTATTACGTTATAAAAATCACCATCTTTATAAAAATCAGTACCGATGTGAGTCGACGCGTCAACTTCATCTTTTCCAGACTTTTCAAAGATAGCGATATATAAGAAATTACTCAGAACTTCAACAATTAATTGTATTAAAATTTAGAAGGCCAGTTAAGGGGGAAACTCCACGATTTTTGGTCAAAAACTCGAAAAATTTTTAATATATATTTTAGTTGCTTATAGTTTATGAATAGTTGAAAACAAACGCCGATGTAAAAACTTAAAGCTCATA
>CM053169.1:19215458-19237518 GCA_012977825.3 Pteromalus puparum | reverse complement strand
TGGATAATCAGTATTCTTAAAGTTAATCAGACAGATGAATAATAGAGAATATAATTATGTGATGAAAATTATGTGCTAGTATTGAATTTACAAGAGAGTAATATTAATTTGGAAAATTTAAAAGGTTTTTGATTCATTCTTAATAAAATGTATAAAAAGTAGATACCTTAGAAAAGTTGATAATTAAATTCCGTAGTAGAGTTAAAAGTAATTTTTGCTTCATTATTATAAATATATCTTATGGATGTTTGACATTTACAACCAACATTTAACACGAAATTTGGTATTATTTTGTATAGTTATATATATGCAATTCGATTTCATGATATTCTTAATAAGTAATTATGAAATTACTAATAGTAGTAGAAACGCAGAGATTAAAATGGAACAAGTTTTAAAATTTTTATAATTTTATACAGTAATAACAGAAGTACATTTTTTTAAAGTTCTATTAATAAGTCAATGCATATCTAAATAGAAGTAAATTAATATTTAAGTAAAATAATTTATAAATAAACAGAAATGCTTTTTACGATAAAATTGATTATAAATTTACAATAGAACCAAAACTTATATGAATCAGTTTTGTTTTTCGTAGGGGTGAGGTGCGATGGGCTGCGCATGCACGTGACTTTAGATATGATTAAAGCGCGATATTTAAATTTAGTATTTAATACATATACAACTATTATTATAGAATTATTAGAAAGTACAAAGGCATTTCTGTTTGGTCACTCAAAGCTAGGCAAATGGTAATATAAATCTTTAGAATAGGAAACCATAGAGTCTCGAGTTCACAAAATCTCAAGTATAGATTTATGTTTAGGTAAATAGAAATTCGTAGAAAGCTTAAGACAAAAACTGTACTATTGTATTAGCGAGCGACACGTGGTTTTTATGTGCTATAAAAACTAAGGACTGAGAGCTCGGGTGGCCAACACATGTACGCGAAGTGCGTCATACAGTCAGGCCCTTTGTATAGATTTTCCACCACCGCGTAGACCAGCTGATCGATACCGATTCGTTCGTAGCATTTCGTTAGTCCGCGCGGAGTCGTTCCGATTCGTCAAGATGTGTCCCTCTACTCAAGGTCACGCCCTCAACGTCAGCAGAAGAGGCCCAGCAGCATCATCGCAGCTCCGGAGAGCAACAGTCAGAGTCGCGAGTTCGTAGAGTTAGCTTATAGCATGAGAGTCGATTTAACTTTAGAATCTTAGCTACTTTGATGTTAGGATTTTACTTGACAATATACGTAAGTTTTTAGGAGGTTATCCTAAAAACTTGTTTAACCTTAAATCACCTTGTGTTATTATTAATATCACCAACCTAATTTATTTTCGCGATTAGAGAGAGCATTTCAATGCTCGTTCGAATTAATCAGTAAAACTCCCGCTTCAACAAATGGTGCTCCCAAAGTGATCGGTTTTGCGCGGCGTCACATAGGGAACAGACATGATTTTTAAAACCGTTTTTAAAATAAAGCTAAGGTTAAATCTTACACAAAAGTAAGTACAAGAGTTACGATTTTTACTACACTATTTGTTATGCAAGTAATATTGTTTTGATTCGGATTGCTAATGATACGTTTAAAAGATTGAGAGCTCACGTGATCAATATGGCAGCGCGAAGGATGAAAATATATAGATATGTAGAGATCGCGCAGTTCGCGCGCTTAGGAAATACGGGAGCGGAGATGCCGGATAGAAAGAATTTCCCCGAGTCGGGTAAAAATATAACTTTATTACGGTAACGTAGAGTTCTCTCCGAGATCAGCACGAGAATCGTTTCTGTCTCTCTACATGAATCCCCGCGCCTTATATACCCCCACAGCTGAGGTACAACGGCCGCGGGAGACCGTTGGCTATTTATTCGGACGAACATTGCTCTATTTACATTATTCCTATAACGGTCTAGGAATTAGAACTTGGAGTCGCCACAGATATACACTCGGCGGTAAGGTATTCTTGTGGAACGTTTCAAACTGAATGGCAACGTCGTGCGATTTTTGACGGGTTTTGACGGTTTTGATGATTTTAGATTTGCAGAGGTTACATGGGCCGGTACCGTCAAAAACTACGCGACGTTGCCATTCAGTTTAAAACGTTCCGCAAGAATACCCTACCACCGGCGAGTGTACATACACTCGGCGACGTGCTCGGCGGTAATAGATATTCTGTTAGAACGTTTTGAACCTAATGGCAAGGTCGCACGGTTTTTGACGGTTTTGACGATTTTAGATTTGCAGGGGTTACCGCCGAGTGTACGCATATAAATTCTAATATTGTTTTGTTTCGGATTGCTAATGATACTGTGATGGGCTGCGCATGCACGTGACTTTTAGATATGATTAAAGCGCGATATTTAAATTTAGTATTTAATACATATACAACTATTATTATAGAATTATTAGAAAGTACAAAGGCATTTCTGTTTGGTCACTCAAAGCTAGGCAAATGGTAATATAAATCTTTAGAATAGGAAACCATAGAGTCTCGAGTTCACAAAATCTCAAGTATAGATTTATGTTTAGGTAAATAGAAATTCGTAGAAAGCTTAAGACAAAAACTGTACTATTGTATTAGCGAGCGACACGTGGTTTTTATGTGCTATAAAAACTAAGGACTGAGAGCTCGGGTGGCCAACACATGTACGCGAAGTGCGTCATACAGTCAGGCCCTTTGTATAGATTTTCCACCACCGCGTAGACCAGCTGATCGATACCGATTCGTTCGTAGCATTTCGTTAGTCCGCGCGGAGTCGTTCCGATTCGTCAAGATGTGTCCCTCTACTCAAGGTCACGCCCTCAACGTCAGCAGAAGAGGCCCAGCAGCATCATCGCAGCTCCGGAGAGCAACAGTCAGAGTCGCGAGTTCGTAGAGTTAGCTTATAGCATGAGAGTCGATTTAACTTTAGAATCTTAGCTACTTTGATGTTAGGATTTTACTTGACAATATACATAAGTTTTTAGGAGGTTATCCTAAAAACTTGTTTAACCTTAAATCACCTTGTGTTATTATTAATATCACCAACCTAATTTATTTTCGCGATTAGAGAGAGCATTTCAATGCTCGTTCGAATTAAACAGTAAAACTCCCGCTTCAACAAATGGTGCTCCCAAAGTGATCGGTTTTGCGCGACGTCACACTGGTGCTAGGTGTGGGGTGCTTTTCGACTCAATCGTGAAAAATAAGTTAATTAACAGTGTGCCTTTTGATTAATTCGTTAATTTTTTTTTTATTTTATTTAATATTAACTAGCAGTGCACGTTATAAAATTAAAAATAGAATTTTAAAAGGTGGTGATTTTTGTTTTGTGTTATGTTAAAGTGAATTTTAGAGTAATATTATTATTTGTTTTATGAAAATTATTATTTTAGAGTAAATTTTTGAAATTGAAATAAAATTGAAAATCAGTTTAAATAGATCGGTGATATATATACAGAATATAGAATTTGGAAAATCGTTGCTTTAATACTCTGACTCTCGCGTAAATTTGAATATTAGAGTCAAAAATTTTTCTTCTTGGGTTTATGTTTTACTACAAATAAGTGAAGCAAAAGTTCAGGAAAATTGTTACAGATTTTAGCTTGAACGAGAGGATGACAGGAGTGATTTTTCCAGAAGAATCTAAAAATTGTGTGGACATTAAGTGCGAAAAATTTTTAAAGTATAAGTGTTTGTGAAAAGTGTAACTGCGGCTGTCGTTTCCCCTCTCCAAGTTTTCCTCGGTTTCCTTGGAGGCATAGGGCAGATGCCAGGGATTGCATAGCATAAAGGCCGAGGTTTGCTTTATGTTATAGACAGCATAACTGTAAGTTTCTTTATTATTAATTATATTTGAGTGACCATAGGTAGGGTAAAATAAATTTTCAAATTATTCTAAGTAAAGGTAGTGACTGTAAAGAATTTGAATATACATATGAAATTTAAATTTATCATTTTTGTTGTTGGAAGTAAAGTTATATCAATAGTACTATTATATTTAACAAGTTATAAATATAGTGTATGAACTTAAATTCTTAAAGTTAAATTCGTAAAAAAAAAAAAAAATCAAAGAGTTGTTAAATTGAATAGTAAGAATAGCATATTTTGTTTGTCATTTTGTTTGTAATTAATGTGTTAATATCTCTGAAATTTTGTTTTAATTTAGTTAAAATATTCATATGTGTACAGCAAATTTTAAGGAAGTAATTAAGTGATAAATAATTTAAGTGTATACGAAGTGAAATTATGATAGAAAATTGTACATTTATTAAATGTCATGAGAAATTAGTTTCAACAAAAGTAGATAATCAAATGGGAAAGATATTATTAAGTATGCATATACAAAAGTTAGATGCAATACATTTTATTTTGGTTAGTAATTGAATGTTAAGTTGTGATTACCATTTTCATCTCTGCAATACATAATAGTCTTAGATAGTAGTAAAGGTTGAATTAATAACCAATAAGACTTACTAAATTTGACTTCAATTTTAATTCATGATGACAAGATTAAGTTAAATAAAATATAGTGATCTATAATAATATTAAGAATCTGTATAAATTCGTTGTTGTTTTAGTTAAATAATTAAATGAGAAAAGTAATATACATTTAAGTTAATATTTTGAGTTTCATAATAAATAATATGGCCTCTCATAAAGATATTACGCAAAAATTAGGTACAATTAGGTAATTGCCGAAATTTAAAGTCAAGTAACGGAAGCAATAATAATGACGGAAAAACTTTAGTTTTAAACGATTTGGATCAAAGTTCTTTGTCTTCTTACAGATACTTTAAAAACAAATGAAACAAACTCAATTACTTCAAAAGATTTTAATGATGATGATACACACACTGTTGATATTAAAACTGCAACTATTATTATTCCAATTTTTAACGGTTTGAATGATTCATTGGAAGACTTTTGCCGTGCTTGTCAGGAAGCATATGAATCTGTTTCTGATATGAATAAAATCTTTATGTTGAAAGTTATTAGATCAAAATGTACGGGAAAAGCTAGAAAGTATTTACGCGGTAGAGCCAAGTATGAAACTTTAGAAACATTTTTGAAAGATTTTAAAAATGGTTTTGGACTACGTGATAACTATAACTCTTTGTCAACTGAATTATCCAATATTGCTCAAAACGAAGGAGAAACAATTAGACAATACGGTATCCGTGTAAATGATTTGTTAGCTCGGTTGATTGATACAATTCGTGCCTCGTATTCAGATGATACAGCTCCAGGAGCAGAAGCAGGTGCCCGTGATAACGCAGTTCATTGTTTTATTGAAGGATTGAATCATAATTCGGTAGCTGATCGGGTTAGAAGTACCAAACCTAATAGTTTAGAAGAAGCTTTGAAAACGGCCTTAGAAATAGAGAAATCACAAGATTGGAGAGATTATTTACATTCAAAATGTGCAAAATATAGAGCACCTATTCCAGTAGCTTTAGTAGATGAATTATCGTCAGATTCCGGTATTAAAGGGTTCGCATGCCAAGAACCAGGGCATATTGCAAAATATTGTCCAATTGAGATAGGTCGTCGAAATTCCCGTAAACATTATTTTAATCGCGTTAATAAACGTAAATTTAAGCAAAACAACATTCGTCAATCTCGATTTAAATTTAGTCGTCGTTATTGCGGAAGAAAGCAAAATTTTAACAATTTTAAATATAATATTTATGATCAACAGCAAATCAAAAATGATCAAGTTATTTAAAATCATAGCGTAAGTAATCTAGGTCATCATGAATAACAAAATAAATTATAATCTTGTTGAAATAAATTCAGAGCATATAACTAGAAGTATAGTTTTCAATACACGTCAAACTTATCTGAAGCAAAAATTTGATTGCACTGTTTATTATAAGTTTATAATGATTTTCAGTAAATTATATTGGATTTTAAGTTCCTATACTTATTGTGACAACTGATGATTTAAATGGTTTTAGAATATGATCAATTTATAAATATGTTATATAAATAGTTATATGTTTATTATTAATTAATTAAGAGGAAAAGTAAAATTTGTTTAAAAGACATGGTAAGCTTTCGAGGCGCTATGTGCAGTTTTCCACTAAAACACGATTTTATAAACATAATATGAAGTGATTTTACAAATACATAGTAGGCTTTCGAGGCGCTGTGTATGCGAGTTTATATTTCATTCAAATAGTTTAATTATTTATCACATAAAATTAGTAAAATAAAAACAAGGTTGTCATGAATATTTAAAATTAAAATAATTCTTTTGAATTCAAATCAGGTATTGTTTAGAAGTGATGAAGCAGGATGTAAGATAATAAGGTAGCTTATAAAAAAAAAATATATATATTTTTTTTTTTTAAATTGTTATAAACAATTTTTCCAGCGTAAGGGTAAAGGAAATAGCAGACAAATAATTTTTTTTTATATACACGTACAAAATGGAAATACGAAGTAAGCTTTCGAGGCGCTACGTATAAAAGAGAATAATTTAATTAAGTATAGTAGAAAAGTAACAATTTTATTACAAACTTACACTATTTGAATCAAAAGTTGTCATTAATGGTATTGATGAAATTGAAACTGTTGTTAAACACAAAGTAATGTTATATATTTTGAGAATATTGTAATAAAGTTTAAGTAAGATTATTTCTATGATCTATATTGTGAGAAAGTGCTATAAAGCAAATGTTGAAAAATGAAATTTTAATTGAGAGAGTACATATATTTCTGCATGAATTGAGAATGATTTATTAACTGGCCCTTCTAAATTTTAATACAATTAATTGTTGAAGTTCTGAGTAAAATTTCTTATATATCGCTATCTTTGAAAGGTCTGGAAAAGATGAAGTTGACGCGTCGACTCACATCGGTTACTGATTTTTATAAAAAGATGGTGATTTTTATAACGTAATACTAATAGATGGCACATAATATGAGTACGATCAATTGAGAATTATGAGAATATGAGATGAAAGAAAAAGAAGGAAGAACAATTGATTAACTTAGGAATGCAGGTTATCCATAAAAAAAAATCACATTAAAGTTGAAAAGATACTGTAACGACAAAGGCCGGTAACTTTAGTAGATTACCGATGAATTGTCGAGATGATGAGAGTGATGAGATAACAGTTGAAAAGATACTGTAACGACAAAGGCCGGTAACTTTAGTAGATTACCGATGAATTGTCGAGATGATGAGAGTGATGAGATAACAGTTGAAAAGATACTGTAACGACAAAGGCCGGTAACTTTAGTAGATTACCGATGAATTGTCGAGATGATGAGAGTGATGAGATAACAGTTGAAAAGATACTGTAACGACAAAGGCCGGTAACTTTAGTAGATTACCGATGAATTGTCGAGATGATGAGAGTGATGAGATAACAGTTGAAAAGATACTGTAACGACAAAGGCCGGTAACTTTAGTAGATTACCGATGAATTGTCGAGATGATGAGAGTGATGAGATAACAGTTGAAAAGATACTGTAACGACAAAGGCCGGTAACTTTAGTAGATTACCGATGAATTGTCGAGATGATGAGAGTGATGAGATAACAGTTGAAAAGATACTGTAACGACAAAGGCCGGTTACCGTTGGATTTCCGATGAATTGTTTAGTAAGCTATGGAGGCCAGAGAAAGGCTATGATGATAAAATGATATTGTGGATAATCAGTATTCTTAAAGTTAATCAGTCAGATGAATAATAGAGAATATAATTATGTGATGAAAATTATGTGCTGGTATTGAATTTACAAGAGAGTAATATTAATTTGGAAAATTTAAAAGGTTTTTGATTCATTCTTAATAAAATGTATAAAAAGTAGATACCTTAGAAAAGTTGATAATTAAATTCCGTAGTAGAGTTAAAAGTAATTTTTGCTTCATTATTATAAATATATCTTATGGATGTTTGACATTTACAACCAACATTTAACGCGAAATTTGGTATTATTTTGTATAGTTATATATGTATATGCAATTCGATTTCATGATATTCTTAATAAGTAATTATGAAATTACTAATAGTAGTAGAAACGCAGAGATTAAAATGGAACAAGCTTTAAAATTTTTATAATTTTATACAGTAATAACAGAAGTACATTTTTTTTAAAGTTCTATTAATAAGTCAATGCATATCTAAATAGAAGTAAATTAATATTTAAGTAAATAATTTATAAATAAACAGAAATGCTTTTTACGATAAAATTGATTATAAATTTACAATAGAACCAAAACTTATATGAATAAGTTTTGTTTTTCGTAGGGGTGAGGTGTGATGGGCTGCGCATGCACGTGACTTTAGATATGATTAAAGCGCGATATTTAAATTTAGTATTTAATACATATACAACTATTATTATAGAATTATTAGAAAGTACAAAGGCATTTCTGTTTGGTCACTCAAAGCTAGGCAAATGGTAATATAAATCTTTAGAATAGGAAACCATAGAGTCTCGAGTTCACAAAATCTCAAGTATAGATTTATGTTTAGGTAAATAGAAATTCGTAGAAAGCTTAAGACAAAAACTGTACTATTGTATTAGCGAGCGACACGTGGTTTTTATGTGCTATAAAAACTAAGGACTGAGAGCTCGGGTGGCCAACACATGTACGCGAAGTGCGTCATACAGTCAGGCCCTTTGTATAGATTTTCCACCACCGCGTAGACCAGCTGATCGATACCGATTCGTTCGTAGCATTTCGTTAGTCCGCGCGGAGTCGTTCCGATTCGTCAAGATGTGTCCCTCTACTCAAGGTCACGCCCTCAACGTCAGCAGAAGAGGCCCAGCAGCATCATCGCAGCTCCGGAGAGCAACAGTCAGAGTCGCGAGTTCATAGAGTTAGCTTATAGCATGAGAGTCGATTTAACTTTAGAATCTTAGCTACTTTGATGTTAGGATTTTACTTGACAATATACATAAGTTTTTAGGAGGTTATCCTAAAAACTTGTTTAACCTTAAATCACCTTGTGTTATTATTAATATCACCAACCTAATTTATTTTCGCGATTAGAGAGAGCATTTCAATGCTCGTTCGAATTAAACAGTAAAACTCCCGCTTCAACAAATGGTGCTCCCAAAGTGATCGGTTTTGCGCGACGTCACAATACGTTTAAAAGATTGAGAGCTCACGTGATCAATATGACGGCGCGAAGGATGAAAATATATATAGATATACATACGCATATAAATTCTAATATCTAAAATAACCCTATTGTTTTCTCAACATCATAATAGAGATTTGTCGCACGTGGTCAGCGTATTATAAAAACGCTGCGTCTCCACGAGACTTTAATCATAAACCTGAAATGCGCTGCCAAGTTCTGCTTTTGGGGATTTTTCCGCTTGTATTATTAAAACTATAAAATATTAGCTATTATATAGTTACAATCAACGCGCGGGACACGGCGTTCGTATATAGTGACGATTGGAAAAGAGAGCACAGCTATATGTATACTCAGTGCGAAGAGATTGACACTATAGATATAGATATACTCAACGCGCAGGACACGGCGTGCGAGAGCATAGCTATAGGTATGCTTGACGCACGTGAGTGAGAAAGAAGGGAGAGTTATAATTAACACGCGGCGCAGGAGTGGGGGCTCGCGATCGTGCCATCGACGTGTTACTCCGGCGAGAGCGTTATTCTTTGGAGATCGGATTCACACCCCAAGGCGCGGCTAAAGATGTTTCACATCAAAAACCAATAACTTTCCGGCGTAGTGCTCAGTTCAATGAATTATTCTATCAAAATTAGAGGTTGTTCCGGCGTTAGTGTTAAGTTCAAAGAATTCTTTTAGCAAAACTGGAAGTCTCAATCTGACTTTTAGTTTTTTTTTGGCATTGGAAATACGACATGACATTTAGATCCGGCCTCCCCTTAAGGGTTCGAGACAAGACCTATACTAGATTGTATGTTACGAGAATCTTGTCTTGACGAGACTTTCGTGACAAGATCTCGCAATGTTCTTAATCTTATGAGGTTAAAATTTATTTATAAAATTTTTAAATGACAATAGCAAATTTTCAGATTTTTACTATACCTATAAATAAGTTTTTTTTTTAAATCCCTATATGTAGACTGATATAGACAAATTGTTTACAAGCTCGCTGCATGTGGGGCAGGTGGATTTAAGCGCATTTCGGTTTTGGATTTGTTTCTTACAGTCGCAAGCCTTCCTTCGATGTGCCAATGTATTTTATTATTAAACTCACAGCGGGCAGGGTAGGTCCGTTTGAGGGCTTTGGTCTTAGATTTGTTGCTATTTAGATATTTAAATAAAACCGTTTAAACAATATCTTTAATGCTTATTATATCAGATTCATGTTCATAGAACACCAAAACTTTTAATTCAATACGTTTTCTCTTTTATTCTTGCATGGTTTTGCAAACGGTTATTATCGATAAAAGTGTAAAAGAGGTTATATTGTCTATTTTCATTGCAAAGTTAATTGTAGGAAATTCCTTTTATATTATTATAATTCTCATTCTTGTTCTTTGTAAAGTATATTAATCAATAGTGAATATAATTTTTCCGAACAATTTCATATCACGCACAATAGCGAAATTTTGCTATAGTTTTGTACGCCGAATGTCCGTTCGGTCTGAAGTTAGCTATTCGGTGCAATATTCTGCACTTCCGGTTGCCATCCCTGGTTCCCATGGAGTGTAACGTAATAATATACGTTACGTATCTTTATGCGCGAATATTTAAATAAATAATAATTTTTAAATATGAATTCTCAAAATATAAACTTGGAAGTGAAATATTCGGTTTAGAAGCTATACGATTTTAGAAAATGCATTGAGTAAGCTGAAAGAATGAAGCTTTGTTCTACGTGATTCGGGACTCTGGAATTTAACTGCTTTCCAAGTGTTTTTCCGGGGAGAGAGAGTACGCGTCGCAACATGTTTTCTAGAACAAGCTAAGCTTTGTTAAAAAAAAGGGGCCGAGGGAGGAGAGAGACGCAGGACTGCAACGGGCATAACAGCAGAATGCAGTCGGTCTCCAGACGTGGAAATGATCGAACGCACGGATTTTCTTGCGCGAGATTTTTTAAGTTTCAAGCACTTTTAATGCGGCCTATTGACGGTCTCAAGCCCGAGAAAACGCAGAGAGGAAGTGTTATTTATTTATTTATTCGAATTTAATTAATTATAAAGTCACGTTACCCAAATCGAACGTATTACACGTTCTTAGGACGAATAAACGAACGAACTTAGTTTTATTAGCATATGTATTATGGGCGCGAAAAGTATAATACATCAGGAGCAATGTGTTTATTATTTGACCAATAAAATATTACAATTCCCACTTCACTTATATAGTGCAGATCTTAAAAATCAATGAAAACATTAGAAAGAAAAACCTAATGTTTTTCTGAAAAAAATCGAATAGCGGACTTTCTGCCTCGAAGCTACAGAAGTGCGTTCAAATAAAATTGTACACTTACTTCTTTTCCTGAATAGCTTGTTATAGCGACTGTGCCTGTGATTATGAAATACATACACTTCCCTTCCGTGTCGCATTTGTAAATAACATCATCTTGGAGAAAAATTACTTGTTTCAGTGCACCTTTAAAAAAATCAAACAAACAAAAAAGATTGAATTTACATCTATTAAGAATAATAGAAAGAAGTATGTTGAAAAGGGAGACGTTGTAACAGAACTTGAGTTATTGCCCAGTATGAACCACCACGTATTCATTCAATAATATATATATATATATATATATATATATATATATATTCCTGTTGAATTGTGACGGATAGAGACAGCGAGACCTGGAGTATTTGCATTGGTGTATTGCAATCTTTCACACGTGTAATATTTTTTTTCAGACTAAAATATTGTCACAGGTTTATAATTTTTCCCCAAATTAAAGTCGTGAAAATTTCAAGATTTTTTGAAGTCTATAGTAATTTGTAGATCGAGCATTTTTTACGACTTTCCTTAAATTGTAGCTCTTTTTTCACACTTATCCTACTTGTGCGTGCGTGCGTGCGTTGTCTGTCTGTATCTGTGGACTGTGGGTGGTTATCGGCCAAATCAAAGATGAACATTTTTATTTTTTATTTTGGTCCAAACTGAAATTTGAAGAGCATTTCACACTGGGCAACATTTTTGTTCAGTTAAAAACCGACATTTTTGTAAATTTATAATCTGTGCGATTCCCAGAAAGAACCGACAAGGTCCAGTTAGTCGGTAATAGCCATATATGCGCATAACCGCCTAATTAAGTCTGATTTTTTCTTTTTTAAGCATATGAAACCAGACATAGAAAATGACCGGAAGCGGAAGACCAAAAGTTAAAAATTTCGAGATTCTGGAACTTTCGAGAAAGTGCTTTTTCTTCTTGGTTTTCGTTATATTGATAACTTTTAAGTCTAAACTAGTACAGGATTCAAAATGGCAATGCATTCAAGATAAAGAAAATGAAAAATCAACGCGAATCACATATTGCCCGAAGTGTGCGCCTAAGTCCACGCACAGTTCCCGGAAAAACCGCCCCGCTCAAAGGGTTGGCTGTATTATACGTGATTCCCGAAAAACCAAGATGAATTTCAGGGTCCCGTGACCATGATTGACACGCTTATTATGGATAGCTGATCGGATTGCTAAATTATCGTGACACATTTCATTAGCTGCTCCGATCTTGCAGATGAGTATACGCGATGAACGTTTCTCGAAAACACGAAGAATGGATACTTATAGGCGGTTCTTTCGGAAGGACACAGATGCAGTATATCATTAATTTGAGCTGGATCGATCATGAATTAGAGAAAGCAAAAACTTGGAAAATCCGAAGAGTTCCGTACTGGGCGACTTGACCCTCTACTATTTGGAACTGCTTCGCGCAAATAACGTTTAAATTCCTTACCGATAATACTGTTCAACAATGACCGAGGTATACTGTGCAACAGTGGAGAAGATTCTAACAATATTCTGCTGCTGTGTTGAGTGATTTCGTGTTTTAAATGCTCTGAAATTGCCAAAAGAACGGATAAGCTATGGAGTTATTTACATTAATTGTCAAAATAATTAAGATGTAGGTATAATATAGGTATTGGAACTTTCGGAGAGCTAACTTGAAAGAGTTGAGGTTATCGCCTTTTCTTTAAACAAACTTCCCTGAAAGCGGTGCTCATAGAAATGTAGCAACTTGTCCTTCAAATTATTTGGTAGTTTTTTGGTGCTAATGTAATCTTTGACCCCGTGCATAATCGACTGATACTTCAGTTCTGGTTCAGCAGCTGACCTTACCAGCTGCAGGACGATCACTGAAATTTATCGTATAGTATTTAATTAATTAGTATTTAACGTATACATATGTACATACGACAAAATTTGAGAAATTATTATAATATAGAGTGGACAATAAGGTGTGTATAGTATACATTTTGATACAGTAATGGAACTTTGAGAAAAAAAAACGATTTTTTTCGTACAGTTTGGCATTACTTGGCATAATATAATAGCATATAACACGTATTATGGCACAGTTTAGGCACATTCCGGTGTGGCACTACGGCTAGGCATAATATGCCATAGCACACAGTATTGATATTACTTGAGCGAGGACACTCTGAAAACGACAAATTTTAGTTTCCGCAAAATTAAGATTGTTGTTATACTAACTGCTCAGCTGCCAGACTACGCGTATATAACATAAAAGGCTGTTCTTCGCATTATGCCGTATTATGCCAAAGTGTACCGCCGATTCGTCTCAGGCTACATATCAACTCAATAAAAAGGCAGAAAAAAATATTATTAGGTTATTAGAAAAATGGCGTACCGCAGTTCCTTTTTTTTGCATACCTATATACCTAGCTATACTTACCAATCACATAAAGAAAGTAGGACATGCCGAACAGTAGAAGAATACATCGAGTCAGTTTGTCGGGTAGGTCCGTGTACCTGAATTCGGTGTAACTATAACTGCAAAGATTACCTCCACCCATGTGTAAGCTCGTTAGATAAATAAGCCGAGTAGGCTTTTCGTACAACTTGGTATTGAAGAGGTAACCTTCGGCTTTCTGAAACAATCGATTGAATATAAGGAAGCATAAAAATGAATAACAGCCGATTTTTATCATCGGTATAACGAAATTTATATGATATACGATATACGTTACGTCTAAGGGGGTCCGCGTTACGTACGCATAAAAGAAGGGGAAGACAAAAGTGAAGCAAGCGGCCCAGTGAAAAATCAAAACTGTCAGGCAAAAAATCCATATTCCGTGCTCGTGAACTCGTGACGCTCCGCAGGCCTGCAGGCGATCAAAGCATTCCTATATGTACGCATATATATTATATCGAGCGCAAGATGCTGCCTAAATATAAAAAGTATGTCGAGAATTTCTCGATATTGGGACCAGTTAGGTAGTACTCGATATGGCATATTTTTGTGCCCACGGAATTTCGATCTGATTTCATCGTCGGATTATTTGACGATTTGAAATTCAAATGTTCAATATACCTACTATATTATACGTGTATTCAGATGTTTTTGGAGGCTCTTATTGGACAACGCAATGAACGCTGATCCTCCTAGAGTTGCGTGCACGTGTACTAAAGGGCCCTTTTCATGCGCACGCTGAAACGCCAAAACGCGGAATACAGTAGTGATGTACACTCGGTAGTAGTGGATTCTGAAAGAACGTTTTTTGAAATGCTCCAATCAGAGCGCTCGACTGAAAAAAACTAACCAATAAGGCTGCGCCATTTCAAAAACGTTCTTTCAGAATCCACTACCACCGAGTGTACATCCTTTGTAGGTAGTTTTTTATTCCATGACTGAAGAAAACATGGAGTTTCGAGCCGTTCGAGCCTCGACGCTACAAAGTTCAACAGTGTTGAACTTTTTGGCGTTCACGCTATTCGGCTATTTGCATCTTTATTTTAAATAAATTTCATCGATCCATACACGTTTTTGCCTTGACAATTGTTGACATTTACAATATAACTGCTGTATTTATATTTCTCTGTCGTTCATTCTCCTTTTCAATTATTCTCACACACTGCTTAATCCATTATGCGTAATTTTTATGCATGTACATAATTTTCTTTTTTTCCTTTTTGGAACTTATTGTCTAAACTTTTTTAACTTGATATGATGGATCTATCATTAATCAACAAACTAGCGTATAAATACACGAGAAATTAGAAGTTATGTTTTCTAGCATTCTAGCCTCAGATTCTAGCGTCGACGCTCGAAACTCCAGTTAGCTTTAGTCATAGAATAAAAAACTACCTAGAATGAATATACATCACTACTCTGTTTTGGCGTTTTGGCGTTTAGCGTGTGCATGAAAAGGGCCCTTAAGTGCGTGCAGATATCGCTATATTATATAGGTNTCCCCCCCCCCCCCCCAATTATCGACGAAGAGTAGCACCTCTGGTAGCACATTTCGTTTCCCGCCGCGAGCGAAGAGTGCTCAGCACATAGTTCACACTTTCGCCGCAGAGACTAGCACAAGTGCTGTCAGATATAATTTTTTTATATGCAAAGAAAAGTAGAAAACAGACGAGAAATTGAGGAAATAAAGAATAAATTGTTGCTAAATTTTAACAAATTTTAAAGGTTAAAAAAATCAAAGCTCGACACAGGTAAATTAAACAAAAAATTTTTTAATGGAATATATTGCTATTTGCAGCGAATAACCTTAGGCGCGAATTTTGAAATAGGTATACGCTACTCTTCGTAGGGAGCAACGATTTGCTCTCTTCTTCTGGAAAAACTAGAGCTTTTATGGCTCTCAAAAATACAGGACATATACTTCTCGGTACTATCTTTATTTTGAGCTGGACAGCAGCCGTCAACAAATTCCTGGAGAAATAAATACTTCAGTAGCTGATCGAGTACACTGTAAAATATATATTCGTATAATTTTACTACTATATTGTAAATTGTAATTTTACGAATATATTTTTTACATCGTTGCACTTTTCTTGCGGGCGTCTATAACCTCGGACAAAATAAACAATAAACAATTCATATGATCTAACCCAAAGCGTTTGACATACCTGGAAAGTATAAGGATGTGTAAAGCTAAAAAAGCCCCGAGATTTCTCGCCCCAAACCGTGTTCGCCTTCGAAAAATTAAAAGCTGGCGACTTTCGAATTTCTTTTCGTCATAATACACCTATCTTATACGCGGCCACCACTTTGAAGCGATCAAAAAAATTTGATAGTTGCAGTCAATTATTGAATGCGAATTTCTGCTGCATTCGCTATCTTACTGATGCTTTGTCGACGAATTCAACGAGATGTTAGTGCAAACAAATTTAAGTCAATCATTAAATTCGATCAATTGTCCCAGCAGCGATAGAGATTCAGAAGGCGGACCAACTTATTCGTTAGTAAATCGTGGCATTTTTAATTTACCATCCGCACATTTCATTCCAAATTAAGGGGCCTCCACACCAATATATATGCCATATCTTCCTATATTATTGGGTAATATGACACCACCTATATAGCTACAAAAATGGCGGAAGATTATCGGGAAATTACATTAGCTCTTATGCAGGACGACAGTATTTTGACTATTCTCAATAGTTCTAAACAAACATAGCTACTACATGTGGTCAAAACAAATAGAATAATATATTTTTCATTAATTTCAAGTTTTTTAAGTATATTTAAGTCTTGATATAGTAGTTAAAAACATACTTTGAAATCCAAAATTGAGGTTAAGTACGCTTGTCTGCTAGACTCGAACGCGCCGCCAAGCGCCAGAGCAACGCATCGCGCGTGCGCGACGCGCCGCGCAGCACGTTTGAATTTTGCAGACGAGCGTACTTAACCTCAATTTTTGATTTCAAAGTATGTTTTATAACTATTATATCAAGACTGGAATACTTAAAAAACTTGAAATTAATTAAAAATATATTATTCTTTTTATTTTGACCACATCTAGTAGCTATGTATGTTTAGAAGTATTGAGAATAGTCGAAATACTGTCGGCCTGCATAAGAGCTAATGTAGTTTCCCGATAATCCTCCGCCATTTTTGTAGCTATATAGGTGGTGTCATATTACCCAATATAGTCATTTTGGCAAGACTCCCCCCCCCCCACCAAATAACGTAAAATTGTTTCGTTTTTATGTGATTTTAAAATATCCAAAGCCCCACCTCCCCAGCACCCCCCACACCATTTCCCATATTGGGACATTAAAAGTCTGATTAATTAATTATATTTGAGATTAATAGTTTACAGGTAAGTGAGTACAAGTTCAAAGAACTCATTTACCCTGTCCATATGATTCACTAATGATTCAGATTATTGATGTTTTATGTTGGAAGATCAGAAAAAAGTATAAAATTATCAATAGAATTAGAAAATTAACTATGTACTATTATAGACAGTTTTCCACACCACCCAAGGGGTACTGCCAGAAGCACATTATATTATTATATATTATACTTCAGCCGCGTTGATTTTTTTTTCTTTTTATTTTATTGTATGAAAATCACCAATAATTTCATATAATTTCATGACATGATGAAATTATACAAAATTATAGTTATTGATAACAATGAATTTTGTTCTAAAGATAATGCTTTCAAAAAGGAAATATTTAATTGTAAAGATTGTTATGTAAATAAAAATAAGACACAATAAAATATATGTGAAATATGCTCAACTATGGAGCAAGAAAATTTATTAAAAAAAAATAAGACGGGTTCAGCTTGGCGATGGATCCGCTTGACGGAATGTTACTCGCTACGATAATAACAATACTCTCATTGACAAAGTTAAGAAAAATAAATTCGGCGCTACACTCATACCTCACACACACTCTCTTCTTGTTAATTGGATATTCGTCTTCCGGTCCTGTGGCAGAAGCAGCAGCACGAAGAAGCATCAGCAAGAGGCAGTAGCGGTGAACTTGGCTTCCGAAGTCTCGTAGTTGTTCAAATGTTTGTTCTGGGCGTTGCGTAGCAATAACGGCAGTTAAGGTCGTAGTTGCAGTTGCCAATCCTCGTAAATATTAGCGAGGATTCTTTTTTATTGATCAATAAGCTCGTCTCTCGTTTATAAGGAGCTGGCTTCTCTTGGTGCTCCCTTTGTACCGCGGGATCCCTGCGCTTCGGCCTATTTCCAAGGGAGACACCTTTCTCTATCAGAACCTTTCAATATCTGCCCTTGCCTTGTGCGAATCGGAGCCACAGACCCGCTCCGATCGCATGCCCCTACCTCGCGACCTATCCCCCTCCAGCTCGCAAGCTACGGGGACACGAGGAGTAATCAAATAGATTATCGACGAACATTACAATATTCCCCTTTTTAGTGTGAGGGAGAGAAATCACCGATTGAAAAGCTCGCACTAAAAACAATTCACCGATAGACAATCATGCTGCAGTTTTATGCCCATTCCTCCTCGTTGCCGGTGTAGATTTCAAAGCACATTTTTCATTCAGACTACAATAATAAACACACACACGCTTCAATACCTAATGACATCACTGCGATCGCTCATTTAGATAAAAAAAAAATTTATAATTATTTAGAGCTTGTTGATTTTCGCGCGCGATGAATAATCAACAAACAAACAATTAATAACAATCACAGAGTTACAAGAACATGGATCCTTAGGCTAAATATACAATCGCAAATGATTACTGAATATTAAAAAATACGCACATGACGCCGAGCACTATAAGAAATATTCTCATTCATCGCCAAAATGTTGGACAATCATTGACAATTTTCATGATTCCATAAAACAAACTTCTTTCCCACTTTAAAATATATTTTCACATAAGTCTTAAAATCGAATAAAACAAACTTATCCTACGGTTTAAAGATTATAAAAAAAAAACTAATCGATGACAACTAGATCGTGTTTCTAAAAAAAAATACACTAATTCTCCTGCTCCTTATAGACGCGCAGATCAGCCCTATTATATCGACCGACCAGCTTATGGGGATCATCTTTATCAACAAGCTCGTATGCGTTCTCATTGAATAAGCGGCTCACGCGATACGGCCCGTAATATAAGTGAAAGAATTTTGCAATCTTTCTTTCCAACATATTTGACTGCTTTGGCACTCGCAGAAGTACAAGGTCACCGACTCGTATAGGCACTCTACTCCAGGTTGCTTGCTTTTCTTTTTGCTTTTTATGCACCCTATCCGTACGTGAGTTTGCCAATTCAATTTTAAATTCATGCGGCTCGGGGACGTTTTCGGGAAAACGAATCATCTCACGTATTTTATTGCGCGGACACGTACCGTGATGAAGTTCGTAAGGAGTGTATCCCGTCGTGGAGTGTGTAGTATGATTTAACCACTCATTTATTTGTTTAACGTGTCGAGCCCATGAGGTATGCGTTTCGCTGCAATACGTTCTAAAAAACCGCCCCAATTCCCGCATTATCCTCTCCGAGGGATTTGCTTGCGGATGACGGATCGAGCAGTATACGGGCTGAACTCCAGATTCGTGCAAAAAATCGCGCCACGCCTGGGACATAAATTGGGTCCCGTGATCACTCAAAATTTTATCCGGCTTGCCGACGGTCTCGAAATAGGTGCCCATTCGTTTTATTGTTGCATTGGCGGTTGCCCTTTTCAATGGATAGAGTGTCACGTATCGCGAGAAGATATCAAGAGCGACCAGCACGTACTCAACACCGCCCGTCGATCGAGGAAGCGGTCCAAAATAATCTACGGCCACAAGCTCGTTAACTCTCGAGGCCTTTACTTGTAAAAATCGTCCGGTCATGGTCTTGTTGAGGTACTTCGTTCTCTGACAGAGATCGCAACCCGAAATAAGTTTTTTCGCGATTTTTCTCATTCCCCTCCACCAGAAGTTCCGCTGAAGTTCGCTCATGGTTTTATAAAGGCCCCCATGCCCGATTCGCTCGTGGATCTCGAGTATTAATTTTTTCTGGATCGCATCCGGCACCATGATCACCCACGCGCGACTGTTGTTCGTCCGATAAAAAACCAAATCTTCGTATAACTTGTAATTGTCTAATTCTCCCGCTTGCAAGCTCTCTCGTACACGATTTATCTTATCGTCCCCCTTCTGCATCTCGGCAAGCTGTCGCAATTCCGGGAACCACGTGGTTATTAAACGAACTGCGGCGATGGTATTAACTATTGACGTTGCTTGAATTATCATCTCTTCCGTTCACACGATCATTTTTATTTGGCGAGATTCGGCTAAAGTAATCCGCAATGATATTGTCCTTGCCTCTGCAATGCTCAATATCATATGCGAATTGTTGCATTATGCATGTCCACCTCATTAAACGCGAGGTGTGGTGTGACGTTTTTAATAAAAAAGTAAGCGCGTTATGATCTGTTTTAATAGTAAACTTTCGGCCGGCGAGATAATATCTAAGCTTGGTAACGGAGAAAACAATCGCTAGGAGCTCCAATTCGCATGCCGAATAATTTGACTCATAGGCCGTCAGGCATCGGCTAACGAGAGCAATTATTCGCATGTCGTTATTGTTATCGTATTGGTATAATACACCGCTCACGCCTTGTTTACTCCCGTCGGTCTGTAAACAGAACGTCTTATCTGTGCCATAATGTTGTAGCATTACGTGTTCTGCAAATTGTTGTTTTAAATTCCGGAAAGCTTCAGTGTGTTCATCCGTCCATATAAATTTGTTTTTACTACTGAGCAGCGCACGAAAAGGGTCGATAAACGCGGAGTATTTAATCGAAAAAACGCGATAATAGTTGCACATTCCAATGCATTGCTGCAACTCTTTTTTACTTCGCGGTTCCGGCATATCGAGAATTGCCTGAACTTTATCCGGGTTAGGTCTCACCCCGTCGGAGCTAATTATAAACCCCAGAAACGGAACCTCCCTGCAGCAGAGCCGGGTCTTACTCAATTTCAAAGTCAGACCGTATTCGCGAAGCCTTGAAAAAAAATACCGAAGATGCCGAAGATGCTCATCAAAAGTATGCGATCTTATGAATGCGTCATCGACGTACAGTGTTAAAAACTCTCGGCGATCTTTTTCATTAAAAATTGTTGACAACGCGCGCACAAACACCGATCCGGACACGGAGAGGCCAAAAGGAACGCGACAAAACACGTAAGTCTTCCCCTCGACTATAAATGCGGTATACTTTTGAGACGCCTCGCTCAAAGGTATTTGATAATACCCCTCGGTTAAATCGGTGGTCGTGAAATACTGTCGCCCGGCGTTATCTTGGATTATCTCATCGACTCGAGGCGGCCTTTCAACGTCGGACTCCAAGACCGGTGACAGTTTTCTGCCGTCTAAACATGCTCGGACTCTTCCGTCCCCCTTTATGATAACGCGTATTGGATTGCAAATTGAGCTCGAAGCTCTTTTTATAATGCCGAGTTCGCACAACCGATCAATTTCGTTCAGAAAAGCCGGCTTATGCGCCAGAGGAATCGGATATGTCCAGCAAATTTTGGGATCTTCGCATTTTAATTTTAGTTCGTACTCAAAATTTTTCATCTTACCGGGCTTATTCGAAAAAACGTCGGCATATTCTCTCAACAAGTCTCGCACTCTCTCTTTTTGATAATCACTGAGGTGTTGACACTCCTTCAGGGCTTTACATAACTCCTGCTCGAAATCGTCCGACAGTGCGATAAAGCAGTGACCATTCCCCACTCCCGTTGAAAGACTCACATCCTCCTGCTCCGGGTCGGGGATGGATCCACAACTGTAGGACAACGTCGAGCATTCGACGTGCCTTTCGATTCTAGGATTCTCACGCGAACCAGGAGCTTGAACCGAAAAACTCACGCATTTATTGCTGATAGGCGTACCATTGATCGTGATGGTCTTTTCTTCACCGTTTACGATGACTTTATTTTCCGCAAGCCAATCTATTCCGAGAATTATGTCGAACACTAATTCCCCTGCCACGAGTAAAACCGTATCGATCTGCTTCTCCTGAATCTTTATTTTCAAATAAATTTGTTTTTTGATTTTGCCAGAGCGTTTCCCGAAAGCACCGGTAAGATACGTATTTGCTACCGGTAAGATCTGTACATTTGGCGCGCCCTTAACTCGATCGAAAGCTGTCTGGGAGATCATCGTCGCATTGCTTCCGGTATCGACCAG
>CM053169.1:19159112-19202597 GCA_012977825.3 Pteromalus puparum | reverse complement strand
ATATATATATATATGTTCATTTGGAAGACTCCCCCCCCCCCACTATGGCCTCCCACAAGATAACGTAAAATTGTTTCGTTTTATGTTGTTTTTGAAAATATCCAAGCGCCCCCCCCTGTGGCCCCACCCACCAATTTTGCTCGTAACTTACACTAAATATTTAAATGTGTAATGTTTAAAGTTAAAATTTTTATTTACATAATGCTTCTGATTTTATTATTCAAACATAGACTTTATTATTATGAGTCCGTGCCAGCATATGTTTATAATTAATTTCTTAATTTTGTCATTATTTGAAATTATTCAGCAGATATATATTTCAATGTTCAGCATGTGATTATTTTGTTATCAGGATGTAGATGTTATTAAAAGTGTGCATGTTTGTAAACCTTGTTTTTGAAACTCAATCTGTATAACATAAGCTAATACTTTACCAACATATTTTCATGTATTTATATCATTCATATTGGTTGTAATTTTGTGTGAAATAATCTAACCGGTGATCTGAGGTATATCATTGGAGTTTATTTTTGAAAATCGTTGCTACAAATTAATTTTAATTCTTTCCATTTCGGATTACATGTTACAGTTATGAATAAATCTGGTCTACCACATTTTCTTATAATAGCCGTTGCATCTTGATAATGTTGTTGCTTATATTTAGGACTTCCAATATATGTTAATGGTAGTATAAAAAGATTCCCGATTTTTTCTTTTGTTTCAAAATTATTAGAAATATTTGAAGCACTATTAACTACTGCATCTAATAAGCCTTGATAACATTCTATCCTTAATGTTTTTTGATTACTTCTCAAATAATTCAAGCGATTATTTTCTATCATCACGTAAGAATGTATAAAAAATTGTTGAGTTAATCTTCCCGCATACAATAAAGGACTAAAATTTGTTTGATTCGGTCGATATGCAAGTCTGTATGAATAATATTGCAAAAGAGTGAGCTTTTTTTCTCCGTTGGCTGATAATTTTGAAAATAATTAGTACTCCATCCTAAATCACCTAGTGGAAACAGTAATGGGAAAACCATCGGATCAACAAATTGCGATAATTTATTTAAATATGTATCTTGTGAATGATTTTCTGGCAATTCTTTAGGATATACGCAAAGATCAAAATTTTCTGGTAAACCTGAGTCTGAAATTTTTCGTGAAAAAATCATTTTATAATTGGAGTTAATATTCATGGAAGATTTTGAATGTTAGCTACTTGATGCAAGTGTTTATAATTTTTAGCTGTAGGATTTTTTTTTTAATTCTAGTCAAAGTCTCAATATGTGATTGGATTAAATTGTTATTATTATATGCATTTAATCTCTGTTCAACAGCCGTTTGATCATTATATATATATATATATATATATATATATATATAATTGATTTAACTAATCATAAACATAAATTTTGAAAACAAAAATCTAAAATGGGGGTTGGCGAGCGGAGTGAGCAGGGGGGCGAAGCATTTATATATATATATATATATATATATATATATATATAAATGCTTGAATTGGTCAAAAGTTAAATAGAATTGAAAATATGGAAAAATCATGTAAGGCATCATCAAGGCAAGTAATTATCGTATATGCACGCACTTGACTGGGATAAGCGAGCTCAAGTAAGTAGTCGCATTTTTGCCTGCCGTCGCGTATTGTCTCATGAAAAATCTTTGAAAGTTTCGAAAATTTTGCCTGGCCATATCAATAGACAAGAACATGACTCGCTCTTCGAGAAGACGACCGAGACAGGAGTAACTTATCAAGATATGTTCTAATAAATTTGTTTTATTCTGTGCGCATAATATGATCTAATGATAATAATGTAATATAAATTTATAGCCATACTAAGCAATCGTTTTCCTTCCTATTTTCCATTTTCATTTTCATTTTCCAGACGAGAATCAAAATTGCCTGGCAAAAAACGCAAGTGTTGTTCTGTTCTGTTGTTCTGCAATGCAAATTGTCTCCTTCAAATAAGGTGTGCAATTATCCGAAGAATTTCCGTGCGCAAGTAGCGCCGAGCGCGCGTAATGATTTGTTCATATAACGACAATATCAATTGGATATTATTTCCTATTAGAAAAATCGAACAAGATCAAGAGAAGATCGACAATGGTCTATAACACTTAATTGTATGATATGTTCTTCTGAAACGCGCGTGATGTACGTTACAGTATAAGGTACGCGTGCAAGTTGCCTGATGGGGTACATGTAAATCCTAACTAATACCCAAGTACTTTTTCGCGAGTACAGTTCAATGTTCTTCTCAGATTGCAGTAATAAAAAAATCGGAATTTTTAGGGTCAGGTTTAACGCTATAAACTCGACGTTGCATATTATACTTATGATGACTCGCAGAGGCGCACCACAACTACTTGTTTGATGTAATGCCGCAAGGTGCTCAATCTGAAGAGCTTCAATAGCGGAAGCAGCTCGAGAAACAACAGTTGAAGCTTCGGATCCTTCTGCGGCTTCTGCAGCTGCTCTCGATGGAACCACGTGTAAGGAATGGACGACACCAGATCCAGGACGAAGAATCGTCTCCCAGCGTAGTGCCTGAAAAGAGCGGTCCAGCGGTTCTCCCTGAATTGTGCGCGCGCGGCTGTGAGTTTACAAAAATATAACATAATACATGCACACGGAGGCGAACTTTGATATGAGCAGCGGATCGAGAAAGATCTCATGACCGTCCGGGGAAACGTATCCAGTGAGGAAATTGAGCGAGACATCTATCAAGCACAGGATGTATCCAGGCGTTAGAGCATTCAGCGTATCCGCGAGAGGGTCCGATCCGTTTTCTCCCGCCGCCGGCATCCGATGGAACGACATCATGTGAGGAATCATGAAGAACATGTAGAGATAGGTGCAGCTCATGACGATGTCCCAGGTGAACCTATTGAGCAGACGAAACATTACCTATCCATTAATCTATTAACAGCTTGTATTATTACTTATAAGCCATGTAATGATGTAATGATGTAATGCTATAGAGGCGCACGCTCGAGCGCACGAGTCACGAGGAATTACCGAAAGCAGCTGCAGGGATGCACGAGCCACCAGTGAGCGGATACGCCGTGTCGGCGCTTCTCGAAGGCGACAGCCGCTTTGCTGCGCAGGTAGAGCCTGGTGAAGGGGTGTCGGGCGGAGACGAGGAGGAACTTCTGCAGGCGTCGCTTGGACCGAGCGGCGCACCTCGCGTTGGGCGGCAAGCGGGGCAAGTGGCTCTCCGAGCCTCTGCGCAACTCGCACACGTGCATCGCAGCATTCGCAGCTGCCGAGACTCTGCTGCTCCGCCTGCAGCAGCGCAGGGATGACCGCAACTCTCGCAGTATCGCCGGCGGCGACATTTTTTTATTTTTTCCGTCTGCGGCCACGATTTTTCTTCTTCTGAGTTAATTCTGACCTAGCTACATGCGTCCACTTGCATCCACGATCCTCTGCGTCCACGACCACGACTCCACGATTAATACTTCGAACCAGCTTCAAACGCTCGTTGGAGCCTAACTTATCTTGGGAGCAAACGGCGCGGCGCACTATACACGATAACACGCCGTCGCCGCCGCCGGAGACTCGGAGAGTAAGTACTTAGGTAGGGCCCGACTCCCGAGCAGGGAACGTGCGAAAGCGACGTTGCCGCACGCTTGGTTTGGTGTTTGGTGAGTTTGGTCGAAGGCAGCCGCGCGCGCGCAGCCGTGTTTTTTTTCTCCGCGCGCGCTACCTATACCTACACGTCAGAATTCGGATCACAATACTTGACAATACCTATACTGCGAATACACGTGCCTACTGCGCGGAATACACAGCCCGCCCTTCCATTTCGATTTCCATGCGTCGTTCTGCAGGCTACTGGCTTTTTTCTAAATACAATCGATACACCGGCTATCTGATCTTGTCAACTCTGAGGTACTCATTTCTTTGCAAAGTAAGCCTCTTTTCCTACATCGTTTTTCATTTTTCCTCGAGCTCTCGAGCATGGCACAATTCTTTTGCAAAAGTAACCTCAAAAATAAAATCGCGCAGTTGGAATCGGCTTTCAAAACTTGAAAATAATATGTACTTGTTATAATTTCCAGACTAATACTTCATCATGGAGAACATGTCGAGAGATACACGATTTGCGCACTTGGCAAAGGATCCAAAATTCAGACGGATTCCTAAAAACGAACGCAAAGTTAAAATAGACAAACGTTTCATATCCATGTTCCAAGACAAGAAGTTTACCGTCAAGTATACAGTCGATAAGAGAGGACGACCCGTCAATCAATCTTCCACAGAGAATTTGAAAAAGTTGTATGATATATCCACCGACGAGGATGAATCCTGCGAAGGAAACTCGAGATTCCCTCGAGAAGAGGAAACCCAAGCTGAGAAATCAGGAAAGCAGAAGCTCAAAAAAGTTGCAGAAAAGACTAGAAATAAGGAGAAGAACGTCACTGAGCAAAGTCAAAAAGATGAGCAAAGCGAAGAGGAGAGTGACGATGAAAACTTTTCCAGCAATGGTAGTTTATTGCTTGTAAAACCCGTAGAAACGGGCAACAGTTCGGATGAGCAGAAAATCGTAGAAGACTCCGATAATGAAAGAAAAGATAATGAACAGCAATTAAAAACAAGAAGAAAAAACGATAAACAATTGGATAATGAGGTGAAAAAGAAATTGAGAGATTTGACAGTAGATTATGCCAGAGGAGAAGGAATTTTGATCTCCGACAGCTCATCGGATGAAGAAAGTTCTGAATATGATGATGACAATGATGATGAAGAAATAGAGCACAACTGGGGAGAATTGGACAAGGAAGCGCCAACAACTGAGGAAATCACGCATAGACTGGCTGCATGTAACATGGATTGGGATAGAATTAGAGCTTCCGATCTTATGGTGCTTTTCAATTCATTTCTGCCTACTGGAGGATTGATTCACAGTGTCACAATATATCCATCAGATTTTGGATTGCAGAGAATGAAAGAGGAAGAAGTTAAAGGGCCTATTGAATTAGTAGAATCCAAACAGGAGATCAATAATGAAGATGAAGAGAAGCAGCATACTGATGATGAAAATGAAGAAGGTTCAAATTACCATATGGAAAAACTCAGACAGTATCAACTCAATCGTTTAAAATATTATTATGCTGTCATTGATTTTGATTCTGCTAGTACAGCCAACAAAGTGTACACCGAGTGTGATGGACTGGAATATGAGTCTTCGTCTACAAAACTTGATTTAAGGTTTATTCCCAATGATATGACATTTGACAACGAACCTAAAGAAGTTTGTAATGAATTGCCAGACTTGTCAAAGTATCAGCCAAGACAATTCACTACTACTGCACTGCAACAGGTGAAAGTAGACTTAACTTGGGATGAAACTAACCCAGAGAGACAAGAAATTTCTCAAAAGTTAAATTCTGGTAAACTAGATGAAATTGATAAAACTGACATTCAAGCTTACTTGGCAAGTGGAACAAGCGAAGATGAATCTGAGGATGAAGTGAAAAAGCAACTAAAAGGAATAGATAATGCTAGCGAAGATAAGGATCCGATTGATAAGTATAAATCATTATTGAAATCTATTGAAGAAGCGGAAGAAGAAAAGAAAAATAAAGAAGTACAGCTGGAATTCACATGGGGATTAGGGGCCAAAGAAAAGACTGAGAAATTGGTGAAAGAGAAAATGAAACAAACTGAGAACTTGACACCATTTGAACAGTATCTTGAGAAGCGAAAACTAAAGAAAATCGCTAAACGAGAACAGAAGAAGAAAGTAGCAGAGGAAAATGATGAAGATGAATCGGACAGTGAAGATTATACACCTGATGGTATTGATATGAACGACCCATATTTTGCAGAAGAATTGAAAAATACCAAACTCAAAGCTAAAAAACGAAAAAATACTTCTAATGATAAGCTGGACTCAGCTGATGAAGAGGAAGAAAAGAAACGACAAGCTGAGCTAGAACTTCTGTTAATGGATGAAAATGATGAAAATAATAAAAAACACTTTAGTATGAAGCGAATCGAAGAAGCAGAATCTTTAACAAAATCCAAGAAAAAACGTCTTAGCAAAAAGAAAAAGGATTTGAAAGAGGAAGCAGATAAGGACAATTTCCAAATTGATGTTCAGGATTCCAGGTTCGAGGCATTGTTTACATCACATCATTACAATATTGATCCAGCCGATCCTCATTACCGAAAAACCAAGGGCACAGAAGCTCTTGTAAGTGAAAAACTCAAGAGAAGAAGTGAAAATGATAAAGATGATGTAAGTATTTATTTAATAATCCATTAGTAGTAAACAAATTTAAGTTTTGGTCATTAAAAAATAATAAAAAGTATGAATCATTAATGTAAAAATCTTATTTACAGAAAAACGTACAAAAATCAACTACTGAAGAAAAAATTGCAACAAGTCCCAAAGTCAATGCAGAACTCAACACTTTGATTAAATCTATAAAGAGGAATACTCAAAATCTGAGTAAACATGTAAACTAAATGATTTCATATATGATTGTTATACTAGTGTTAATGTAATAATGTTAAAGCTATTACTGTACAAAATAGTTTGTATGCAAATTAATTGTTTAAGTATTTAAAAAATAGGTCTACATTTTAAATTTTGTATAACTTTGTTTGTTTGTTTGTTGTTTTTTTTTTTTTTAATTCAGAGATCAACAATTAAGTACATTTTTTTAATTTATTGAAATCACGTGAATAATAAATGAAATCAAACTGGTGTCTGTGTATAAAGTACTTACTCTTGACGCGTACTTTAAGAAACGTTTTAAAATATTTAAATTCAAAACTGCCGCCTTCTTGATTCTAACCTCAACATGCTATGTACATATATATACAAGCCATGTTCACCAGTATACAATGGCAACGTCGCAAAGGCGCTGTCCATTACTCCTCCATTGCGACAAATGCAGCTGATGTGTATATGGCTGTGTCTGTATGCAGTCGTTTTCAGAAAATCTTGGCGTCAGTTGTTATTATTATAAGTATTTGTTGAATTTTGTCATGAACGAGTTTTTCTAATTGACGTCTTGAGTAACTTTATTCTTTTACGCCGCGTGATTAGTCAGCTCTCGGAAAAGCTATTTGAATCAAACTTTTGCGTGAGAAAAAAGAGAAAAAACTTTTGGTTATGTGTAGTATAGCAAGCAATAAAAAAAACGAAGACGTTAGCAGTTTAATAGTGATTCAATGCCGTAAAGTTTACTGCGACTATCTATTAGCATAATCCTGCAAATGGAGACATGCCGTGAGATTATTTATTCGAAACTATATCTTCTTATTTCAAAAGCTACTATGACAACTAGACGTGAGCCTGGGCATCCTGTTCAACAACTATGAAATGGGTCTTTTAGGCTCAACTGAACACAAAGAAGAAAATAAACAGGATACTAATAAAATACAAAATAATTCAGTTAGTCGATTGACAATTAAAGAATCTAACACTAATCCTGAAAATAAGATGAATACCATGGACATCAATGATATTATCAGTATGCCATCCGAGGCAGGAAACGAGTCTACCTTGGAAAGTGAAATCGATGCTCTGTCGAAGATCATAACAGATACTAAAGATGGCACCCAGAAACTAGAAGATAACGACGAGGATTTTAAGTTGGATAATGATGATTTATCTTTTACTGCCAGTTTCCCATGTGATTCAGGGGTTGAGAATGATAAGGGTGATTTATTACCAGATGATGCTTCAATGATGAAAGATATTTTAGACAGTTCTAAAGAAATCGATAGATTTATATCTTCATCAGTAACAGAGGGCTGTACCCAAGAAGTACTGGATGGTAAATTGAAATTAAAATTTCAAAATTATATATGTATTAACTATAATTATTCACATTGATTATTTTACTTTCAGATGCATCAAAACCAAGTAATGAGGCACAGAAGAATGAAAAATCTGATCTATTAAAGGATCAAAAAGAAAATATAGAACTTCTAGCTTCTTCAAAATCTGCAGTTCGAGATAGTGTAATTGAACCTTCAGGTGTTAATAATTTATCATTAATAAATCAAGAATATGATTCACAAGAATCTCAAGTCTGTCCAGATAGTCAAACCAGATCTGCATCAGAAGCACAGCAAATTATAAGTTCAGAAAATAAAACTAAAATCAGCAAAACGGAAAATGTACTAGAATCTCTGAAAAATCAAGAACTTGCTTCTGATGTAAAAACAAATGAATCCATATCAAATTTGTCTACTGAAACCAGAGAATTAGACACTACATTTGATAATAAATTAGATACAGAAAGTAAAAATTTAAAAATTACTGAAACATTTTTGGAAAAAAATAAGAATGTACAAACTACTGAGAGTGCAAGGGTTGATCAACAAGATTTTCAGAATTCCAGAATTGATACTAGCCTGTCTCAAAAAGAAAAAGATGCCAAAGCAAGCCATAGTGATGCTAACAAACTATTGAAAGAAAGTGTGACCGAAGAGACTCCAATGGAACTGGTTAATGAAAATGCAGTAGAAAAAAGTAATACTGAACAACAAAAAATAGTAGATGAAAGAGATAGTGATCTTAGTACAGAAATAATTGAATCTAAAAAAAATGAAATAGTTAATCCAGTTAATGAAATAGAAAAAGCCGTAAGCAGGGTTAGTGAAGTACAAGTAAGTGCAAAATCAAGTGTCACAGTTCCTGAAATTATAAATTCTTTAGAAATGGAGCAGGCAAAAATAAACCCTTCTGGAGATTTTAAAATGTCACAAGAAAAGGAAGTTTCTGAAGTTCCATTAACTAAAGATCAAACTATAGATGAAATGAATACAGAAAATAATTTCTTAGAGCACAAAGGTCAAATAACCAATGATACTGTTACTGATGTTTCACATTTTAAGGTGGAAAAAATTGATATAAAAGAATCGAAAGAACTTGATGAATCCAAGGGTAGTAATATCAGCTCTACAATAACTGATGAGTCAAACAAGGAAAAACTGAAAGTTGATTCTATAAGTTTTGAAGATTTCAAAAGTTCAGATAATAAGCAGGATACAGTAACTTTGGAGGTTCCAAATGTCATTAGTGATGCACAAAATAAAGAGACTGATCAGGAAGCAACAAATTTTAACATGCACAAGCACGATCTACAGAAAACTGTGGTTGAAAATATTAACATTTCAGAAAAAGCTGTCGTAATAGTAACCAATGAAACGTCACAAAATATAGTTACTGACGTTGTTGTTGAAGATACACAAATTATTGAATCTATTATTATAGATAATGTACAATCAGAAAATGATTCTAAAATAAGTGGTGATAACCAAATTGTTATTTCCAATACAGTATATTCTGATGATAAAAATGAAATGGAAGATACAAATGTAAAAGTACCTGTTGCTGAAAAACTGTTCATTAGAGAAACTGATGATAAAGCAAATAAGGAATGTATGATTATGCAAGAAACTGAAAATACCAAAGAAACAGTGAACAATTTAGTTGAAACTACACCAAACTCAAAAATCATTTTCAACATTGCCAAAACTTCAGAAACAGATGATTTGGTAATCCATGCAAATGAGTTAACAACAGTTAAAGAATTTGTACAAAATATAGCATCTGCTATTTCGCATGAGTCACAGGAAGAAAATCAAAATCTAACGTTAGAGTTAGATGAGTCTGAGATTTTGAAGAACACTAATTTGGTAGAGTCCAAAGAAAATATAGAAGAATCTAAAATTGAAACTGTTGTAGCAGAACAAATATTTCGAGAAAATGCAGTGCATGAAATACCTGAAGAGACTGAAGATCCGGTGGAAATCAATTTATCTCTTGATCCAGATGGGAATAGTTCACCAATTTCTCATGATGTGACTGAAGAACAAATGGTAACTGACCCTCTGGACAAATTAATTGAAATGGAAAATATTGATAGCAAGTCTACAGAAGAATCTGATCCCCATCAAAAGATTGATGAAACTCTTAACAATGAGCAAGTTTTAGAGTCACAAGAACTTACATCATGTGCTGTACACAAAGCAGGGAAAGGTTCAGGTTCTGTCTTGGATATAACACTAGATACTGAAGAAAATAGTAACAAAGAAACAGCTCACTTTGCTCATCCAGAAACTTCAAATTTCCCAGACATAGATTTTCAATCTTTAGATGAAAAATCTCAAGACTCATTATCAATTCTTAATGCTCTACATACTGAATCAATATCAATTGATCAAGAAAAAGAAAATAACAAATTCGAGTCTGCAGGAAAAGAGGATGAAATATCCCTGATATTTGATGAATCCAGTCAATCGCCTAGACACACAGAATCTGATAAATTTGTCAATGACTTGTATAAAAATTGTGTTCCAGATGACACAATTGATAGCAATGATGCTCCAGTAGAAAATATTGAAGAGTTCAATGAATCATCATCTATTAATGAACTAAATGATGATATAAGTAGAGAGATAAAGGAAGATACAAATCTGGTATTAAGTTTAAAGAGTGGTGCACAATCAGAAGTTATAAAGGCACCAGAAACTCATTTGAAAGCTTTTCTTGATAATGAACATGCTAATGTCGAAAATTCAGCCGAGATATCAGAGCTTGAATCAGCTGTCAAGTTCTTACAAGAATCTGAAGAGCAGGATGTTCAGAATTCAAGGATTATACAAGATACCATTAATGAAGGTAATTCTAGTATATTTGTTGCTGTGGATGACAGTATATGTGATAATGCTACTGAAAATGTATCAGACTTGCCAGAAACAACGTTAGATCCAATCGCAATATCTGAAGCTGAAATAATTTCCGAGGCAGCCAAATTAGAGAATGAACGCAAAGAAAAACTTCAACTGGACCATCAGCCTAAAAGTGCAGATGAAGAATCAAGTGATTTGGGTAGCACGGATATAACAGAATCTCATGTTGTACCTCCCACTGATAATTTGTTAGCTGTTATAAAGCCTACTAAACCATTTGACGTTTTATCAGAAATTCCAAGCATGGATACTTTGAAGGTAATGCCTTAGTAATTTTATTCCTTTAGCTATTCCTTTGTAACTATTTGAATAGAAATTAATCAATTGTGAACGACTTTAGGTTCCGCTGCTAAGACAAAAAAAGTTAACCCCTGGCGTCCTGCCTGAAGCATCGCTTCTTGACGAGCGCTACAAGGAACCACCAAAAATCGAGATTCCAGAAATTTCGCCACCTCTTCCGAGCACTCCTAGAGCGAGCTTACTTATCCAAAAAGATGCAAAACAGCGATTGGAATCTCCAGATAGGCTCTCGGTCTACAATGAGCCCAAAATAACTGATACTCCCAAGAAAGACAGTGAGAAACAGCAGCAACAATACCCAGAATCTGAAAACATTGGCTCACCGAGAATAATCCTAAAAATTGCGAAGTCAGCGATAGCCGAGTGCTCAGAGCCACGTTCACCCAAGAGTCCAAAAATCCGCTCCGCGGCAAATTCACCCAATCCAGATGACAGTCCTGGCCAAAAACTCGGTAAAATTAAACTCAAACTTTCGAAAGGAGGACACCCATCAATAATACCAAATAACGATGAAGAAACAGCGCAGTGGTATACAGACTCACCAAGTTCGGCTTCGCCTCTGGGTATGAAAATCAAGCTCAGCAAATCTGGGGATGCCTCGGTAGTGGAAAGTTCTAAAGTTTACGATGACATGCAAAAGCTTGAGGATGGATATAAACCGGAAACGCCTATCGGTATGAAGATAAAGCTATCAAAAAGCGGCGATGCTTCCATTGTTCAGCACGATAGCAGTCCAAAGGAAAGTATGGAAGGCAAGTTAAGGCATAAGGATGCTAAAGAGTGTGCTCAGGTAAGTTTCGGCCAAAGTCCGTTTTTTTCTATATAAATTTGATTAAATGAACGAGTTGATTTTGAACATTTACAGGAAGCTTCGAGTGCAAAAAAGCAGGACTCACCGTCAATCGGCATGAAAATCAAGCTATCAAAATCTGGTGATGCATCGATAATTCAGCAAGACGTTGAGGAAATGCAACAAGATTGCGGAAGACGCACCGATTCTCCGATTGGTATGAAAATCAAACTGTTAAAATCTGGCGATGCCTCGGTTGTGTCTAACGAACACCTGGAAGACACACCAGACAGAACGGAGGAACCATTCAAACGCACAGATTCACCTATGGGCGTGAGGATCAAGCTTGCCAAAACCAAAAGCGGCAATGCCTCTATTATAAGCAGCGAAACTATTGAAGAATCCGAAACTGCAAAGAAGATTAGAGAGATTGAAGCACTAGGCGATGAAAGCGCGAAAATCGGTATTGGTATGAAAATTAAACTCTCAAAGTCGGGCGACGCTTCTGTCATTCGAGATGACTCTTCCATTGAGCCATCAAGAAAATCGGGGGAGCTACCCATTGGTATGAAGATCAAACTCTCGAAAACCGGCGAACCTTCAATCATTCATACGGATATCTCAAAAAAGAGCCATTTGGATGAGTCAATTGAGTCTGCGAAAAATCAACCTACTCATGCTGACACCGCTATGATGGACTTACACAACAAGCGCAAAGAAATTACGATTTCACCGGTCGAAAGCAAAAAGACCAAAATGGATGCAAACCTCAAGCAAATGTTACCGGACATCACTATCCAGCCTATCGCGTCTCCTATTAAAAAAGATCAGCAGAAGTTAATGCTTGATCCAAATGCTAGCCACATCAGTAGACAACAGATGAATGTTATCAATCAAGAAATCAGCATTACTCAGGTAAAAAATTTCATTTAAAAAAATTAATTAAACACATGCACGCTGATTGTTATTTATTAGTTTTAAATTTAATCGCGATTTGCAGTAATATGCACTTTGATTCTTTGTTGATTGTTTGATGCTAATTTCAAAAATTGTAAAAAAAAAAAAAAAAATAATAACGTTGTGTGTAAATTTTACAAAGTTATCACATTGATTTTGGATATTTAAAATTTACTTAATGGCAAACTTAACTTTTCCAGATCTGCTCGCTATCGGCAGGCGATACATTGATGGGTGATCGTCTTAAACATACTCTAAATGCTCAATCGGATCCATCTTCTTCTTCGCCCTTGAATTCCGACTGCGAGATAATTGAGCCGCAACCAGAGTTGATAATCGTAAACGAGAACTCTAACTCCAGTCAGGACATCATGATAATTGATGAAGTTCCTTCTGTTAAATCTTTGGTGAAGGTCCCAAAGAAACGGGGTCGTCCTCGCAGAAACGCCGTCGCAGCATCTGCTGTCAACATCCACATGTCTAGCTTCCAGGAACAGTTTGAGCTGCAACGAGATCCGTTAAGTCTTGATCAGCCACCCATGCCTATGTTCCAGCAACAAATTCAGGATCGGATGAATCTTCATCAACTTCAGCAGCAACTACCTGGTGCTGGCGAGAACAGCGAGAGGCCCAGAAGAACTTGCAGGAGTCAGAAGAGTTATGCACCACCAAAAAGAGGCAGGGGTAGAGGTGAGTTTTATTTTCTTAACTAATATTTACTTCAAGAGCTAATGTCACTGTGTATCAAGAAAAAAGTTTTTTTTACAACACGTGCATAAATGAGACCATTTTCAGCGATTCATAAAAAAAACATTCTGTTAGCGTATTGAGATGCTTAAAAACATTATTGACGTACATTCCTGGGATCGATTTTTACTTGTTTTATACAGGACATTGAAAATACTAAAAAAATAGTGATCCTGCGAAATCGGTCTGGGTACACTTGTTCTTACGGGAAAAGAGCTTAAATTAAAAACTGCTTTAAAAAACCTTTCTAAAATGTAAACTATTGGCGAGTAAACGTTTCTTTACAAAAGTAGTGAAATCCCCAAAACAAACATAACTGATGTCAAGTAATTGTTTTTCATATTTTTTAGTTATACGCACGCAGGTAATTATTTTATGAAATAAAATATTTTTTACTTCAATTCTTAGTTGATACAATAGTTTAGATTCGTAAGTAAAATTTTAAATTACTCATCTTCCTTGGTATTTCCAAACGCATATTCAATCATGTACTTTCATAAAATTTGTTATTTCATAAAATAATTACCTGCGTGCGTATAACTAAAAAATATGAAAAACAATTACTTGACATCAGTTATGTCTGTTTTGGGGATTTCACTACTTTTGTAATGAAACTTTTACTCGCCAATATTTTACCTTTTAGAAAGGTTTTTTTAAGCAGATTTCATCACTTTTATAGAGATTATACACGTCTTACATTATACGGTATCAACAGTAAAAATATTTAATACTCAAGATTACTCCCGGAGACGACGTTGATCCTGTCCACCCTGGGCACCAGGTACCTTGGAGACCGTTGCCGTCGCGATATTCGTGTTCAGCGACCTCAAAAATCCTCGAGTAACGATTTTCGACTAATTATGTTACAAATTTCCATAAAACTCCAGGAGATGACGTTGATACTGTCGACCCTGGGCACCAGGTACCTCGAAGACCGTTGCCGTCGCATATACGTGTTCAGCGACCTCAAAAACCCACAAGTAACAAGTTTCGACTAATTATGTTACAAATTTCCATAAAACTCCAGGAGACGACGTTGATACTGTCCACTTTTGGCACCAGGTACCTCAGAGACCGTTGCCGTCGCGATATTCGTGTTCAGCGACCCCAAAAACCCCTGATTAGCAAGACTGGACTCATTTGCATCAATATTTACCGAAATGTAAATTTTTTATTTATTGTCTTTTTGCAATGCACTTCTAAAATGCATAATTTTTTTGCAAAAATGCATTTTTTAAAAAGTAATTGATAAACTTAGTTCACAATGTTTGTGGATTCTCTCACGAATCGAACACAAACAACCGCATTCCATCTTACTGCTTAAAAAATCTATGATTCATTGCTCTATTTTCTCGACTATTCAAATATTCGCGCCTCGATGACCGGAAGCCACATGACCGGACGACGGGAAACGATGAAGACCATGCACAGCGAAAAGAAATATACTGAGCAAAAATTCAACTTGCAATATTTCGCTAATGAAGTAATCTTTTAGAATGAATCTTTTTCTCCAGAAAGATTAGGTAAATAGCTTTCAAGTCGATAGCGATAGAACAGGCTTAGGTGCAACAATAATGATATAAATGCGTTTGGAAAATTATTTTAAGGTAAGAAAACCCAATATCAAAGTATAATAGGAACGCGACCCGCGCCGCGCCGCGCCGTCATCGTGTCGTATATACTTCGTACCTATACTTTTACTCGCCAGTGCGGCGATTATTTTCTCGACTATTCAAATATTCGCGCCTCGATGACTGGAAGCCACGTGACCGGACGACGGGAAACGATGAAGACCATGCATAAGAGCTACGGTGGCTCGGTCGAGTGTTGGACTCGCAACTCGAAGGTCTTGGGTTCGAGCCCACCTCCCGCCGAAAAAGCCAGGCACCACTGAAATACTAATTTTCATGTGCCTATTCCAACCGTATGCTTGGTGGTTCGGATCCCACTTAAAGCTGTAGGTCCATTTAGTCGGGGTAGTGGCGTCCTCTGACTATCTGTAGGTTTCCGCCAAAAATTAATAATCACAAAAATCAAACATGTAAGGTGGCGCATCGGGTCTCAGCCTAGAGCAAAAGAGATCCACTGCCAATAAAATAGAAAGAAAGAAAGAAGACCATGCACTTACTTACTTATATTTAAATGTGGGTGCGTTCCAATAGGCAAGTACATAAGTAGAAAGACTGAGTGTTGGAATTGTAGTTATGAGGTTTATGGCGGGGGAATTTTAAAAAGGTTTTGGTCTAAATTCTCATGTTGCATTTTTTGATTAAAAATTCTGTTAGAAAATTTGCTGTTATTTCTTGAGGATTTTTGAGAATCTCTTCAATTGAGTGGGTAGGGATTGTTTTTTTATATTTGTTGTAATATCTAGTTATTTTCTTGATTAAGGAGGGTCTGCTATCATTGTATAGGGGACAGTGCCAAGTGATATGATTGATGTCTTGATATGGATCACCACATTGTGGGCATTCTGGAGATTCACACATATTTTTCCTAAATAGACTGGCAGCTGTTGAGCAGTGGTTGGAACGAATCCTGTTGACAGTGACTGTTGACAGTGACAATGTGTTCTCTTGGGGCATTAATCTTAGCGATCCAGGGCTTGTTTTGGTCTTCTTTGAAAAAATGAGAAAAGTAATAGTTGTCTTTATAGGAGCTTTGGTTTTTCAGTAAATTGGAGTGGTTGAGAGTAATTTCTTTTATAGGTTCCAAAAAGTATGTGTAATGTAGAAATAAATAAAGATTAATGCCTGTATCAGAGGCTTCTTTAGCATAGTTGTCAACGGTTTCATTTTGTTCGATGCCCATGTGTGCTGGGATCCAGGAGTGAGAAATGTTTACGTTTTTTGAACGACTTTGATGGAGTAGAGTTTTAATATCAAGTATTACGTGAGATGTTTTCTTAGATTTTATAGGAGAGTATTTTTCTATAGCTGTCAGAGTGCTGAGAGAGTCAGTGAATATAGTGGCTTCAGGCACATTTGAGGCAATTATGTATTTGATAGCTAACAGAATGGCTGTGGCTTCTGCAGTGTATATAGAAGCGAGTGGGGAAACTTTGTATTGTTGATACTCTTCTTTAGAGGTAGTGAATAAGGACAGACCTGCGTATTCTTTGTTCTCCATTTTTGAAGCATCAGTAAAAATTGTGAGCTGGTTGTTGAGGGTGTTATGGAAAATATTGTTGAATACTTCAGGATGGTTGTCAGAGGTTTTGATTATTCTTCCTGATTCTAAATCTATGTTGTGTCTTGATATAATAGATTGATAATCATATTCGTAGGGTAGAGGGACATCATGGATTTCCAATTTGTTGAGTGTTAATTCAGATATCTCCCGGTATGACTTAATTAATCTGAACTTAGTAAACGTTCTGTAAGGATCTCTGATTTTAATTAGAAAGTCAAGGTGTTGTAGCTTTTCAAGTATGAGTGAGTTTTTGCAGGTAAGTAATCTAAGGGTTAAATTATCTGATAGGTGTTGGAGTCTTGAGTCGACACTTGTGATTTTTGCTTCTGAATGAAGGCCGTTGATTGGAGTTGAGATTTTATAGCCAAGTGCAAGTCTTATGGCTTGATTCTGGATTTTATTTACTTTGTCTCTTAGAGACTGGCTGGAAATAAAGCCCAAAAAAAGTCTGTATTCGAAAGTTCCTCTGATAAGTGCTTTATATACGTTCAGTAGTACTTGGGGGTGTCCACCCCACCAGGTGCCTCTTAGATATTTGGTGATATTTAGGAGTTTGGTTGCTTTGCCTATGATGTATTTAGCGTGATCATTCCATGTTAATTGATAATCAAGCATCACGCCTAGATATTTTACTGTTTGTGATGGTATTATTATGGTTTTATTAAAAGAGAGCTTATAGTGAGCGAGTGAATTATAGTGAGATTTGGAAAAGATTATAAAGTTGGTTTTTTCCGGAGAAATTTTTAGTTTGATAGAGGTGAAATAATTGTCAACTTCCTTTAAAGCATTCTCTAACTTTGTAATCATATCTGTAATTTCTGAGCCGGAGCAGTATATAAGTGTATCATCTGCATATTGTATAAGAGAAATGTCTTCAGGGAGAATTTTCTGTAATTCACTCACATATATATTGTAAAGAAGAGGACTAAGGCCACATCCTTGTGGGACTCCTGAACTTTTGAAATATGGGCCTAAGAGTTCATTGCCAATTCTAAAGTATAGTTTCCTATTGACTATGAGGTTCACTATAAATATTCTGGTCTTCGTAGGGATGCTATATTTCTTTAGAATATTGTTAAGAATTATAGGACACACATTATCGAATGCGGATTTTATATCAATAAGAGCACAGCAGGTGTTCATTCTTTCGCAGAGTTTGAGAATGCACGAGGCAAGCGAGATGGGTCTAAATTTGTTTTTAGAGTTTTTACGAATGAGAAGAATCTAGAACTCTTTCCATGAGTTATGCGTGTTGCTATTTTGAAAGTAGTGACTAAGTATCTCTAGTAACAATTTGTTTAAATTGTCCGGAGCGTGCTTTAGCATTTTATAGTCAATTTGATCTAGACCTGGAGAAGAATTTTCATCTGCTGCATCTATGGCTAGATTTTGTTCAATTATGTTGAAAGGGTCATCCATATTTGTGTCTTCCAATACAATATTATTTGTTGAATTTTCTTGATCTTGATCCTGGTCTATAGAGGGGGGAAAGTCAACCGAATGAGACGAACAGTACTCTTCGATGAATTTCTTAGAGTTGTTGATTAGTTCTATATCATTCTGTGAGAATTTAGGTAGGGTATTGTTGTACTGTTTGAAACGGCCTATTGTGTCCCGACCGTCTTCAGATCAGCGTCTGCGGAGAGAGAGTTTTCTACATAATGTCTAAATTTGGTAGTTTTGATTTCAGCTAGTTTTTTTTCGGTAGAGTATTCTGTTTCTTTAAGTTGTTTAAGATTTTCAATAGTAGGATTCTGTAGGAGCTTCTGCGCTGATTCTCTTCTTTCTCTTACTAGGTCTGTACAAGTATCATCCCACCAAGGAGCCTTGCGTGGGCGACAGATGAATTTTTTGTTTAAATCTATCTGATGTGGAGCGGTGATATTATCTAAATGTATAAAGTAATCATCATTGGGGGGATGATCTGAGTTCGGACGGTTGTTTTTCTTGCGATTTTTAGTTTTTATTAGGTGCTTAACGTACTCGATGGACAAGTTGATGAGGTAGTTATATTTCTCTTCTAGATTCATATCTGTGTAGAATTGTTGTTTTCGATATGTTCATTCAACAGGGTGGTGTATTTTTTCCAGTTAATATTATTGTGATTTAGCTTATGCATTGCTGTGAAAGGCATTCTATCAAAGTTTAGTTGTAAAGTTAATTCTAGGGGAAAGTGATCACTATTCATTCTATCAGGGAAAATTTCCCATTGAATAGAGTTTGAAAGATTTGTCGAAGCAATAGTGAGATCTATGGCTAAAGAGGATGCAGTAGGTGGAGAATGAGAGTTATCGTTTGCGTGATTGAAGTAGTATGTGTGGGAGCCGTTGTTGATTATGACAAGGTTGTAATCTGTGAGAGCTTCAATCAGATTTTCGCCTGACGAGCAGATCTTGTTGTCTCCCCATGAGTAGTGATGTGCGTTTAAGTCTCCTCCAATAATGACGTGTTTGTAATTTCTGCAACTATACAGAAAGTTTTTCCACTCATGAACTGAGGTAGTTTTTGATGGGGTTCTGTAAATAGATGTGATTAATAGAGATTCTTGATTGATGTTGTTACGAAAGTAACAAAAAATACATCTGGGACCGGATTTGCAGAAAGATTTAACGTGGCCGAATCTAAAGCATTGTGAGCACTGCTTGACAGTTGGCATGTACTGTTCAACTGGGTATCTAACTTTGTAGATAGAAAGGTATTGGGGTATGACTTGACCTCTTAGGGTGACTTGTACAGTTCCTGTGGATATATATTTATCAACTTCTTCTTCTCTTATTTTTCTGTTAAATCTCTTGACTTTGACAATCTTAAGATTGGCTACAGGGGAAAATAGTTCTGTGTTATTCATTATTTCTTCTTCTGATATATCTGTAGGGATCCTTTTAACGATGCATGTTCTGTGGACATATGATTGAGGATAATCCCTTCCCTTAAAGGATTCTATCTCAGAAGTGTTAAGCAAGTCAAGTGAAAGCATACTGTTAGCTGTTTTCAAATTATTTGTGTAAATTGCCACTCTATTTTTACCTGCACTTTTAATTTCTGTGATCGAGTTGTTTGGGAATAACGGGACAATCTTTCTCGCTAAGTGAGATTTCAGGAGTATAAACGTTGCATAGTGTGGGGGAGATGTTATCAAGATGGTTATATACATTCTGGGAGGAGTGTGGTTCTTTAACTTCTTGAGAATTGATAGTAGTGCTTTTTAGCCATTTTAGGGGTGAATTCTGTTTAGATTGAGAGAGAATCTCGTTAGATTTGTTTAGCATTTTCTGGGTGAGTTCTTTAACATTCTCAGATATGGTTCTATTCTGTTTGAGTCTTTATCCTTTGGGGAGTTAAGTGATCTTTTTCTTTGTACTTTGAGCTGGGGGATTACTTTCTCACTTTCGCTATCACTAGTTTCCATACTATCATGACTCATCTCATTATTAAAATAGGAGTAGATGTTTGAATTTAAATTCTGTCCGTTAGGATACGACATGGCTGAGAGGCTGTGGAGCCCCAACGGGCCCACCTCGTTTGGGCTTTACTTTTTAGGTTAGTTAACTTTGTATATCTGTTATTGAGAAATTATAGTCTTAATTTGGGAAATTAATATCTAGAAAGGTAATTTGGGTGGAATCTATAAATCTTCGATATTGCTTACCTATTGGAGCCTATAATTACTTTAAGAAAAGAAGAAATATACGGGAGGAGTAGAAAACGGCGTGTATCTCAGGCGCACCCTCGGCCATTTTTTTCGAAGACCATGCACAGCGAAAAGAAATATACTGAGCGAAAATTCAACTTGCAATATTTCGCTAATGAAGTAATCTTTTAGAATGAATCTTTTTCTCTAGAAAGATTAGGTAAATAGCTTTCAAGTCGATAGCGATAGAACAGGCTTAGGTGCAACCATAATGACGTTTAAAAAAAGGATTGAAACGGATTAAGAAAAACCAATACGTTTCAATACGTTTTTTGAATCTATTTAAGTCCATTCTTATCCTTATTAATCCGTTTCAATCCGTAAAATATATTTTTTCAACGTAGTTGGATTGAAACTGATTGAAACGGATATCTCATAAAATATTTCCAATCCGTTTTTTGAACATTTTAGGTACGTTTCAATATGTTTCGATCCTTTTTTTTAACGAGGGATAATAGGGACGCGACCCGCGCCGTCATCGTGTCGTATACTTCGTATACTTTTACTCGCCAGCGCGGCGCTGTCGCGCCTCTTGATAAAATCGTTAAAAATAATCGCTTGGATAACAAGTTGTCTGCGGTTGCAAATAGCGAATAATCACGAAATTTTTTCGATTTTTCAAAATTAAATGGTTGTTCCCTTTTTTTGTAATTTTTTGCTATTTTCAATCGTAGACATGAACTTTTTACCTAAATGACCATTTTTAACGATCTTTTAAACGTAGCCGAAGAATTATGGCTACTTTTAGTATAATTTGAATGGCCCAAAAAACACTGAGCCGAGACCGATTTCGTAGGATCATTATTTTTCTATAAACTTTTACAAGAACTGACTTTAACTACTGCTGGATCGCACGAGGTCGTGAAATCATCTATACGGCCGAGTGACGAACTAGTATATTATGAAGAGGCGTACAAGAGGCGTAAATAGTCCATTACGGCACGGCGTGTCTATTTATGCCACGATTATCGTACACTGTATTATAGCACTGACTAGCCACGGATAGGCATGACATTGGTGCGGATTTATGCCACCCAGTACTACCTTCAAATTATTTTTTCATATTTTAGCTCTAAAAAAAAGATTATAGACTTGTATCCGGGAGTAAAATGGCATTCCTGGTCTAAGTATGTAAAATAAAAAATTCTTAAAATAGCTAATTTTTCACGTCTCGAGTGCTGCGCGATGAGAATTTTTTATCTACATACTGGACTATCGATAATATAATTTTACAGCCGAAAATCGAGCCGTAAAATCTAATTTTACGGCTATGGTACCAAACAATATTTAATTGGTATGAAAAAACATCAACTCCGTTTACAATGCTTGTGATTGATTTACAATTTTTAAATTTAAAGTAAAAGAAAAGCATTCATTACAGGTCGTGGAAAGCGAAAAAATGACACTACTGACATACCAATGAAAAAGCAGCGAATAGAACAGGATCTAACTGCAATTGAAAACGCAACAACAGCTGTCATTTCCCTAGAAAAATTGCCCATTGAAACCTCTCCGGAATTATTCCGAGCCCTAAACCAGCCTACGCTTGAAAGAATTATCGGTACATCGAAGTCTACTGAGCGAAAAAGAGACGTTGAATTTGTGGAAATTGCCGACAGCGCGCTGACGATTTCTACAATGCCTCCTCATCAGGTATACCATCATTAAGTGCATCGTTAAATTTGAATTATCAATAAATTATTATCGTTATGCTTAATGTATGTTTTTTTTTCTTTTTTTTTTTTGTCAAATTACAGAAGAAAGTACAAGCCGAGATACATCGAGATCTTCCCGAAGATGTTGCAGAAGAGCTTGAAATATCTGGAGTTCCAGCGGCAGCTTCACATCTGTCTACCAATGCATCTTTGCCACCAATCAGTGACAAAGAGGTAACAGAAGTCGAAGGGACGGATCAGATAATGAAAAAATCGGATACAATCATCATCAAGATAACCGAAGAAGAAGACAAACAGCAGAATGAGATAGTCGTACTGAGTGAGCACGCCGAAATGATACCCAATAGAAACGATTCATCAGAACAACAACATCAAAACTGGCTCGCTCCTTCTATTCGGAAGGTTTCAATCGAATCTACGGCTACGAGGACTGAATCTACGATGTCTACATTGACTGTTATGGACGAAGAGACCAGAATGAGCGCTGAGTCCTGTTCCAGGTCACAAACACCAGCTAGAAACATCTCAGTTCCAGGTAGGGATACGCTAATTTTACTAATTATTTATAATCCACTTGATATTTTAATTTCGCTTATTTAAGATATAGTCAGCAGATAGATCTCTGTACGATTAAAAAAAAAGTTCATTTACTAACGAATCCTTAAGTTAATCTCAAGACTTGAATAATAAATTGGCTAATACATCCTTGCGCTTTGAAACAAATTTGAAAAAAATTAACTATATCTAATAATCAAAATGAGTGAATAGGCAGATGTGTTGGTAGAGCTCCAACGACAGGCGTCTATAAATAGAACTTTTTCTCCCAGTCTGTCTCCTGAACGATCTTCCCTGTGTCTGTGCAAAGAGTTTGCTGTGCGCACTAACTCAGTCATAGTGTTATCGAGCTAAATTAATTGTTCATTTAGCAAAGTATAACTAAAATGTGAATAATCTTGAGTATTTACGATAACTAATGATCGCAGGCACTTCAGAGGCAGTGCTGGTGAATGAGGAGTCCCAGGGCAGTACAGCAACGACAGAGTCGGAAAAGGTTAAGGTAAAGATCCGGCGCATGGAGATCAATCTCGACCCGGATGAAGGACCGTTCACTGTCGAGAAAATCGCTGAGTATGAATGGCCTCCCAAGGATGATGAAGCCAGACCAGCCGCTACGCGCGCCGAGACCTTCATGATTCAGGAACAAATATCCCAATATTTGGGAGTCAAAAGCTTCAAGAGGAAATATCCGGACCTTAAAAGACGGATGGTGGATATGGAGGAGCGCAATTTCCTTCGGGAAAACGGACTTGTCAGTGAGTCTATGTGCGATATGGGTAAGTCAACTAATTTTATTCTTTGAAGAAATAGCTCTGGACATTTTGGAAATGTTAATCTCGAACCGTTTCGCAGGCCTCACAGCAGTTTCAAGCTCCGAAGTCCTTGACATAATGTGCAGCGACTTCCCAGAACAGTACGAGGAATATCGCAAACACATGCGCGAGAAAGCTGCAAAAGAGCATTCGAAAAAACAAAAGGAATTGTCAGCTGCTGCTAACGCTGAACGTAACAGAATAGACCTAGCAGAGATGGCTATGCAGTCGGCTTTAAATTGGAATCTGGGGCTAAACAAGGCACGCCGCGAGAGTCGAAGATGCAGTCTTGACTTGCAGACCTTTACGGTACATATGCCTAAACGAGCCATTAAATTTGACCCATCCAATCGAGGCAGTCACTACCCCGTCGCACTTATACCCGGACAGTATACTGATTATTACAGGGAGTATACGCCAGCAGAGCTTAGGTACATTTAACATCGTTACAATACAACAAATTCGTTGATTTCTAGCGTTTAATTCGTGGAACTTTTATCATTTTAAAGGTATTATCCATTGAACACGGTTCTATATGGTCCGATGCGCCCAAACGAGAGAAAATTTGACAGTCAATCCGAAGGTTCACAAAGTGATAGCGACAGCGACTCCTCGTCTGATGATTCTAGGTGCGTTTAAAATTTTCTGTTCACTGTGAAAATTGTAACAGTAGTGGCATATCATTTACACAGGGGGGGGGGGGAATAAACAGTTGACTTATCGACAAACGTCACGAAAGTTCTGCAGAAAATTTTTTCTCTGATTTACGCAGCTCATCTTCGAGCGAAGGTACCCAAGATACGGAAGGATCACAGACGACAATGGACGAGGTCGATATGGAACTCGCTATCCAGTCAGATATCAAATGCAAGATGTGTCTGAACCATCTGAACAAAAGCAACCGACCTGAGGTTCTCATTCAATGCGGCACCTGCAATGGTAACGTCCATCCCTCCTGCATTGACTTGACGCTAGACATGGTGCCTCACATTCGTGCGTATGCTTGGCAGTGCACTGACTGCAAAACGTGCGCACAGTGCCACGATCCCGCTGATGAGGACAAGATGCTCTTCTGCGATATGTGTGATAGAGGGTAGGCTATTACAAACGTTAATCATTAAATAATTATATGGATATTTAAAAAGATTGTTACATTTACGCACTTGATTCTCAGATACCATATTTACTGCGTGGGATTAAGGAGGGTACCACAGGGTAGGTGGCATTGCCAGGAGTGTGCAGTTTGCGCAAACTGTGGATCCAAAGAACCTGGTGGTGCTAACTCTGATCGAAACAGTGTCGCTCAGTGGCAACACGAGTACAAGAAAGCCGATAAAAACACCCGAGTATACGTTTCGACTTTCTGTGTACCCTGTTCAAAGTAAGTACTTGAATTATTATTTCTATAATTTTGAATGTACTACTTTTATTTGGTATTTATATGGGAAGCTTCGGACATGAGTGAGTGAGCTTTGAGGCCTTGGATAACCATTTTTTTTAACCATTTAAGTGTTCCAATTATAAAAAAATGTAGCACAATGTTGGAACATTTGGTAATTTAATAAATAATTATATACCCTCAAGCTTATTAGTTATTGTTGCTATTTCATTAACGTACTTCCTATGCTTTTTTATCTATTCGTTTACTATTAAAACTAGATTTACTTCCATTTCATTATAAAAATTAAAATGTTGATTTAAAACTATTAATTAATATAAAAACAAACCATATTGGTTCAGTTCTGAATTTAAATTATTTAAATTTTTAGATTTCATCTAATAAGTTCCTGATTTAAGATGCAGACATTTTACATAAAATATTGCAAATTTAAATAATATTGTCAAAGCATTTTAATATTGTTGTTTATGTTTATTATTAAGTTATTACTTTCGGTTTATAATTTTTCTAGAGTTATTTCTCTACAGTTATGAACATTTTTTATTAAAATTTGCATAAAAAATCATAAACAATCAATATTTTAAAATTGTGAATGTGAGCACACAGAAATTGAACGTAGATTATCGTGATTATAACTGAAAATTAAAAAAAAAACTGAAGCTTTATGGTGCATATTTTCATCTCGCTAACACTTCAAACTCATTTTCACTATAACAAGGCTGTGGCGAAAAGGTCGCTATTGTCCGCACTGCAGTCGCTGTCATAACGCCCCACGACTCGACTTGGAACCAAATCTAGTGCATTGCGGAGCATGTGACAAATATCTGCACTTGGGTAAAAATATTCTTATCATTGACCATTTCTTTGATACTTTCAATTTTTAGAAAATACAATCAGCTTTTTACTTGAAAATATTTCATTCATCAAGTAATTAATTAATATTATATACACTTGTAATTAATAATACGTTTTAGGGTGATTGTAAATTCTTTGAATGAATACATACGTATGTACGTTAGAATTGATAAAATTATCGAATACGAGATTTGTCTCTCACTTCATTGTCATATTATACTTCAGTAGCAAAATGTGATATGCTGTAAATAGCTTTAGTGTTACAAAAAAATGTCTGGTTATTGAATATTAAATTTATACAACTTAATATCTTCTATAATAGATTATATAATAATCTACTATAATATCTTCAACTCCCTGCAATTTATCCACTTTGCACATTGTATAAAAGGTCGCACGTGTGCGTGTGAAATTTTTAAGTTAATACTATTTACATATATACTGTAATTGATTTTATTACTTTTTTTATGACTTGACTCATTTGTAGTCACTTCTCTACTTATATGAATGCAAACAAGCAAATTGTTTTGAACATTTATTCTTTTCTGAAAACATGTTTAAACTTGTACAACTGATCAAGCATATTTGCATGAATTGGTAAGAAAGCTGCTTGAACTAAAAATAACTTTTTTCTCTATTATCTGCTTTACCTTATCATGATAAAAAAAATTAGCTACACATACTTTGCATATGATGTAATTTGAGTATGGAAGTTATATAAAAATATAATTATTTTATTTTATTATTTCAGGTTGCGTGGAAACCAAGGGGCTGATAATTGATAAGAAAAATTATTTGTGCGAGTTTTGTTCTCCAAACAGACAACCCTTGGTGAAACCACTGATATCTAAGACATTCAAAACGTAGTTGAATTTGACTTTTTAAGTGTACAATAGAAAATAAAAGTCAAGGGCTACGCCAGAACTTAAGCACTAGTTCTTGAACTCGGCACGAGTATCAGTCAGTTGGCAGAGACAAAAGTGTAATGGGTGTACAGTGGAATATTGTGAAAAACTTTTTTAAACTTCATGGATGTACCTGTGCTGTGCTTTTCGCCAACAAATCTTATAAAATCTTTATTAGATTACAATTGCATGAGGTTGTAATTTGCATTATAAGCAACCTTACTTATAGGAGCAAAAAATGTTAAATATAAGGCTTAAAAGATTGATGTTGAAGATCACCGCTACGTGATCCATCCATTATTCATTTTTTAATTAAGCAGACGAACAATTGTACATTTTAGGCGTTTTTTTATTGAGGAACTTTGAGACGTTTCAATAAATACAAGTAACAATGAAAAACACGTAACGCTTCAATTCACTTTCATTCTGCTTCTTTTGACGAATGCTCACATATGTTACTGTTCGATTCGTCAAATAAAATCAATTTGATTTTTGTTATCAATATAAATAAAAAATATCCCATATTTTTCAAAAAAATATATACCACTTTGCAATAATATTGGAATTTAGTATCCTTTTTTTTTGTAAATCTAGGTAGATGGTTTCATTTATATTTATACCCTATACATATTTATAGCATTTTTACTTTTCACATCACACAAATTATAGCATTTTCTTCTCGTAATCACATTGTCTTCTTTAATAGTAGTCTATATCCCATCATTATTTATACAAACTAATGTTTTTCAGTGAATTTTCGACTATTACTTACACGATCTCCTCACACTTAACAAGAACGAATTTGTCTTTGAGGTATATAAGCGATCTTATTCGATATTATTTATTACACGTATAAGAGCATTTTACATTATTTTGCATTATGTACATGATAAAGATGAATAACAAACTTTTCAAAAAATTTCTTTTATAATCTCTATCACTCTCGCATTTCAATCCCTCTTACGCTCTCCCATTTTCTCAATTATGTTCTCTTATAACAGTTTGAAGATATTTCACTAAAATACACGAGTTTAAACGCAGACCAAGTGCAAAAAACAATCAACCTTTCGTTCTTTAAATTCAACTAGTTGCAGATGTATTTATTTTCTTTATAGCACTGAGTGGCATAAATCCGCACTTATGTCACGCCTGTCCGTGGCATAAGTAGTCCTTTATTGCACCGTGCTTATCACCCTCACTACGCTCGGGCGCTAACCTCACGGTGCAAAAACGGACTGCTTAGGTCACGGATAGGCGTGACATGGCGGATTTATGCAGTCAGTGCTATAAAATATTGTACGATACACGTGTCATGAGTCGTTCTTTATAGCATGGCGTTAAGCGCATTCGCTACGCTCGGGCGCTTATACACACCGTGCCGTAAAGTGCGACTTATACCACTAGTACCGTAATGTACTATTAAGACAAGGTCACTTTTCATCATATATCAGAATGGTGTTGCACGTTGAAATCTCTTTCACGACCGAAACGCAATAATGTTGACATGATAACACTATATCGATTATGAAATTTTCATTATTCGTTGCTCACCAGTACTGAAATTACATAACAAAATTTTCCTTTTATTTTATGCAAATTAGACAGTGAACACGCAATTATAACATTCTGCGCGAATCGCAGCATTCAAGTACAATAAAAAAGAAAGAGTTATCGAGCAGAACCAGATGACCCATAAAATAATGAGGTTGCGTATGAATGCGTGCAACTGTTGTACAAATTTATACATAAACGGATCGCATCATTCAGAGCACTTAACACTAACGGGACGGCCTTTACAGGATTGCACTCGACCCGTTGACTAGGCAAAAATGTAAAAGATATTGATATATGCATCGTTAATGAATATCAAGTGCAGTACCGCCGAACCGCACATGTAGTCTAATTTCAGAGATAATATCTGATTCAAGTTTTACCATCTTCATATTCTACGTAAAATTTATAGAATCAAAAGAGGTGAAGAATTATTCAAACAGTATCCCTAGAAATGTCATTTTTTAACAAGTCAATATCTTTAATGAATTACACTCTTACCTTTTATTTAAATGATGATAAATGAAAATTATTACTGCTTTTGATTACTGTGTATTAAAATACAATCACAATGGTAAAAATATCCACTTTCTATATTAATTTAAAAGTTTTGTATTAAAAGTTTTGTTTAATATTAAAAGTTTTGTTGAGTGAAATTAAAAGCACGTTATTTTCAACGATTCTTTAATAATAAAAGAAAATTTTAGGTGGTGGCTAAACCGTTTTGACTTATTTATAATAGAACGCGACTAATATCGTTTAATTTCTTCAAGTGAAGCAGTACCTTTTAAGTCGTGCATAAAAAATATCGTAAAAGTTGAACATGAAAGTTAATTATCTCTTCCTTTCAACATCTGTATAAAAATGTGATTATTATTTTCAAAAAAAGTTCTTGAAAAATTTATTAGGTATTCTGTAAATGAAAATTATTTTAAAAAACTGACTGACATTTAACATTAAATATTGTCATGCGCAGCAGATACTCTAAATTCAAAATAAAAAAGCTGGCGTTTAATTAATACGTATCTTACAAATAAAGTGAACAAGCATAAAAAGTATCTCGAAAGTTCACTTTTTAAATTATTAAAAAAATATTGAACAACTTTCTTATTTCGATGGCTAAACCTCAGTAACAAAAAATGTTATTAAGTACTTTTGATAACTTAAAACAGCGGAAGAGTGCATATATAATGAAAGTTTCTCCATGGAAATTGTAGAAGAAAAATATCTAAAACAAAGACTGGCCATTTTTGGGCTAAAATATGTAGGGTCGCAAAATTATAATCAAAGCATCTTGCATTTTCATATCAATATTTCAAATAGTCTATCGATATTATGAAACCGCTGCTTCCTATGCCGTTCGGCAAGGACGTGACTTTACATTGATTTGCTCTCGATATAATTGACAAATATGAAAAATCTGGCATTGTCATCATCATCGTTGCTGCTGCTCGTTTACAGAGTGAGAGAGTGAGTGAGTGAGTAAATGTCTACTCGTGCCTGATGCCACAGACCGATAGGAAGGTACTGAAGTTGTGCAGATGTTGCGTGGGTATGATGGTCGTAACAAGGTTGCGACTGTCAAAGTGTCTTAAAGCCTGCTGGATAAAGCTCGGCCCCGGTAGACAGCCGACCTTATAAAAGATTCGCAAGTTGCACGATGGATTTTCAGCTTGCGAACCCTTTGTCAGCTTGCACAGCAAGTACTCAAAGGCCTCGACAAGCTCTGGCAGCGTGAAGTCCGCTGACGAGATATTAGTCTCCGTCGTCAGATTGCCGGTTGAGTTTGATGAGCCTACAAGTATTTAGTGAAACATTATCATCGTACGAACCTCAAATTTAGTCTATGACTAAAATAGAATAAAGGAGAATAGAATATTGTATGTAACTTACCGGTCGATAGGTAACAAACAATCGCAGAAACGTTATTCTCATAGTTCCACCTCCGTCTGATAGCAACCTTGAAATTGCCAACACACTTGCCAGTCTCCTCATCTGTATATTAAATGTAGTGAAAAAAACAAGATACGGGAATCATGAAAGAATCTTTGAGTAATTAAGCGCAAGGTTTGAAAATAAAGGCAGCGGGCAATGATCGTACGGTCTAATAAAAGACCGTTGAGGACTAATAATAGACTTACACTCAAATCTATTGTTGTCGCGATGCGCCCACACGCACCACTCAACCTGGGCGCCGCGAGGCAAATTCGAGACGACGACGTAGTCAACGATCGCATTGTTGGTGCGCTTTTCCCACTCCTTGCGTGCAGCCGGGATGAAGCTCGGGTGCGTAAGGAAGCAAATTCCCTGGACTATATGCCTCAGTTCAGTGTTTGAATCCATCGCCTTGACGATACGGTTGATATGTCTCAAGGTTAATCGACACTGGCGCTTGATGTTCGAATCCAGGATTGCCATATTACCCGGTACTAGAGGAATTTGACCTGCTACCGAGATTATGTCTCCGACCTGTTTAAAACATTCATTCTATTATTATTTTAATTCAAATGTTTGCTGTGTAAGAGCATCATTGGTACAATCAAAGTAGATTTAGCTAAATTTACACGCTATTTCAGAAAATTTAATAATATATGAATGCATTTTAGTTAATTGACTATAGAGCAATAAACATCGAAAGTAAGAAAAGTCCGACATAGAAAGCGATTAATGATGATAAATTGAGAGCAAAGGAGTCCAATGAAATTTGAGAAAACCACTATATCTTCTCCCTGAATAAATTTCACTCTGACGGCTTTATTAGAATCAAATTTGTTTCTTGATAAATAGTAATCAATGTTGAATTGATAAATATATATTATCTTTATTATATTAATATATTGATAAATAAATTACTCTTATTCTTTTTACTTTGTTAAAGTAGCATAGACAATTTTTTCATAAACTCTAAATTTTAAAGAATGTTTATATTAATATTAGTATTAGTATTCATATTTATTAGCTAGTAAAAAATTTACGTAGTGAAATCGTATATATGATAATACCTGTAAAAAAAGAATGTTTGCATAACGTTGAATAATAAAAAAAAGGTAATAGAAAAAATAAGTATGGAGCAATAGATTTTAAACCTTTTTTCGCAAAATAATAATACTTATAAATTTTCTGCAAAATCTACGAGCTTTGATACTGAAAATTAAAAAACTACACAATATTATTAATATTATTATCATATTTAATAATATTTCAAATAAAACGAAATTTAAAATCTTTGATATCGGCTGAGAATTAAAAAAACGTCCCACTGAATGTATCAGTACGGTTCATCACACGAATTGGTATAAACATTATTTACTTACGCGAACGGCTTGTGAATAAGGTCCAATATTGGCAGGCGCCCAATGGCTTATACTCTGAACGTGCATCGTGTGTCTTTTGTGCACTTTCTTATCGCTCCTCTCGTCCTCTTCAAGTTTTCTATATGCTAATGCATCCAAAACAACGTGAAAACTAATAGGAATCTCTGTACACACTCTGACAGGAGGATTAACTTTAGCAAGTTTCGACACGTAAACTTCGTTTATGTCCGCATAGGCTGATAAATCCTTTAAAAACATTGTCACCGCTACTAGATCGGTTATTTCTAGGTTTTCTCTCATGACTAGATCTGCAAAATATAAATAATTTTATACGATTCATTTGAGGTTACAAAACAGAATTATAAAAAAGAAATTAGAATAAATAATTATTGAAATTACCAATTAAACTATCTAATGCTTCAGCCATAGCAAGCTTTGGTTCTGGATTTTTACCGACGATGCTACCAAACCAGTACCAGCCAGTTTGGTTTTTATTGACAGTTGAAACATTAGGATATTCCTCTTCTTTGTAAGCTATTTCCATAGGGCTTGGTGGATTAAGTTGACCTGAAAGTTTTACCAAAGAGATATTTAATCAATAGGAAAATACTGTTATAATAAGTTACATTAAAATTTCGAAGAATAGTAAGAATGAAAATTTGATTATGCAAAGCAAATATTTGATTTGATCAAACAAATCTAAAGACTGATGGATCACTCATTAAGAAACATTGAAAATTAATTTTATAACGAAATTTTCTATTATAAGATATAGAAAAATTTCCTCTAAACTTCTAATTTCATACCACTATTTGTCGTTTGTAAGTCTTTATTATCTTTCTCCTGTTCATCATTTTCGTCATCGGACAGATTACATCCATCTTGTAAATCTGGTCCAACTATTTCGGAAATATAGTCAAGTGGAGTTTTTACCGCAACGTTCTTCAGTCTTTCTTGAAGTGTCAGATTTTCTATACCACTCTGAAATCATTAGCTATCATTAGATATAAGGTGCAAGTTTGAACTTTTGATTGAGATGATATGTTACAAACATTTTTATTTTGTAGGTGTATTTTTTTGAAATTCAGGTACCCAACCGGTGCTATTTCATCATTTGAGTGCACCACACTTTCATATTCATCTCTGAAAAAATTCATAATTATTTTTAGATGGAAATGTAAGATTTTCAATTGTTCAATAATTACTTACATTACGATACTCTTAATGTATAAGGGGCAATCCAAGGTAAATGTTTCATATTCTCCTCCTTCTCCGCATACATTTAGACCATATTTTTCTTTCTAAAATATAATATACATATTTATTTTACCTTTCAATTAGTGATTATAAGAATGTGCAATTGATGCATGCACAATACATATATGTTATAGTAATAATGAAAACTTTATATCTCAGCCATTGCAGAAATATTCAAGGACTTCAAAATAACTTGCTACCCTAAGTTTTGTAGTTAACGTCGAGAATATTGGAATTGATCCAAAATTGATGTAAGACAACAAGACGAATTTTCAAAGCTTTCATCAGTCATTGAGACGTTTACTTACCATTTTGGCGAGATGTGGCTGCATCTCGGAGATTGATTTTCCCAAATGCCTAGGTTCTAAACCCAACGATGCAACTTTTATGATAACTGCATTTACGGAGCACTCGATCATTTCTTTAAGTAGTTGTTCTTGATCTCGCCTCCACAAGTATGATAGAGAAACTAAGCCCAACCTACTACACCTGAAAATCAAAAACAATAGTAATAATGATGATAAATTTTCTATCTTGCTGTTAGCAAGTCAGGTTTGATTTAAAATTGTATTAGCTCTGTTAAAGTATTACACATTTTCCACTCGTATTCGTTGATAATCACTGAGAATTGCCCCAGAAGCAACAGCTTGAATATCTTCTCTGTCCTAAAATAAATATTTTAACTTCATTAGTTGATAATTTATTGCTTGCAACGTGATCTATTAGCACATATTGTTTCCATAAATACCTTGACTTTTTTCAAAAGCCTATATAAATCTTCAACTTCGTCATCTTCTGTTGGCAAGTAATGTTTTTCCTGCATTTTTGATTTTCCAAAAGTTGGTTCTCGATACAGAGGTAATCCCATTGCTTCTCCCATGAATTCTACTCCTTGATGACCAACAGTTTGAAACATGTAAGAATCCAACTCATCTGAAAAAATAATTGTATTAAATTTAGAGTAATTTTTGACAAAAATGTTTATGTTTGGTTAAATACTTATTAATTTAATAATACCCTTTCCAACTGGATATAAATTAGCTAATGCCACAATCTCATGTCCTGCTGCTATGCACTGCATCATGTTGAAGCAAGAATCCTTGCCACCACTGATTAATGCCACAACCTTCATTGTTACAGTTGTTATCCTGCTGCGATCCAAAAGTATGTTTCTAATGAAATTCTACAGCGTGGCAAATCCAGGTGCTGATGTTTCTTCTCACACTATCATCTGTTATGTAAGACAAAACAAGTCTTTAAAATCTTGGCGATATCAGATTGCTGCTATAGTATGAATTTTAGAGAACTGGAAACTCTGCAACATGCATGATCAAACCTCTTTCATTAACAGTTTATCGTTGGAATATTCCATATCCATCAGTGTAAAAAAGAGCAGTAATTTCATTATCAAAAAAAAAGGAAGGAAAGTTTGAGAGATTCTCGAAACTAAGTCATAAAATCTTTATGGTTGTTACATAATAAGCTTAACAAGGTAAAACAGAATTTTAATGAAGCATTCATTGTACGCTGATAATGCTAGCTCCAACATAGAGTTGGAAATCAAGCTGTTGGTCTGACTTGGCCAAAAAATGACAGGTGATGAAGCACTAACGCATGACTTTTGGAAGGCAAAAAACAAAGTAATAATAAGATTAAGATGAGCCAACTAGAGGTTCTCTCTTAATCTGTCTATCTCATTGTAGAACTGTTAAGAGCAGCATGACTAGAGGTAAACAATGAAAAGTGACAAAAGAAAGAGTCAATGCTCTATGAAAGCATATGGGCAGTCATAAGTCAAGTGTTCAAGTAAGCTCACCAATGTAAAAGAAAGAAAAAAAAAAGAAAAAGCATCAAACTAAGAATGAACTGTTTTCGGTACATATGCAAAAATTAAAGAAAATAAGTAAGCAGTCTCTTCCCTGTTAGGCAAGACATCAGTCAAGCTGTAAAGAAAGAATCTGCCTGTTCCTGTTGATAAGATATCAGCAGCGACGAGAGAGTCTCGGCGTAAATAGGGTAAATGAAAGCCGAGGCGAAGAAAAACATGCACATTCAGAGATAGAGATAGTAGGGGCCAACGGAAAAAGAAAGAGCAGAGAAGAGAAGAGAAGAGAAGAGAAGGAAGAGACCGAATGAGCGAGATTGCGAAGAGCCACAAGAATGCGATAGCCTTTTTCGACGATTGCTAGTTAAGTATTTACTGGGCGAAAAGAGGGCAAGACGTGCAAGTGAATGTGTCGAAGCGTTAGAAAAAAGCAATGTAGGTACCCGCGAATATTTACATTGAAATCGGCGGCTGCTGCTCGAACGTCCGTCTCCGCAAAGTCCGCCTGCGCCTGCCGATGGCTAAGTCCACTCCACTAGACCACTCTCTCCTTTTCCACTATAACCACTATAGCTATAGTATAGGTAGGGAGGTTTAGGTAGCGCAACTGTAGAGTGTGGACTGTGGTGTAAGTAGCAGAGGCAGCAGAGTGCAGTCAGCTATAGTCTCTATAAGCTATTAGTCTAGCAGCAGCTGCTGCTGCGGTGACCAGACCAGCGGCGACGATAAGCAACGGAACAGAGGAGCAAAGAAGTCGAACGGACGGTGGCGCCATCGTCTGATCGTATGCTACGCGCGTGATTTTCTTTCGCGAATCGCGATGCACACATGCCGCCCTTATAATTTATATACTGTAAACTGTAATAGTGTAATACGCCACAACACAAGGCAAGCCCTCAATAACTGTACACAAACCTATAAAACAGCCCATCACAGCCTACAGTCGAGTTTGAGTTTTATGTTGCACCTGCTTGCAGTGCTTAAGCAATTGATGATTGTCAATACGCTCCGTTGCTGATGATTGCATTGATTGCAATCGAGAATCGAAAGTTGGACCAATTTTTGTTTGGAGGACATGGCTCATCGCCATGTAGTGTACTTATGTGCATACTATACATGCGTATTCCTATAAAAAATGCCAAGTTTATAATTCTAGCATTGCAATGTGTGCATACAGTGTTATAAGTACGTACACACACTAGGGCCTCATTTTTGAGAAAAGCGCATTTTGAAGGCGGCCCTCATATAATAAAATAAAATAGAATGTAATATTTATATTGTTTATAATTTTATATGTATGGTATTCTGTGCCATGCGGAGTTGCCGCCGCACGGGCGCGCGCGGCGCGCTCGCGCATTCAAGTTTCGCCACCATTTTAAGTTATCCTACCTACAAACTACAAACACCACCGTGAACTGGTCCCCGATATATCTTTAATAATTGCATTAAATAGTCCATTAATTACTTCAAATACTCCCACAAATCTTGCAATTTGCGTAATTTGCGTAATTTGCGTTTCCGAGATAATTGAAATCAAAGTAGTGAAAATGGGCTCTCTAGTCCCCGGAATGAAACCCGATTTTTATGACAAATATTTGATCCATGTAAAAGTTTTACAATTTTCATTGAAGCTTTTTATTTGCCAAAATTGCTCCCGTTATTAATTTTACGTTACGTCAATTATTATTTTGTAAAATTAAGAATTTGCGTGCACGACGCTCTAAGCTTTTGAATGCGGGACAAATCTCGTATTTAACATGTTATCTGGACCCGGAGTGTATGCAGCGCCAATAAGGTTAGGTCAAAAAAGATTTGTTTCTAGGCTGCAATAACAAATAATCAGCTGCATTAAAAAGGTTGTATCTACTTGACGTTTGATGAATAAAAATTGTGTTTCGATAATTCTATGATTTAAATCATGCTCATACAGTCTCAAATTCTTTGGAATTATCGTAAAACAATTTTGATCTATCAAACGTCAAGCAGGCACCTTATGCATGAGCTGACCCTGGTCCAGATAACATGTGAAATAGGAGAACACGAACGGATTTGTGCCGCAATTCAAAAGGGTTAGAGCGTCGTGCACACAAATTCTTTATTTTATTAAATAATAATTTGATGTATCTTAAAGTTAATAACGGGAGCAATTTTGGCAAATTAAAAGCTTCGATGAAAATTGTAAAACTTTTACACGAATCAAATAGGTATTCGTCATAAAAATCGTGTTTCATTCCGGGGGCTAGAGAGCGCCTTATGTACATACAAACATATACGCATACATATACATACTCAGCGGCTGCTCCACCACGAGTTCAGCTTAGGCGCATGGGCGCATCTATAGCGAGCCCTAACCGCAAAAAGCCAAGCTTCGTTGAACCAGGGACCGATGTCAAAATGATCGAGTTGAGAAGAGCCGCCGCAAAAAGATTTAAATTTTCGTCGTCATTATTATAAGTTATCGTTGCGACAAGCGGACAAGCGCATATATCAATCGCGCGGCGTAACTTACTCGGTGTGTGTGTGTGTGTGTGTGTATATATACACACACACCATACGATACGTACTATGTACATACGTCGACCTATTACTACCTCTACTCCTATAGCTGGCTGATGTATAACTTATGTACACTCGTCGCACAGAGCACAGAGAGCAGCGTTGCGCGATGAAAAGCTCGCTCGATTCCGAGATGCCATTCAAAAGATTTGACACATTTCCAACTGGGAACTGGCGAGTCGCTGCCGCGAAAAACAGCGTTCCTCATACGACGACCCCGAGGGATCGCTGAAGATATTGAAAATCCCGCGGCGACGCCAAGAGACGCTGCGCGTGAGGAGTCTCGAGAGATCTTCAACTGCGGCTTCGCGCGACCGTAGAACTCCGTGACGTCACGCGGCGGCTGCTGCTGCTCTTTTTTTCACGTAGCAGCGGCTGATCCCCAAACTACAAGCTTATAGTCCTATCGTTTAACTTATATGTGTACATATACAATTGTTTTACCGTATAGGTATATAACTTTGCTCGTCGTTCGCACGCATGAAAATCTCGGAATGTTAATATCTCTTTGACCTGTATAGTTTCTGAAGCTTCCCTATTTCGACAATATATAGCTGTTAAGCTTGCGTAAAATACGACGCGGGAGTTAGTCGTAAGTATGCGGGAATCGTTTGAACGACGAATGAAAGGCGTCATTCGAAAGTAGTCGCGTTCGCGTTCGCCTTGAAAATTTCCCGGGGCTTATCCGTATTCTATGTGCAGTTGATGCCGTATGCCGAAGAATATGCGACAAGTAGTATACGGATACGTAATCAATCAAGTCATAATAGCGCAGCCGTGTCGAGTGAATTTTCCCGAGCCATTAAAGGATGCTTGCGTGAACCTGCAGTGCAGGCCGAAATCAAACAAAGTAACAATCATACAACAATCATACAAGCTTAAGTTTAGCTTAAAAGATGGCTAGAGCGGCCCATGGCGCGTTTTCCGCAGGTTTCACACGCACGGGCCAGGAGAAATACCGAGAAAAATGTATCGCGGAGGAGAGTGCGAATGTAGGGCGGCCGACGAGAGGGAGACAATAAGGGAGAGATAGAGTAGAGAGAGAGAGAGACAGACAGACAGATCCGCCGTGAAACTTGGAGAGCATTGACCAATCAGGAGCTGGTCCTCGACGAGCGCACGCCAGAGCAGAAGCCAACAGCTGTGCTTCCGTGCTCAGTGCTTGCCGCCGGCGTGACCGTCTCGGGACGAGGCTTTCTCTGACCTAGGCCGCTTCGCTCGCTCTGCGAACAGTACTCTGTATTGTATCCCGACTTAATCCAGAGCCCAGAGTCCACGCCGAGCTTTCCTTTTCTCCCCTCATCCCGAGAGGACGTTCTGCACTTTGCCGAACGCTCGCTCAGTTCGGTCTTTGACTGCGGGTGCGGGATCTCTATTTCAGTAATTCTCTATTCCAGTCTTGCTTCTCGAGTTCTCGGTTCCTTCGGTCGCAGTACGTCGTCACTGTCGTCAGTTACCAAGCCCGGGTAGGTAGGTATGCATGTAGGTACACCCCGGAGTCCGGACGCCATCGGCCATCCATCGCACTTATATCTCTTTCCCCTCTCCCCGCCCCACCACTCCCCTCCGCGCCGCCCCGCGCCCCAGCGGCCCGCAGTTCACAACATCCCAGCTCGGAGAGAGCGCTAGAGCGCCGTAGCGGCAGAGACAGAGAGCAGTCACTCAGTCATAGTCAGTCTCGTTACGTTACTCGTAATACTCGTATTCGTATAGTCTCCTGTCTCTCGCGTTACTCGCGTATACGTATAAGTGGTATCGCGTGTGTCGGCTGCCAGGGGGACACCTACGGGCGCACGTAGCCTCGCGCGCGACCGTCCACAAGTCCATCCAGCGGAGCATCGGAGATCGGAGAGCGACTGCAAGCCAAGCGCAAGCAGCCGTGCGAATACGTAGGTCGTAGGATCGACCGATTTCGCGGATAAGTACTTAGTTATCGGCGTTATCGCAATCTCAGGAGGATGGTGCTGGCCGAGAGGAATTCCGAGAGCGTACGCAACGGGCGCAGGTCCAGGGGCCCCAGCCCCAACGGACAGACCGAGTCTTCCAGCGAGGAGGACGGAGGTGAGATGCACTCTTGTTATATTTCCTCCACTGCTCCACACTCGGACGCGCGCGCGAAACTTTTTTCCTCCTTCCTCCATCCATCCTAGTTTGCTGCACGAAACTATTTCCCCTATAAGTATTATATTGTTCATCCTCACGGCTGCAAAGAGTCTACGGGGCATCTGCTGCAGCCGAGAAGCTGATGCACGCGTGTAAAGATGGGAGGGCCGTCGATGACTTTTATCGATCGATAGCTCTCTAAGAAGGTGCGGGCAATCGCTCGACTCACCTTCCGCTTCGCCGTGTCTCATTTTTAATTTTTCAAGTTCCAGCAGAAAAGATCCGTGTCGGCAGGGACTACCAAGCTATAGTGCCCGAGCTCATTCCCGTCAATGGTAAGAGTATGTTCGAATTTGCTATTATTTTACTTTTTCTTCGCCTTCCCACTGATCACCAAGCTCATGGGTCTTTCCTCTGCTGTTTGCAGAGCGCAAGCCGGATCAATGTCACGAGAAGGCCCTGCTTGTCTGGTCGCCTACCAATGATATACCTGATCAGAATTGTAAGTTGCCGCAAGTTTACACAGATAGACTTGTTCCGTCAAACTTTTTGCTTACTTATTCTCTTGCAGTGGACGAGTATATCATATGCGCAAAAGAGAAATATGGATACAACGGAGAACAGGCATTGGGAATGCTCTTCTGGCACAAGCACAACCTCGAGCGAGCAGTTCACGATCTTGCAAACTTCACACCTTTCCCTGATGAGTGGACTGTGGAGGACAAGGTTCTGTTCGAACAGGCCTTTCAATTCCATGGCAAAAGCTTCCACAGAATTCGTCAAATGGTTGTTTTCACATCGTACTTTCCACATCTTTGGCCAAACCAAGAATTTTTTTTTAACTAACAACACATTTTTTTCTTGTTATAGCTCCCAGACAAATCTATAGCCAGTCTTGTCAAATACTACTATAGTTGGAAGAAAACCAGAACCAAGACATCCTTAATGGACAGGCAAGCGAGAAAGCTCACTAGTGGTGGTAAAGAAGGCGAAAATGGTAGTGAGAATGGAAGCGACTTGGGTTCTAACACGGACAGTGAATCTGAAGAAAAAGTAAGATAATTTAGTATCTTACTGTTCTTGATCACTTAACCATTTTTGCATGCAATCAGCGTGCATAACAGAAACTTCGATTTTTCCACTTTATATACATAATTTTATTTATTTTAAATCATTCACCCTCTGCATTATTTTTATTTGACTTGTCTCATTTATTATTATTATTTGGTAATTGACAGCATCTTAGCAATCGTATTACCTAGCATTCCTAATAGTACAATGTAAGAGTTTGAATACAACTGTTAATATAGAAATGCTCAAAATACGAGTATTCGCAATCAACTCTTTCTTACATTTTACTCTGGAGATTTTTCAAAGGAATACATATCATGAAGTATTTTTTTTGTTTTGCATTCACAAGCATCTGCAAATTATGTTTCCTTTGAAAACTCTTGGTACATGAATCATGTCAGTTCATTTTGACCAATGTTGAGCTTTCTATTAAAATAATTTTCATTGCTAGAAGATGGGATTATTCTAAAAAATGTATCCACACGCCAATGTACATGAAAAGCAAGCTTATATTCATCAACTAGATTGAATTAAGCTATAAATATATACCAGAGTCACCAAGTCATTTATAAATCAGCACGTATATCATCCATATAGTTTTCTTCATTCTTCATTCAGTGTTTCACCACGAGTATTTACAATTATTTAGTGGGAAGATTTATAGTTTATCATTCACAAATGCTTATACCTAGTAATTACAAGGAATAGACAGCTAGCTTATTTTTCTTAATGTAAGCTTGTTGGTTTATAGATATCATATGCAGTCACCACTTACATATAGTAACCATTCTCTTATGTTTTATTAAAATTACATTGATTTTTGTGAATGATTTTAATTCTACATCTTTCCTCAATCATTCATGGTTGCTATGCATTAGGCTTCAGAGATGTATCAGCGAAAAAAAATCATTCACTTTTTTACTCATCAACACAGTTCTATATAAGATGTCAGATTTCGTTTACTTATGAGAAACGTTTGAATGTGGAACGTTCCAGAAATGGACGATCCACCGCGGAATTCGTCGTGGAAAGAACCAGACCGTGCCAGGAAGCCAAGGCGCTGATGCCAAGGCCTCATCAGACTCGGAAAACGTTCCTCTGGTTCAGGTACTCAGCCTAAACCTTATGAAAAAAAAAAGAAAGAAATATACAATTCCCACTTTTGCATACTAGTCTCTACTTCTTAGTACTGCTTATCCATAATACATGTATATATGTATGTATACATATATTTTTTCTGTATTTATTTATATTCCTTTGCACTGTGTCAGTGTCATACTTACAATTTTTAAACAAGTAGAAATATGCGTGAAGAGCTTTTTCCTACATTAAGAGTCCTTTGATTATATCAACATTGTTTACTATTCTAACTTGCGAAAAATCACTGATTCACCTGAAACTGCTTGCTGTGCACTATTTTCTTGTTACATTATGAGATGCTTAGAAATCGTTGAGTCGAGTGTTTGAATTGAACAGCACTCCTCCTATCCTCCTTTTTACTCTAGAACTATTCTCTTTTTCTCAAGTGCCAAGTTTTGATTTTTGCACATAGACTGCACCTCATGATGTAAGTCACTTTCTTAGAGTATCTATACCTACACATGAAATCACCAAATATGAGCTATACATACTTATTGTAGGTTTAGAATGCGTTTGCTTCAAAATTGACTTTTTTTTTAATTGAATTGTCAAGAGCCTGATAACTTATATTTGGTATTAGTCATAACAATATCTTGATTATATACTAACTGTTGGGGGTCCTAAACAAGTATCTTTGTCAAAAAAACGTCTGTACTATAGCACTTTTTTCTGTATGCCTCAAAGGACCATTTGTTAAATAGTTTCTGAAATAATGATTGTAAAAATGTTAACATCAGACCGTAACACTCGAAGACAGAGTGGACTCATCAAGAGATTTTCCTTCGCACATTTCTAACGTATGTACGTATATTAATTGCCGTCGGCGCAAGCTCGAAAGCTCTGATCAGACTTGCTCAATCCAAGGGTCGATGAATGAACTTGATGGGTCTTTTGACGTTGTATATTCTCTTCATCTTCTTTGCATACTGGCTCTTTTATTGTTCTCTGATGATAACAATAATAATAGTAATAATAGAAAAAAAAAACAACAAAGTGTTTGTGAAGCGAAAACGAGACAAAAGTAGAGAAAAAAATTCCTGGAAGGCGGGTGGGAGGAAGTACTTAAAAAAGGGTATTATGTGTTGTAGGGCTCGTGTAGCAACTGCGGCGTTGCTTGTCATAGCGTTCGTTCTACGCCCAAGGGAAACGCGTGTCATAGCTGCTATCTGCATTGGAGGTCAGTGGATCAGTTATGTGTTCAAAAAGAGCAAAACAATGAAAACCAAACCCACCGTGTCTGATTTTGTACCTGCAGTGTGGGTTTGCTCGAGTCGGACAAATCGAATCAAAGTCTATCCTACATGAATAGTAAACGGAAGAACTGTGCAGTATCTCGCGGTTTTCGCGGCTCGAGCCCCCGGCAAAAGTATGAAATGAGAAACGAAAGAGGGAAATGAGAAAAAAAACGTAAAACCAAATGATATTCAAAAGAGAAAAACGTGTGTATGTTTGTGACTAATGTCCAGGCGTACGGGTGTCGCAAGACCACTAAGCTCAATGCCGGGTCGATCGAACAAACGAAAACCACCGCGTGGACTAGTCGTCAATCACGACGACTTGGCGGCGCTGGCCGGTCAGCCGAACCAAGCCATCAGCACCCTGCAAGCTATTGACACTGAAATCGTTAGCCTCAAGCGACAAGTACGTTATTATCTACGCATGCTTTACCTATAATCCTCATCGACAAGTATACTATGTCGATGAAGAACGCTCGCGCATCGTGTGGATACATTTTTCTTTGCCAACAACTGTATATGCACCTATTATATGTTTATAAATGTTTACACATATGTATGTGTCACTAATCTGTCGCATTCTATGCTATTCTATTTTTTCCGCAGACTTTGTTTTTTTAATCGCTTGACCTTCTATCTCTCTCCCTCTCTCTCTCTCTCTCTCTCTCTCTCTCTCTCTCTCTCTCTCTGGGAAGATAGAAGGTCAAGCGATTAAAAAACAAAGTCTGCGGAAAAAATAGAATAGCATAGAATGCGACAGATTAGTGACACATACATATGTGTAACATTATAAACATATAATAGGTGG
>CM053169.1:19067823-19158690 GCA_012977825.3 Pteromalus puparum | reverse complement strand
CTACTACTACTACTACTAAGATATTATAACACTGTTAAAGAGAGATAGTGAGAGACTCTCTCTCTCTCTCTCTCTCTCTCTCTCTCTCTCTCTCTCTCTCTCTCTCTCTCTCTCTCTCTCTCTCTCTCTCACTATCTCTCTTTAACAGTGTTATAATATCTGTAGTAGTAGTAGTAGTAGTAGTCGTAGTGATAATGGTCGTCCGAGTATTTTTTTTAAACAAAGTCTTGCCTGCCTACACAGATCCAATCGAACAAGCAGCAGGTGAGCGCGCTAAAGCGCAAGACGTCGGACGGCATCGACGAGCTACGGCCACCAGAGAACTCGAGCAGAATCAACTCGCGCTGGACGAATGACGAGCTGTTGCTGGCTGTACAGGGTGTGCGCAAGTACGGCAAGGACTTTTCGGCGATCGCCGACGTCATCGGCACCAAGACCGAGGCGCATCTCAAAAACTTCTTCGTTAATTATCGCCGAAGATACAATTTGGACGCTGTGCTCAAAGAATACGAGGCGGAAAACGGCCCTATCCTCATCGACGACGACAAGGACGACAAGGTAGTACGACATGTTAGCGCGAAACTTTTACTTGCCACTTTACTTGCCACCAATGACGAGTTTCTAACCGACCGATTGGGCTCTTTGTTTTTTTTCAGATGGAAGTCGATACACCAGCTAATTCCGAATCAGCAGAGAGCTCGCAAAAAACGCAGAAAACGCCGGTGGCCCAAGTCAATCAAACGGCGAAATAACACACGACTATCGTTCTTAATGCGATCAAGCGCGTTAAGCAGACTTGACTTGAGTAATCGCAACATTACAACACACAATTATAAATTTCAAGCTATTTGAATAAGAGTCTAACGCGAAAAGGGAGCTTACTTATGCGCACCAATGCTCTCTAAATAAGTATACTATAATTGAAAAAAAAACTCGATCGTTTTAACTACCATGATTCATGGCACGCGCGCGCGCGTGTGTGTGTGTGTGTGTGTGTGTGTGTGTGTGTGTGTGTGTGCGTGTGTGTGTGTGTATGAGTGTAGCTAATACCTTACTACGTGCATAGTTAATAACTTGGCACAAAGTCACATAATCACAAGCTTCCACTCGACTTATACCTACTTTTTTTCACTTTTTCATACTTAACTTAATGATACGTAAACAGCAAATATTTCAAAGTACAATTTTTACCATCGATCGTTCACCGTAGACTTGAGGATGATAGACTTGAAAATTTAGCTTTTTTTTCTTTTTGTGTTTCATGCGTGATCGCAAGATGAAACGCTAGTATTGAGATTCACAGGTGTAATGAGACAAGATAAGATTTTTTCTGTCGATGCGCTTTGTTGCGTAATTATGAAAAAAATATTGTTTTTCTTACATCACCTAATTGTAAATATAATTAATGAATGGTCTTTATTTAAGTCCATCTAGGAATGAATGGTTACAGATCAATTTTTAAGAATTATCGTTAATTTCATTCATAATAAGACTTCAAGCTTTTCACAACTTCTAGTGTAAATTTTAGGGGAGTTATGCGTTTTCTTGAAAAGTTCAGTGAATGGCAAGAAGCTCGCGTAAAGTTGTAAGAGACCCAACTCCTTGTTATTATTTACACCATACGTGAATTTAAACGTTGTCCATATACATATATATGTACATATATAAGCGCTCGAATTGTTATGTACGTGTAACATATATGTGCATCAATGAATTTGTCGAAACGGAGCATTCACGATGCAAGTTCGAAATAATAATAATAGTGCAAGCGATTTATGTCATCTAATACAATCGATAAGGCACATTTATTCGCAAAACTATGTATATTATGGCAACATTAAGAGATTAATTCGACGACAGAATTTTACGGCGAACGCATTGATTGAAATTAGATAAAATCTCTCGCTGTCGTAGCTATAATGATTTGCAAAGTCGATTTACCTTTCAATTAACCATTGATTTATGATTTACATCGTTGTTCCTTCCGTTTTTTTTTATTTCATATTGTAAAATTATGAAATATCTTATTTCACACAAACATTGCTTTCTTTTAATATAACTTTTTTAAATAAAAGATTTTAAGTATATATTAAGTAAAATAATATCTTTAGACTGCATTGCATAAGAAATACGCGTTGATTAAAAAAAAAAAAAAAAAAAAATACAATTTTAAAGTTTGTCAAGTGACAGCATTAACTATAGAAATCAAGTATTGCGATATTTAATATCGATTCTTACGTGTAATAGCAAAAGTAAGTTTATGATACGATCTATCGAGAGTAAAATAAACCGCAACTAGGTTTTTCTAGGACATAGTCTTTTATATATATTGAAAGTAGAAAAATCATTAAGACCGCGAGTAAAAATCATTTATTGGTGACATCAATACAAATTATAAAAATATTCTTTTAAGTGGAAGGATTTGAATAATGCATTCTTATGATTTATATTCTAAAATATTATTTTCTTATATTTACATAGTCTGTGATCAAGTATCAAAATTTCTGACTGCATATGGACAACTCTTCTCTGAATTATGTATTCATTCACTTTGTATTTTTTTGTTTTGGATATTTGTTACAATTGTGAAACTAGTTATTTTGACACAATTGAATGTGTAGTGTACAATACGAACACCAATTGAACAAACTATCTTGAAACTTTCAAAAAAATGTATTTGCAGAAAGTTTGTTGTATAAACTATTAGGAATTGGTAATGTTGCTATTGTAACAAAAGGAGACATCAGCGAAAGAACATAAGTTTGGTCCTATCTAGTAAAAGCGAGTAGTTGAATTTATTATAGCTTATAATCCTAACGCTAATTTATTTATTTTATAAGAATACATGCGTAGGAGTTTTTCAAACACATCGCAGTCGCAGCCACAAAATAGCTAGTGGTTGTATAGTAATCTTATAATGTAAATAATTTCTATTTATAACTTTTGAAAGAGTACACGAAAGCATTATGAAATTAAATAAGTATAACTTTAACAACACGAATTTGTAACAAAAAAGGTATGCATATGGTTGCTAAAAATTATGATTATGCTTTACTAAAATATATCGATTTATTTGTTAGAAAATTCATGTCCGTTTTTAGCGATTGTCGCGAAAAAATAAGTAAAATCAGAACTTTAATCTTTCAGCCAAAAACGTCTGATTGAGTATTCGAAGCGCTGTTTCAATATGTGCAGACTGTTAAGTGAAAACTAAACTATAGCTATATATTTTTTTAATAAGTTGATTATAATAAATCTGATTACATGTGTAGCCTTATTTGCTATTGTTTTTCATTATTGACGGAACTTAGTTGATTGTGAAAATCATATAATTGTATAGCATTTATTTATGATAATGATAATAAATTTAAATCCAATTTATAATATTGACTTTATTTGCTTCTGAAGTACACCTCCACCCGCAAATTTCAGCTTCTGAGCTAAATATTCATCATAATTAATATTTAAAAAATCTTCCAGATTGTCAGTATCAATATTCATCTTGTGTATAAAATCTCGTCTAGTATTAAATATATGATCGCTGATGTTCTCGTGAATTCCCGTTCCCTTTGTAAAAGCACCCAGTGCCACTTTTTGTTGCATGCAAAACATTACAAAATTAATCAGTTTGGACTCTTCGTTGTAGGGAGTTATAGTGTTACAATCAAAGGGATTCCCTATAACAAAAGTACTTGACTGATGATCCACAAAAGTATGCAGATACTTTTCGAAAAATTCGATAACCTGACCGTTAGAAAGTTTGCCAAGCACTGTTTTCTCCGAGGACAAATTTAGAAGCAAAGTATGGTACAAAACTGCGTCCATAATGTTGGCGCTCGACAAGTTTTCTGTCAGTATGATGTTGTTCAAAATACTGTCTCTGATTGTCTGTCGTATAAAAAATACTTCATCTCTCATCAAAATCAAAGAAGCTAATACTGATTTGTACCTACTCTTATCATTCAAATAATCAAAGTTGTACAGAAGAATTTCCAGGCTCTTTGCTATTAGTTGTCTAAAAATCTCTGGATAACTGAAGTAGTTAGCGAGTGTTATTTTTTCTTTGGAAATACACGAAATCAAATCCTCGAAGGAATCGTAAGTTTCGGAGCCACGTACAGACAATACGTGTACGAGAGTAAACAACTCTGACATGTGTATTGTTAGCGTAAATTTGTTCTCCAACTTGGAAGCGAAGCTCTTTAACTTAGATATGTCAGCATACTGCAGCTGAATGTGCCTACCCCTGAAAATCTGTCTAATGGACTCGTTTGAGTAGACATTGATTGCTTCCAGCAAAAGTTGGTGGCTGTCATCAAAATGACTATTTGCAAAGTCGAGACTAGTCACAAGCAGAGTGCGATTATGTCTCGGCGCATATTTAAGCAGGTTTATGCCAAAGTCAATGCATTTTGCCGATAGTATTAATTTGAGAATGGAGCAGTCCTCGCTGTAGGACATATGACTCACGAGCAGCCTCATGAGTTCGTCTACAAACTCGAAGAAGCCTGGCCTTGTCTTCTCATATAACGTGTCGAAATTGTTTTTCTTCTTCGACTCTGTACTGCTGTTTTCCTCCACGCTAATTTTAAAGTTGCGCGATAGTCTTAACAATTGGGCCTCAACTGCGTAACACAGCTTCTTCTCCTTAACGAGTATTGACCTTTTGCTCCAGAAGCTCCAAAGATCCTCAAGCTTTGTCCTGGTCTCCAGATTCTTTCTCACCTCGCTCAGCAATCTGATATTTTTATGCTTGACACTCATGCTCTGCAGTTCGTCCTCCTGCTTCTCATATAAATATTCCAGGGTATACAAATAGCCATTCAGCCTGTTGAAATCACTGCACGATGCAATTTGACACTTCAATTGGCGTATTTCCTGATCAATGTTCACCAGTCCAACGGTCGCCACATAAGATTTTGCCGCCAGAATCCTGACTTGAGCCACAGGACTAGCAAGAAAAAGGTTCAGACAGCTTCGGAGCTGCTTGATGTACATGGCGATAGAACTGCCGTCAACAAGTTCACAACCGCTGAGAAACATTTTTGAGAGCAAAGAGAGCACGTGAATTATATTGCTGCTACTGTTACTGCTACAGTGGCCCTTTTTCTCATCGAGGGGTTGACAGCAGGATTGAAGGCTGAGTAGGACGTGGGCAGCGAGCTGCGGAAAGTGGGTGGCGAAGTAGTTGATTGAGTAGCCGTAACCGAAATCCGCGCTTCTTGCACCGATGTTCTGGCCGACTAGGCGGTTTACTATTGCGCCAAATAGTTGAAGACTTGCATTGCTGTGTCATTGAAGAAGTGGAATGGAATTAGTAAGTACACCGATAGCTCAGTTTTTTTGTTTGTTATCATTATTATTATTATTACTTCTCCTATTATTATTATTATTATTATTATTATTATTATTACGTACCGTACAGTGAAGACTCGTGAAGGCATGTACTCAAAGCAAGTAAGACAAATGTTCTCCATGTACGGGCTCAACTGAGCTTGTAACTGCTTATCCGCGACGAGAGATTTTAGAAAATGCAGGTGCATCGTGCAGGGTTCGTCATAGTTGCTAAGCTCCCTATGTTCGAACCTTATCCTCGACGACTCCCTCAAGCGCTGCAGCAGCAGGTTAACCGCGAGATGGAGCAATTGCCTCTCGCTTCTTGTGTCGTTGGCCACAATCTTGTGAAACGTTATCGTCAAGCCAGCTCCTCTGCGAGTCAAATTTAGACTCGTTGAATAGTCGTTGTTTAGCAACTTTTGTACGTACTGCTCGAGTAGCTTCACCTTCTCCTCATTATTTTGGCACAGGTATCTTGAGGAATTGTTTCAAAGCAATTAAATCACGCGGATTAAAGTAAATAATACAATAAAAGAATCTTAAGATTTACCTGCTCAGATTACCGATCGCAACACCGGCCGACTCGATAACACCCTTGTGACGGCACTTGAGAGATACGGTCACTATGACATCTCCTGCACGTGAGATTATTGCATCTGTAGCACACTTGCTTTTGGCAACTTCCACTGCCAATTCGCACAAAATCTATGACACAAAACGTATGGTAAAGAGATCATCAGTATGGACATTTATAAAAATTTGTTTGCTTTGATACGCGACGATGAGATTTATTACAGCATACTTTCAAAGATCTCCAAATACAGGTGATTATCGATTGTTGGGCAGGAGATAAAACCAGCTCGTCAAATTCATAATTTATTTCGCTGCTTTTGATCGCTTCGTCAATCGCCAAACCCATTTCTTCAAAGGACGAAGAATATTCTAGAGCGACGCGGAGAAAAAAAAGCAAGATTAAATTCATCGATTTCGGAAATTCGAAGTGTCTATATATTCACCTAAATTCGACGACTTGGAAGAGAGGGCATTCAAAAAGTAATTCACCGCCTGCTCGATCATTGAAATAACTTGCTCCAAGAAATCCTCTGTAACTGTAGCCGCCTCGGGTCCGTCAGAGAAACCGGTCATAAAAAATGCCAGCACGAGTCCGTAAAACGGAGCGTTCTGGGTAGCAGCTTTTAAAATATCGTTTTTCGCCAGTTCAAACTGCTGCGTTGCTTTGTCGAACAAGTACCTAGTGTAAGTCTGATAGTTTTCTATGACAGGCTGCTGGGATTTCATCAACTGTGCGGTTTTGTCGTTGCCGTCGCTTTCGAGCGGGAACCAGGTTGTTAAAATTCGCAAAAGGCAGGCGCCGCTGTCGGTTTCGAAAAATTTACAAGAGTTACACTTGTTCAGTGCCGTTGTGAGCAGAGTCTGAAAAGCACCGATTTTTCATGCGTTAGTTGTTGCCGCGGACGCATTCGATATATACATAATTATAGAGATGAGATCGAGTAAAGAAAGGACTTACAAGCTTTTCGGAGTCCGCGATGATGTGAGAATCGAAAAAGCCAACGATAATCGCGGCAGCGAGCTCCTTGATATCGGTCGCAGTATCGAGAACTAGCTTAAAAAGCAAGACCAGGCTCTGCTTGTCGGTAAAGTTGCAGCCGATCGTTCCGTCCTCCTGCAACTGTCTTCTGAGAAGAGGCCCGTACCTCATAGCCTCCTTGAAATTCGGATCCTTAGAGAGCAGCAGCAGTGCTGCGTCCTCCTTGCATCTGTCATTGTTCAAGAACTCGAGACTTATTTTGCACAATTGCAGTCCGAAAATCTTGCGCTGATAGCAGGAGCCTATTTCGAAGCAATCCAGCTGAAACTCGTGCAGCCAAGCAAGGAATTCGATCGCGTATTTCGGATTCTTTGTCGCCGACGCAGTCTTGAGAAGATTGCTGAAAAAGATCCTGAAGTAGTTGAGAGTGCCCTGCCTGAGGTAGCCAGTGTCGACAGTCGCGTTGTAGAACAAGAAGTGCTTGATCGCTGCAACCGAAGCTGGCTCTGGCTCGTAGCAGTGCGCGGCGAAAGCGTTGAGCCGCACAAGCTCGTCCTCGTGCTCCAGGAGAACGAGCCCGTTGTACAGCTGGCTCTCGAGGCTGAACGGTATTCCATATTTCTTGCTGATGCGGAGAAGATGGGACTGGTAGAGGAGGCTCTGGCCGTCGTGCTCCCGACTGCAGCAATCCGAGAGGAACGCCAGGAGGTCTCGGTGTTTCTTCACCTCAGGCTCGAGCCAGCATTTGCAGAGTACTTGCAACGCGCTGTACTGCTTTCTGAAATAATTTCATCGTATCGTATGACGTATCGGTTATTATTCAAGCGAAAATCAATCGGTGTGCACTGCGCACACATCGCAACCAAGTACTATGTATATGTATATGTCTATACAGCTGCAAAATTAAACAACTTACTCGGCTTCCCACGTACTGACGTAGTTCCCCACATGTTCTCCAAACGTCGCTTTCCACAATTCCGCTGACAATTTATTGCTGATGATCGCGTAAACTTTCGTACTCGCATTGCATAAATGCTTGACAGTCAGACTGTTGAAAAGACTCGAGATGAACTTAGGCTCGGTCAGCAGATCTATCCTGTTCAGTGCGTGGCAGATTTCGCCCAAAATTGTGTACTTGGTAACGTGACACCACGATATTCTTTCAACGCAGCTGTAAAATAGGTAGTCGAGAAAATCGCTATACTTCTGCTGCATTACGTGCAAGTAGAGCGAAAATATTCCTACAACATTGGCTTTGCAAATCGTATTATCCCAATTTGAGAATATCACTGCTTCCAGTCTTTTTTCCAGCGCTAGCGTATCGCCAGACCAAAAATACGTTTTCGACGTCCTCTGCATCCATCTCTGCAGAATTTTAAATGCAAAATACGTGTACCTCGTGTACCTAATACATTGCAAGTAAACTGTGTTGAAAATCCTATCATAAACTTCTTGAGAGTAATCAAAGTTATTTCCCAACTGCAGAAACCCATGGCATATCACTAACTGATACAGTTCGATGTTGTACACTGGGTATATCCTCTTACAATCAATGATTTGACTGTTTTCTATGTTGAAGTAGCTTAGAAGAATACTTTCTAATTCAGTTGGAGTATGCAAGACTCTTAGAAGTGAAAAATAAGCATGAGATGTCAGCAATACTGTCTCGTTTCCAATATTATTGTTAGTGCACAATAAATGCAGAAGATTTGATTTCAATGATTGCCAGTTTTCTCTATCCTTCTCCCTTATCTCGTTGCTATTTTTTCCAGACGATGAACCAATTATTTTCTGAAACAATTTCGCATATATTTAAAATTTTAACACCAAGAAAAAATTTCATTTTAAAATGCTTTTTGAACATTTTGAACATTATTGAACGTTATTTTTTTTCTTGGGCATGTGAGAATTTGATCTACTCTTAGAAAATTATTTTATGATAGTATAGACAACAGATTATAACTAATAGAAAAGAATGTATAGGCTAACCCTAAGTGATTCCAAATTTATTCCTTCGCTACTTTGAATGATACTTGATGTTGTCCTCTCTCTAATATGACTCTTCAATTCTTTGGTTTTTGTAGGTTGGTGAACAGGTTCCATTCTACTTTACTTGAATAAAAAATTTCTATAAAAAAGTAATTTGATCAAGTTTTCAAGCTTAATACTGTAAGATTTGGCATGTAAATCAACCAATTGATTTAATCTACCTAATAACCATTAATAATTTACCTTTAAAAAATTTCAAAGTGTTGCTTAGATCTTCTTAACACTAAATTGGCATATTGAAAGTGTTAATCCATAGTCATGCTTGGCCTTGAAGATGGAAATATATGAAATGATCTTCTTCGAGGTGTTAGATCTGAACTGCTTGGAGATTTACTTTCATCCTTAGTAAGAAGTCTGTAATGAGATAATGTCTTATATTTTCAAAAGAAATAGTATATTACACACTTAGAGAGGACAAAACTTGGACAGTCCATATCTTGTGTAAATTGACACCCGAGCCGAAGGCGATGGTGGCAAACACAAGATATGGGCTGTCCAAATTTCCTCCCGTGGGTTGTACATGATTTTACGAGTGAGATGTGACAATTCCCGCCGCTAGGTAAGTAAAAAATATTATGAAATTGTTGGTTTAGAACTGTACTATTGATTCACTAAATAAAAAGGGGAATCAAAAACACACATTTCAAAATGTTCATTAGCTAAAGCTGGTGCAATGTCATATATATTTTTTTATTCATTAGTTATTTATGAAAACCAATAACTAATATCTTACCTCTGCAAATGCTGGAATATTATGAAACGTAATTTTTGTTATTATGATAGGAAAGTGATATTAATAATAAAAAGATGCAGATTTTTATTTTAAAGCTTTTTATTAGAATTACTATTAAATAAATGCTTATCACCAATTATATTAATAACAAGAAACTTAAATTAGTATTTTCTTGGCTTCTGTGGAAACTCTGGAACATACCCTTCTTTCTCTAATCGTTCCTTGAACATCAAATATTCACGCTTCTTATCAAAATGTTTTACCTAAAAAAGTATACTACATGCTTTGGAAACAGTTATATTAAAATCATTAATCTATAATCTGATAAAAAACCATTCGTACCCATTGGGCTGGACAAAATTTTTCATATTCTTTCCTGAATGCATTGCAGGAGTCTTCAGATTTCTTTTCATCAAGGCAGTGCCAATACTGATCCCGATTCTGCCAACAATTCAGTCGATCCTCTTTATTTGGAAAAGACATTCTGTAACATTCAAAGTTATCAGAAAAATTAGACTATCGATATTTATTTAATGAAATAAAATCATTTAATAAATAAATAAATAGAAAATATGATAATGTCATCATTTTTCTTGTTTTATTTTACATTGAGCTATATGCTAAATATTACAGTTATGAATAATTTTCATGTTGCCTTTAGTTATGAAATACTTACCCGGACAATAATTTAAATTAAACACTGGTTGACAAAATGTTAAATAATAATCACATAATACTTTACACTCTTATAGTATGGAAGTAAAAAAATTTGATCTGATTAATGCATTTCCACAGCGCAAAACATTTATATAATTAAATTTAATAACTGTGAACAGTTTTAATTTAAAATAAAAAGGAGTCAGCCAGGAATAGTTTACAATTCACCAGGTAAGATACTTTCAATGAATCACTATTGCAACCAATGAGCCTGAGCTTGACATTCATACAAATTTTGACCAATCAAAATATACATAGATACTTGAACAACCTTGATTTAAAAATAGTTGAGAAATTCCAAGGAGCCAACATTTTATTTGTTTGAATAAATTGGAAAATATTAGAATATGTGGAGCAAATTTTTATTGAAATTTAACATTTGGATCGATTGAACTACAAAACAAAATTGAGCAATTTTAATAAATCTAATGGAATTTGTTATGAGATTGTATTTTAATTTGATTGAATGCAACATTATTATAAATCAATAGTTATACACATCATTAAAATATTTTATATTATTTAACTATTAAAACTTATTATCAATTAACCAGTTGAAAAAAATTTAATTCTATATGAGATAAAAAGTGATGTTCTATAATAAGATTTATTAAAAATAGACTTTACAATAGAGTTATCCAAAACAAATACATTACATAATAAAAATTTAACTGTTTTCAAACATTTTTTTGTTAATAAAATCAAAATCCCAGGGATAATCTAAGGATGTGTATATTTTGTTAAAAAAAAACATTCCAAGTTAAAGTACATTTGATTTTAGTTTTTTTTTTATATAAGTTAACTGTTTGGTTAGATATTGAATAAACACATAAAATATAATATTTCAATAAACAATTTAATAAGAAGCTAACATGTTAATGAACATTATGATTGTAATCTTGCTATATCTAATATTAAATTACGAACATTACTTTTGCAATTTAAGATTATTCTATTTTGATGTCTTGTCTACTATGATTGAGTATGTATGTATATCATATAACTATATATGTAGGTACATACTTGAATTTGCACACTTGGGTATAATTAATTAACATCAAGGTTAATCGAAGCAACTTTCATACAAATTAACAACAACAACAACTTGCGCATTTCGATGTAAAAATATTAATGCTTGTAAAAAATTCTGATATAAAAGTTTACCTATTGAAAGTTTACCTGTTGATTAAAAATAAGTTGATGGAATGTCAGTTGATGCAGCCGCTAAATATCTAATCCTCCCGATGTCAGTCTCGTAATGACTACCTCCTCTAGATCTAAATCAAAATCTATCAAAATTAATTAATCTCTTGAACATACTTCTTCGAAATGCGGTTTGCAAAATATATTTCAAGAAACAAAAATAATTAAGTAGGTATCAGCCTCCTCAAGCACAATGTGAAATGTGACTGAATGAGGCCTTGTAGGTTAGGTATGCTACCCACAAAAACAAAGACCACGTGACATTACAGAAATGGTCTCTCTTTGTGGCACGTTTGTAAACTTATTAGTACAATCCTATATCTATTATATATTTATTACAAACTACGATCACACATTATAACATAACATAACATAAAGACAAAATATATAGCTTTTCTTATATGTTCGAAAGTGAAGAAAAGTAAAGATATTGTTGGGGGGAGTATAATCAGTGAAGTTTTTCATTCAGACCGAGCTTAAGCTGCAGTAAGTACCTAATAAAGGAAATTTTGCACAGAACAAATTGCTCAAAGTAGGACAGAGCTTTTCGTCGGCCTGCTCGGAGATTCCGGCGACTTTGGATTCGTTAAAGGTAATTTATATAAAATTAAGCATTTTAAAAGTTTAAAGATATTGAATCGTTCTTTGTGTGATGGGAAAATACGAAAATTAAACTCGAAAAATCGAATTGGTATTCGCCTTGTCGAAGGCACACTAGCGCCAAATCACCAATGCGGCTAAATCAAATGAGGTGGCGAAAAATGGAATATACATAGTTAGAATGAATTGCATATTGCTTATTATAGCTCTTTAATTGCTCTTAAGCTCTTATGGGAGCATCCTAATTATTTATATTCCATTTTTCGCCACCTCATTTGATTTAGCATTGGTGATTTGGCGCTAGTGTGCCCTCGACAAGGCGAATAAGTAGAGCTACGGTGGCTCAGTGTTGGACTCGCAACTCGAAGGTCTCGGGTTCGAGCCCACCTCCCGCCGAAAAAGCCAGGCACCACTGAACATCTAATTTTCATGTGCCTATTCCAACCGTATGTTTGGTGGTTCGGATCCCACTTTTAAAGCTGTAGGTCCATTTAGTCGGGGTGGTGGCGTCCTCTGACTATCTGTAGGTTTCCGCCAAAAAAATAAAAATCACAAAATCAAACATGTAAGGTGGCACATCGGGTCTTAGCCTAGAGCAAGAGACCCACTGCCAATAAAATAGAAAGAAAGAAAGAAGGCGAATAAGTATAGCTATGATGAAGCGTGGCCGTGCGATCTGTAACGTAATAATATACGTCGCGCATCTTTACGCGCGAATATTTAAATAAATAATAATTTTTTAATATGAATTCGCAAAATATAAGCTTGGAAGTGAAATATTCGATTTATAAGCTATACGATTTTAGAAAATGCATTGAGTAAGCTGAAAGAATGAAGCTTTGTTTTACGTGATTCGGGACTCTGGAATTTAACTGCATTCCAAGTGTTTTTCCGGGGAGAGAGAGTACGCGTCGCAAAATGTGTTTTCTAGAATAAGCTAAGCGTTGTTAATAAAAAGGGAGCGAGGGAGGAGAGAAACGCAGGACTGCGAATGCAGTCTGTCTCCAGACGTGGAAATGAACGCACGGATTTTCTTGCGCGAGATTTTTTAAGTTTCATGCACTTTTAATGCGGCCTATTGTCGGTCTCAAGCCCGAGAAAACGCAGAGAGGACGTGTTATTAATTAATTTCTAATAATTAATTATTTTTAAAGTCACGTTACTCTTATTCTTATTATTCTTATTATTTGATGGCTGAGGGTTTGCAATAAACACCGATATGCCACAATGCAATTTTTATCAAGGTAGAATAATTGTAATTAAACTAATTAGGATATTTTGATTAAAAATAATTTCAATAGGTTTCAGCAGAAAAATTGTATGTGGATTAGTGTCAGGTAGTGTAGATGTAAAGGTCTATAGAGTATTGGAGGTTATGATTGCATTATATGTCTGAGGCGGGAAAGTTCAAATTGGTTTGTAGTTTAAATACGTATGTTGCATTTTTTAATTAAAAATTCTGTAAGAAGTTCAGCTGGTTTTTCATGCGGATTTTTTAGGTAGGATTCTAACGAGTTTATAGTGAGTGGTTTTTTATATTTTTGACTATATTTTTTTAATTTTTTGATAAATGAGAGTCTTTGATCGTTGTATAATGGACAGTGCCATGTGATATGGTTGATATCTTGATATGGATCCCCACATTGAGGACATTCAGGAGATTCTACCATATTTTTTCTAAAGAGGCTTGCTGCAGTAGAATAGTGGTTAGATCTAATTCTATTGATAGTTGTGATGTGTTCTCTAGTTTTGTTAATTTTTGCAAACCAAGGTTTGTTTTGGTTTTCTCTATAGAAGTTTGAGAAATAATAATTACCTTTATATTTGCTCTGATCTATGAGAATTTTATTATGTGTGGAATTAATATTTCTTTTAATGTTTTCTGTGAAATCAGAGAAATGCAAGTATATATTAAGATTAATACCATTTTCTATAGCGTCTTTTGCAAATGTATCAGCTGATTCATTCTGAGGTATACCCAAATGTGCTAGTACCCAGACTAGCGTAATATTTAAATTTTGAAGGGAGCATTGATTTAGTAGGCTTTTGATATCTAGAATTATATGTGATGTGTTTTTGTTTTTGATGGGGGAATATTATTTGATAGCTGTCAGAGTGCTAAGGGAATCAGAGAAGATGGTAGATGTGGGTATGTTGCAAGCTTGAAGGTATTTGATGGCCATGAGAATTGCAGTGGCTTCAGCTGTATAAATGGAAGCTTCATTTGTAATTTTAAATTTGATTGCATCTTCTCTGGAGGGAAAATATAATGCTAGGCCTGCGTATTCCGAGTTTGATTTTTTAGAGGCATCAGTAAAAATAGTAAAAGTGTTTGTAAGGGAGTGTTGATATATTTTATTAAAATCATCTGTGGGGTTGTTAGAATTTTTGATGATTGTACCGTGTTTTAGATCGATTTCGTTTATCGATGTTATGTCTTTATATTCATATTCATAGGGAAGTGGTATATTGTGAGTTTTTAATTTATTAGCAGTTAAGATAGTTAGTACTCTATAAGATTTAATAATTCTGAAAGTGGAGAAAGTTTTATATGTGTCCTTATTTTTTACCATTGAGTCTAGTAATTGTATTTTTTGAAGTATTAATGAGTCTTTGTGAGATATTAATTTCAAAATAAAGTTATCCGAGAGTTGTTGAAGTCTTAGGTCTATACTGGGGAGTTTAGCTTCTGCATGTAGTACATTTATAGGGGTGGAGTTTCTATAACCCAGTGAGAGACGGATAGCTTGATTTTGTATTTTATTGAGTTTATCGCGAAGAGATGAGTTGCGAACGTGTCCTAGAAATAAGCTATATTCGAATGTACCTCTGACTAGAGCTTTGTATACGTTTAATAAAACCTGTGGATGACCACCCCACCAAGTGCCTCTCAAAAACTTGATGATGTTAAGTAGTTTTGTCGCTTTTCCAATGATATATTTAGCATGTTCATTCCAAGTTAGTTGATAGTCCAGAATAATGCCTAAATATTTAACATTTTCAGAGGGAGGAATTTGGATACCATTGAATGTGAGTTTTTGGTGTGAAAAAGAGTTGTATGGAGATTTTGAGAATATGATGAAGTTAGTTTTTTCTGGAGAGATTTGTAGTGTCACGTTACTCAAATCGAAGTATGTACGTATTACACGTTCTTAGGACGAATAAACGAACGAACCTAGTTTTATTAGCATAATATGTTGTGACGTCGCGCAAAACCGATCACTTTGGGAGCACCATTTGTTGAAGCGGGAGTTTTACTGTTTAATTCGAACGAGCATTGAAATGCTCTCTCTAATCGCGAAAATAAATTAGGTTGGTGATATTAATAATAACACAAGGTGATTTAAGGTTAAACAAGTTTTTAGGATAACCTCCTAAAAACTTATGTATATTGTCAAGTAAAATCCTAACATCAAAGTAGCTGAGATTCTAAAGTTAAATCGACTCTCATGCTATAAGCTAACTCTACGAACTCGCGACTCTGACTGTTGCTCTCCGGAGCTGCGATGATGCTGCTGGGCCTCTTCTGCTGACGTTGAGGGCGTGACCTTGAGTAGAGGGACACATCTTGACGAATCGGAACGACTCCGCGCGGACTAACGAAATGCTACGAACGAATCGGTATCGATCAGCTGGTCTACGCGGTGGTGGAAAATCTATACAAAGGGCCTGACTGTATGACGCACTTCGCGTACATGTGTTGGCCACCCGAGCTCTCAGTCCTTAGTTTTTATAGCACATAAAAACCACGTGTCGCTCGCTAATACAATAGTACAGTTTTTGTCTTAAGCTTTCTACGAATTTCTATTTACCTAAACATAAATCTATACTTAAGATTTTGTGAACTCGAGACTCTATGGTTTCCTATTCTAAAGATTTATATTACCATTTGCCTAGCTTTGAGTGACCAAACAGAAATGCCTTTGTAATTTCTAATAATTCTATAATAATAGTTGTATATGTATTAAATACTAAATTTAAATATCGCGCTTTAATCATTATATCTAAAGTCACGTGCATGCGCAGCCCATCACAATGTATTAGCAAACGAATATGAAGTCTATATTCGTTGGTATTAGGTATGTGGCGCGAAAACGTATTATAATTATACCTACTGTGACGTAAGCCGAAATCACGTGGTCACGTACGTGATTAAACGCATTTGCGCGAAATTCAAAATTATGATTAAAGCTAGATAATATTTATTCATACATACTGGTTATATGCATTTTGTAAAATGATTCAAATAGAAAGTGAAAGCATTTCTGTTGTCGCTGGTCACTCAACACGTTAGAGTAAATATAAAGACTCGTAAAATAGGAAACCTCTCGAGCTTTCGAGAACTCGAGAGGGTACGTGATCGAATAGCTCGCGCAGAGCTTAAAACAAAAACGCTACTATTGTGCGGGTCTCGGAACTCAGTTTTTATAGTACATAAAAACTGAGGACCAAGACGACCGAGAGCTCGGGTGTGCAACACGTGTGCGTGGAGTGCGTCATCGTGTGCTCACCCGCTTTCCGAATTTCCACCACCAAGTAGGCCCAGCTGATCGACGCTGATTCGAGTTCTTAGTTCTTCAAGTCCGCGCGGAGTCGTTCCGATTCGTCAACGCTTCATCCCTCCACTCAAGGTCACGCCCTCAGCGCCAGCAACTGAGGCCCAGGGACCGTAATCCGTAAGCAGTTAGTGAGAGTGACAGTGAGATACTGCTTTGGTGAGAACAATGTCGATGAGATGAGATGAGAACAGTGTGTGTAAATTTAATAGGCGGCTCTCACTAACAGTCTCACAGTGCTATCATTCTCACCAAGGCAGTCTCACTCTCACTCTCACTAACTGCTTACGGAATACGGCCCCAGCAGCATTATCTCCGATCCGGAGAGAATCCGTCAGAGTCGCGAGTCCGTAGTTTTCAGATCAATTTAGCTTTAGAATCACTAGTATCTTGTAGTTAGGATTTTCGCTACAATATAGAATATAATAGTTTCAGGGGGTTGTCCTAAGACTTATTTAAACTAGAATACTTGATGTTATTATTTAAATCATCACCTTAACCATTTCGCGATTGCAGAGAACATCTCAATGCTCGTTCGAATAACCCGCGAGTTGTTTGTGTGTGCTCCCAAAATCATCTGTGAAAGTATAATGACCAAGTCGTTTCGCGAGTCGAAATATACAGTATGCCGCGAGATTCAAACATGAGAAATTCTTATAATAAGTACAAAACGTATACTCCGAATATTGTCACTCGAAAATCCTGCGTAGATCTAGATACAGTTATAAATTGCATGTATGTATTTGGAAAGAAGGAGGATCATAAAAGTAGCCTCAAAGGTTCAGGACTAATGACCGGGGAAATTCCCAGAGCCGTCGACCAGCTCGATCTATATGGAAGCGAGGGCCCAACAGCTTCAAACGGTGGGGGCGACACCAACGAATCTGCTACCTGGACGAAGCCGAGGGTCACGAGCCATGTCTGCAACGAGAGTCAGAATCCGCCAGTCGCACAGTCGAATGGGATTTAAATTAGAGTTTTTAGACAAAGTGAAGTTTTGAGTACAATATATATATATATATATATATATATATATATATATATATATATAAGTCAGGAGGTTATCCGAAGCTCTTTCTCTACCCTAAAATTTCTGTGTATTTTATTCAAGTTTTATAAGCAATTCGCGAATGAGAGAGCATTTGTATGCTCGTTCGATTATTCAAAGATCCCGCTCCGTGTAGTCATATTCGCGTTCTCAAGTCGCTAACCCAGTCAAAATACGCAATATCACACATCATCATCGTTTGCACGACGTCACAATACATCAGAGCTCTCTCTCTCTCTCTCGCTCTCGCTCTCGCTCTCTCGCTCACCCCTCTATTATAAGCTATCTCTCTCCACCCAGGTCTCATCACTCATTATAGGCGCGAATAACTTCGGGGCGGTGAAAATGAGGTAGAGTAGGGGGGCAGTCAGAAACTCAGAAAATTCAATATGGTGTCCGCCGTACGACGGCCAACGGTTTGCCAGGTCGGACGTCTGACATTATTCCTGAGGATGATCGTCTGAGAGCGAGCGCTGCGGAGTCCCGTAGAAAATAGTCGTCAATTATGAAAACACGGTTAAAGCCCAGGCGTTGGCCCTGAAAACTCTTGGATACCTTTTTTATTTCTCTTTATCTCTCTTTCTCACATCTTTTTTATTTGACTGTTCTTTTTGTCGTTCGTTTTTCCGAGTCGAGCCGGTATTAGTCGACAGTGCTGCGTATTGTTCGACTGCTGACTGATTGCTTCTTGCTTTTTGAAGATTGTGCAGCTGACGAGAAAATAAATCTGAGGAGACATGGAGAGGAGTACTACCTTAAGCCAAAGTGTGGAGTCACTCAATTCAGAGCCCATCTCGAGTAAGCCCGTTAAGATCAAACAGGACTGCTGTGATACGGAGTTGGTGGCCAAGGATATCAAATCTCGTCTGAGTCTTGTGAACATCGAGCACTGCGATAGAAAGCAAACTCAGAGCAATGGACTTTGTCAGATGAATGGGACCTGCGAACCTGATGTCAGTGCCGACCTACAGACCAAGACTCTGGAAACTAGTCATGTTAATCAACAATCAGGTGAATTGACGCTCAATTATTCTCTTCTCAGAATCTGGTTTATATCCTTTTCACTGGCTATTATCGTTTTCTTTTAGATAAGGAAGAGGGAACTTCTCAGACAAGAAGAGACAGTGGTATCGATTATGTTAGCTATACAAGTGAACTGCAGATGCCAGATATTATGAAATTAATACAGAAAGACTTGAGTGAACCGTACTCCATATACACATACAGATACTTTATTCACAACTGGCCAAAGTTGTGTTTTTTGGTAAGAGCAAACAAGAATATTTTATTATTTTTTTAACTTCAATTTTACAAAACGATATCGATTAAAACATCTACTAATAACATTTGTGTGCAGGCAATGGATGGAAAAGAATGCGTAGGTGCTATAGTATGTAAGCTGGACATACACAGAAAAGTGACAAAGAGAGGATACATAGCGATGCTGGCTGTGGACATAAAGTATCGAAAACGAAGAATTGGCTCAAATCTAGTGAGGCAAGCAATCCAGGTGATGATTGAAGATGATGCGGATGAAGTTGTGCTTGAGACTGAAATCACCAACCACTCAGCTTTGCGACTTTATGAGAACCTTGGCTTTGTGCGTGACAAACGATTATTTCGCTACTACCTGAATGGTGTCGATGCTCTGAGACTTAAGCTGTGGCTTAGATGAAATTGGTTTGTGTGTTGGTGCTAATAGGAACTTAAAAATAATAAACGATGCAACAAAGACAATTGTGTTGATATTTAATTAATAAGCAAGGTGGAGCAAATGGTTGCATCTTCACATTACAGGTACTTGGTGGTTACTGATTGAGATAATCTTTTTAATATTTTTGAAGAAAGTTTTACCTCTTTGATTATAATGTGACATCATGAACCGAGCGTTTCATTTGCGTCCTTTGTTTTATTATCATAATTATCATATTTTTTCTCTATACAAAAACGCAACTAGAGAGTTTGTTTGACAGTTTTCAATTTAAAACAATATTTTGTAGTGTGGCTATTGAGAGATTTGATAATAATACTACCAAATATAAATCGCTAGACGATCACATGCGCATGTGTAAACTCTCCTTTTTCCAAACAAAACATGTTCAATTGGATGTTGAAATTTAAGGCTGACTTCTCGATGTCAGTCATACACGTTTTAGTGACAGTGTATGTTCTGATGTGATCAAATTCAAAGGGGAAAATAAGATGGTGCAGATCATAAAATGAACGTTATAAATTAATAATGAAAATTTCAAATAGACATCTAAAGTGATAAAAAAAATTGTCCGATATTTATCATATACTATATGAAGAGGCGATAAGATTTAATTTAAAGGGAGATATTATGATTTGTGAAATCGAGAAATTACGCATCGCACTATAATATATTAGGTATGCATCAAAAGCAGCCAAGAATTTATTGGAACTTGCATTGTCTGTCTGTCACAATTTGTATAAAAAATATACAACATGGATACAAGATGAATCACAATTTAAATCTTAATAAAAAATGTAAGAAATGTTAATACATAAAATAAATGTTTTTACAGCATAAACTCGTAATAAGGTAGTATAAATACTAATACTACAATACTGTACCATAGTTCCCACATTTATAATGTATTATTGAACATAATATTAGTTTTAAAATCTGTTCTTTAACAATACCTAATATGAATAAAAAGAGTGTAAAAGTGCTACAATAATGAAATCATACTTCGCGATTGCACAAAGTAAATACGAAAACATAATTTTGATTATTTTACATTAATGTTCCAATTTTTTTCAAGTGTGCACATATTTTTATAATCTATGTATATATGCGTTTATACGCGCATATATAACATGGACTCAGGAACAGATTCGAATTGGGGAGGGAGGGGGAAGGGTAGGAGTAAGTATAGCACACACTTATACTTATATAATATGTATAGGGATGAATTTAAAAAAGCTCGCGAGCTTATAGCGAGTATATACCTATCAGGAACGCGCCTACCGAGCAATCAAATATAGGTATAATTTCAGAAACGCGCGCCTGCGCAGTGTTCGCGTCTCTTATACGCTATAAAAATTCAGTATAAGTAAGTACCTATATAGGCAGGTCCGGATCTACTGGATCTAGGGTGCTCGGCTCGGACTGGCATTGGCCATTGGCAATTTGGCAATGTCTGCACTTCATGCACTTTCACCCCCGTGATCTAAGAAATTCATTTTTCTTAGATCATGCGTTCGTCTGTTATCGTAGATAGAAGGAATCGTAATTTCTGAACGAGACATCGACGCACTACATAACTCTGCTGGAGACACACAGATCAACATTGAGATTGGACTCGACGTGAAAGGTACGCTGTTTTAACACTACAACGCAGTGTGTTTATATTATTTTAGCGCAATAAGTGACACATCGTTGACCAGCACGTAAATATTGCTTATTACGGAGACAAAGACCTTCGGCAAGTTTTTTTTTTTTTATTATTACCTTTTAAATATTAGCAAAAAGTGCTGGAGCTTTTGAATGAACATGCACACTTATATGCAAATTGATCTATTATTGCTGTGGCAGTCAGGACCATTATTGTTTTTTAATTTAACTTATTGCATTTCAGTAACTTGAATAATAATAAAATGTCTGAAGACGAAGATACAACTATTTTGCTCAATAACGCAAGTCGTACAACAGAACCTCCAGCAATTAAACCACCACTCAAAGAATATGAGTACATCCCCCCAAAAAAGCTTAGGAAACCAATACCCAGACATACTGAGAATCTAACACCATTGACTACCGAGAACCAAAATGTTCTGGTCTCTATTGTTGCTGCACTGGCTGGAGTTTCTTTTGGCTACGACATGGGTATTAGTAGGCAGATTGCACCTTTGGTCAAGGGGGAATTTGGACTTGACTGCAACGAGGAAAACATGATTGTTAATGTGTGGTTTGTTGGATGTTTACTGGGTGCAGTATTTGGGGGTGAGTTAATTTTTAATAAAAATGTTGTATTTTGTTAATAATTAAGTACACTATTATCAGACAAATCTTGATATATTTAACATAATTACAGGTATTAAAATTGATACATGTGGACGTCGTTGGACTATGATATCTTCTCTTGTATTTTTAACATTTGGTTCCATGCTATCAGCTTTGGCAAATCACTATATACTGTTTCTAGTAGCAAGAATAATTTGTGGCTATTCAGGCACAGTATCCGCCATGGCGCATTGTATTTATATGGCCGAGGTTTCCACCTTTAGTAAACGAGGATGCAACATAACTCTGCACCAATTGGGTGCTGCAGCTGGTCTTCTTTTTGCTGTGATAGCAGTAGCAAACAAAAGTCCAGATTATCAGTGGCGCTTTGCTATAGGTGTTACTGCAGTACCTGCGCTTATAACTTGCATTATTACCATCATATTTCTTCAAAGGTCCCCATCTTTTATGTTACTAAAAAGAGTAGCAAATGTTCCTAGAGTACCAGTGAATAATTCTTGGTGTTATGTATTTGAAACTCTTGTAGTTATGATGATTATGCTTGCTCTTAGGCAAGGAACTGGAAGACAACAAGTTTTATACTATGCTCCAAGATTGTTTGCGCTTTTGGGAATATGTTCAAGTGAGTCATTGAATTAATTAACAAATGCTGCGGAAATTTTTAAAAATTCAAATCTTGTACAAGTTTTATAATGATGTTTTCAGACATAGCAAAAGTTACATCCATGATAGCCCTGGGAGTTGTTAGAGTTTTTAGCACTATACTCTGTTTGATTGTTGTGGAAAGATGTGGACGCCGAACTGCTCTTATAACTTCAGCCACAATTTGCATGACATCGGTCTCCCTCTTGTCTTTGCTAGCAACATTGGATAGAGGTGAGGAATTGTTGAACTTTCCAAATGAACCATGCAGGTTAGTCACAACAAACACCATGGGAAATGAATTTTTGAATAAGATGAAATCTATCTCCCCAACTGGCTCACCACCACCGTTTCCACTATTACCTACTCCATTGGCCATTACTGCGCCAAATACAGAAACTTGGACTCAAGTAAAAGCGTCGTGTGAGGTAAAAGAAAAAATGTTTATTTTGTGGTTTTTTATTCAAATTATTCATATACTGTTTATTCCTTAGGCACAGAATATCATCACAACTGATGGTCTTACAGGGGGATTAAAAATTTTAGCTGTTATAACGTTACTTGTATTTGAATCAGCTTATGCCTTGGGTCTTGGACCAGTACCTTTATTGACTCTCAGTGAAGTTTTTCCAGCAGCAATAAGAGGAAAATGTGTTGGATTTTCTGTGATTGTTTTATGGCTTGTTCATATATTACTTTCTGAATCCATTGGAAGAATGACAAGTAAGTTCCAATATCTTAAAAAAATTAACTTTTAAAAAAGTAAAAGGTTAGGCGAGTTTGATCTATTCTGTAACGAAATCGCAGATAAAAAAGAACTGAGATCAATCAAACAAAGTCAAGTTTATTATATTTAGTCACAATGAAGCAACAAAATTTTTGTTTTTCAATGAAGGGCTTACTTAACTTAAAGTTAAGTTATATATATATAATGATCAATTAGGAACAACTCTCAAAATACTTACTACGTAACTTGCCAAGCCCGTTTCATTTTGTTTATTGATAAACAACTAAAATTTTCTTTTTATGTATTAGAACGCCATAATAACACCGTAAGTATACAATGAAACGGGCATGGCAACTTACATAGTAAGTATTTTGAGAGTTGTTCCTGATTGATCATTATATATATATATATACTAGTGGGGCTTTGCCCTCCTGCTCGCTCCGTTCGCCAACCCCCCATTTCAGTTTCTGTTTTATTTTTATTTTAAACTTATATTCTATATAAAATTTATAGATTATAAAAAAAGATTAAATATTTGTCCAAATTAAGAAAATAAAAAGAAAATTCGTTACTGGAAGTAAAAGTACTGTTTAACATCTACTGTTAATGGCATTTTAAAAAGTTGTTTATTTAGAGCTTCAGAAATTTATCATTTCAATTTATATATAATTTAAAATTAATTTAATTCTTCTGGTCGTATCTATTGCCTCTAAATCTTTTTGCCAGACAAAATTATTGACTTCACACAATTTACTATATTGTGTAAACAAAGATCCATCGAAGAAAAATATAATTTATTTACATAAGTTTAAAAAGATTCGTTTATTATTAAACTATTTTTTACTTATGTATTTTTATTTGTTGCTTTAAAAATGAATAATATGAGGCAAAATAGTATATTGTGTACCAAGGGCGTAAAGTGGGCTTTTTTAGGCCGAGTGTGGAGTTTGCGAGTCAAGGCGAGTTAGCCCGAGCCGAAGGCGAGGGCGTTTACGAGCCGCAGACGAGTACTGCAACCACACGAGGCCAAAAAGCCCATTTAGCCCTTGGTACACACCATATTTTTTGTAACGCAAGTACAGATTTTTGCGTTTTTTTTTTAGATATTGAGTGCGACTGATGCAACTTTTTTCAGAATCGGCGACCACACTCGAGAAGCGGGCGTTTTTCAATTTTTTTTGCCCGCCGGTCGGAAAAAAGTTACTTTAGTCCCGCTTAATAGGTCAGAAAAACGCGAAAATCGTGCTTGTGTTACAAAAACGTATTACAGTGTTGATACTGCAAACTATCAAGGTGTTGATAAATCTGACGATAATATTTACATAAATTTTCCGATCGAAATATTAAATAGCATTCGCAAAGGATTGCCACCTCATGAACTTAATTTAAAAATTGGAGCTATTATTATGTTAATAAGAAACTTGAGTATAACAGACGGTTTGTGTAATGGCACACGATTAAAAGTTACCAAATTATTCAAGTATAACATTGAAGCTGAAATTATAACTGGGGAAAAAATTGGAAATAAAGTTTTCATGCCTAGAATTACTTTAAATACCGGAAATTTATCTTCATTGCCAATTATTTTATACAGAAAACAATTTCCTTTAGTCTTAGCGTTTGCTATGACTATTATTAAATCTCAAGGCAAAGTTTCAATAATGTAGGAATATACTTAAAAAACCGTTATTTTCTCATGGTACAATTGTATGTATCATTATCTAGATGCAAAGATCCTAATCGATTGTTTATTCAAAATGAAAGTGAAAACAATTCAGATATAGAAAATATAGTTTGGAATGAAATTTTTTATTAGAAGTCATACTTGAATCGCACGAATACATACCTACACACACACACACACACACACACACACACACACAGATATATATATATATATATATAGTTGGATACACTTATTAATGTAAAATATAATTCAAGCAGATTGTTAATGCGACCATATTTGACTATTTAACATAGTAAAAATATGACGGTCTCAAGCCCGATAACGCAGAGAACATTCTGAGAGCATTATGNTGATCAATTAGGAACAACTCTCAAAATACTTACTACGTAACTTGCCAAGCCCGTTTCATTTTGTTTATTGATAAACAACTAAAATTTTCTTTTTATGTATTAGAACGCCATAATAACACCGTAAGTATACAATGAAACGGGCATGGCAAGTTACGTAGTAAGTATTTTGAGAGTTGTTCCTAATTGATCATTATATATATATAACTTAACTTTAAGTTAAGTAAGCCCTTCATTGAAAAACAAAAATTTTGTTGCTTCATTGTGACTAAATATAATAAACTTGACTTTGTTTGATTGATCTCAGTTCTTTTTTATCTGCGATTTCGTTACAGCATAGATCAAACTCGCCTAACCTTTTACTTTTTTAAAAGTTAATTTTTTGAAGAGATTTCAGTCCTTTTTAGTTATTTTTTTTGGAGTATTTTATATTTGTCCTAAAAATAAGATATATAAGCATCTTTAACGAACATGGCTTTTCTGAAACATTTTTATCAATAACATGAAATCACTGATTGTTCTGATATATACCAGCCTCGAATGATTTCTACATCTAGATACTAATAAAAACTACGGTGCGAACTACCTAGACCTCGTCATCGGCTACCCTGGCTACCTAATTACTGTTACTGATCCGGAACCTGTCCGGAACGCAGAGTATGCACCGGCAACATAATATATGAGAAAGCAATCCCTAAATGACTCTTGGACGTATGTGGGTAAGTTCACGGTCCTTTCACTTTCAGATCAGCTGATTTCATGATAATGTAGAAGGAAAAACGTTGAAACATTTCGTTTCGTTTTATATAATCTAATTAATATGCTCGTTATTGATTGATATTGTATGTACATGTATAGTCACTTTCTGCAGTCAATTTCACGGTCCTACCACATTTTGGGCTGAAATAGTACATTACGATACGAGTGCGCAAAGTAGGTCGTTCCCGCACTCGCTTCGCTCGTGCGGGATGACCTACGCGCGCACGAGTATCGTATACTACTTTTCCTACTGATGTGCCCAATGTTCAATTTTGCAGACGCATACGCGTGAAAAGTGTCACTATCCCAGACGCTAAGAAGAGCATGGGTGAAAGCAGCCGAGCGTGCGGGGAAGTAGCTGAGCGTGCAGGGGAAGTCAAACTAGTGTGCGCACATGTGCGAGCGGGTTTGTGCACGAGCGAAGCGAGTGACACAAAGGAGCCGCGCATGCACGCACACTCGTTTTACATTCCCGCACGCTCAACTCCATTCCCGCACGCTCAGCTACATTCCCGCACGCTCATCTCAGCGTGTGGGAAAGTGACACTTTGCACATGCATTTGCGTTCGCAAAATCGAATTTTGCGCACGTAAGTAGGAAAAAAAACGTGTTTTCAGCATTTTTGGATTATATACTCACGTATTATAAAAATAAGCAGCTTTTTCACTAATATTTTTGTTGGAAATCATAGTTTAGCTCAGAAAACAAGCTAATAAGTCAAACAAACTTACTAACAGTAATGATAAGCATTTTTTTTGTATAATGAAAAATCTGAACATCAATATAGAAGTAAATATGATTATTATGTCGCACGGGCGCCGCGGCTTCGTCTGTTTCTCAAACTCGCCTTCGTGGCGCTACCGCGCCACTTGATAACTTGAGATACAATCATAAAACTTGCTTATGCTAATAAAAATGTTTTATGTTTCCAGGAGCAATGACACTGGCTGGCACATACTTATTTTACAGTTTTATGTGCCTTATAGCAATACTGTACGTTTTTTTAATTTATCCTGAAACAAAGGGAAAATCGTTAAACCGTATTGCACAAGAATTACGGAAAATACCTTTAGCTACTCGCATATGTAATAATATGCGAAGTTTGCCCGCGATTTGCCATATAGAATGGATCATCAAATTTGGCGAGAAAGCCAATCAAAGTACGCCGATATGAAGGTCGTGTGACCTTGAATCTCTTCAAACAGAGGCCTGCGATGAAGATGATAGATGCGCATTTCTGCATGCTATTCAAGCAATCAGCTCTAGAGTGATCAGTATTTTATACTTTTTTATTCAGTCGCTCGAAATAGTCATGACAAATCTATTTCTTGCATGCCATTCAAAGTTTTCAAAAACTTAATCAAAATGTTTTATGTTAAAATTTATTTTTACATGCTTGGGCAACACTCTCTAAATTAAAAATGTATTATGTGCAAAACCTGGAATGTAACTAATGCTTAAGCCTATTATCTGCCATTGATTTTATAAAGTACAATACCCTATATACCCTTGTACAGATGGTACCACAGTAATATCAGACATAAGTCATGTATACTTGTCTGTACAATTAAAAAATGTGTTGCAATAATTATACACGATTCGTTAACAATTATGATACACACAACGTTTTCTATAACAGCAATATTTAAAATTTATATTAGTGGCAATTATTTGACAAAGATTAACTTCATCGAAATGAACACTTCAACTTAACAATATGAAAAATATGTAAATTTTTATAATTGGACAATCTAATAAATGGAATTTTAAATTCCGTTTTATTCTTATTGTCCATTATGTCATTATGGATAATACTGTCTGATACAAACGTATGCAATCTGACTTTTCTATGGCAAGTTATTTTTGTCTAAATCTAAAACTTTATAATAAGAATATAAAGTTAAGCATTAAGTAAATCATTCAGATAGAACAATGAAAGCTGTTGCATTTTAAGTTGCATAAATTAATAACGATGACATGTTATGATAATGAATATATTTAATGTTGGTATTAAGTCTCATTAAGAAACAAACATTTTTTTCAAATTGATGTTGGATCTCAGTAGATGAATATAGAACTTGAAAATTTTGTAAATAGATATTTTAAAAATTGACTATTTAAAAAAATTTACAATATTTTGATATGATTTTTCTTTTAGATTTTTTTTGTATTATAGTTTTATAAATATATTTACTAGTCATTAATCTTAGTTTCAATAACATTACAAAAATACTATAAACATACTGTTAGTGTTACTATGTAAGATAAGCTAAAAAAAAAGACAAAAATTTAAGATAAATATCATGTTATTTATAGTTTTTAATCTTCCGTGAAAACAAAGGTTCATCTTCTATACTGCCTAAATTACTAATGTACTCCATTTTTAAATAGAATAGGTGAACTTGAAATCACTACTTGCATTAGTATTGTATCATAAGCAGGATTTTTTAGATTTGAAGCTTTAGACTTTTTAAACATCTTTTGTCAAGTTAATTTCAATTATTTATAATTTACCCTTTTGTAAGAATAGTTTAAACTAATATATCAAATCCTAATGCGAATTAAGTAATTATAATTACTCAAAAAAATATGCATTAGTATTATTATAAATGTAATTAGCAAAATTATATAATATACGAATCATACTAAAGTTCATTGAGAATAACAAAGTTGTATTTCTAAAATTTTAGCAATATGACTATTTTTAAAGAAACAGAAATGTTTCATAGACTAAGAAAATAGATTAAATAGACATTATTTCTTTATGGTTTACAGGATAGTTATCGGAAAAAATATGTCTGGAATTATTTGTACACTTTAAATAATTATTTCACTAATAAACTATTCAATTTATACAAATCACGTCGTATTTAATGTCGTAAATTCCGCTTTTTTTATCTATACTTAGTTAGTAGCTTAATCAATATATAAATAAGAATAAAGAATAAATAAAAAACATTAATTTATAAAAAATTGATTTATTGATAAAAAATATACATTAAAATGTTTGTAATTTATTCTGTAGCATGATTATGATGATTTAAAACTTAAAAAATAATGTTTATCGATTGTTCAAACGATGTGTACTCAATTTATGGAAGTGTACATAGTTGTACGTCGAATTACGCATTACATGGTTATAAATGAACAATTTTATTCGAACTCAATATACAATAGTATTCTATTTACAAAGCATACAAAAGCATATTCAAACATTTCATTAACTGGCCATAAGATCATTAAAGCAAGAAAAATTAACAATATATCTTGAACTAACAATTTTAGGCAGTTGCCTAAAATAAAATTACAAGATTTTAATACGAAAATTGTCTCTAAATTCTCTGTGAACTTTTTTTCAATAGGCGTAAAAACATAATTTTGAGTATGATAATCAATTTAACATTCAAATTATAATATGTTATATATAAATGTATTGTAATAAATTAACGATTCCATACAGTTCTAAAATTACTTATTTTGCAAATTTAGTAATAGTAATAGAATCTTCTGATAAATAGTACCAAGTCACAAAACCACGGAAAAATAAACTATTTTAGTTGCTTAATATTAAAGTTTATACACGTAAAAGGCATCGAGTAATCACAACCGACATAAATGGAAGACCTTGTGATTCATAGTGGATATTTTTTGTAATGAAAATTGTGATACAAATATAATACAAGTTTTCTATCTGTAATTTACAATATACATGAAAATGACGAAAACATTTGTCAAACAAGAGTCGATTCAAGAAGCGCTTAAGTAACAAGGGTTTTCAGGTTTTAAAATGCTTTTAAAAATAGTAAGGATCACATAAAAAGCGTGATCGTAAATGCATTAAAATAAAAATGTCTATGTCTCACATATAATTTCACGAAATATTTGCGTTCTAAAATAAAGATTTAATAACTACAAGGAACTTTTCGAACATTGAAAGCAATAATATATTGTATACCAAGAAGAAATAGACTTTCTTCACCTGCCTGCAAGTTTCCAGCATAAATGAATGATAAGCATAATGTAAAAAATATTTTTCCATCATAATTTATGCAGTTCACAGCTTATAATCACTTATTTTTTCATTCATACATAAGGCGAATAGAAAGTAGGCATGCACTCACCATCAAAATTCAAAATTTTATTATTTCAGAAATTTTTTAAAAAGTTTTAAAAAGTTTTGATGAACGGGTGAAGTAATGGAGCTATTACTTTACAGTTTTATGAAACACGCTTGAAATGGGCATCTTGCTGTTTACAAAGGGACAATTCATATACGTGTTAAATAAAAATGATATTGCGCTACAACCTACAAAATTGATTGCAATATTTGATCCCAATCTAGTCGGTTGATTTTATAAATATTTTCTATAATTTTGGATAAATTGTGCAGATGTGAAAAATTATTGATTTTTAGAAATGTCATAATGTTTAAAATAATCAAATAATTGATAATGCGAAAAGAATGAATAGTCTGTTAAAATAAAAAAAAGAAAAGAACATTCAATCTACATACATACTCCTTAAAAAAGACAGTCCCCGCAGTAAGCTCTCAGATGCGATTGCTTACCAGCACAGATTTAATGAGCTTTAGGTATGATTTTAGCATTAGGACTGAAAGTTCTCTTTTTCCCCCAGCCTTGAAATCTAGGCGGCGATAATACTTGCTTCAAAAAAACGCTTCTCCTTTCTCTCAAAGTATCTGTTTGTTTATCTGTAGATTCCAGTACTGATGCTGCTTCACCTGTAAGATTTTCTTTATCATAATTAATGGACGAATCGAAGGCGGCGGGATCATTGAAAATTACAGAAATTCGTTTGTTTAAAGAACCAAGTTGCGGCTTGCTCGAGAATATTTTGTTGTTTGGTGAGGTTGGCGTGACCACACAGACAATCTGATCACTACTAGATTTGGGCTCAAAACGTTCGCGTAACAAGGAAAATTTTCGCCTCGGTCGGTTGATCGTGCTTAGTCGCTTCTCCAAGCGACAAGTCGAAGCTGAATTTGAAAGTTCTACTGGAATACTACTCTTAGCTGAGGAAGAATCGGACTTTTCTGAAGTGGTATCCATCGAATCTTTGTGGATTATCTCATTTTTTAGTAGAAAAGCTACTTTTTTGCGATTTGTATTGTCAGTTTTTTCGTCAATTTCCAAAATTTTGATATCTTTGCTTTTGACAAGTGCTGAAGTGAGGGGTATTATTGATGACGCTTCTGTTGTGACCGACCTAAAGACTTCTGATTCTTTATGATCTTCACTGCTGCATTTCTGTAAATCAAAATTCCTCGGTTAAACAAATATCACAAGCTTGTTTGAAATATAATATGTGAAGTATAGACTCGCAAAATCAAAAGTTCTGAGTCCTCACCTGAGCACCAAGAGCATTCATATCGACATAAACGTTATCCTCTTCCAATAAACTTCCATTCTCGCAAGTTTGCGCTTCAGTTTTAGGTCCTAATATCGGCGAGTCTGAGAGTATAGCATTGATCAATGGCGTCGTACCAATAGAATCCTTCAAACAATAATTAGTCACCTCTCTCAAGATACTTAATTTATCATTACTTTTTTCCGAAATAAAAGTACTGGTCCGAGGCTCGGCATAACTCAGAGTAACATTACTGTAGTCGTTACGAAATAGAACTTTCGTAAGATGGGCCCGCTTCACGAGTATCTTCTGTTCTAGGTCTTCCCACTGTGACTCGGTACGATGGTAGACATGCCGCGGTGAATTCTCTGCGGTGCATTTACGGATTTCGTCAATGGTCGCGACGAGCGAGCTTACCGAATAAGAGGGTTTCTTCACATTCATATGAAGTTCTGGAAAGCTACCAGTATTCGAGTCTTCACGCTCCTCGACTATTGTGTCCAGCGCTAACATCCCGCCTTTCTCGTCAATTACGATAGGTTTCGCCGAAAAAAGGCTGGACTCGTCCTGCTAATTATAAATTGGAAAGTCATACTATCACAGTTATTTGTAATAGTATCATTATAAAAAAATCGAAAATATGTTTACCGTTGTGTCGTCAATCGACTCAGAAGTCGTAGTAGTGTTCGTAGAAACTTCCTCATTTGGCGCTTTATTACTAATCGATTCCCAGTCCACCAGATCATAAATAAGAGTATCCAGGTAATCGTCTTGTCTGGAGCGTTTCATGAGCTTTCTCAGAGGTTGACTGACGTAAGTTGCATCAGAGAAGTCCGAACTAAGGGTTGTCCCTGTTGCGGTACTCGTCAAGGTATCCCTGCGTCTATCCCTAACAACACTGTCGTCGTGTATATATGTCTCAATGTCTGTGTAACCCTTCCAGCTACGGATGCACCAAGGTGGTCGAGCCACTCCCAATGGACACAGGTTTTCATAGTCGTGGATAGACGTTACGTGGCTCATAGTTTCTTCTTCTTGCTTTTGCGACAGTTCATCTTTTTCTGAAAGCTTGTTAAAATAAAATTAATTAATTAAAATCTCATTATGTATTTAATCGAAACATCAGAATATATCAATCTTTTTTTTACCTGATTGGTTAAAAGCGTCTCACCGTTCTCCGATATAACTGGAGTATTGAGTCTGCCGCGTATGAGTATATTCTCAGGTATCATGACTTCGCAAATGTTGCCAGTTACAAGATTCTTAATCGGTAGAGCATCGAGGATTCCACTATCGATACTTCTATCCGGATCGATGTTTAGAGAAATTCCCGAGTTAGATTTTAATTTGTCAACAGAAGTAAAGTTCTTTTCTACGTAGTTGTCCTCATCAGTGACGAGCTCAAGTCCAAGTTGCGTTAGAGAACAGATGCCGCGTCGTTTTTGAGATAGTTGTGGATCCACATCAATATTACACTGACAAAAAAAAAATAATAATCCTTATGACCGTGAAATGTTAAATTGCCTATAATTAAAAATAATAATAAACTTACATCATCGTTTGTTTTTAAATCAAGCTCGACTTCCGAGCAGATTCCACGGCGCTTCTGTCGATGCAGATTATCTGTACTGGAAGCATTAATTTGACCCGACGTGTCGATCTCCATATCAACATGACAAGACTCCTCAACATTTTTTTCCAAATTAAAAATTGACTGTCCTTCAACTTTATCTATTGAAACATCGACATTAGTAAGCTTGCTATCCTCCACAAATACTTGTACAGTTACATTAGTCTCATCGTTCTTTATAAAACTAGTATTAACTATTCCTTTTTCCAAAGATTCGCCGTTTTGGACAATATTCGTTAATAGCGATTTTTTGTCCGCTGTTACGTCCTGGCTTATGTTCTCCATAGATTCATTATTTGCAGCTTGGTTATTCCACTTTCTTATTGGGGATTTATTACTAGTAATACTCTTGGTCAAAGTAGCTTCTATGGATAATTCTGGATCAATTTTTAGGTGCGTACAAAGCTTGATAGTCTTAACATTCTGGAACATGCAGAAGTGAATAATCATGCTGACAGCACCGACAAATGAGCCACCAAGTATCAAGACCGTCGAAACTATAAGGACGTTTGTCTGGAAGAGATCTTTGAAAAAGACGAGGTAAACTGCATAGAATATTGCATTCTGGACTATCATTATTGAGTAGAAAATGCAAACGTGGTAGCGCACTTGCTTGTCGCTCAGTCGAAGAAAGTCGAAAAAGTAGACTGCACCAATGAGGCATTTGTAGACGAGTTCCTCAACTGCTGTTAAACAAAAGTTTGTTGTTTGCTGTATTATCCATACCGTCATTCCTAATGCATGGATTCCTAAAAAAATAAAATATTTGACACATATTTTTAATAACGTTTTTTAAGGAAATATCCTCTGTAAAAAATATAGATTTACCAAAGATGACAAGAATCCAAGCTTTAAAGCACATGGCAGCAAGAACTAAAGCAGCAATCCTGGATGCAAGCATGCCTCCTCTCCAGAAGCCTTGTATCATCATAGATGACCAAGTATAATGAGACTTATCCTGATTTGTTCTGTTTATCAGCAAAGCATATGCAGTTAAGCCCCATGTGAGCGAACAAAGGGATGCTATCACAGATGCACCTACAAAATCACGGGATTATTAATGAAAATTATTAATTTTTTGTCCGTGCCATTTTTTATGTGCACATTTTAAGAAAAAATGTACTAAAATATTTGATTCTTGAGAAAGGACAAAACATTTTGCTTTATCAGTTTTCAGTAAAAAATATCTTAAAAATATTAATACAGCTATAAATATTTAATAATGTGTGTGTGTGTGTGTGTGTGTGTGTGTATACGCACACACACGCACACATGCACGCAGGTACACACACACACACACACACACACACGCGCGCGCGCGCATACACACACACATCAATATTGCTTGTATCAAAGTTAAAAAGATAATAATTTGAAAAATTCACTAATAAGAATTGAATGTTATCACTGGGTATGTAGTGTCATGTGCATCATCTACATATATCAAATTTTAGTCACGCAGCAGCCTTCAAGCAGGCTACACTCTGTTATTGCCTCCAATAATATTAAGTTGTATACCCAATTAAAATTTATTGTATAATACAAAATGTAGTTATTGACGATTAACAATTCTTTTCTCAATGGTAAACAATATTGAAAATACATAATTTATGAATATTATAATGGTTTATAAAGTGCATCATACAACATTTTCAACAATATAACACACCGCAAAAATGCGGGTAAGTAAATGCAGTTTTATTTTTTTTCGCGATTTTAATATTTTGATGCAGATGTTTTTATTATTAAATTATAATTTGGATGTTGGAATAATTCATGAGTCCTATTTGCTTTCAATGAATTTATCAAATACAGAACTATAGAGTCACGAGATAACTTTATCAAAGATGCTAACATTTCCTGTCAAAGGCAAATCAAAACATAACATTGTATACTTATGACTATAAAAATAATTATATACATTCAGTATTTTATTAATGTTTTACAGAATTATTTCAAGATTTCACTTCTTACACTGTGTTTTGGATCTTTTTGCTTGTTAATTGTGAATTTACCAATCAAACCAAATCATTTTGGCAATCTAAATAAAAAAGTTACTGCAATTAATTATAATCATAAAAGAAAACACGAAAAACAAGCAACAACAACAACAGTACAGTATGAACTATCCTTAGAGTCACATTCAAGGATGAAGGAGCAATTTCAAAGTAGAAAAAATAGGATCGAATATTTATGCAAGACTTTAAAAAATGACATGGTTAATTCAACTATGAAAAAAGCATTATCCCAAATTGTTATTGATTCGTGAGTACTTTAAACTATACCAAAATTTAAACGCGTATTCAAGTTTTTGATTGTAAAATATTAATAAGAAAAAGAATTCATAGAATACATGGTTTGATGTGGTGTCCAATTTACAAGTCAGCCAGTACTATGTGGATGAAAAATTTTGCTGTGCTTAGTGGATATCCAGCAACTGAAAGCTTACACTCAGGGCATGACAAAAATTTAGATTTCAGTTACATTGTCAAGCAAAAATTTCAGCACAGTGATAGTGTTGAAGAAAAATTAAAAGTAAGCAATTTGTGTTTCATTTTAAATTATGCGCATTGAATATTCCATAGTAAAACAAATTTTTGCAGCAACTAAGCAAGACAACAAAATTTATTATAGTGAGACATCCATTTGAGAGATTGCTCTCAGCTTACAGGGACAAATTAGAGCACATGAAAGGCAGGGAATATTATTACAGACGTTATGGACAGTACATCACACACAGATATCGTGCCAAATATTCAAATCTTACCAGTTGTGAACCGTCATTTACAGAGTTCTTACAGTTCATAGCCAAGGAAAAACGTTTTGACGAGCATTGGGTTCCATTCATTGATTCTTGTCAACCCTGTTCTATTAATTATGATTACATTTTCAAATTTGAATCACTGAGTGGAGAATATAATTATTTTATAAGAGAGCGCAATCTATGGTACTACTTAAACTACTCAAGCAATGAGCGTAAAAGTACAAATTTTCAAGGAATAACTGATGATGCAGTTGCAGAAAAATATTTTGAACAAGTGCCAGCAGCTTTGCTGTTGAGAATTTTTAATATTTATCAATTAGATTTTCTTCTGTTTTCGTACAGTCCAGCAAAGTATTATTTTATGACTAGAGATGCTAATCAAGAGAGATACAACTTTTTGTTAAAAAAATGATTGCAAAAATTAATAAACACACTTACTTGTCCAAAAAGTTACATGTTGCAACACAGCCATGGTATAAATCTGAAGAATTATTTGAGGAACAGATACCAACAAAGAGGTAAACAAGTTCAGAGTAAAAGCATCATTTTCCACTTGCAAGATCCAATCCCTTTGTTGAGGGCTTGATTGAATTTTCATTGTTTTTATCGCAGAATTTAATAAAAGGCAAAACCTGCAAAATTAATGAATAATGTGATATAGACGAGCATAACTACAAATAATGCTACAAAGCGCTTGTTATTTTTTTAGTATATAAGTACCTATGCATTATTGCAAAGTGAAAAATATGCGACATCCATTGGTGCCCTCTCAACCCACCACTACTCCGGTACCACTTTAAACTCAAGATCTGCAAAAAGCAGGATGGCACAAAAGCCAAAGCTACTGTTAAGTAAGCCCATGACTTGTATGTGTTCAGCCAGTGCTCAACCACGACAAAGAAATCTGCAAGGAAAAAAGAAAACGAGATTGTAAAAGTCAAGGCGCTTGCGCAGAGTTTGTTTAGTTTTTACTGTGAAAAGAAAGATTATTATATTACTATAGCTAGCATTATAATTATACACAGGTAAACAGGTAAGTAGGTAAGTAGGTAGGTATAGGCCCCCCGCGGAAGCGGAGGAGCTCAAACATCCCCAGCATGTCTTTGCCGCGCTAACCTGTGACGAGGGTGGCGGCGAATATTGCGATGGTGAGCGCGTAGAACAGCAGATCCACGGGCCTCTTTTCGGCGTGAAGATCGTCTCGAGGACGGGCACCTGCCGCCGGCTCGTCGTCCCGGTCGATCCGCAGCTCGTCCGACGCCGCCATCTTCTCCGACGGACGCCGCCGAATCGGTTTATCATTTAAAGTATATTCCGCGAAACAAAAAGGAGGAGCGGCTACGCGAGACTCGAGACTCGAGAGGAGGCAGAGGAAAAAAGAAGGGCGAACCGTCCCTGAAAAAGGAAAAAACCGCCCTGTCGAACTGTTGCTGCTGCTGCTGCTGCTGCTGCGCTGCAGCCCGCCCGCTTGGCTTTTTCAAGAACTGATGGCCGTCTCCCGTGTGTCTTGGGTGCTCATAAGTAAGTGTAGCGCGCGCGGTCATGGAAAAACCGACTGCCGGATCTTCTTGGCCGTACTGAGATGTTCTATTTCAATACGGGCTGGCTCCAAGTCACAGATCCGCCGGCATTTGTTTATATTGCAATTTTTTAAATGCAACAAAGCACCCGATTGGTCACAGCTGACTGCTCCACTTGCTTCTTTTTTCTTTCACATGTATACATAGCCACATAGGTATATGTGTACAGATAGGGTAGGTATAGCTATATGTATATATAACACACGACACACGCGCTCCTGCCTCCTGATGCGCGCATGCCCTCTGCGATTGGAACTTTGGAAGCGGCTGGTTTAACTTGCCTATCCTCCAAACAGCAGAGAAGCTAAATTCATAACTGAATTCCTTAAATCCTGCAAACTCTCCATATAAAGAAAATATAAAGAAGTAGGAAGAAGAAGAACAACTTGCCTATCCGCCCTTGCCATGCAACTATATAGTGCTGCCGTAGTAGGTGCTTGGACAAATAAGGCTTTTTTCGTTCAACGATTTTTTATTAACAAATAATATGAATAATATATAAATGTGTATGTACTCAAGTTTATCTATACTGCAACCATAGCTGAAGTTATTCTGCTGTTCGACATGACTTCCTTACTCATGGAAGGACATAATTCATTTAACAAGTTGATGCAATGCGAAACCTTCTCAGCTAGCTTTGCTTTAGGCGTCAGATGAAGACTGTATCTCAGCTTTAGCAGTGATGCATACATTGTAATGTAGAAATTTTGACCCTTTGGCTGGTACTTTGTAAGGAAAAATTCGAGGAAATCAAGTGATGCATTTGTAACTCGAACATCAGTGTTTTCTTCGCAATACTCAGCTAGAATCCTGGATATCCTCCCAGACCAAATGGCAAATGTACCATGAGCTACTACTCTTTTTAGACTTGATATATAGGCATAACGAGCCTGAGGATTACTTTGCAGCTCCATGTTACCTAAGAGAACGATAGAAATTTCATCTCTTTTAGACCACCTAAAACTGTTGCTGCTGTCCTCGCAATACTCCATACTTTCTAATAAATTAGAAATACACGAATACAGAGGGATGATCATACTGGGCTCTACTTTGTGGGCCATTCTTTCTAATGCTTGAAAGATAACTTGGTCGTAGTTTAAATTTCTCAGAGCTTTACTTTGCAGACAATGTTGGATGATCACATTTATGCATTCTAGCCCCAACTTTTGATTCTCTTGCACATAGTCGTCGAAGATAATCAAAGCTGTGGGTAATACTTCTGGCACGTGTCTTTTCAAAAAGGGGTGTTTGACCAACTTCAACAGCCACTTGTAGCAAACAACNAAATCAAGTGATGCATTTGTAACTCGAACATCCGTGTTTTCTTCGCAATACTCAGCTAGAATCCTGGATATCCTCTCAGACCAAATGGCAAATGTACCATGAGCTACTCCTTTTTTTAGACTTTATATATAGGCATAACGAGCCTGAGGATTACTTTGCAGCTCCATGTTACCTAAGAGAACGATAGAAATTTCATCTCTTTTAGACCACCTAAAACTGTTGCTGCTGTCCTCGCAATACTCCATACTTTCTAATAAATTAGAAATACACGAATACAGAGGGATGATCATACTGGGCTCTACTTTGTGGGCCATTCTTTCTAATGCTTGAAAGATAACTTGGTCGTAGTTTAAATTTCTCAGAGCTTTACTTTGCAGACAATGTTGGATGATCACATTTATGCATTCTAGCCCCAACTTTTGATTCTCTTGCACATAGTCGTCGAAGATAATCAAAGCTGTGGGTAATACTTCTGGCACGTGTCTTTTCAAAAAGGGGTGTTTGACCAACTTCAAGAGCCACTTGTAGCAAACAACTGCAGCTGGGAAAGACTTCCATGTATCTTTCAATAATTTTGCTCTTAAAAACATAATGGCTGTTAAGAATGAAGTCTCATCTTGGAGTATTTGTGTTACATTTTCAGTGTTGAATATCTTACAAATTTTGGGGATCAGTTTGTGTGAAAAGGTTATGATCTCATCTGTATTCCATGGATTTTTAGAATGTTGCTCGCCAATAACTATTAAAACTTTGAGCAGATTTGCTTTAGTTTCGCTGGTCCACTGATCTTCATTTTGCACAAAAGCATCTATCATTGTTTCAATAGAATGCAAATTTCCTATCAAAATTTTTCTGTATTCTTGAAAATCTTCTTCTGCACATGGCCGTACAGTATCGTTTGAAAAACGTGGGACTAAACTCTGTTCGACAAGTTTTGCAAAATCTGTCAAAAATTCTTTGTTTACTTTTTTTGAGCCCATAATTTGGTCAATGACATCAATTAAATTTTACGAAATCGCCCGTCACCGTCTATATAGTCATCTCTGCAGCTACTGCTAATCGCAGACGATGCAGTCCTGATGTCAGATGTAGTCGATGTTCATTTAATTTTCGCTGCTTTGGTTGGCAATGTTGCATGCGGTTGGCAATCTCAAATCTCGTTCACAGTACTTATATCATAACCTGCGCATTCAGCATTGTGACCCGTAAANTTGAAAAAAAAAAAAAAAAAAAAAAAAAATTTACAAACGTACACAGGTATATTTTCCTTCAAATACAAGTTTGCGTAAAAATAATAGTTATTAATTTTCTTATTATTCAAAATTACAAAATTCAAATTTTGCGGGGTTTACAGAAAAAAAAAATGGCGCCAAGATGCGCGCTCAACAAGCCCTGATCAAAATTAGTAAATGTTCGAGGTCACGAGGTGTTCTAAAAGCAATCGCAAACCTTACCTAACGCGCGGTCAGAGTAGAGTGTCAGACAGAAGTTGTCGAGGTTGTCGAGGTCGAGACTTCGGAACGCGCTTTTATCGCATCGAAAAATTCAAATTGATGCGGCGTTTTGACGTTTCTATTCTACTTTCTACCCTATACAACAAGTTTACCATATAATTATAACTATCAGTGAACATGGACACGCATACACAGACGTGTTAGATCTCCAATGACGCATCGGTGCTTGGTCCAAGGCTTTCTCCAGCAATCAACAGGTAAAATAACATTGTACACGAATGAAAACCGTTGATAAATTCTGTGCGCGGTCTAATAAAGCGCGTCCGGAACCGACAATCCGGTTCTTTATTTTCACAAAAATAAATAGAAATTTGGCGATGGACAAGGGTGTGTCACTGGTCAGTTACTTTATGCAATGAACTCGGCAATGAAGTTTAACAAAATTAACCTGATGTTTTCTGCTACGCTTATGTATGTACATACAACTGCATTGAGGTTATGATGCTATAGCTGGTTCTTGCTCGACGCTCGTGTTTTGACGTGCGCGCGCGCTCAACAAACAAAGGCACGCGTGTCCGCGCGTGTGTTCAATGTGTTGGGCCGTGGGCGAGCCGGGCAGCCGGCAGATGTGTTTGACATTCATTCTGCGCGCGAAGGAGCCGCGACTCGAGAGATGGGAGCAGGTGATGACGACCAGCTGACGTGCCCGGGCTGTTCCCCGAAAATACGTCGAGTTCTTATATATAATTTTTCTTCGGTTTACTTGCTCTTTTTGCTACATGCATAAATTACGTTTATACGCGTGACACACGAAACGAAAATCGCGTACCAACAATTTATTAAGTATAGCTACTACTAAACTACTTATAGCTGTAACTCTTAATGCGTTATTGTGGGTCTGTACGTTGAATTGGTGCCATGCATATGCGCGCAGACCGACCGTATAGGCTGAAAACAGAAAAAGTGTGCGTCTCGGGACGCTCGGCAGAAGTGATAACTTAAATTAATGTTAATGGGAAGTATTTTGCGTTGAACTTGTTTAACGTTGAAAAATCGAGTATCAAAGTATTGTATAATTTATTGTGTTTTGAAAATGTCCGCTTTCACCTTCTCTAGCATAATATTGCGTATACTCGGAGCGTATTTTCGGCCCTGCTGGAAGTGCCGCCTGCTTACGATTTTTTGTAATATTGAGGTCTTGCAAGTTGCATTTAACATATAAAGCAATGTAAACCTTTTGTTTGCTTTTATAATGAAATTAGCCGAGTATCTATATCATAATGTGAATCTAAACTGAAAACTTATGCTGCCGGCTAGCAATAAAAATATTATGCAGCTCGTCGATTTTTTTAATGATTGCCAAAAGTATGAGATTGTTTTCATCTAAAGATTATTTCTCTAAGAATTACTTGTGTCTGTAATTGGGCTTCAGTTTTAATTGAGGATTAGGAACTCTAGAGGATCCCAGTATTTGATAATGCGGTAGTATGTGTAAGAGAGTATATCTATAGGTATTGCAGTGCTCGGAGAGAGTGGGGGTCCGAAAAGAGTATAGCTATTATATGTACACCATGGAGTAAGTCTCTTAATTAAGAGAGTAAATCTATAATATTTAGCTTTGCGCGCGGAGAGAGGGGTCTGTCGTGTTCGAGGCCTAAGATCCCTATATACCAGTATATCTATAGATATGTAACGCTCTAAAGTGTAACGCATTCCAAAAGTGGGACACATTCCAGAAACTACAAACATTGCATCAGGTTCACCGTCCCATAAGTAGTTATCACTTCAAAAAAGTATACCTAACTGGCGAAATTCCCTTTTTCTCCAGGAAGTGTGCACATGGATGTTTATATGGTTCAACCGTGCTGAACGATGCTGAAGCGGCCATGATTTTCTCTTGTTGTAAAACGAGTCGAAAAATCAGAAAGCAGCGCATTCGAGAGCGTATTGATCTGAAAAAGACCATCGGTGCTCCAGGGCAAAACCCGGCGATACGGCAGACGATGTCATCTCTGCCTTCTCGCAAAAAATCGACGTCTTCTCGACCGTACGAGAGGGCAGGCCGAGCAAGAGGTGTAATGAGAAAAGAGGACAAAATTGGTGCTTCCTCGACGGAATCAACTAAACTGTCGGATAAACAAAAAATGGGCAGCGTACTTGCGTTGAAGCGGGAAATCAACGAATGGAGGCGACAGGAGGAACTCAGAAGTAAAGTCAACCAAGTGATTGAGAGAGATGCTCGGGTAACCAGGGCTACTGACACGGGTAAGCATATATATTTCAAGAAATAGCGTTTTCAAGGGCAGTCATAATCTTGTTTTGCCGACTCTAACATGGATTCCACTTTTTTGACAAAGCGGTAGCTTGGAATGAATTTTCCTTTTGATAAACGTATTCTGAGGCTCTACATAAAGGGCGGAATTTTTATTGATTTCTATAATAATCAACATGGTAACCGTATCAATGGCTTCGTATACAAAAATCAATTTGCAGTAGTCCCTATATAAAAAAGTCATGACCGGATGAAGTGAAGCCAAGAATGCGTCAATATGATTGGCTCGTGTAGTGCGCATGCGTCAAAAGTATCGTTAGAATTTTTTGATTTGTTTTTGATTTCTAAAATTGATCCTAATACAAAGAATGTAATATATTACTATAATACATATCAATAATTATTATTTGTGTATTTATAATATTCTATTGTAAATATTATCATTGTTACAAAAAGTGACATGATGTGAACGTTGACACGAACTGAGTTGAGACATAACCTTAAAATTTTAAAAGGTAGTTGGTGACGAAACCGCGGCAATTTTGAAATTTACATGAGTGCGAAATGAATCATATATTGTAAAGTTTGATATATTTCCGTAATAGAAAACAAATATTAAAAATATCAATCAAGCATTTATATTTCATTTAATAAGTTAATGAATTAATATTCTACTACAGTGCGCGCAGCGCACTGCGCCAAAAGTCTAGTAATAGTAAAATTTTCAGTTTCGCTAAAACTTAATAGAAACATGTTTTGAGATGTTGAAGTTCGAATTACGTGTTTTTAGAAAATGTCCTTATGAATGTGCGTGTGTGTGTGCGTCTCTGTGTGTGCGCGCGCGTGTGTGTGTGTGTGTATGGGTGTAGCTAATACCTTACTACGTGCAGCGTTAATAACTTGGCACAAAGTCACACAATCACAAGCTTCCACTCGACTTATACCTACTTTTTTCACTTTTTCATATTTAACTTGCTGATACGAAAACAACAAATATTTCAAAGTACAATTTTAAAAGTAGGAATGGCTTAGCTAATTTCGCTATAACTTTCGATTCGTGAAAGTTGCTCAAACTGAAGGATTTGCTTGCTGTTATAGGGCCTTTGATGTTCTAAATGGGGATGCCATTAATTTTGCGAAATAACGAAATGGGAAGCCGAACAGTAGAAGCTAATTTTTTGAGATATCGAAAAAGTGTTGCCCAGTATGGAATGCCATTGATATTAACAATTAATTCGATACGTATACATTGTAAACGTCTGAAAACCATTAAAATTGTTTGCTTTAAGTGAAAAATTCTTATTTGAGCCGGTTTATTCTTGTTTGCCGTCAATTTTATCGATATTTCCAAAATGCACCGAAATCGATCGCAGTTTCTCTTCTAGCTTTCCTCAAAGCATTTCCAGGCTAAACAATGCTTTTTTTTACTATTCTAAGCATTTGATTCGCCTTACATTCAAAAGTCAAACAATCGGCATGGCAACCCATGCTAAAACACATTCCATACTGGGAAAATATGCCTCGTTTTATACTGGGAAAAAACTGCCTCGTTCTATACTGGGAAAAAAAGTTCGTTTACGCCTTGAGGCTATACGGTGGAACGAAGCAAGGGTATAGCGCTAAATCCGGAATTTTTCGAAAGTTCAAACCTTAAAATAAACCTCTATGGAGGTAAAAGTCATTGAACTTGCCTAACATTGATCTGCCAAGAAGCGGAAATTATCTCGTGACAGCTCCAAAAATGCGGGAGATAATTACTTTCCGATAAACTTGTTTTCCTCTTGCTCGAGCAAAACGAAATTCAAAAACCTACTAACCTACCGGGCACAAGTGCCGCAATCTCGCTCCAGAAGCTGGAAACTGGTGACATCCCATGCAGGGCAACATCTCATTTTGCGCGCATCTCCCCTATGTAATAAAACTATGTAACAAATACATGATAATATACGTATAAATAGTATATTGTGATCTAAGGGCGTAAAGTGGGCTTTTTTAGACCGAGTCTGGAGTTTGCAGTACGAGTCGAAGGCAAGGTAGCACGAGCCGAAGGCGAGTGCGTACCGAGCCAAAGACGAGTACTGAAACCACACGAGGTCAAAAAGCCCATTTAGCCCTTGGTGCACACCATATTTTTTGTGACGCATGTATTAATTTTCGCGTTTTTCATGGTTATAAAGCGGGAGTAAATAAGCCTTTTTTTACACGACCACTACGCACCTATAAATATTTAGAAAATATGACTCAGAATATCTCAAAATTTGCATTTTCAAACAAAATTTTGTCAGGGGGCAAAAAAAAGTCAGCAGCGGGCGAAAAAAAGTTCAGCAGCGGGCAGAAAAAGTCAGCAGTCAGCAAAAAAAACTGCTGACTTTTTTGCCCGCTACTGACTTTTTTTGCCCGCTGCTTACTTTTTTGCCCGCTACTGAACTTTTTTTGCCCGCTACTGAACTTTTTTTGCCCGCCGGTAAAAAAAATGGTACTTTACGCCCGCTTAATAGGTACGAAAAAGGCGAAAATTGTGCATGTGTTACAAAATAGTATATTGTGTGCCAAGGGCGTAAAGTGGGTTTTTTAGGCCGAGTGTGGAGTTTGCACACGTTTACGAGCCGCAGAAGAGTACTGCAACCACACGAGGCCCAAAAGCCCACTTAGCCCTTGGTGCACACCATATTTTTTGTAACGCAAGTACAGATTTTTGCGTTTTTTTTTAGATATTGAGTGCGACTGATGCAACTTTTTTCAGAATCGGCGACCACACTCTTAGTAGACTAATTTTTAAATGTATATATATATATATATATATATATATGTGTGTGTGTGTGTGTGTGTGTGTGTGTATATGTAAGCTTGTGGGTTACCAAACTTGGCTTTGTCACTTGTTGACATGTGAGTGAGAGCCAGTATGTAATAAGACTCCGAGCCGTTAGGATCGTTATAAGTGAGGTTATTGAAACTGATGTACTTAAAGGTTTGCTATCGGCAATTGTATAGATTCAGGTTAGTCTTAAGTTTATACGTTCACTGTAATATTTTTAGCCTTTACTAATTTGTACATATTGTTAATATTACAGTTGTTTATACTACATCATACAGGTGTTGATTTCTAACCTAAAACTCCACTCCATTGAATTTCCTTGAGCAGTGGCTTACAAATCTATACAATGGAGATTAAAGCAAAGTTTTATTTTGTCTCGGAGGCTGGCACAGATTCGAAAAGTACTGTAGTTAAAGTGAAGAGAATTCAGCTGCTTGGTCGAGAGGAAAGTTTTTTGTTTCCAGTAGATAAGCAGACAAATGCTCAACATAAACAGCTTTATGAAAATCCAATTGTTAAAAATGTCGTGAAGAGTTTAAAAGTTCGCAATAAATTTCGAAATGTGGTGTTGACCTTATCTGACGAACTTAAGAAAATTTACTTGGATACAGAAGGTAATGTTGTGTTATACGACGAATATTTGGAAGAGATTACTACAGTTCAAGAATCAAATGTAAACAGAGAGTCAACTATAGCATCTGAAAGGAAAACAAGTTCTCTAGTAAAAGATATAGTGATTGAAAAGTTTAACGGTGAAAATATAAATGCGAGTGTTTGGATAAGGTTATTTGTGCAGGAGTGTGATAGAGTGGGAATTGCCCAAAATAAATATGCTGAAGTATTAAGATTATTTTGAGAAAAATCTGCATCAGATTGGTATAATGTATTTGTAAAGCAAAACTCTTTGTTAAATTGGGAGGCATGGAATAATGCATTTATTGACACTTTCTCTGCACAGTCCTGGACAGATATATCGTATGCCTATAATTTTAAGTTTTATAATGGTTCGTTATTTGAATATGCGTTAAAGAAAAGAAAATTATTGTTAGAAGTGGATAACAGCTTGTCTATAAACACACAGCCCTAGTGCTAATGGAGATTGTGCCATAGTGTGCACATTATGCTAAACTGGACACCATGCCAAACTGTGCTTGTTGTGCCTAGACCTAGCCAATTCGACATTTCGCACGATTTGGCACAGCTTGGCATTGGCACGGTTTGGCACAGTGTGGCACAGTATACAACAATATGGCATAATGCATCAAATTTTGTAAATAATGAAAAAATTTTTGATCACGTTTTGTCGAAATTCTGTAATAATGTAGCATAGTTTGGCACAGTTTGACATAATATGGCATAGTTTGGCACAGTTTGACAGTTTGGTGTGTGTGTGTGTGTGTGTGTGTGTGTGTGTGTGTGTGTGTGTGTGTGTGTGTGTGATGTATATATATAATTTTAATTTTATGAAACATTAGAGTATTTTTATAAATACTTTTTATAAGTTCATAGTTATATTAGATACTCTTCAAAAGGATGAAACAGTTATTCTATTACTATAAGAAAAATAGCTCAGGCGGTTAGGTGTTCGACTGGCACGCTGGCGACCCGGGTTCAATTCCACCTCGGGTCGCTTTTTTTTATTAAATTGTTTGAGGTATGTTATGCCATATTATGCCAGGTTGTGCCATGCTATGCCATATTGTAGTAAACTGTGCTTGAAATTTGAAAAAATTGGGAAAAACATTTTTAATTTTTAAAATTTATCATTGTGTCAAACTGTGCCAAACTATGCCTCACTGTGCTATACTGTGCCAAAATATGCCAAATCGTGCGAAATGTCCGAATTGGCATAGGTCTAGCACAAAAAGGCACAGTTCGGAACAGTTTGGCACAGTGTGGCACAGCTTGGCATGGTTTAGCATAGTTTGGCATTGTTTGGCATGATTTGGCACAGCGAATTATTTCCACTAGGGCAGATAAACATGATTGTGATTAGCTTACCAAATTTTATCCAAAATAAGTCTATTATAAATATAGAAAATTTAATGGCAAAATTAAAACAATTAGGTAAAATCAACGGCTCGAAAAATGATAATTTAAACAAGAGAATTGGAAGTGAAAAAAGACTATGTAGTATTTGTGATAATTTAGGTTTTAAAAATAGATTTCATTTAGAAAGTGTATGCCGCAATAAAGATAGGAAAATTAAACAATTAAAAAATGAAAACATTAAGGTTACAAATAATAATGAAATACAGGAAGTAGTAGCAAGTCATGAAGAGGCAAAAAACGAATAGTTCTCCCACTTATTAAAGTACAGATTTTTGCAAATGGATGTCCAGCAATTGGTTTATATGATTCTGGTTCCAATATTTCTTTGGTTAGTAGTGCATTTTTGAATGATAAAAGAAATATTAAACAATTAACAAGTGGGAGAGTACTGTTAAGGGTTTAGCCGAAATGGCGAAAACGGAGGGCGTTGTAATATTGAGAATTAAAATTTGCAATTTAGAAGAGTATTTTCAGTTTTTCATTGTTAAAGAAGGTGTAATTGATTGTGAATTTCTATTAGGATTAGTCTTAATAAAAAAATTCAAGCTTTGTCAAAATGAAAATTTGATTATATCACAGAAACAAAAAAAAAATAACAAATTTTGATAAGCAAAATAATATTAGTGAATTAAATACTAATAAAATGGAGAAAATTATAAAAAAATATGAGATAATTTTTGCTAAGTCAAAGTTTGATGTAGGAACAGTAAAAGATTACGAAGCCACAGTGAAACTGACAGAAAATAAATATATTTCAATGAAACCGTATAAATGCTCTTTTGAAGACAAACTAGAAATTGAGAAACAAGTGAATGAGTTGTTAAAAGCGGGCTTAATAGAGGAGTCAAGCAGTCCTTTTGCAGCTCCAGTAACCATGGTTTTCAAGAAAGAAGAAGGAAAAAAATCACGCTTGTGCGTTGATTTTACAGGGTTGAGCAAAATAATAGTTCCAGAAAGTCAACCTTTTCCAAAGATAGATGATCTTATTGTGCGTGTCAGAAACTAAGTTTTTTTCAAAACTGGATATAAATTCGGCGTTTTGGTCGATTCCGATACGTAAAAAGGATAGATATAAGTTGGCTTTTGTGACTCATCATGGACACTGGCAGTGGAACTGTTTACCTTTTGGTTTGAAAACTGCTCCTGCTATTTTTCAAAGAGTTTTAGCAGGAGTGATAAGAAAATATAAACTAGATTCTTTTACAGTAAATTATATAGATGATATATTGGTGTTTTCTAAGAATTATGAAGAGCATGTAGAGCATGTAGAACGAGTACTGCAAACAATATATGAACAAGGCTTTAAATTAAATAAAAATAAATGTCAATTTGCTCAAGAAAAGATAACGTATTTGGGTCACGAAATTGGAAACAATATAATTAAACCACTGAATGACAATTTAGTGGCTATCAAGAAGTTTCCTATACCTAAAACAAAAAAACAAGTTAGACAGTTCTTAGGTAAGATTAATTTTTATTTAGAGTTTATACCAAACCATGCTGCTTTACTGGATCCGTTGAGAAATTTGTTGAGGAAAAATGTGTTATTCGAATGGTCTGAAGAGTGTAAGAATAGTTTTAACTCGACAAAAGAATATTTATGTACATCACCAGCTTTAGAAATTTTTGATCCGGAGGCACCAATATACATCTTTCCTGATGCAAGTGTTGAAGGAGTTGGAGCAATACTGAAGCAACCACATGAAGATAATTCTTTGAAGTCGGTGTTTTTCTTTTCCAGAAAATTGACAGAGGCTCAGAAAAAGAAGAAAGCTATTTTTATAGAATGTTTAGCTATTAAAGAGGCCATTTTATATTGGCAATTTCATTTGATAGGAAAAAAGTTTATTGTATTTACAGACCATAGACCAGTGGAAAAATTTAATATAAAAAAAATTAATGATGTGGAACTATTGCAAATTCTGAATTACATCTCACAATTTAATTTTGAAATTGTGTATAATCCTGGTAAAGATAATATTGAAGCTGATTGTTTGTCTAGAAATCCGGTTTTGGAATCACATGAGGATACAGATAATGATTCTACGATCAAAACTTCAAATCTATTGAAACTAAACGACATCAAAGAAAATAAAAAATCGTTAAAAGTTGAAAAATGCATTATTAAGGATGATATAATCTATAAAATTTTAAATGATAGAGAGAAAATATGGATTACTGAAGAATTTGGAAAATCTCTTATCAGAGATGTACATGTTGATCAGGGTCATATAGGCACAAAACAGTTAATTCTAACCTTTGGGCAAAAATTTTATTTTAAAAATATGTATAAGCACATAAAATTAACCTGTAGATCTTGTGAAACTTGCAGTAAAAATAAATCAAGAACAGGTTGTTTTGCGGTGGATTGCGCGTTTTCTAATGGATTAAACGAAAGGACAAATCAGACTTTGGTAAACAGAATACGATGTAAAATTTACGAGAATAGAAATAAATCATGGCCTCAGGTAGCAGAGGAATGTGTAAAAGATTATAACAATACAATTCACAGTTCAACTAGATTTACTCCTAATTATTTGCTGGCAGGATTAAACATTTGCCGCATATGCGGGCAAAAAAAAATGAAAAACACCCGCCGGGTAAAAAAAAAGAGAAACGCCCGCTGCTTCGAGAAGCAGGCGTTTTTCAATTTTTTTTGCCCGCCGGTCTGAAAAAAGTTACTTTAGTCCCGCTTAATAGATCAGAAAAACGCGAAAATCGTGCTTGTGTTACAAAAAAGCTCATTCTATTTAATCTTAAATTATAAAATAGATCTCAAATTTTTAATTAACGGAAGATAATAATTGAAAATGTTAATTATATAGCAATTTTGGTTACATACATTTGTTATATATTTTTTGAAAGTGTACTACGGTAATACGAGTGAAACCCAACAAATTAATCTCAAACAAAAACAAAAATTATTGTCAGAACTCCTCTTTGCTCCTGGTATGCGAGATTCAAAAGACGAGTTTCTTCTAACAATATTATACAGCGTTTCGTCCTATACTGTTGGACTGGACTCCTCAGTAAGGATCCTGATTACTTAATTAATTATATATATGTAATTGATTCAAAATAATTGTATCCATAAAAAAAAAAGATATTTATATATGAAGTAAAAACAATCATGATATTAAGCAATACATAATGTTGAAGGAAGCTACATGCCAAAGAATTGGCAGCGGTTTTTTTTCTTAAACGGCGAGTAAATAAAAAAAAATTCTTTCTACATATGCAATCTGTTTTACTTATGTTGAAAAACTTTTGACATATTTTTTTAGCACATTGTGTTGACATTGATCCCTTTTCGGTTTGTAATTTTCTTGATAAATTAATCATATATTCAGAAACTTCAAAATGCTTTTTAATTTCATCATATTGCCAATTCGATGGTAATAAAGTTAATATTTGCATTCTTTCATGTTTTGTTGTTTCTTTATCGTGGAACTTTTTTTACATATTTTACCCTGGTAGAATCGGTAACCCACTTAATGGCCAGTTCTTGGCATAGAATCTAAGAACTAGACAGTTTTATTTGCCATTTCTTAGGCAGAATGTAACGCTTTTTCTCCCACTTAATGGGCAGTGCGACGATGTCGCCAGCGAGCAGCTCCCAACTTACGGAATTTTTATGGCGTTCTACATACAATGAAACGGGCATGGTAAGTTACGTAGTAAGTATCTTGAGAGTTGTTCCTAATTGATCATTATATAACTTAACTTTAAGTTAAGTAAGCCCTTCATTGAAAAACAAAAATTTTGTTGCTTCATTATGATTAAATATAATAAACTTGACTTTGTTTGATTGATCTCAGTTCTTTTTTATCTGTGATTTCGTTACAGAATAGATCAAACTCGCCTAACCTTTTACTTTTTTAAAAGTTAATTTTTTAAAGAGATTTCAGTCCTTTTTAGTAATTTTTTTGTAGTATTTTATATTTGTCCTAAAAATAAAATATAAGCATCTTTAACGAACCTGACTTTTTCGTAACATTTTTATCACTGGCATGTAATCACTGATTGTTCTGATACACCAGCCTCGAATGATTATTTACCTCCAGTCCTCGTATGATGTATTTACCTAGACATACAAAATCACGAAGCACACCACGTAGACCTTGTCATCGGTCACCCTGTACACCTAGACACCGCCCTCGAATGATTTTTACACCTAGACACAAAAAGTTACGGCGCGCACCATCTAGACTTCGTCATCCGTCACCCTGTACACCTAGACACCGCCCTCGAATGATTTTTGCACCTAGACACAAAAAACCAAGAAGCGCACCACCTAGACCTCGTCATCGGCTACCCTGGCTACCTAGTTACTGTTACTGCTCCGGAACGCAGAGTATGCACCGGCAACATGATATATGAGAAAGCAATCCCCATATGACTCTGGGCCGTATGCGGCTAAGTTCACGGTCCTTTGACTTTAAGATAAGCTGATTTCATGATAATGTAGAAGGAAAGACGTTGAAACATTTCGTTTCGTTTTATATAATAATTAATATACTTGTTAATTTTATTATCTTATTTTATATATATATATATATATATATATATATATACATATATACATATATATATATAAAGTTTTATATCCGAAATTTCTATTCTGAAACTACGTTTTCCAACAGAAATTGTTACCGCGCTAATTGATATATACATGTATATTTACCTTCTGCAGCCAACTTCACGGCCCTACCACATTTCGGACTGAAGAATAAATACGTGATTTCAGCATTTTTGGATTATGTACTCACATATTATAAAAATAAGCAGCTTTTTCACTAATATTTTTGTTGGAAATCATAGTTTAGCTCAGAAAACATGCCAATAAGCCAAAAAAACCGCTGCCAATTCTTTGGCACGTAGCTTCCTTCAACCTTATGTATCGCTTTAATATCTAAATTGTTTTTACTTCATATATAATTCTATAAAGTTTTTATGCTTTTTCGTTTGATGGATAAAATTATTTCGAAATAATTATATTACATAATCAATGCGTAACTGAAAGTATTGTTTTTAACGATTTAATAAAACAAAAAACAGAAAAAAAATAGCCGATAATCATGATGTTTTAACGAAAAGTTCAAAATTTAGTTTCCGAGATATAATGATAAGGATATAGTTCGCGGAACGTATCTAAAATCACCAGTGATCGAAAAATCGCCATGAATATACGCACATGCGTAACTGAAAATCTTATTTTTAACGAATTAATAAAACAAAAACAGCAAAAAACGAGTCTAAGTATAGATTAAAATCCATTAATGGAAACTGAGATCGAAGCGATACAGTTTTCAGTTATATAGAGTATACAGGGTAAGAAAACAAAATTTTGAAGCTTAATATCTTTAAAACTAACTGGTATCATAAACAACCCAAAGAAAGAGATAAAGGTGCTATATAATGCTAACTAAATCCAAAATTTTAAATTGATTATTGCCTTTTTACTCCAGTTATCGCATCACGTAGAAAAAACGACTCATAGTATACAGGGTGAAAAAACAAAAGTTTGAAGCTCAATATCTTTGAAACTAACTGGTTTTATAAAAATCCCAAAGAAAGGGATCATTGTGCTATATAATGCTAACTAAATCCAAAATTTGAACTTGATTATTGCCTTTTTACTCCAGTTATCGCGTCACGTAGAAAAACGATTTTTTTCAGTTTTTGATGTTTTTCTCAGGATCTGCCCCATGAAATGACTTAAAATTTAAGTGGTATATAGTTCTAATTACCTTCAATAATCATATATTTTTTTAGAATGATTCGCTATTTAGTTTTTGAGTTATAACGATTTAAAAAAATTGCACTGTATGGTGTATAATAAAAGAACGACGAACGATAATATAAATTTTTCACGGTAAAAACATAGGCAATTTTATTCTCTTTCAGGTACATATTAAGCAATTTACTTTTATTAACTTTTCCGATAACTTTGTTGGCAAAAACTGAAATCTCAAAACTAAAAAATCACTATAAAAAAAAACGCGTATATAAATTGTAAAAACGGACTTTCGTCCCACTATCTTCTAGCAAAAACAAAGAAAATGAGACTTGGTGGGTTAAAATCCACCAAGTAGAAGCTGAGAAACAGGCGTATACATACACACACACACACACACACACACACACATCCATACAGACATTTCCTAAAATCACGTAATTCGAACTTCTAACATCTCAAAACATGTTTCTATAAAGATTTAGCGAAACCGAAAATTTTACTATTACAAAGCTTCCTTTAGGAGGAAGCAAAACGACTCATAGTATACAGGGTGAAAAAACAAAAGTTTGAAGCTCAATATCTTTGAAACTAACTATTTTTATAAAAATCCCAAAGAAAGGGATCATTGTGCTATATAATGCTAACTAAATCCAAAATTTGAACTTGATTATTGCCTTTTTACTCCAGTTATCGCGTCACGTAGAAAAACGATTTTTTTCAGTTTTTGATGTTTTTCTCAGGATCTGCCCCATGAAATGACTTAAAATTTAAGTGGTATATAGTTCTAATTACCTTCAATAATCATATATTTTTTTAGAATGATTCGCTATTTAGTTTTTGAGTTATAACGATTTAAAAAAATTGCACTGTATGGTGTATAATAAAAGAACGGCGAACGATAATATAAATTTTTCACGGTAAAAACATAGGCAATTTTATTTTCTTTCAGGTACATATTAAGCAATTTACTTTTATTAACTTTTTCGATAACTTTGTTGGCAAAAACTGAAATCTCAAAACTAAAAAATCACTATAAAAAAAAACGCGTATATAAATTGTAAAAACGGACTTTCGTCCCACTATCTTCTAGCAAAAACAAAGAAAATGAGACTTGGTGGGTTAAAATCCACCAAGTAGAAGCTCAGAAACAGGCGTATACATACGCACACACACACACACACACACACACATACATCCGTACGGACATTTTGTATTTTATGGTTCTGACCATTTTATGTCCATCTTATAGCCATTTTTCTATTTTTGAAAACATATTTTTTCTTTTTTTTAATGATATGATTTATACAATATATTCAACAATACTGTATCTAAAAGAACATAAAATTGTCTACTTTTTCCCGCAAGATTTTCTAGATTGACCGATCTGTTCATTTTTTATGATATAAAAGATCATTTTTCGAAAAAACATATATAACTCAAAAAATAAATAGTTTAATGTTTTGAAAAAAATCATGACAATAAAAAACAACGATATCTACTAGTTGTAAAAATTTCAAGCCATTTTGGCGACTAGTTTTTGAGATAAAATACAAAAACTAAAAAAAATGGGTTTTCTATGTCGTACGATTATGGGAGTAAAAAGGTTTAAATTGAGTTGAAATTTTAGGAAAAGCTTGATCTTTTGATCACTTTGGCTAGGTTCTTTTGGTAGCTTATGAAACCGTTTAGTTTAAAAGATATTAAGATTCAAATTCTTCAACTCTCACCCTGTATACCTTGTGTGACTGAACATTATTATTTTTGTTAAACCATATAATTTGATATAAAGCTTAGTATATTTTGAGAGCTTTCATGGTTTTATAAAATGTCCGTGCAGACGGTTTTGTGTGTGTGTGTGTGTGTGTGTGTGTGTGTGTGTGTGTGTGCGCGCGCGCGTGTGTGTGCATTTTCTTTTAAGATTTGGACTATTTTATGACCATTTCATGGCCATTTTTCGATTTTTGATAAAATATTTTTCCTTTTTATAATGATATGATAAGCGGATCTCCGGTGAGACCTCTCTCCCACTATTCTAACGTCTGGTGGATCTCTCCCCGGGCTGACCCTCCGGTCGAGGGAAATCTCCCAGGAGAATCCCTACCCGCTTGGTTGAGCAACTCCTGGGCTTCATTTCCGGTGATCTCATGTGAGATTTTGCAGTAGGGAGGAATATAAGATAAAATATGGGTGGGGTGTCAAAGAAAGTGGTGGAAAGTTTACTAATGCATTAAAAAGGCAGAGTGAGAGATTTAGAAGGAGAAGGCGACTGTTGGAGTACTGAAATGAGCTTTAAAATGTTAAAAGATGATTATGGGAGTATAGAAAACAACAACGGTCTAAAAGGCGACTGTGGGAATACAGAAAACATCAGGTGATTTCAGCTTAATATTTTTATTAAAGCTGATAGTTATAAATATGCGTTTATAAGAGATAAAATGTTAATGATAATCAGCTGATAATCATCCAAAATTTGTAACCTTTATCATATTTATTATAAGTTGTTTAAAATAAGTAAAAATTATAAATTTCATATAATGAGGGCCAGTACTGGTGTTACCATCAGGATGATAACACGGCTATGAGCACCAAAAATTTTGTTTTGCATTAATTTAATTTAAAGAAAAAATGTGTTAAATGTTAAAAAATAAAAATTTTGGTGCATTACAGCCAGAGTTTTCGTGTTATCATCCTGATGGTAACACCAGTACTGGCCATATGTGAAATTTATAAATTTTACCTATTTTAAACAACTTATAATAAATATAATAAAGGTTACAAATTTTGGATGATGCGCGCAAAAAATTTTCCAAGCGCACTAAGCGATTTTCCTTACTTTTTCTTTAGTACATTGTGATGCTGATATAATTAATAATGACTATACATTGTCATTGGCGTGCGTCAAATAACGAATAATCCACGGCTAGTTGATGCACAAAAATGCATTATACCTCCCACTCATGGAAAAGTAGTAAGTGCAACTCGTGTGGCGTTAGCACAATCTACTATTACATTTAAAACAATAACAAAAAACTGAATAGGGGGAAGCTAAGTGCCAAGAACTTAGCAGCGGTTTTTTTATTTTCTTAACTATTTTTCTTTTTATGGCCATTTTTTGATTTTTGAAACACACTATTTTGCGTTTTTTTTCAATTATCCGACTGTTATAAACAATTCAGCTGAAACGCATTTGGAAGATAATAATTATCTACTTTTTCCCGTTTGGTTCTCGGAATCGACCACTCCGTTCGGCAGATAAAATAAAAAAGGTGCTTTTTTTAAAAATTCATATCTCTGAAACCAAACATCATAACCTCGTAAAAAAAATCAAGTCTATGGGTCACGTGTCAAACTATATCTCATTAAAATTTTTTTCCAGTAATAAATCGAAAACTGTCGAAAAAAATGAGCTTTTTTGTGCCACGATCATGGGCGTAAAAATGCTTTATTGCACTTGAGATTTTGGGAAAAGGTAGATATTTTATGTATTTTGGCTAAGTTCGTTGCGCAGCTTTGAAACCCCTATGGTTCTTAAGATATCAAGTTTTGAATTATTTTTTGAAATTTTTTTGATTCTTTATATCTCTAAAACAATGTAGTCAAATGCTTCAGTGATTTGCAATAAAGAAAGTTATCTGTTTTAAACGATTTTGTTGAGCGGTTCTCAAGTAAAGAGCTGAAATGTAAAAACCGATTTTTCTCAAAAATTTTGCTTCTTCTTATAGAGGTGTCGGTGCACGTCGAAAAAAGCATAAATATACTGTATAATAAAACAATATTTTATTTATTGGACCTGTAAATTTAGTTGGAGGAAGCTACGTGCCAATGAATTGACAGCGGTTTTTCTAATAAAGTTATTGGAAAAGTTCATAAAAGTAAATCGTTTAATATGTACCTGAAAGAAAATAAAATTACCCATCTTTTTACCGCGGAAAATTGATATTATCGTTCGTTAATGTTCTTATAATATACACCATAAGGCGTAACTTTTTGAAATTGTTTCAACTCGAAAACTAAATGTTGAATCTTTCTACAAAAAAAACATGATTATTGTAACTTATTAGGTTTATACTCCACTTTAATTTTAGTCATTTCATGGGGCAGATTCTGAGAAAAACATCAAAAACTGAAAAAAGTAGATTTTCTACATGACGCGGTAACTGGAATAAAAAGGCATCAATCAAGATCAAATTTTAGATTTAGTTAGCGTTATATAGCACTTCGATCCCTATGCTTGGATTGTTTTCGAAACCAGTTAGTTTCAAAGATATTAAGCTTCAAAATTTTTTTTCTCACCCTGTATACTATGAATCGTTATTTTTACGTGACGCGGTAACTGGAGTAAAAAGTCAATAATCAATTTAAAATTTTGGATTTAGTTAGTATTATATTATAGCATCTTGATCCCTTTCTTCGAGTTGTTTATGATACCAGTTAGTTTTAAAGATATTAAGCTTCAAAATTTTGTTTCTCATCACCCTGAATACTTTGCATAATTGAAAACTGCATCGCTTCTATCTCTATAGCTTCCTCATAGTGGCGGTTGGGTTAAGTAATTGTAACTTCAACGTGCGGGTACAAGGAAATGTAAAAGAAAATTGAAAAATATTTCAGCTTATAAGTTAATATGCAAATATTGAGATATAAAAACTGTTACATTTCCTTACAAAAAAAAGGAAAAAATGCGCCAAGATATTTACCGCTTGGTGGTGAGGAAACGATATCATTTAAAAGTAATTAATACAAAGATTACGTTAAATAAAATTATTTTAAGGTTAGTAAATAAGATGTTAGGTAAGTCTCTTGGAGATCAGTTTAACAATTAGCTATGCGAGCTATGCGAAAGAGAGAGAGAGAGAGAGATAAAGAGAGAGAGAGAGAGAGATAAAGAGAGAGAGAGAGAGAAAGAGAGAGAGAGAGAGAGAGAGAGTTGAGTTGAGTTGTTTATTTAAAAGGCTAAGGACTCGGGGTCCTTGATAGCCTCTGATCAATTACATAGATTTACAATAATTGCGATAAATGGAGGGTGCGCTGAGCCCTTTACAAGTTATGGAAAAAAAAAACAAATAAAGTATTTAAATAACAACAAAATAATATTATTAACAAAAACAAAAAGAAAAGTAAGAGGCAGCGAGTTGCAGTGTCGGAGTTACAAAAATAAAAATTAAGACAGAGTTCCGCAATCGTACTACATAAAAAGGATGCAAACATACAAACATTCATCGCTGCAAATCACGCACACTTGTCCAGCAAATGTTTATACAAAGTGCTCTTAAAACAAGGACGTTTATATAGACTACGGACAGTACCCGGAGTCGAGTTCCAAAGGATCGCTCCAACAAAAAATGAATTACGCAGGGATTCCGTTGAGAAATCGCAAATAATGAGATCGAGAGGTGACTTCCGGCTACAGCCCGGCTTGCTCGTGTCAACAAAATTAAATTTATCGTACAAATAATCCGGAGTCCTAGTACTTAAGATTTTGGCCAGTAGTCCCAGCACGAGAAAGTCTTTCCTGACAGCATAGGGGAGAATCTCTTATGAGACTCTTAATATCAGAGGTAAGCCAAGGTGCGCGCCATTTCCTCGGCGTAAAAGTTCGGTAAGGGGCATGAGCATCGTAGGCTGCCACGATTTGCTCAGTTAGAAACTCCACCTTGAAATTAATGTCCTGCGAAAGATAGAGAAGTCGCCAGTCGATTGCAGCGAGGTTCGCGAGGAGCTCATGCCGCTTGAAGCCACGAAAATCGCGTCGTCTGGTGGAGACCGGCTCTGCACAAGGAAGCTCAATGCGAAGAGAGGCGCGTAAAACGTCGTGCTTAGATATACTAGGGATAAGAGTTTGATCAAAAGATGAAATTCTGAAGAGGTCCGAAACGCAGATGTAGTCGATAGTCGAGCGGGACAGCTCGTTTGTGTGATGTGGCTCGAATGGCAGGACCTCAAGACAGCAGCCAGCAAGCGAGTCTGCCAGAATACGTCGAGAAGAAGAATTCGAGTGCCACTCGATGTTGAAGTCCCCCAGTAGAAATGTAAAATCGTAGCTATTGCTACAGTTAAAGATGGCATCTTCGACGTCTGACCAAAAACCGGCCTTCGGTGGACGTACACAGTCCCACAGAGAATGCGAGAGTTCCCCAGCATCAGCTTGATAAACAAAAACTCTGGCCTCAGTCGATATACGTCTGGCTGTGCTGAGCGAGAAACCTCCTTGGCAGGTATGGACTCGTGCACATAGATAGCGACTCCACCACCGCCCCTGCCCACACGATAAACCCGGAAGAGCTGGAAATTGGGAATCTCAAATACATGGGGAGATTCCGGCTTCAAAAAAAATTCGCTAATCCCAAAGACATGCAGGTTATTGTCCCTTATGTAAGCTTCAATGTCATGTAAATGCGGAATGAGAGATTGCGCGTTAGAGTGTCCGACATTCAGTGACTGCTCTAGTTGCCTTGGAGAAGGTCGATTATCCATAATTGATATTACGTGTCTTGCGCTCGATACGTTTCCTAATCAAGGGACACTTCGATTTATCAAAGGCCGAGTGGTGGTGATCCTTGCACTTGGCCGCAACATAGTTGTAGCAACGGGTGACATCATTTGTGCTACATGATGCAGACGCATGTTCTGCTGCGCAACGTGAACAGCGTGTTGGTCCATTGCAATCAATTACTTTGTGCCCGAATTCCAGACACTTGAAGCATTGTAGAATCGAAACGTGATCTGCAAAGCGGCACGGCAACCACTTTATATACGCTGAGCTGCACTTTTCCAGCACCTTTCTGCACTCTGGCTTAATTTCTACAATGCAAGATCTATGTTTTTTTTCCCGCGCAGGATATAGCGAAACGATCTTGACGTCATCCTTGCCAAAAGTAGGTAGATTTAATTGAAGAAGGCTGTCCGCAATCTCCTCGCTCTTATACTCAACAGGTATGTTGTGTATGATAATCTGCGGATTCATCTTGATAATCTGCGGATTCATCTTCGTATCAGGCTTAATTTCAAGACCAGCCTTGGCCAACGCAGGGCAGTTTCGTAGCGCCTCGGTGTTTGCATCGTCTGTCTCCAGAATTATCGAATTATTGCCAGCAAAGTTAACGTGCATCGCCGGCAAGTCCGGTATCCATGAGACGCTTCTTGGCACCGTCCATCATCCGGCTCGAGTCGGCGTCAAGTCCCGCATCCATGTGAGAACGTTTGAGAGCGCCAGCCATCGCTGAGCCAGCGAGGCGCTGAAGTAGTGGCCGAAGACTCCAGAAGATGGAGCTGATTGACGAGGCCCAACGAGTCGAAGATGATACAGCAGAATCCCAGAAGTTAGGTTATAAAACCTCCACTCACAAAACCTGAAGCTGCAGGCGATGAAGGTTCGCCCGATGCAGGCCATTAGCACAAAACGAAGCGGCGAAAAATCTCACTCCAAATCACTAGCCAAAATGACGGTCAGGGCCGATACAGTTCGCGAAACAAGCCGGAGCAGAAAACTAGACAACTCTCTCAGACGAAAAGAGAGAGAGAGAGAGAGAGAGAGAGAGAGAGAGAGAGAGAGAGAGAGAGAGAGAGAGAGAGAGAGAGAGATTTAATTATACATGTGTAATTGATTCGAAATAATTTTATCCAACGTACCAAAAAAAAATCGATAGAATTATATATGATAAGGAAAGTACGTGCCAAAGAATTGGCAGCGGTTTTTTAAATTTATATATCTAAAACTAGACATCATCATCTCACGAAAAAAATCATATTGATGGTTCACGTGTTCACACACAAACTATTTCCCATTAAAATTTCAAGTGATTTGACCATATATTTTTTCAGTAATAAATCGAAAACTGAAAAAAATGAATTTTTTGTGCCTCGATTATGGGCGAAAAAGGCCTTATTGCACTTGAGATTTTGAGATAAGGTAGATATTTTATGTGTTTTGGCTAAGTTCATTGCGCAGCTTTCAAACCCCTGTGGTTCTTAAGATATCAAGGTTTGAATTTTTTTGAAAATTGTTTGATTCCTCATATCTCTAAAACAATATAGTCATATGCTTCACAATTTTATTTAGTAATTCACTATAGAAAAGCTATCTACTGTTAAAATTTTAAACGATTTTGTTGAACGATCTTAAGTAAAGAGCTGAAATGTAAAAACTGATTTTTCTATAAAATGTTACTTTCTCTTATAGGGGTGTCGTTGCAGGTCATCAAAGTCTCTCCCTATAAATTTATGTCATACTGATATTTAAAAAAACCGCTGCCAAGTCATTGGCACTTAGCTTCCTCCTATTCTGCTAGTGGAAGATAATTACATGGGACAATCAACTCATTCTTTGATTTAAATATTCGCTACTATTCGATACTAAAAGGATAGGTTAGGAAGACACTTGTAGGGGAGGGGTATCAGGGGACTCGGGGTTAAGGTGGATATCAAAAGGATAGAGCTCCGTGAACTCCTTGAAAACCATGAAAACTCTCAAAATATACTAAGCTTTAATTATCAAATTATATGGTTTAACAAAAATAATAATGTTCAGTCACACAGAGTATACAGGGTGAGAGTTGAAGAATTTGAATCTTAATATCTTTTAAACTAAAAGGTTTCATAAGCTACAAAAAGAACCTAGCCGAAGTGATCAAAAGATCAATCTTTTCCTAAAATTTCAACTCAATTTAAACCTTTTTACTCCCGTAATCGTACGACATAAAAAAACCATTTTTTCTAGTTTTTGATTTTTATCTCAAAAACTAGTCGCCAAAATTGCTTAAAATTTTTACAACTAGTAGATATCGTTGTTTTTTATTGTCATGAATTTTTTCAAAACATTTAACTATTTATTTTTTGAGTTATATATGTTTATCGAAAAATTACCTTTTATATCATAAAAAATGAACAGATCAGTCAATCTAGAAAATCTTGCGGGAAAAAGTAGACAAATTTATGTTCTTTTAGATACACTATTGTTGAATATATTGTATAAATCATATCATTATAAAAAAGCAAAAATATTTTTTCAAAAATAGAAAAATGGCTATAATATGGCCATAAAATGGTCAGAATCATAAAACAAAAAATGACCTAAATTCAGAATTAGAAAAAATATATGCATGTCAAATTTTATTACGATCCGTCGCATGGTTCCAAAATTATGGCGGTATACGTACATACACACACACACACACACACACACACACACACACACAGCCATCCGCACGGACATTTTCTAAAAACGTATGATTCGTACTCCAAACACCTCCAAATGCGTTTCCACGAAGTATTAGCAAAACTGAAAATTTTACTATTACAAAGCTTCCTCTTGAGGAGCAAGCAAAAATTTATTCGCAAACATTTAAAAAGCATAAATATACTGTATATTAAAACAATATTTTTAATATATTTTTAATAAATAATATCCAATAAATATTGGAACTATAAATTTAGTTTGAGGAAGCTATGTGCCAATGAATTGCCAGCGGTTTTTTGTTTTGTTTTGAACAATCAAAATAGTTCAATAAATTCAAGTCATTTTTCCCGAAAACCGGTTTTGCGGAGCGAAAGTAAAATTAGCGGGGCAAAAGTAAAATAAGCGGGGCAAAAGTAAATTGTTTTCAAAACATTTCAAAATTTTCAAATTTAAAAAATTTTTTAAATTGTTTAAATCTTAAAAATATTCAAAAAATTAAAAAGCGATTGGCTACGCGAAACCGTTGTTTTCACCCCGCTTTTCAGGACTAACAAGTGGTCTTTTAGTCGAAAGTGGAATGGACAAAAGTTGATTTTTCCTTTGGGCGATTATACTGCCCTTACGAAAATATTTTTTCCTTGAGTGCTTACTACGTTCGGGCAGTATAAACTCACCCGCGGGAAAAATCTTCTACTTATTTTGCCCCTTGTTGCATATTGCGTTTGCATAATATATACAGTGGTTTTTATAAACACTGGGTATTTTTTCGTATTTTAATTTTATTTTTTATTTCTAATTTTTGTTTTTTCTTGATTTATTACATTTTTCTTATTATTTAATATTTATACCTTAAAAGTGTTCGTGGTGCAAACCTATTTTATGAATCTTTTTGGTAAGGTTTAATGAAAAAGGTATGCGCAAGGAACTATTTGTATTTGATCAATTTTGTGTAATAAATTACCATGTTTCTGCTATAACTTATTATTCTTGCAGTGAATAGGGCTCAAATTTAGCGCCTAACTCTCTTTTAATGTTATAAAAAAGTGGTAAAAGTTTGGTAGTGATTAGAGAATTAAGGAAAAAAACGTTGTAAAATCACTTGAGGTCCCCCTTGAAATCCTCTTATGGCCGCGTTTAATATTTTTAACCAAAAATTGATCGATTTGTATCATTGAAGAAAACATCACTGTTGAAATGAAGTGCATACCTCGTTTAAGTGGCATGTAAATCTCGATTTTTATATAATATAGCCGAAATAGCTCAGTTGGGAGAGCGTTAGACTGAAGATCTAAATGTCCCCGGTTCAATCCCGGGTTTCGGCAGATGAATTTTTTTGCAATTCACCTTCTTAGTTATCTTCTAGTTCTTGTTAGCGTCATATAGATTTACTAACTACATTTTTTTTTAGGAGAGATTAAAGAAAATCCTAATTTCAATGATCCGCCAAAGTGTATTGTAGAATCAAGTACTGAGGAAACAGACAAAGAAGTTAACGCAGAAACGTGAGTAGTTTAAAATGTACAATGTATATCAGATTTATTTATACGAAATGGCAAAAAATAATTTTACGTATACTGTGTGTAACAAAACTTGTCAATATACAAGATAAAATTCCGCATGTAATGAATGTTGCTGATAAGGTAGTTTCCTGTACAATGTTGATAATAAGTGCGGCAAGGTATATTTTGATAAAGTTATACCATGAGAATTGTTGTTTCCTATGGTTATAGATGAAATTTAAGTTGATGAAATTTTCATGATTTTTTCCATGTTTTCAATTCTACGTAACTTTTGATGCAATCCCCGCTCTTCCCCGTACTTTCATGCCAGTAAGATGGATTTTCCTCGGGATTTCCCGTTTGCGCCTTCAGAAAATAAGTACATGCTATTGAACCGTATGGCTATTTTTGGTTAAATTCAAAGGACCGAGAAAATGGTGTCACAAGGAACTTTTTGCGTGTTGGAAAATGGTTTTGCATTGTTTTAAACATGTATAGAATTAGAAAATCTTTGTTGCAGCCGCGTGCCCCACAATTTATTTGCACTGATTTTTGGAGTCCTAAAAAGGGATTTTTTTTTGCGTTTTTCCTCATACAAGTAGCCGGCTGCCTGAGGGTTAAGTACTTGCATTGCTGCAGTTGTTTACGACACCGCGCACGCGTCTCTATTTTTGTTCGGGCTCGCATTTTTATCTCTTTACTGAGGATTAACTGACCCATATACCTAGTAGCTAAATATTGTTAAACGTGCGAGATGCATCCAGTAGTATGAATAATTTTATGTTTCCAGCTTCCAATAACATATACGCATAATGCGAGCTATAGCGCATTACGCATCTAGGGAGGTAAAGTATTGGCGAGTGCACAGCTCCTGTAAATTGCTCGTAAAATTTTACTTCCCGGCCCTGGGGTACGTAAAAGCATTTCAATTCATAACCTTTCCCCCTATTGAAAAATCTCAGGTGAGAATCTCGCGAGTAGAATTAAAAAAATCAAAATAGTTTATTACGATACAAGTAGCATACAAAATTGTATGTCACACACGGACGATTTTGGCGTTTTTCGCATCTTAATCGGGCCTAAAGTGACTCTATACTTTGACCGGCGGGCAAAAATTTTGAATTCATTGTATATTTTTAATGCATTTCAGCAAGAGCATGGTTGCCGTGTCAAAAAATAGTTACGCCAGACCCGCTTACTAATAAATAGAAAAAAAAACGCGAAAATACGTCCACGCGTTACATAAAATATGGTGTCTGGCTCGTAAACGCTGCTAACTCTAACTCGCCTTGACAATCTCCACAGTCGGTCTAAACAGGCCTAAGTATAGTTTACGCCCTTAGTACACAATATACCATTTATAAGGATAAAGTGGATATATGTGCAAATTCACGGCCAAGTGGAAACTTCTCTGGGTCTGGTTAAAAATGGTTGTCTAGAAAAAAAAGTTGTCTAGGCTTGAAAATAGCGAAAAATCATGAAAACTCCGATTTTTTACGAAAATCGGCGATTTTTCCTATTTTTAAAATCCTTATAACTTTTGATCTGATCGCGGTCGATTTAAACCATCCGGCCCTCAAATTAAAGCTCTTTTCTTTTACTTTTGTTTTTTGAACTTTATATATATTATATATACGGCAGTAAAAATAGGTAAAAAAAAACAGCCATAATTGATAGGCATATATATAGCTGATGAAACCAGTTAAATGTTGATCTAAATTATTTGAAACAAAAGTAGAAGAAAAGAGCTTTAATTTGAAGGCCGGATGGTTAAAATCGACCGATCAGATCAAAAGTTATAAGGATTTTAAAAGTAAGAAAAATCGCCGATTTTCGTCAAAAATTGGAGTTTTCATGATTTTTTGCTATTTTCAAGCCTAGACAACTTTTGATCTAGGCAACCATTTTTAACCCACCGGGGCTCAAATTAAAGCTTTTTTCTGATACTTTGATTGTATCAATACACATTTTTCGATTGCGCCTTCAGACATAAAGTATCTACATTTGAGCAATGACTAGTTTTCATTAATCTTTCCCATGTTAATTGCTCATAAGAGAATTTAAACTGCCCGGCAAAAAAATAAGTATTTCGAAATCGCGGGAACGCAAAATTTTTCGTATTCTAGATGGCCTATATACGGAACCCAAAAAAGTTGGTCTGGTACGCGTGCCTTCAAATTTCAAATTGTCTCTTCTAGACCCATCAGAGAAGTTTCCACTTGGCCGTGGATTTGCACATACATATAAAGCAGAGTTAAGTGGACGATTCTATAGTAACGCCATAATTCTAATAAAATAACTAAAATTTACCGTATATTTCGTAGCTCACAACGAAGACCAACACGTCCCGAATAACCGACGAAGAGTAGCACATTTCATCTCCCGCGGCAGAGACTAGCACAGTTCAGATTTTTGTGTATTCTTCCTTACGCTAAGAAAACGGACGAGAAATTGAGGATAAAACAAATAAATTCGCAATATTTGAATAAATCTTAAAAATGAAATAGAAGATTTCAAATAATTTAAAGGTAAAATGAAAAACGTTTCAAGAACTTAGAAAGTTATTTTGCTAGTCGCTGACGCGAATTTTGTAACGTGTTACTCTTTGCAGGGGGCGAAAATTTGACGCTTTAGCAAAGCAACTCGAAAATTGTATCTTTTATATATTAATTGTCGCTCCCTCTACAAAGGCCAGAACAATTCATTTTTTTAGCAAAAACTAGCACAGCTTAAAATTTGCCGCGAAGAGTAGCTCAATTTAGACATGTCGCAAAGACAAAGCACAACTCAGAAATTATACTGATACTCTTTGCGGGAAATGCGCAAGTTGTGCTATTTTCGACGGGAAATTCTAACAGTGCTAGTCTTTGTAGCGAGTCTAGCGACCCACGATTTACGCTGCGTATTAACTATTGCGCAGAACATCGAATTAGAACGATTTCTATACTCATCTGAACAATTCAATCCAAATCCAAAAGTATTTTGTTATTTCCATAACAGACCGCAAGCGCACGTCGAATATAATGTGTTCAGAAAAGAGACGGTTCAAGCAGTTCAAGCAGTTTGGGAGCTCGAATTATCGGTTGAATAGCGCGTCATCTTGGAATGTTTCAAGTATCTAGGTCGACCGGTTCGGTATACAGCGATATATCTTTATTTTCATTTTCTTCATACATTATCCACCTGATGCAGTACCAAGCCATCAGCCCCACACACGGAAAACGAACCTTTGTAAATCGTTTTTTCACGCACGTTTATACGAACCGGTTTATTTTCTGCAGTCAGCGTTTGAACATTGTACACTGTACCATCGTACGCGTAATGATGCCAATGGCCATTAGTATTCTGAGATGCCAATCGAATAGTTTTGCGGAAAAATTCATTGGTTTTTATTCTCAAGCACGAGCAACTCAGTTGTGGAAAATAATTTTCAAGAATATCAGACTAAGAATATTGACTAAGAAATCCATGAAAATTGCGAAAGTTTTGTGCAATTGTTAATTTCCATGCGACTTTCATGAGCCGAAATAGCTCAGTTGGGAGAGCGTTAGACTGAAGATCTAAATGTCCCCGGTTCAATCCCGGGTTTCGGCAGATGGTTATCTTTTTTTGCTCGATGTACTATGCTGTGTGTATATTGCACTTAGATATCCCAGTAACCAGTTGAATTTATACTCATAATATAGTTAAACTATCTACAGCCAAAATCAGTTGCTTTTATAGCATTCACGCATTGATTGTCGTTTCCCTTACTGGCCTTCTTGACTTTCGCTCTTTTCTTTAATTGTTCTTAAAAAGCGACAGCATTTATCATCGCGTACTCCTATACAAGTCTGCCATATAAGCTTTGGTAAACTCGAGAGTAAACTCGCATACTATATATAATATCGCATACTAATACATACTCCAGCGAATCTTAGCTGATTGTGCCCGATAAAGTCGCGGCTAAATTTATTGTTCTATATGATGCTACTGGTTGCCGGTGTTGTATGCGCAGCAATCAAATATATTTTTAGATTTTTTTCTGTATACGTACGTGCAGAAGCAACAGTAATAATAAATGGGCAGAGCTCCAGCCGCGGGTGGTAGAATATGGCTTGCGTATTCACGAACCGTTTGCACACTCATCAGCATGCTGTTCGCCTCGGTTCTCAATCGAAAGGTAATCAGGTTTCTAAAGGACGCTCTGCTTGATATTTCCTTTTATTTTTATCGGGAACGTGATAAGTGTGAATTGATTTGTCAAAGGATTAGAATGGGCTGCCCATTACTTCCGAACACCTAAAATTTGGGTTGGGTTACGTTTCCATAGCAAAGCATGTTTACTAGTCTAGGAGCCAGGTAGGGTCCCGTGGCCAATCAGAGTGCCACGGCTGCGACCAAGTTATTCTTAAGTATTTTGACCTCCTGAATCCAAAAATCTTGGTCGCAGTTTAATTGTTATTAACAAATTATTTGTTTAAAAAGTTGTCAAAACTTTATTATTACTAGGAAATCTAAGTGCGCTTCGCGCTCCTCTTATTATACCATCAATTATGTCTTTTCAGAATGATTTTAAATTTTGCCGCCTGCTGAGCATTAACAGTTCAAAGCGTTTGTAGGTTATGTAAAAATATTCGCGTTTCTAATTCGCGTTCCTTAAATCTTATACCAGGCAATTGGACATCAATTAAATGCTTCACATCACTTTTTTAAGAGAGGAAGATAGATAGATCTACTTTTTAATGCATTATTAGATGCGGTTTTACATAAAAAAAAACGTATATTTTTTTGAAATTTTAAAAAAGATTAATTTTAACCAAAGTTATTGCAAATATAGTGCAAATATCTAACGTTTTTCGCCTTCGCGCGCACCAATTTTGCCATATCTCTGCTTCTATTGAGGCGCACAATATCTTATTTTAAAGCTTGAACTTTATTTTACAATACAGGTAAGTTAGCTTTATTAGTTTATTTATTTAACAATTCATTGCAGCTTATAAATCTGTGAAAATATAATGAAAATGCTGATTTAATTGTTTATAACTTTAATAAAATGGTAAAAAAGTTATTGAATATTGTTCCTAGAATCCTAGCAATCATTGGATTCAGGAATAACTTGGTCGCAGCCGTGGCACTCTGATTGGCCATGGGACCCTATACCTGGCTCCTAGACTATACGATGTCACGGCTAATTTTAATTGAAGATTCCATTCGTATAAAGTATCGATTGAGCGCATTGCATGTGAGCAAGTCAAATTGGACTTTGAAGTTTGTCTATTGAAAAAGTTCGATAGTGTGATTGTCACTCCCGCTTTGCTCGAGTAATAAACTCTTTTGCACTCACCGAAAGCTGCTGTTATTTCGCATGATTGTTATTCTCATACGTTTTTCACAAACTAGTTTAAAAAAGTACCATTTCAATTAAGCTCATCGAACTTGTTTCGTAAGTTTTTTTTTTACATTTGCTTCCTACTACTATATCGTCGCTCCCTACGAAGACTAGTACGTGACGTCCCAAATCCCTCCTAGTCAAAAAATTATTTAATAGTATTACGATACAAGTGACCTAAGTAGCACTTTTTTGCACGATGTGAGGTTAGGGCCCGAGCGCAGCGCGGGTCCTAATTACGCCGTGCAGAAGTGTTACATAGATCACGAGTATCGTATAGAATTTCATAGCACAGCCTACCTAAGCCCGCTGTTACGCCTATCCGTGTCATAAGCAGTCCTGTTTTGCACCGTGAGGTTAGCGTATGAGCGTAGCGAGTGTGACAAACACAGTGCAAAACAGGACTACTTAGCTCACGGATAGGCGTGACTTAAGTGCGGGCTTGGGTCACACTGTGCTATAATAATTATAAGTTCTTCTCATATACTACAATAGTTTGAGCCGAAAAACGTGCTACTCTTCGCGGCGAAAAGTGAAAAGAGCTAGTCTTTGCGGCGGAGAACCAAATGTCCAGTCTGATGACCAGTCATCGGCGCGAGGTCTGAAATGTACTAATGTACTCTTCGTAGGGACCGCCTACGAATTATCTATACTAATACATGACTCCACATTCTTATACTTAATTCCTATGTTATGCTTCGAATTAGGTCATTTATAGGAAGGATATTGTAGCCAGTATTGATAGAAAACAATTTTGCGCACAAAGAAAAACTTAAGAACTTGACTTATATTCTTTATTTGAACAATTCCAGATTGTTTTTCATAACTATTACCTAGCAGGCAGTTTGCTCATACACTGATGAAAAGAAAGAATTGGGTAAAGTCATACAAATATTTGCACGTACCTTAAAACAGTGGAAAAAAATGTTGGGGCATGTTGCTCTTGCCGACTTGCTCATTCAAGCTGCAATGACATCTATAACGAAATCCAAAATAAACTATTGGATAATTTTTAACTGATTTCACAGTTAAAAATTTAACTGAACTTTAGATCTATTCATCGTAGAGCATTCTACCTGGGCTTATAATTTTTAGCTTGTCAAATAGTACACGAACCCATCCTAACATACTGCAAAAAAATTGACTGGTTAAGTTCAAAATTACATCAATTAATTTATTACCACATGCAAATTTTTATTACTTGCATACTTTCTCAGTTACCCTCATTTTTCGTATCGGCGACGGCCATAACCATATAATCACTTCTGGCTTGATGACTGACATTCTTGAAACATATTATCAAGCCAAATTATGATTTTCAAGTTTATACGTAATAGAAATAAGTAATTTTTTGTACTTTTGCTTCTTCCTAGAGGAAGCTTTGTAATAGTAAAATTTTTGACTCTCTCGAAAATAGGTTAGAAATCCATTTTGAGGTTCGTACAATTCGAATCACGTGTTTTTACAAAATGTCCGTATGGATGTGTGTGTGTTTTTTTTTGTTTTTTTTTTGTCTATGGAGAAAGAGGTGTTGGGTAAAAATCTTAATAGACCATGACATGACACTGACGGTGAGGCAGCCGAGGCCACCCACCCCCAGTGTCACCGTGTGTTGGATTCTCAACAACTAAAAACCCTTCGCATTACGGCCAGATTCATGCACCCAGCCGTAGCGCGAATCCTCTCCGTGGCTCTGCCGAAACTCAGCAAGGCGCACCTAGCTCCGTCCTCTACGTCCTTTATCCCCGCGGTACGACCGTTAAGCAATCCTTCGCGGGGGGACGAAAGGCTTGTTGCCCTTTTCTATTTGATGAAGTCATCAACTCGTCTTCTTCTTTCTGCATCTTCCGGGCGTCTACTTCCTTCTACATCGTCCGGTCGTCTACTTCGTGCAGCATCGTCCGGTCATCCTCTGGACAGACTCAACCCCGACACCTACATTCCTCTGCATCGGGTGAGGAAGTCTGGGCTCCAACTCAGTTACCTACGTTCCTCAGCATCGGTCTGAGAAGCACTTAAAGGTACTCAAACCTAGCTCCTACGTTCCTCTGCATCGGGCAGGGGAGTGAGAGCTCAACTCTATGACCTACGTTCCTCTGCATCAGTCAGAAGAGCATTTCGTAGTTGTGACTCAGTGGCCTTCGTCTAGCAGCATTTAACTTGGCTGTTTTGCCTTATCTTTTCCTTCTATTCTAGGGCAGGCATAGCAGCTGTATACGTGTATACCTGCTACCTTTGCGCGAACAAATCCTTCCTCCCGAGTCCTCATTTTTTCCTGGAGAGCGACGTTCCCACATGCCCAGATCGCCGCTCTACCAGTGCCGTCTGCTTCCCATGATGACTCGTCAAGATCTCTGTATTGCTCACAGATGATGGCCACGTCAGTCTTCGTCTCACTGACGTACTGGATAAGCAAGTCCTGCGCCGTCTCGCAGTGGTTAAGGTTTAGCTGAACTATCCTCATTTTCTTTTCTCCTTCAACTCTTCTACTGCCGCTCTGTAAACTGGGCATGTGTAGCTACCAGCTGCATGGTCACCTTTTCCTTCTGCGTCTTTCCCACGACAGAGAACACAATTCGGTTGGCTGCTACAGTTCTTTATCTTGTGTTCTGTGCTCCCACATCTGTAGCAACAGCTACTTCGGTCCTGTGTTGCTGTGCACTTACTGGAGATATGCCCAAAACCTAGGCATTTATAACATCTAAGCGGCCGTGTTCCTCGTTGGACCTCCCGGATTCTGCAGACTACCCATCCAATCTTGATTTTCTGCTTCCCTATCACCTGTTTAGCCATTGTTGCTGGCATTTGTATGACCGCTGTCTGGGTACCGCCGTAAGCTGATCGCACCGACTTTACTGCCGTTTCCTCTACTTCAAATGTTTCACTACTTTGAAACTCCCTCTTTAGTGCTTCCACTATATCGGCCTTGGTTGTTAGGATATCGAGGTCCTTTATTTCGAAGACCGTTTGCTCTTGCAGGGATCTTACTTCGGTACCTGCTTGACGGACCACTTCCACTGCCTTCAGAACCACGTTGCGGTGAAGTTGTAGTAACAGGTCTCCCGTCGCTGTCCTGCGTAACCTGTTGACACTTCTGCCCAAAATCTCAAGTTTGGGATCTGCCTTCATCTCTCTCAGGATGTCAGCGTAGGACTTGCCCGCCGAAGCCTCTACAATGAGGGCGTCTGGTCGAGAAGGTCTTGGCCTTGGTGGTCTTTGTCCACCAGTGCCCTTTTGGTTCCAGGCTCTAGTGGGCTTATTACCGTCCTCTTTGTTCAATTTTTCCCTCTTTTTTTTCTTCCTTTTGGTTTCCACCTCCTCCCAAGGCGGCTGCGTGTCTCGGTTGGCAGATGAGCTCCTAGGGCTTCTTGGGGTCCCCGTGCTTGGCGCAAGTCTCTGTTCCTCGTCCTTCTTCTTTTTCGAGGAAAGCTCTTGTTCAGGTGAGCGTTCTTTCCTTTTCCTGTCTGCGCTAGATGTCTGTGGATCCTGTGACTGGGCGCTTGTCCACAGCCTGGGACTGGGCTTGCTCTGTATCATCAGCCCAAAGCTATCCATCATTTTTTTGTGGCTTCTCTTACGCTACTAAGGCGTTTCATGCTCCGTTGCACCTGTTGCAGGTCCTTTTTCACGCACTTGTGAAAATTGTGTGCGGTGTACGCAACTTCATAAGCGCTTTCCAAATAACCTTCGATCGTCTCAAGCAGCTTTTGCTCGGTATCCGCTGCTGCCCGGATTCTATTCCAGGCCTCAAGTATCCTCTTTTCCTCATCCACATCACCTGGCATATTGCTCTTTCCTGCAACCTGCTGTTTGCCTTCCAATGTATTGCTCTTATCCTGGGCAAGTCCACCATCTTGCGATTTTCGTGTGCTACACTTCAAGTCCTCCTTGTCTCCTCCTTCATGTTCGCATTCCTTCTTCTCCATGTTGCCATAACAGTGTTCTGTTCATTCGGATTGTCCGACCCCTGGATCCCCCTCTATGGAGCAGCTGACATGGCCCCGGCACACTACCCGAAGGCCCGTGCCAGATGGTACATCATACCAGGATAGAGCAACCGTGTCGCGCTAGGCCCAACCTCTGCTCTCTCGAGCCCTTCCCCCGAACCAAGGTGATGCCTCTTTGGAGATGTTTCGGCAGGTTCACACGACAGCAGCACTCGCTTAAGCGATTGACCGGTACTCAGCTAGTAACCGGTCTCCCGTCTTCCTGCCGTCAGCAGAAGCCAAAAGATATGTTCGGGTCACTTCGGGCGCGCAACGTCAGATCGCTCCCCATCCAGGATCTTCGTTTGGCAGGCACACGGGTCGCAGCTCGCACGGGCAAACCACGCGGCCTGTGTGCGTCCACGAAGCATATTTACTTTCATGCTCTCTACCCTCCAGGGCTGGCGCCCGGGCGAGCATCCCCTTTTTCTAATTAAAGACTATGAATGCTCTACAAAATTTAGCTGTAGGGGGGATGGGACAAATCCTCAGAGGGGCATTTCGGCTATATTGAGGTTAGCCTTTAGTGCACTATTTTGCTTTCCGTCCTAAGGAAGCTTTCGTAATAGTAATTTGTTGGCAGTTTGTGTAAAACATGTGGGAATAGTTGTTTTGATAAATTTTTTCCGAAAATGCTGGTTTTTAGAAAATGTCCGTTACGGGATGTGTGTGTGTGTGTGTGTGTGGTGTGTGTGTGTGTGTGTGTGTGTGTGTGTGTGTGTGAGTGTGTGGGTGTGTGTCTGTGCGCTGTGTGGTGTGTGTGTTGTGTGTGTGCTTGGTGAACCCACCAAGGCTCATTTTTTGTTTTTGGCTTAGAGATATGGGCGAAAAGTCTCGCGTTTTACAATTTATATACGCGGTTTTCTTTTTTTGTAGTGAATTTTTTAGTTTTGGAATTTCAGTTTTGCCAACAAGTTATCAGAGAAAAGTGTAATAAAATAAATTGCTATAATAGTACCTGAAAGAAAATAAAATTGGCTATGTTTTACCTGAAATAATTTATATTATCGTTCGCCGTTCTCTTTATTATACACCATACAGTGCAATTTTTTAAATCGTTATAACTCAAAAACTAATTAGCGAATCATTCTAAAAAATATATGATTATTGAAGGTAATTGGAACTATATTCCACTTAAATTTTAAGTCATTTCATGGGGCAGATCCTAAGAAAACATCAAAAACTGGAAAAAATCGTTTTTCTACGTGACGCGATAACTGGAGTAAAAAGGCATAATCAAGTTCAAATTTTGGATTTAGTTAGCATTATATAGCAAAATGATCCCTTTCTTTTGGGTTTTTTAAACCAGTTAGTTTCAAAGATATTGAGCTTCAAACTTTTGTTTTTCACACTGTATACTATGAGTCGTTTTTCTACGTGATGCGATAACTGGAGGAAAAAGGCAATAATCAAATCTAAAATTTTGGATTTAGTTAGCATTATATAGCACCTTTATCTCTTTCTTTGGGTTGTTTATGATACCAGTTAGTTTTAAAGATATTAAGCTTCAAAATTTTGTTTTCTTACCCTGTATACTCTATATAACTGAAAACTGTATCGCTTCGATCTCAGTTTCCATTAATGGATTTAATCTATACTTAGACTCGTTTTTTGTTGTTTTTGTTTTATTAAATCGTTAAAAACAATATTTTCAGTTACGCATTGATTATGTAATATAATTATTTCGAAACATAATAACATAAAACTTAATAACATGAATAATTTTATCCATCAAACGAAAAAGCATAAAAACTTTATAGAATTATATATGAAGTAAAAACAATTTAGATATTAAAGCGATACATAAGGTTGAAGGAAGCTACGTGCCAAAGAATTGGCAGCGGTTTTTAGCTTGTGTCGCTATTACAGATTTCATTTATCGGTACAGTTGGACGTTTGTACGCGAGATGAGTTAAATCGTTCGACAGTGCGAGTTTGTAACCGACACCCCGTATTTAGAAAAGCTGATTCTGTAATTTTGGAGTTGCAGGAAAGTTATTGGTTTGTATACCCGATGCGTAGGAAGAGATTTCACGGGCGATGATATCTTGAAAGTGTTATTCCAGACTNTGATATCTTGAAAGTGTTATTCAAGACGAACTTTTCACGCCGGTTAGGCCACCGTACGACTCGTTGAGCTTATATACTCACCATCGCAAGATTGCCCCGACGGTATACGAATTTACCCCGTGATTGGAGCACTTTCGTAAAAAACGACTCTTTACTCAATCGGTTACAGTTCAATATTTTCTGTGCAAAAGGGCCTATAAAAAATGTTTTAGTTTGTAGGGCTGCTATGCGGAGCAGTGTCGCGCTCGAAGCTTGTGCGGGTGAATTTAATGAATTTAAATTTATTATCAGAAAGGAAAGCTACTCTAAAACAATCTATTGGAAGGAAAAAAGAACACAGTAAGAACTCTAATAATTTAGTGTAAATATGACAATATATTCAAGCCAAAAATATTACAATACTCGAAGTAATCGACTTCGTGTCGCGATCGAGACTGACTCTACAGAGCACACAGAGCGACGCTCGCCCCCGCAAAGTCCCCGAAAAGCGGCCTCCCCTCCCTGGGTCTTTGTTTTCCTCGCCCGCTTCTTAATCGCCAGATGCCGATGCATCTGAACTCTCGAAATTTCCCTCCGCGAAAAGCTATAAAATCCGAACCCGAACCCAACGCCGTGCTCGACGTTGAGTCCACACGATGACGCACCCACTCTCCGAGAGTTGTAAAATCGGACCCAACGTCGCGCTCGGCGTTAAGCCAAAACATATCACGCGCACGTTCTCACTGCCTGGAAAACTGACCCCGCGCCGAGCCCAGCGTCGGCTGTAAAACTCCGCGACGCGAACAAGGACCCTTTTTTTCCGTACGCGATCGTGCTCTGCAGTCGAAGCCGTCTTCACAATACAATGCCTGTACTGTTCCCGCATTCGCTCAGGCTTTCGCCTGCGACGCAGGGAAAACCTCTTGGGAAAATAACCCACGCCAGGAACAGTGCTTATACATGAAAAAACTTAAAGTAAACGCACGCAAACTCGCTATCGACCAATAAATCTAGCTTATAATATTCCATCCGTGCGCACGCTCGACCAAAGCGCAGAACAATGACTCCATGCTTTCTCTTCATGGAGTCGATCTGGACGACATGCTCCCGACAGAACACCGCATGTGCTTGTCTTAGCCCAAAGTGCGTCCGCGCAGGAAAATCTCGGCTTTTCCTCGCCCCGCAGTCTCTCCAATTACCGAGTGTATCCACCCGAGGGAGAGGAAAAAACTAAGTGGCCACCCGTACCACGAGGCCTACGCGACACTTAGCATGTCGCGCTGGAGAACTCATCCGCCGATCTTTGTTCTCGCCTCGATCCGCGCGCACACGTCGGGAACATAGTTAGTATTGTCCGTTAACTTAAGGCCTGTCTAGTGGCGCAATTATTTATCAATTTACGGCGAAGATAAAAATGAATGACGCGAAATATACGAATTGGCCCCATCCTCCCCTATATCCGTTTTCGAATTCTGCTCGAATAACGCATTTGAAAGAGAACTGAATTACCTTTCTTTTCTCGTTTGGCCCTCGAGATCGACCGCACCGATCGGCAGCAAAAGTGAAAAAGGTGATTTTTTCAAAATAAGGCATATCTCCGAAATGAAATATCAGAACCTCGCAAAAAAATATGATGATAGGTTATGAGTCAAGCTGTATACCACAAAAATTTCAATTTATTTGACTACGTAGTTTTTGAATAACAAATCAAAAACTGAAAAAAATGAGTTCTCTATGTCCAACATTTATGAGTAAAAAGGCTTAAATTCATCCACAATTTCGGGAAATGGTAGATTTTTTATGCGTCTCGGCTAAGTTATTTGCGCATTACCTCATGGTTTCTGAGATATCGATGATACAATTTTTATTGAAAATTTTTTGATTCCTTATAACTTCAAAACCAAGCAGTCTAACGCTTCAAATAAAAGTTGGTGATTTATACACTACTTTTATACCCACACTTTTGTCTATCCACCCATAAACCTGACACCCCTTACAAGTATCTGGTAACCCCACCCCTATAACCTAAAATCTCTCTCCTATAAGTGTAGATGGAACCAAAAAAGAATCTAGTATTAGATCCACTCATTTCTTAATTCATCCAAATCTGCCAATCCTCTAGCAGAATAGGATCAATTCATATGATTATATCGTCGCTCCTTACAAAGACTAGCACTGTTCACATTTCTGGCGAAGAGTAGCACTGTTCAGATTTCCCGCGAAGACTAGCACTACTCAAATTCATTTTATTTAAAAAGATTCATTATTTTTTAAAGAAAAACAAACATTATTAAGACAAATTTAATAAAATTGAAATATTCTTCTAATTGCCCAACAATTTTGAAAAATTTTAAAGTTTTTTATCGTAAGTGTAATTTTTAATTAATTTTCAGTTCTAAAGTTTCGATAAAATTATTTAAAATTCAATATATAATTCAATATATAAAACCTTTCTTAAAAGGTAAAAGTCGGAAAGTATACATTTTTTTTATATATTTTTATTTATAATGATAACTAACGGAAATAATTTTTGGAATAGCAACAAACGATGGTAAAAAAATAGTGAAATCAACAAATAATAAATTGTCAATTATTTATTTCAAATGCATCATTATTAAATCATTTTTCAATACAATTAGTATTTTTGTATTGCTTCCTTCCGAAGGAAGCCTTGTAATAGTAATTTTTTGAGTTTGTGTAGAAACATGTAGAAAGTGTGTTTTGATGCATTTTTAGTCGAAAAATAGTGTTTTTAGAAAATGTCCGTATGGCTGTGTGTGTGTGTGTGTATGTGTGTGTGTGTGTGTGTGTGTGTGTGTGTGTGTGTGTGTGTGTGTTCGTTCGTCGACATCTGTATCTCAGCTTCTACTCCGTGGATTTTGATCCACCAACTCTCATTTTCTTCGTTTTTACTATAGCATGATGGGAAAACAGTCCGTTTTACATTTTGTAGGCGTGTTTTTTTTTATAGCGATTTTTTAGTTCTGAGATTTCAGTTTTCTCCGATAAAGTTATTGAAAAAGTTAATAAAAGTAAATTGCTTAATATGCACATGAAAGAGAATAAAATTACCTATCTTTTTACCGCGGAGAATTTATATTATCTTTCGTCGTTCTTTTATTATACACCATAAAGTGAAATTTTTTTAAATCGTTATAACTCAAAAACTAAATAGTGAATCATTCTAAAAAAATACATGATTATTGAAGGTAATTAGAACTATGCACCACTTTAATTTTAAGTCAGTTCATCGAAGAAAAACATCATAAACTGAAAAAGTCGTTTTTCTATGGGAGACGATAACTGGAGTAAAAAGGCATTAATCAAGTTCAAATTTTGGATCTAGTTAGTATTATATAGCATCTTGATCCCTATGTTTGAGTTGTTTACGAAACCAATTAGTTTCGAAGATATGAAGCTTCAAAATTTTTTTTTTCACCCTGTATACTATGAATCGTTATTTTTACGTGACGCGATAACTGGAGTAAAAAGGCAATAATCGATTTAAAATCTTGGATTTAGTTGGTATTATATAGCATCTTGATCCCTTTCTTTTGTTTGTTTACGATACCAGTTAGTTTTGAAGATATGAGAGAGAGGAAGAGAGAAAAAGCTTTAATTATATATATGTAATTGATTCAAAATAATTGAATCCATCAAACAAACAAAAATTGATAGATTTATATATGAAGTAAAAACAATTATGATATTAAGCAATACATAATGTTGAAGGAAGCTACGTGCCAAAGAATTGGCAGCGGTTTTTTTTTTATAGCGATTTTTTAGTTTTGAGATTTCAGTTTTTTCCAATAAAGTTATTGAACAAGTTAATAAAAGTAAATTGCTTAATATGCACATGAAAGAGAATAAACTTACCGCGGAGAATTTATATTATCTTCCGTCGTTCTTTTATTATACACCATAAAGTGCAATATTTTGAAACCGTTATAACTCGAAAACTAAATGTCGAACCTTTCTAAAAAAATATATGATTATTGAAGGTAATTAGAACTATATACTACTTTAATTTTAAGTAAATTCATTGGAGATAAACATCAAAAACTGAAAAAAGTCGTTTTTCTATGGGACGCGATAACTGGAGTAAAAAGACATTAATCAAGTTGAAATTTTGGATTTAGTTAGCAGTATATAGCACCTCGATCCCTATGTTTGGGTTGTTTACGATACCAGTTAGTTTCGAAGACATGAGAGAGGAAGAGAGAGAGAGAGAGAGAGNGAGAGAGAGAGAGAGAGAGAGAGAGAGAGAGAGAGAGAGAGAGAGAGAGAGAGTAGAGTAGAGATCAATCTTTATTGAGTGGCTAAGGACTCAAGGTCCATGATAGCCAGATGCAAATTACAAAGATAGTGATTACATAATAATAATAGTGGCTGGAATTATACACCGAGGGAAGGATCGAAATCCCCTCGGTCGGATGCGCAGATAACAAAAAAAGTAAATAAGTAGAAAAGAAATAAGAAAAAAAATAACAATAAAACTAAAATAAAATAAGTAACATAACAAAAACATGTATATACAAGCAAGATACAACGACGATTACAGACGATTAGCCTAGGCTTTAGATAGGAAGTACGTATAAAGATGACTTTTAAAACATCGGCGTTTGTACATGGCTCGCAGGGCATGTGGCATATCATTCCATAGGTATGAGGCTCCTATGCGGAACGAATGTCGATAGCACTCCGTATCGAATCCCTTGATCACGATGTCAAACTTGGAGCGACGTTTGCTGCCCGGTTTATCCTTGGGGATGAAGTCGATCTTCTCTGCGAGATACTTGGGCGATTTCGTTCGTAGTATGCATCCAAGGAGACAGATTGTTAAAAAGTCACGTCTAGCCGTATAAGTAAGAATTTGAAGCCTCTTATACGTGGGTGAGATATGCTCAAAGATCTTTAGACCTGTGGCGAATCGAAGGGCAGCATTCTTACACCTGCCTAGTTTCGTTGAAAGTTCTTTAGACAAATCCAGGAAAATTCCAGCACAGTAGTCGAAGTGCGGAAAGACTAGTGATTTTATCAGCATCAATTTGGTGCAGGACGGCAAGTACATCTGGCATTTTCGAAGTCGAGATAGGGTTGCAAAACTTCTCTTGGCAATAGCATTACACTGTTCACGCCAGGAAAGAGTGCTGTCGATTATTGCGCCAAGCACCTTAAGGGATTCGCCGGGATCTATGGTAACACCGTCGAAAACGATATCGGGCAGACTGAGATCGCGCACCTGGCTCATGTATCCTCTCGAACCGACCCACATCGCCTGCGTCTTCTTTGCGTTGACGATTAGCCCGTTATCAGCTGCCCATCGTGAAATATTAGCGAGGTCCTGATTAATCTTGTGAATGATACTCCTCACTTGTGACACACTTCCGCTGTAGTAGATTAAAAAGTCATCTGCGTAGAGGTGGTATGAACAGTGTTCGAGTACACGGGACAAGTCGTTGATAAATAAGACAAACAGCGGTGGGCCGAGTAGACTACCTTGTGGCACACCGGCCGCTCTGGAAAGGGGTGATGACGCTTCTCCGCTGCGAAAGACGATCATTTGGGTCCTGTCCGACAAAAATGAGCGGATCCAGCCACAGGCAGACTCCGAGAATCCCAAAACGCGAAGTTTCTCCACAAGCAGGCCAATATTGACTAGATCAAAGGCCTGAGAAAAGTCGATTCCAATCATAAGAGTGACAGTCTCCTTGTTGATACTCTCGCGAATATCATCCACTATATTAACGAGGGCAGTGTGAGTGCTGTGGCCCTTTCTAAAACCAGATTGATAAACATCAAGCAAGTTGTTCTCCTCAATGTAGTCCGAGATTTGATCGTAAGCTACCCGTTCTAATATTTTCGAGGGTGAGCATAAGATACTTATCGGTCGGAAGTCAGTAGAAAGCGATGCTGAGGGCTTCTTTGGGAGTGGACGCACTATAGCATTTTTCCAGTAAGCAGGAAAGACACCTGACTGGAGAGATGTATCGAATATATCCAGGAGTGCGTGCATGATTGCCGGCAGGCAGTCAGTTAGATCTCTGAGTGAGATGTCGTCCACTCCTCTTGCGTTCGAGTGAGCAGCTGCAAACGCATCCAGTATGTCTTCGACTCCGACGTATTTAAAGAAGAACTGCGAGTCCAACGGTGGTAATTCGGGCACTGTAGAGAGATGTAGCGGGTGCGCGCTCGGTGATCCTACGAAGAGCCTATTAAGAGTGTCAGGGTCGACAGGCATCTGAGGAACGTCAGCAGGCCGCGTAATACCGAGCTCACTGATAACCGCCCACATTTCCTTCGGATTCGCACAGTTACATAACTTGGTTTTATAGTAACTGTGCTTGGCATTCCTGATACGGGTTCGTACGATATTACGGAGTCGGTTGTAATATCTCCGCGTAGGTCGACCGTACCTGACAAAGTCCCTCCATGTCTTATCCCGAGAAGAGATAAGATTCCGAATTTCTGGCGTCAACCACGGCGAGCGATTGTCCTTGGGCGTAAACACACGATACGGGGCGTGTTTATCATATGCACTAGTTATATGGTGTGTTAGAGATCTGACCTTGGCATCGACGTCGGTAGTAGCGTAGAAAGGGTTCCAATCTAGCTCGATGACATCGCTAAGGAGGTTGTGTTGAGATGCTTATAGAGACGTCTCTTGACCACAGTGGGAGTGCACTCAGGTACTGCTACAGACAGAGTAGCAATGAGCACATCGTGCTTAGAAATGCTGGGAATAGAGGGAGAGAGAGAGGAGAGAGAGAGAGAGAGAGAGAGAGAGGGGGAGAGAGAGGGAGCTTTAATTATATATATGTAATTGATTCAAAATAATTGTATCCATCAAACAACAAAAAATTGATAGATTTATATATGAAGTAAAAACAATTATGATATTAAGCAATACATAATCTTGAAGGAAGCTACGTGCCAAAGAATTGGCACCGGTTTTTTTGTCTTTATTGCTGATTTGATACTGATATTTTCAATTACTATAAACACACTTGAGGGACGCGTCGCTGTAGTTTTACGGTCAGTAAACCGAAAGGGTTCACTGCACAACTCAAAACTTTTTTTTCACTATTTTATTACTTTTTAACTAATTATACATTGAAAACATACACCAGGTACTGTAAACTGGAGACTCCGTCAAGTATGTTCATAGTAATTGAAAATATCACTATTAAATCAGCAATAAAGACAAAAATAAAAAAATTACTAATTGTATTGAAAAATGATTTAATAATGATGCATTTGAAATAAATAATAATGACAATTTATCATTTGTTGATTTCACTATTTTTTTACCATCGTTTGTCGCTATTACAACAATTATTTCCGTTAGTTATCATTATAAATAAAAAAAATCAATACATAAAAAAAATTTATACTTTCCGACTTTTACCTTTTAAGAAAGGTTTTCTTTTGAAGATTTCAATATTTTTTAAGAGAACTAGAAAATTAACAATACATTTTGCGTTACCATATATAGTATTTACAGTTAAAAACTAAAAAAGAGCACCACCTGTATCTCGTTATTTTGTCCGCATGGACACCGTCTTTGAATATTATTTACACCTCGACAGACTAGCACCGGTTTGGTACATAAAAAAACAGATTCTGATAAGTTATAAGCGTTTGAAATTTTGAAAAAGGTTAGGAATCCCCGTTTCCGTATATCCTTTATATACTTTCCCCGGGCACTACCGTGCCCTTTGATTTTGATATTTTTTTTAATTGTTCGGCAATTAGAAGAATATTTCAATTTTATTAGCTTCTTAATAATGTTTGTTTTTCTTTAAAAAATAATGAATCTTTTCAAATGAAATCAATCTGAGTAGTGCTAGTCTTCGCGGGAAATTTGAACAGTGCTACTCTTCGCTGGAAAATGTTAACAGTGCTAGTCTTATACTACTACTATTATACTGGTCTGAAAGCAGCGTGTACGATGACGCGTGCCTGCAAATCTACTTAACGGAATTAACCTAAATGTAGCTTCAATTATTCGTTTTTCAGTCTCCTTTATCGATCAAGAGTCAAATTTTAAGTAATTTTTTTTACGCAAGAAAATTTTGAATAATTGGCCGAGTCGACGCGTACAGTCGACGGAATCCGAATTGCGGGGCACCGACGCCGCGTAGCTTCAAAGCTATACTAAACAGAATCAGGCTTAAAATAGCCTAAAATGTTCGTTGATTAGTGTCTTATATAAAATATTGTTTTAAAATACAGTATGTGAATGCTATTTCAAATATTTTCAAGTTTAATTATTTTGCTGTAAAAGCAATTTTCTTATAGCAAAAGATAAATAACAATTAGAAAGATTCGATCAAAATCTCTAAAATAGCGAAGTTGCAGAATCGATCGTTCAATTTTGATATATGTAGAAATCGTAAGACGGTCAGCATAAGCGAGGAATAAATATAAACTCTCAAACTCGCTACCCCACGCGTCATGAGTTTTAATGACAATAACATAAAAGAAATATTGACGAGTAGCGCACGAGTTGCTATGGATAAACATGGCAATGAAATAATAATTTTAAAAAAAAAGTGAGTCAAAGTATTTCGCGTCGTCTTGGAATTGGATTACGTTGGATTTTTCTTATCGGCATTTTTCTGCTAGTTCTTGGAAGATCAGATCATCCTGACTTCTGAGAAAAATTGGTTTTTACATTTCAGCTCTTTACTTGAGAATTGCTCAACGAAACCGTTAAAAATTTTAACAGCAGATAGCTTTATTTATGGTGAATCACCAAATAAAATTTTGAAGCATTTGACTACGTTGTTTTAGAGATAATAGCTAAATTCACTGCCAAGACTATATTCTGACCGGATATTTGTTTCTCAACCAATCAAAATGCTTTATTAACGGCTTCAAAATATACGGTCATCACTTTTTTAAAGAGAGATAAGAAATCAAAAAATTTTCAAAAAAAAAATGCAAACCCTGATATCTTAAAAACCATAGGGGTTTCAAAGCTGCGTAATGAACTTAGCCAAAACGCATAAAATATCTACCTTTTTCTAAAATCTCAAGTGCAATAAGGTCTTTTTACGCCCGTAATCGAGGCACAAAAAAACTCTTCTTTTTCAGTTTTGGATTTATTACTGAAAAAATAGGTAGTCAAATCACTTGAAATTTTGATGAAATATAGTTTGACACGTGACCTATCAACATGATTTTTTTTCGTGAGGTTATGATATTTAGTTTCAGAGATATGATTTTAAAAAAATCACCTTTTTCATTTTATCTGCCGAATAGAGCGGTCAATCCGAGGACCAAACGGGGAAAAGTAGGTAAATTTATTATCTTTTAAATGCATCTTAGCTGAATTGTTTGTAACAATAGAAATGGTTGAAAAAAACGCAAAATATTGTTTTTTAAAAGTCGAAAAATGGCCATAAAAGAAGTAATTAAAAAAACCGCTGCCAAGTCTTTGGCACTTAGCTTCCTCCTTTTCCGTTTTTTGATATTGTTTTAAATGTAATATTAGATTGTGCTAACGCCACACGAGTTGCACTTACTATTCCAATTATTCCAACCTTGTGGGTAGCAGTCTTTTAAGTACACTATTGTTGAATATATTGTATAAAATCATATCATAATAAAAAGCAAAAATATTTTTTCAAAAATCGAAAAATGGCCATGAAATGGTCATAAAATAGTCCAAATCTTAAAAGAAAATTTACTCGAATTCAGAATCAGAAAACATATATGCACGTCCAATCTTATTACGATCGATCACGTAGTTCCAGAATTATAACAGTATACGTACGCACGCACGCATGCACGCACGCACGCACACACACGCACACAGACAAAACCATCTACACGGACATTTTATAAAACCATGAAAACTCTTAAAATATACTAAGCTTTAATTATCAAATTATATGGTTTAACAAAAATAATAATGTTCAGTCACACAGAGTATACAGGGTGAGAGTTGAAGAATTTGAATCTTAATATCTTTTAAACTAAAAGGTTTCATAAGCTACAAAAAGAACCTAGCAGAAGTGATCAAAAGATCAATCTTTTCCTAAAATTTCAACTCAATTTAAATCTTTTTACTCCCGTAATCGTACTACATAAAAAAACCATTTTTAAAAATTTTTGATTTTTATCTCAAAAACTAGTCACCAAAATTGCTTAAAATTTTTACAACTAGTAGATATCGTTGTTTTTTATTGTCATGAATTTTTTCAAAACATTTAACTATTTATTTTTTGAGTTATATATGTTTATCGAAAAATTACCTTTTATATCATAAAAAATGAACAGATCAGTCAATCTAGAAAATCTTGCGGGAAAAAGTAGACAAATTTATGTTCTTTTAGATACACTATTGTTGAATATATTGTATAAATCATATCATTATAAAAAAGCAAAAATATTTTTTCAAAAATAGAAAAATGGCTATAATATGGCCATAAAATGGTCAGAATCATAAAACAAAAAATGACCTAAATTCAGAATTAGAAAAAATATATGCATGTCAAATTTTATTACGATCCGTCGCATGGTTCCAAAATTATGGCGGTATACGTACACACACACACACACACACACACACACGCGCGCGCGCGCGCGCGCACACAGCCATCCGCACGGACATTTTCTAAAAACGTATGATTCGTACTCCAAACACCTCCAAATGCGTTTCCACGAAGTATTAGCAAAACTGAAAATTTTACTATTACAAAGCTTCCTCTTGAGGAGGAAGCAAAAATAAAAAATACCTTTTTTCCCGAATTTAGAATCATAAAATAGACATGTACGTCAAATTTTATTGATATTGACGAAGTAGTTCCAGAAATTTTACTACTGAAAATAGAGTAACTGAACATGTTAAAGTAACTGAATAGAGAAACTGAAAATCTTACTGTTACAAAGCTTCCTCTAGGAGGAAGCAAAATTAACGATAATTTAAAATTTTTACTATGTACTGCATGACATGGATGTTGCACAAATTGAAGACTGTTGTAAATGCTTGGCATATTCGTATGATAAAGATGTATCTTAAGAGAGTTTAACTTCTAAGTGTTTACATTTTAAACACTATATCTTTATGAAATCAAAGGTAATCAATCTATGTCTATTGCTAACATATATTTACACATAAAAAACCTTTGACGCCTGTTTTTTCGAATATAGAAATCTGCTTGCGTTCTTTTTTAACCTTAATGATAACTTATTGTAGCGGTGAGCCTTCGTTTTCTAAATTAAAATTAGTAAAAAATGAACTCAGAAGTAGAATGTCACAAAGTAGGCTGAACTACTTATCTTTACTAAGCATTGATTCTGATGTACTCAAAACTGTTAATTTTGACTATCTCATTGCTGATTTTGCAGTTAAAAAGCCCAGAAGAAAACTATAATTTATAATTTATTTAAAACATGTATTGTTAAAAAAAATGACGCCTTCTTGAAAATGCTTCGCTTGAATGGACAATCTCTTGGACCAAGAACGAACAGCCAGGAGAGTTTGGCAAGTGTGGCCAGCGTGAGAACCACAGGCACAAATACTTCAAACAAAGACAAAGAAAAATACCACCAGGAAAGGCAGGAAGCAGAACAGGCTCGTAAGCAAGAAGAGGAGAACATGAACAAGCTGCTAGAGGAAGCAGACGACCTAACATTTAACACACCAAGGGACATAAATAGCATTGTCAAACGGCTAAAAAACTCAGAGTTATGGTGATGACCTTACAGGACTTGCACATGGAAGGAGATATAATGAAGGACAATTACTATCACGCCGCGGAAGATTACGAAGCACACGAGGTGCGAGAAAGAGCAAGGAGGGGCGAGCGAAAACAGCTCTTTAAGAATGCGATTCTAGGAAGTATGGGGAGCAAGAGGCCAAGAGGAAGCCTAACTGACAGCCCAGAAGAGAAAAGCGCGGGAAAGCAAGATAGGAAGCGACAACGAAAGGAGAAAGTGGTAATGCAACGCGAGACCCTCACCCCGAGAGTTGCTCACAATGCACCAGAGCCACTGGTGAAAACCAGGCCCAAGAAAAACAAGCACCCAGAAGGGATTTTAGTGAAAGTTGGGCAAAACAAGACGTACGTGGAAGTCTTGGGGAAAATTCAAAAGGATGTAAACCCGGACACCACTGGAACGATGGTGCTGGGAGTCAATCAAACAAGAAGTGGAGACGTCCTCCTAAAATTAGGAAGAGGGTCTGACAGGACAGCGTTTACCGCTGAAGTAGAAAAAGCAGTGAGCAATAGGAGAAGCCCTCAGAAAGCCAGACAATGGCAGGAGGATGACCTTACTGAAGCCAAACATGAAAGGCCTTAGAATAGTCATAGCGATACTCAGCGAGGGATAGATAGATAGATAGATGGCCTTTATTTGCTTAAAGCAAAAGAAAAACAATACAAAAATAATACAATACTTTAGAGTAATACAGAGAGCAACTACGTTGCATAAAGAGCATTATCGAGTATAAAAACAGCGAGGGATGGACATCGCTTGTCGTACGCAGTAAAATGAAAAAGAGCATAATACTAGATGGGTATGCTATCCCTGCTAAAAATCGCTGATTAAAAAGAATTAAAGTCGATTGAAAATCAATCGATTTTATAATTCATTCTTGTTAGCAATTTTCACAATAAAATTCAATTGTTTTCAAATTGAAATCGATAAAAAACGATTCAAAGCAATCAAACCAATTTATCAAAATGTGAACCTCTAATTGTCCTTAATCAATTCCGATCGATTTTAACATGAAAACAATCGCGATGAATTGTGAAAATTGATATCCAGATCTAGTCTTGAAATAGATTCAATTTAACGTTTCTCATGGATCCAAAGAAGATGGACTTAGTTTTGCCAGGGTTGAGTCGCAGATCAGAGCTCTCCGCTCAGTCAGAAACCAGCCGTGCCGCTTCTGCCAGCCGAGCCACGCCTTCGAGAAATTTATCTTTACTAGTGTGTAGGTAAATCTGAAGGTCGTCCGCGTAAAATAGGTGTTTAATTGTTGTACCGTCGAGTAGGTTCTGCAGGTCATTGACATAGAGACTGAACAGCAGGGGTCCCAGGACAGAACCCTGTGGAACTCCCAGGTTGGTTTCAAGCCATTCCGAGTTTCCATTTTTATTAGAAATTACCATCTGGGATTGTCCTTGTAAATATGATTTAATCCACAGGAGAGCCGCCCGTGAGAACCCCTAGGAGAGGCTGAGGAGCTTCTAGAAATAGGACACATCCGCGTGGGCCTTGTAAGTTGCAGGATAAGAAAACGTGTGAAGGTAGTGCGGTGTCACAAGTGCTTAGGCTTCAGACACTGGAAGGATGAATGCAATGGGGCAGATAGGTCGACCCTTTGTTTTAAGTGTGGGAAAGCCGATCACCGCATGGCTCAATGCCAGATGGAAGCGAGCTGTTTTCTCTGCAGAGAGGATTGACAAAAGGAAGAAGGCTGCAAACATGTAGCTCCGGTGGCTACAACGTATTCAGGCGCGCCCTGGACACAGCGAAGAAAAAAGAATGAAGAGTCTAAAAGATGGCAATAGCTAGCGAAGTGCTGGATATACCAGCATCGAGAGCATAGAAACAAGAAGATGGATTGATGCTGAAAAAAGAAGACGAGTTTGATCCTGAACCTCTAATCACTTCCAAACGGGTTTTTTCAGTAATCGAATTTTCTTAGGAAAGAATAAGTAGAATATCGCGATATTCATAAAGAAAGTATAGTTTTTATCATACGTATAATCAATATAATTTTTTTTTTAGAAGTTCCATAATTTAGTTCTCAAGTTAGAATGGTTTAAAAATTGCACTTTTTGATGTATAACAGAGGAACGTCGTATATGAAGAGAGATAATTTTATTCCCTTTCAGGTACATCTTCAGTATGAGGGCGCTATGGGGGGCATTCAGATTTTCAAAAATTTCATAAAAATGAACGTTTTTTACGTTATTTTGTAGGAAGAGCTGTGGGGGGGGGGTATAGCCAAAATAACTATATAATATTGGAAGATATGCGTGATGGAGCCATCTTCAATCATTCATGCAATTGTTGATTATTAAGCGCACTGTTTTAAACAAATGACTACTATTATAGTGTTATGCCATAGAAATTTTTCAAGTACTGCTTGACAATGCAATCGTCTATTAAAACCAATTTTAATCCATGGGATAGCGCAAATATAGAGCGTAACATTTTCCTATCAACGCAGTTTCTCTGCAATAAAAAAGATTATCAAATGCCGAAACCCGGGATTGAACCGGGGACATTTAGATCTTCAGTCTAACGCTCTCCCAACTGAGCTATTTCGGCTCGTGAAATATCATTGAAGTTACAGAAAAATTAGTAATCATACTTATATTTGCAAATTAGTTAAAAATTTTCGTTCAGCCATTAAATGAATTTTATTATTTATAAGAGTGACAACTAAAAACCGAGATACTGTTAACCAGTTACAAGCCACAACATAGATTTTTAGAAATGTGAGTTCTTGTAATGAAGAATTGATTGAAAACTTATAACCGCACATTAAACTCAAAGAAATAATTGATTATGTATTCCAGGCCATTAGCAATGATGAATGCCCAGAGTAAAAATAATCCTAAGGATAGATAGTTTTTCTGCCCTGATAGAAACGTAAGTCAACCGTTTACCATTAATAAGCCAAATCGGACTAGTTGGCCAACGGTTTAACAAACACTTGGCTTAAAATTTTACTTATTTCGTCACGGATTTAGCGGAAGCGTTGACTTACATTATAAATGATTTTTCAAAAGGGATATCCAGGTCCTTAAAAGAGTAGCGTTCCGTGGTTTTCAATGTGCAGATGTAAGCTGTGCTCGAAGATGATGAGCATACTACCCGGGACTCTTGTAGTCGATGTTCAGGTGCATCCGTCGGAGGAAAAAATTAAGTCTATAGGTAGTGCGCTCCGTGGCTTTCGATGTGTACACATAGGTTCGGCTCGAAGATGAGGAGAATGTCATCCAGGCCTCTCCTTGACAATGTCCACCAGGTCTAGCGGAGGAAAAAATAATTTATACAGAAAAATAATTGACTTTTGTCATTTATGTACATATTCCAATTATATTAAGGCTAAGTTTCTCGGACACTTGGATATCTTCTACTGGAGTCCCGGGGAGCGTGCTCATCATCTTCGAGCAGAACTTACGTCCGTATTTTGAAAGCCATGGAGCGCACTACCTAGACTTGATTTTTTCCTCCGCTGGACATCTGGACATCGTCTGCGAGAGTCCTGGATAACATGACCATCATCCTCGATGAGAACCCATATCTACACTCCAAAAACCGCGGAGCGCACTACTTAAAAAATATTTGGTTTGATAATAAACACCTGGACAACATTTTTTGAGTTCCGGATAACTGGAACGTATGCTCATGATAATCTACGTAGATATCAAGAGCATTCGTAAGACTAATTAGAATGGTTATAATACTAATACAAATTATAAATATGCATTATAGCATCGAAATTGTATAATCTTAAATTACTATACTTTTAATTTCGAGGCAAATCGTTGGCCTATGGGATTGCTCAATAATTAGTAAGCGGGCCAAGGCGAGCCATTTTGGTTGGGTTATTTTCTACCAGGGTGGGCCTGACCAGGATATCCAAATCCCTGCTCAAGGCTTAGCGGGGATCTTCTTCCGGGCCTCGCTGGGAGTGTAACGATTTTCTGCTAAGGGTCAAATGATCTAGTCTTAGGTTAGCTTAAACGCACAAACAAACATGTCTTTATTCACGTCTTAACTATAATAGCCACTTTATTCCCTGAAAAGCGGGACTAAAGTAGCTTTTAATTCCCTCGTGTATTTTTTGTCCCTCATTTGCGGGAATAAAGTACTTTTTACCACACGTTTTTTTTTACCTCAAATTAGGG
>CM053169.1:19002587-19067812 GCA_012977825.3 Pteromalus puparum | reverse complement strand
GGGACTAAAGTAGCTTTTAATTCCCTCGTGTATTTTTTGTCCCTCATTTGCGGGAATAAAGTACTTTTTACCACACGTTTTTTTTTACCTCAAATTAGGGGCTAAAGTCATCGTTTTTCGACCGACGGGAGAACAAAAAAAATCGCGGGAACAAAAGTGTTTTAACTCCCACAGTTGCAGGAGCAGAAGGGTTTTAACTCCCGCTTCTTCGATATTCTACTTACGTGCGCAAAGTTCGATTTTGCGAACGCATATGCATGTGCAAAGTGTCACTTTCCCACACGCTGAGATGAGCGTGCGGGAATGTAGCTGAGCGTGCGGGAATGGAGTTGAGCGTGCGGGAATGTAAAACGAGTGTGCGTGCATGCGCGGCTCCTTTGTGTCACTCGCTTCGCTCGTGCACAAACCCGCTCGCACATGTGCGCACACTAGTTTGACTTCCCCACGCTCAGCTACTTCCCCGCAAGCTCGGCTGCTTTCACCCATGCTCTTCTTAGCGTCTGGGATAGTGACACTTTTCACGCGTATGCGTCTGCAAAATTGAACATTGGGCACATCAGTAGGAAAAGTAGTATATGATACTTTGCGCACTCGTATCGTAATGTACTATTTCGATAACATTAGAAAAAAACCGCCGCCAAGTTATTGGCACTTAGCTTCCTCCTATTCCGCTAGTAGAAGATGATTACATGGTTTCTAAAAAATCTGTACGGATGTATGATATTCCTTTGACGATTTGAGAGTTTAGATGCATGCTCTCTATATGAGTCAATCAGGTTGAGGGGTAGAATGTCAGTTAAACGGGTAGAACCAAAAATTTGATTATAACTTTTTTTCTAGGAAGAAGCTATATAGGGAAGGGGAGGGGGGTGGTTACCAAAAGGATAGGTATAACAGTGCTGCATCGGGAGGCAGCAAAATTGAAATTTTTACAGCATTTTGTTTTTGCTGTAATAAATCACCAACTTTTTTTAAGCGTTTGACTGCTTAGTTTTTAAGTTATAAGAAATAAAAAAAATGTCAATAAAAAATTGTATCATCGATATCTTAGAAACCATAAGGTTTTAAGAGCTGTGCAAAGAACTTGGCCGGGTACTATATGTACTATATACTCTTGTAAACGTAGGACATAGAAAACTCATTTTTCAGTTTTTGATTTGTTATTCAAAAACTACGTAGTCAAATAAATTGAAATGTTTGTGGTATATAGCTTGACTCAGAACCTATCACCATATTTTTTTACGAGATTCTGATATTCCATTTTGGAGATATGCCTTATTTAGCAAAAATTACTTTTTTCGCTTTTGCTGCCGAACAGTGCGGTCGATCTCGAGGGTTCAGCGGGGAAAGTAAGGTAATTTTATTCTCTTTTAAATGCGTTATAGCTGTATTATTTGTAACATTAGGATTATACGAAAAATGCCAAAAATAATTATGCAAAATTCAATAAATGGCCATAAAATGAGATTTAGCTAGCACCCCTAACAGCACACAACGTTTTTAAAACGTTTTTAAAACGTTTTTTCACAAACTTTGTAACGTTATTTTCTAAGTTTTAATAATGTTTTAAAAACGTTTTAAAAACGTGAAAAATGTCCGAAAATTTGAGAAAAATTTTTTTTAGAAAATATTGAAAACGTTTATATAACGTTTATATAACGTTTTTAAAACGTTTAAAAATACCAATTAATCAAACAATTTAAATGAAATGTTTAAATAATCATTTAAATGTGAAATGGTTGCCAAAATTGGAAGTACCATCCAGATGGTACTCCCAATTTTGGTAACCACTCCCCATTTCAATGTTATTTAAACATTTGTTTATGATTGTTTATATAATTTTTATTTAAAACTATAGTAACGTTTTATAAACGTTATTTTTTAAGTTTTAAAAACGTTATAAAAACGTTATATAAACGTTTTCAATATTTTCTACAAAAATTTTTCTTAAATAATTTCGGACATTTTTCATGTTTTAAAACGTTTTTAAAACGTTATTAAAACTTAAAAAATAACGTTACAAAGTTTGTGAAAAAACGTTTTAAAAACGTTTTAAAATCGTTGTGTGCTGTTAGGGACAATTGAAAATAACTTTTTTCCCGAATTCAGAATCCAAAAAAGGATATACATGCCAAATTTTGTAGAGATTCATAACCTGGATTCGATAATATTGCGGCACACACACACGCGCGCGCGCGCGCACACACACACATTTGTACGGACATTTTCCAAAAACACCATTTTTGGACTAAAAATGCACCAAAACGCACTTCCTACATGATTTTATATACAAACTCCAAAAATTATTGTTACAAGGCTTTCTTAGGAAGGAAGCAGAAGTTGGGGTACTGGAGAGTCCCGTAGCCATTACCGGAGTTGCTTAAGTAAGCATATCCGATACCTAACCCTAACTGGAAAAAGTCCAGTAGCCAGTACCAGACAAAATCCATAGGCTAGAGTAGAGCAATTTTCGAACTCACGCTACCGCATCTACATTGTTCGTACACTAGAAAAAGACTTGAGTATTGTTGTAAGTAGTTACATCAAATTTATAAGAGAAAAATTAATTTGAAACATAATCGAAAATTCTCAGGTGAGATCTCAGCTGGTGAGATCTCACCTGAGATTTTTCAATATAGGGCGATTGAGGTGGCCCTTTTGAGATTTCAACTCGGATTCCAATAAAGGTTAAAGCAAGGAAATGAAACTCTCATTGCTTTTGACGTACGAGATCGACACGGGTTTATTATGGAAATTCTCAAAGTTATATGTGTAGAGTTATAAAGTATAATGGTATTAAAGATGACGGTTAATTATTTCATTCGTCTGTTGATAGTGTTGATGATACGTTATTTCGCATTATTTGTTTTTAGTCTCATGAGCATACATTGCAATCGATCGGAGAATGTGGAATTTCAATAATTACACTGCAATGAGGATTTTTTCCGAGCAGCTTTTAGATTCGAACGGTTCATCGATGCAAGGTACGATCGCTCTGCTCTGGCTCAGCCCTTTACTGCGGGTTCCCAGTCGACGGTACACTAACTTTCGCAGGCGCGTCAGAAAAATCGGCATTCTGCACGCGCGAGCTTCGCGAGTATAAAAAGACCGAAAACCGGTTTGCCCTGTCGTAAATGGCACGCACACACTCACACACGCACACACACAGCGCTGCAGCGCACAGCGAGCGGACAAAGACGACGCCGACGCCGCCGCCACCGCTGCGCGTTCCTATACTCCTAACTCCAAGAACGAAGAAGTTGGAAGTTGCATGCGTATAAGGCGGGACTTTAATTTCACAGTGACCGAGCTGTGAGCCTAGGCTACCGGCGCTTGTAGTTGCTAATTTTTTTTCAAAATTCGCTCGTGCCTTCGTGGGGAATCTGCAGCGGGCCCTGCTTTCGGGCTCCCGCAGGCCACTTGCACCGCGCCCTAAGCGAGGCCCCAAGCGAGGCCTCAAGCCTGCGCAACAACACCTTCAGGTGCAGGGTTTCGGAGAAGATTCGCGCACGTCTGTGCGGGCTATACTAGGGGAAGGGGGCTAGGGAGAAAAAGGGGGCACGGCGAACGTCACGAATTAGCGGCACGTCTCCGCCGGTCTGCGCAGTGGCCGAGAGGCGGTGGCAACGCCGCGAGCGTCTGTTTATAGGTTCAAGGGTATGCCATTATTGCCAGCCCGCAAAAGAAGAAAGAAACAACTCGGTCCCATAAGCGGCTCGCAAGCGCGATCGAGAGCGCGATACATGTGTTTTGAGTGAGCTATCTGCAGTGAGCTTTTCGAGAAAATCGACCTCGCTGCTGCTCGTTTTTGACCTCAGGATCAGGTGTTTGCATAATTTCGCTCGTAATTCACTCATAAACACGCAAGGACCTCGACAAGAACGCGTGTTGGAGCGAGTTCGACCTTCGCGAGACTTACTACAGACGATATGTGGAACCAGCTCTTAGTGGAAGCCTTTTGGACGTTGCACGGGTCGGTTGCTTTAATAAAGGTCTCGCAAGGATTAGCATGATGATGAAACGTCGTCAGGGGCACGTCACAGTCAGCGTCTCTGTCTCTGTCGCTGTCTCTGTCTGTCTGTCTGTCTGTCTGTCTGTCTATCTCTCTCTCTCTCTCTCTCTCTCTCTCTCTCTCTCTCTCTCTCTCTCTCTCTCTGCGCAAGTCATGTAAAAATGCGCGAAGCGTCTGGGAATGCGGTGCGATTCGCGCGGAGAACTGCAGTTTGCCTCGGGGACCCAACCTTGAGCATCAAATCAGGCCCTTTCTCTCACGTGCGCTGAAGCCGAGCTGCGACTTGACCCTCTTCCTGTGGCTCTTGGCTTCCTTCCCTGTTTCATTTTTCCTTCGCGCATCGTGCGACCCGGTGCGACCCGCAGAAACATTTGTACCCTTAACTTGACATTCAGAGGACTGCTCATCGACCGACGCCGCCCGAGATAATGTGCAGAATGCACAATGCACAATGCATGCAATGATCTTCGATGTTCGATCGGGATCCGCGGACAATGCGAGCCTCGCACGCGCCGGGCATCTGTCTTGCCTCCATACTCGACTTTTTCTTTCTCTTTGTGCCTGCAGCTCGGCCTGCACGCGTCGGCCGAGGAGCGAAAAGGGAAACTAGACTCTCTCGATCCGACGAGCCGACACACACGGCTAATCCTACATTTTTTAATCCTCTTGGCTGCGTCGGACGAAAGAATGGAAGCTTCAATAAGTACTTAGCGAGCAGAGATAGTGGCGCTGCCGCTGCCGCTGTACAGCCTCGGATCGCTCGGTCGCGCCGTCCGACGCGAGTACAACGCCGGCGGGGGGATCGAGAAACGTGAGCCTCTTTAGCTCAGTGGTAGAGCACTGGTCTCGTAAACCAGGGGTCGTGAGTTCAAACCTCACAGGAGGCACAGCTCGCGAGCGGTTTTTCTTTTTTCTCTCGGCGCGGCTACTCCGGTGTACCACACCCCCATATAGTTTCGCAAGGATCCAAGTCCCTCGCGCGGCACTGTGTCTCGGCCGGCCATTCCGAGTGCCGATTTTCGGAGATTCGCTCAGGGCGAGCCTCTCTGCGGCCGCGTAACGGGCGATTTTATTTTTAGAGAATCACTCGTGCGGCATGACGCGCGCTCGAGGACATGACATGCGCTCGCTTTGCATGCGGGCGAGGCGCGCTCCGGTGCCCGCGCGGAATTCGAATTCGACTAGCTGCCAAGCATCTGCCAAGTGTTACGGACGAGCACCAGGATCTCCGTCGGCACATTCGGTGGTACCAGCGACGATGCAGACGCATCGTCAGCTAGGTAAGCCGCTGCCTGAGAGCTCGCGCGTCCAGGAATGCAAGGTGTGCATCCCCGTACGCGCGACCGCTCTCCGTCGACGAGTCGCGTCGACGACAGAGCGGGCAGACCACCGCGACGCGAGACTCTGCAAAATGATCGAGCGATTTTTACGAGGATTTTTACGCGAATCGCCCGCGCCTAATTACGAAAGTACCGCACGGACGGCGTGGACGCGAGAATGGGGAGTAGCCGACACATCGAGCCGACGCCGACGTGTCACGACTCGAGCCCCGAGACGCCCTAGACTCGAGCGGCATTTCGTATTCGGCGGGCGCGTGCGAGCCCAGCAGCCGCGGGAGAATGCATAACACGTAGCGAGGGCGAGACTCCTCCGGTATTCAGGAGTCCGCGCGCGAGCCCCGTACAGTTTCCGTGAAATATCTGTAAAGTGGCCAAACCGGCGGACTACTCTTCGCGCGTCTCTATTAGTGCGCAGGAGAATACTGCGGAAACTGCGAGAAACGGGAAAAAGCGAGAAAGTTCTTTTTTGTCTATAACAGGCACCAAGCAAGCGTTCTATGCGTTCTATTAGTGTGCGTCTGTGACAAGGTGGATTCTTTGTTGATCGGGTATTAATAACCATGCAGCATATATCAGGCGTAGTCTATCATACCCTAGCTTCTATCATACCCTTCGCTGTCCGTCCTACGCAGACGGCATGCACTGTCACTTCCCAAGGACAGCTGTGAGGAGATTTTACCTTTTTCACTCTGGATTATATTTATAAAGGTAGGCATTGACGCAATAGCTCGCTATCGATCAGCGCCAGCCTTTTGATGTGTGCTTTCGTTTTAAATTTAGTATATGCGCTGCTTATTGCGACCTTCTTTTACCGAGCTTTTTACCGTGACAATATAATGATTTTGCGAGACGCATCGATTCGAGAAATCGAGAAGACGAAGACACGGTTTAGCGTGAATGCGTGCGCATACCTCTCCGGCTTGCACGTCTTTCTTCCTCATCTTGCTTTCGTACTCCTGCAAATGCGCGCACTACCCGCGACTTACTCGCGGGAGCTATTTATTGCAATGTTTGGAGGAACGTCCTTTTTTCGAAGATTTCATCCAAGTAGATCGGTTCCGAGAGTGGTCGGGCAAGCGCTGCCGGTTAGCTACTCGCTGTATAGCGAAAAGAATTTTCCAACTTCATACTGCAGTACTGCGTTATATGCGTGTCATCGAGACCATAATTACAATAAACTGACTGACACTTTTATCATTCGATCGGTATGGATAGATGATCCAGTTTTGATAAACTAGCTAGTTCTTGTAGATGAAGGTCAAATAAAGAGTCTTTTAGCTTGAATTTTCTGTAAAGCTTATAATAAATTATAGAATCCTTCTCAAAGATATCAAATACATGCACACTTTTTTATATTTGCACAAATATATTTTACAAATTGCAACGCTATAAACCATTTTGGCTTGAAGGGAGCTATCTGCCAACGAATTTTTATACGATAAAACACATGAAATTGTTTTAAGAGCCAGTCATCAGGTGCTCAGGAACGGATGATAAATAATTTCACACCTTGCGTTACAAAGTGCTATAGTTTTATCATATAAATTTGGTTATTCAGCCTCTACGATCGGTAAAGTGGTTTTGCCGGCAATGGAAAGCGTTGAAAATGAAAAGAAACACCTTTTAATCACTTATATTTAAACTGGGCTAAAATTTTGGAGCAGGAAATCTAGAATAAAACTAGAATAAAGTCGCATCTCTCAAAGTATAGTTACATAACGTAGCAAGTTTACAAATTATAGTTGGCCATTATAGTTATACATGATATCGTCGCTCCCTACGAAGAGTAGTATATTTCAGATTTGCCACGAAGAGCAGGAGATTTCAATTTTTGCCACGAAAAGTAATAGATCCCAGATCTTTTCCATATGAATAGTTCCATCATTAAAGAAAAAAAAAACGATGCGTTTATCCACCTATGCTATATAATACATAGAGAGGACTTTGCGGCAAGCAGCTGTAGGTATTCGGCGCGCATTTCTGTCTGATTTCTCTAGTATCTCGTGGTGCTTTTTCCATCCCCTGATGCTCTTCCACACGTACACACTACACACGCACTAGGCTACGTGACCAGCNTCTCTCTCTCTCTCTCTCTCTCTCTCTCTCTCTCTCTCTCTCTCTCTCTCTCTCTCTCTCTCTCTCTCTCTCTCTCTCTCTCTCTTTCGACGGGAAATTCGACACGTGCAAGGCTTTTTGAGAATGACAACTACGCAAATTGTAAAATACATTCGTCCAATTACAAAGGCAAATAATACGTGCTACTGCAGAAACCGTACAGAAGTCGAGCTTGACCTGCGTTAAATTTTTTCACATCTGCAGACCGTTCTTAAGTCTGTACTAATATGACTGATCTTTTGCTACATCACTTTTTGCTTCCTCCTAGAGGAAGCTTTGTAATAGTAAAATTTTCGACTTTGTCAAAAATAGGTTAGAAATCCGTTCTGAGGTGTTTGGAGTTCGAATCACGTGTTTTTAGAAAATGTCCGTATGGATGTGTGTGTGTGTGTGTGTGTGCGTGTGTGTGATATGTGTGTGTGTGAGTGTATGTATATCGTAATATTTCTGAATCTAGTCTGTAAATGTCAATAAAATTTGATATGTATATCTATTTTGGAATTCTGAATTCGGGAAAATAAGTATTTTTTGAGTTTGCCAACTAGTTTTCGTTTTATGGCCATTTTTTTAATTTTGCAAAACTATATTTTGCGTTCTTTATCTTCCCATTGCTACAAACAATTCAGCTACTACGCATTTGAAAGATAATAAAATTACCTACTTTTTTACTAACTTAAATAAAAAACCGCTGCCAATTCTTTGGCACGTAGCTTCCTTCAACCTTATGTATCGCTTTAATATCTAAATTGTTTTTACTTCATATATAATTCTATAAAGTTTTTATGCTTTTTCGTTTGATGGATAAAATTATTTCGAAATAATTATATTACATAATCAATGCGTAACTGAAAATATTGTTTTTAACGATTTAATAAAACAAAAAACAGAAAAAAACTAGCCAAGGTATAGATTAAAATCCATCAAATAGAAGCTAAGATCTAAGCGATGCAGTTTTCAGTTATATATAGAGTATACAATATACAGGGTGAGAAAACGAAATTTTGAAGCTTAATATCTTTGAAACCATTTGGTTTCACAACTCTTTGACGCATAGCATATTTTCAAAAATTTTGAAAATTTTGAATTGCCGTAGACTACTTAAAATTAAAGTAGTCTATAGAATAACATTCGATAATCATGATGTTTTAACGAAAAGTTCAAAATTTAGTTTCCGAGATATAATGATAAGGATATAGTTCGCGAACGTATCTAAAATCACCAGTGAAACTGAGATCGAAGCGATACAGTTTTCAGTTATATAGAGTATACAGGGTAAGAAAACAAAATTTTGAAGCTTAATATCTTTAAAACTAACTGGTATCATAAACAACCCAAAGAAAGAGATAAAGGTGCTATATAATGCTAACTAAATCCAAAATTTTAAATTGATTATTGCCTTTTTACTCCAGTTATCGCATCACGTAGAAAAAACCACTCATAGTATTCGCTTCGAGTCCATCTACGGTAGCTCCCTCTGAAGTTGAAAAAGTTGCAACGTTAGGCTTCTCTTATACACATGAGTAGATGTAAACAGTGAGCGTTTTGTTTTATTTTAAATAAAATGAACGATATTGTGATAAGAACTGGCTTCCAAGCTATCACTCACAATATTAGTTTCGATCCGCAAAAAATAGTCAAAGGCAAAGCTTTAGCTGTAACCAATGTATTGAGAGTTGAAGAACTTTCGGGGTTAGGAGAATCTCGTCTGCTACGATGCAGTGTTGTTCGAACAACTTCTGTAAACGAGCATCCGTACCAAGTTCAATTGGAAGTAAGTACACTAATATATTAAATGATTATATAAGAAATAAGCTATGTAAATAATTATTTTTATTTTATTCAAGCTGGACGAAAACCGTTTTGTGACACACGCAAATTGCAGTTGCATCTGTGGAGTGTCAAAAAAGTGCAAACACATATACAGTCTCATTTACTACATCAACACTGACAGAAGCTCCTCAAAAACAAATTTAGAGCAACAATGGGGAAAACCAACAGATGCCCAATTAGGCAAGGATATGTTTGCCAAACCACTTGTTATACGTGATGCATACAAGGCGATCAAGTCTAAATATGATGTACGTGTAAAACCATACAACCTCACGTATGCAGATGTAAAGTTCATCAACTGTCCACTGCAGCAAACAAAATTAGTAGAAACTGTTGATTTAATTAAGTTGTTCATTAAAGCTGTGTTAAAAGATGTGATTTCAAATGTGATCAACAAATGTGGTGAGTCGATAGTGGAAGCTTGTGCCCAGATTTTAATAAATTCATCAGATAGCAGTGACTTATTCTCAAAGCCTGTAAACATTGTGGATCCAGATATACAAACATTTTATGATGAAAGTATAAAAATGTCAGAAGAATCTATCATCAAAATTTTTGTTGATACGGTAAATCAAAGTTCTAATAAAGAATGGTTTCAAATTCGTAGACTGAGAATGACGGCAAGCTCCAAAGTGCATAAAGTGAAAACAAGAAGAAAAAAGACTGCAGAAGATTTAGTTGAAGAATTTTTAAATACAACGGAGAAGAAAGATATTGCTGCTATTGAATATGGCAAAAAAAATGAAAAAAAGGCTGTGGAAGAATATGTAACAGAAACGAATGTACAAGTTTGTTTTGTTGGCACTTTTATATCTCCTCGAGAACCGTGGTTATGTGCAAGTCCTGATGGTGTGGTTATTGAAGATAATTTAGTAACAAAAATCCTTGAGGTCAAGTGTCCTTACTCTTGTCGTTCGAAACCAGTTTTTGATAAATTAAATAAGGTCTTAGGTGTACATTATTTATATTTGGACAATGATGAAGTCTATTTAAAAAATACTCATCAATACTACACACAGTGTCAAACATTAATGTTCGTAACTGGTCTGACACAATGTGATTTTTTCGTTTGGTCCCCTAAGGGTAGTTGTTTATTAACTGTTGACAGAGATGATACGTTTATTAAGAATGTTGTACCAAAGTTGCAAGATTTTTACTTTGAATACTATTTGCCAAAAATATATAATGAAGATAGAAATAAATCAATAAACAAAGAGAATTTGCAAAATAATTTATAAAAATGTTTTGAAAATATGACAAAATTGTGATAAAAGTATGTAATAAATAAATAGATTGTTTTTAAAATATAATTTTTGTCTTTTTATTATAATATTTTTAATACAGCTTAATGCACAAAACATACATGACATTTATTTTGATTCTTGGATAATGGGTGGTTGCAAATTAACCAACACACAACACATAAAAATTATTTTATCACAGAATGGCAACAAGTCTATTGAAAATTTATTAACTATGTGATAAGTTCTTATTCGCTGCATTATCCTTTCTATATGTATACGTACACTAGCCACTTTATACGTTTCTTCAATCTGTTTTTCTGTGAAGTGATTCTCATGCAGGAATGGTGGCATAACCATAAGTATATTTTTTCCACTTTCGTCTAATAGTGTCTTTATTGTTGGAAAACCTTTATCAGCTAAAACAATGTCTCCGGGTTCCAGTAAATCCAGTAAGCCAGAGGACACAGTAATTTGAGCATCACTTGCTCGACCACCATACGCAGCACTGACCAAAGAAATTAATCCGTTAGGTGTACAGCCAATGACAGTTTTTATTCTGTATCCTTTTTTATAATGTGAATAAAACTGAACTCTGTTCACAAGAGTAGATGGCTGTTCGACTACAAATTCTGTCGCATCAATTATCACTCTGCAATTACTGTATTCTGGTTTAAAGCACGAGGGCATGGTTTCTTGCACAACTTCTTTGACTGGCCAATAAACAAAATTTTTACAAGCTGCTGCTAAAATATCCAAAACTTGAAAAAAAATGCTTGAAACTGTTGTTCTGTGCACACCAAATAAAACACCTATTGCTTCAAAAGTTGATCCACTCTTCATTTTCATTAAAAATATCAACAATCTATTTTCATTGCTAATGCGAGTTTCTCTCGTGAACTCTTTTAAATTTTCTGATAAAATTTTCAAAAGTAACTCGAACACTTTAAATGTTACACCGCACAAACCCAATAATCCTGATTCCTTTTGAATACTTGAAAAACCAAAAAATCCTTTCACTTTTTCTTCTTTTTTATCTTGTTTTCCATTATTTTCATCTGTTAAGCAACTTTCTTCTTGTTTACTTTTCTTTTTGTAAATAACAGCAGAAAATGTAACCTTTGTGACAGCTGGAGGTATAAATGCTTGAGTTTCTGCTTCGCAATTATCAGGAAACTTAAACATGTTGCACATAAATACTTGGGTCGACAAAGCATCATCTTCGGTTACAAAATCTACTTGTGAGCTGAAATCTACTTTCTGCACTACTTTAAGAATCGCATCCATGGTATCACTTCTATCTTCAAGATTATCATACTGCAACGTATCTACATTTTCACTCATGGCAGCTGCAACTTTTATTTTTTTGACACTTGTGTTGTCTTGCCGTAGTCTATCCCTTTTTAGTTTTCTCTGATACCTACATGTATATAAAAATTAACATTATTATTTTGTTAATATAATTACAAGTATATTATTCATGAAACTTACCGAGCCAAGACAGCTTGTGAGTCGACTTCAACGTTTTTGTACATGGCCGGGAAAATTGTAGGGTTGTAGGCAGGGCTTACATAATCTTCAGACTTCTGATTTCCAATAAAATGTGCACTACAGATTCGAGTGCTTTCAGTTGGAGCCCATACTGAACCATCAGAACTGAAATAATAGTTTACGTTATAATGATCAGTATTGTATTGTAAAACACAGTGCTCTTTTTAATTTCACTTACTTTTTTAAATTTACTGCTTTTATCCATGCTTCACGTCGTAACTTTTTTAGTGGATAAAAAGGACTGCACGTTGGAAAACGATATAATTTGACACCTGGAGAGTTGCTTGAATTAGGACAATTCAAAACACAGCATCTCCGTGCCTTCTGCAATTTTGGAGTACGTTCTGTAATTTGAGGTTATACAGGTGTTTATAGAAAACAATATTAATTTTGACATCACAAAATAAAATCGTTAATATTGTATAACTTTTAAATATTTCCTATAAAGATTTTTACTTACCCATAATTGTGATTTAAAAAAATTAATGTACACTTTAAATAATTTTCCTTAAATCCTTCGTATGCACTCCATGTACTGCAGAAGCCGCAAGTTGCGAAAAAGCGACACTGGTAGCGCTGCGGTCAATTACCCGACATGGACTCGAAGCGAATACAGGGTGGTAAAACAAAAGTTTGAAGCTCAATATCTTTGAAACTAACTGGTTTTATAAAAATCCCAAAGAAAGGGATCATTTTACTATATAATGCTAACTAAATCCAAAATTTGAACTTGATTATTGCCTTTTTACTCCAGTTATCGCGTCACGTAGAAAAACGATTTTTTTTCAGTTTTTGATGTTTTTCTCAGGATCTGCCTCATGAAATGACTTAAAATTTAAGTGGAATATAGTTCTAATTACCTTCAATAATCATATATTTTTTTAGAATGATTCGCTATTTAGTTTTTGAGTTATAACGATTTAAAAAATTGCACTGTATGGTGTATAATAAAAGAAAGGCGAACGATAATATAAATTTTTCACGGTAAAAACATAGGCAATTTTATTCTCTTTCAGGTACATATTAAGCGATTTACTTTTATTAACTTTTCCGATAACTTTGTTGGCAAAAACTGAAATCTCAAAACTAAAAAATCACTACAAAAAAAAAACGCGTATATAAATTGTAAAAACGGACTTTCGTCCCACTATCTTCTAGCAAAACAAAGAAAATGAGACTTGGTGGGTTAAAATCCACCAAGTAGAAGCTGAGAAACAGGCGTATACATACGCACACACACACACACACACACACACATACATCCGTACGGATATTTTCTAAAAACACGATTTTTCGACTAAAAATTCATCAAAACACACTTCCCACATGTTTTTACACAAACTCCAAAAATTACTATTACAAGGCTTCCTTAGGAAGGAAGCAATAAACTTAAATAACCTAAATGCACTCCTTTTATACCTATCCTTTTGGTCACCCCATCCCTATAACTGACACTCCACCCGTATAACTGACACCCACCCCTATAATTGACACTCCATCCGTATAATTGACACTCCACCCGTATAACTGACACCCCACCCGTATAAGTGTCATCATACACTGTCCATATTTTACTTACTTATTCATATCTAATGATGGCAATATTGAAGAAGTTTTGTTATATTTACGTTCTACTAATAGTAAAAAGGAAATAAATTATGCTAAAGTACTAATACGTGTTTTATTAAATGAAACATAATACTGGATTTTATTGATCCAATGCACAATAGCTGCTCTCAACACAGAGAATATTCTGAAATTTCATTAGAAATTAATCTTCAGTTACCGCAACTTAAGTGTCTGCTTCGATATTCACCTCTACGCTGACGGGAAAATCCCTTATACAAGAAAACTGCGAGTATTTTATATCCTCCAAGTGTTGATTCAGTTTCAATTTTTTATGAAAATAGTCATCTTTTATTTAAAACGAAGTCATCTTTTATACAGCCTTAACGCATTCGAAAGAGAATTGAATTACCTTTCTTGTCTCGTTTGGTCCTCCAGATCGACCGCATGCACGGTTCGGCATCGAAGGTCCCAGCGCTGCCCATGCTTGATACACCACTTTTATACCCTAACTTTTGTGAAACCACCCATAATCCCTCCCCATCGAGACACCCCTCCCCTATAAGAATAGCAGGAAGGTAACATAATTGTAAATACAATTATTTTTTAAAGTAAATAATATTATTTAACATGTGATCCATACAATATAATAACTACATTTTTATATTAATTTCCAAATTCATTGAGTGACTGCATGACTTGCTGATTTAGTTTTGTATCCTACATAAGAGGAAATCATTACTTTTATTTTTTAGTCTAATATTTAATAACAGTTAAAGGGAAAGTATATATCGCAGACATATAGGAATACTGTATTGATTTTGCAGACTACTATATATTCTTTCCCTTTGTATTGATAAATTTAAAAGAAAATATCAATTTACATTACGTCCAAAAAAGTAGATGAAAGTCATTTTGATTAGAGATATAAATTATAATTTATTGATTTTCATACGCAATCCTCATGTCAATAGAAAACGCGATTAGCCCATATGCCACGTATAAAGGGTCCATTCGCTTTTTTTATTGACTAGCAGATCGTGTATTAATATCAGTAATTCATTATTTATATCTCTACGCTTTTTATAAAAGATAAATCAGAATGACTTCGAAAAACGAAATAAAAGTTATCCCATATATTCAAGATAAAAATGAACTAAAAACTTAAGTATGACAAAATAGCTCAGATAGTAAGATAACGGATTAATATGCCAAGAACCCGGGTTCTAATCTCGGCCATGACAAGTTTTTTTATATTTTTTTTAGTGTTTAATTGTTTTTAGATTTTCATTAAATATACTCTTTTATAATTCTTTTTGTAGTAAAATACTAATCTCTGGCAATTTAATTATATACAAAAATTCTACAAGTGATTTATCAAGTGATAAATCGCGCCAAATCGTCACTTGATAAATCATTTGATAAATCACTTGACAAATCAGTTGTTTAATCACTCGATTAATCACTATGATTTTTTGCGCAGGAGATGGCATATGTCATGCGGATGAAAAGAAAATTTGTTAAATTTTTATTTATTCATTAAATGTTCTATTGTATCATTGTATATTAATAGCTTTAAATTTTTTTTTTTTTTTTATTTAAGCCTACCCAAGTCCTCTCGAAGAGTCTTATAGCGGCTCTTCCCTCTGCCCGATACCATACAATGGTACCGGCCAGAGAGGCTCCCTATAGTCGCGGTGCATGTGCATCACATCGGAATGTAGTGCGCATGCATCTCGACTGGCCCTACAGTTTAATTACACAGTGCGAAACTGTATACAGTGGGATCCGAACCACTGGAGCTTTGATGTTATAAGACACTTATGTATATAACATACAAACGTATGTAAACATAGAGGTGTCCCGATGTCAGAAAGTGCCGAGAGTCCGGCTTGAACCCAGAACCTCTGGATTACTAGCCCGACACTCTGCCCACTGAGCCATCGCCGCTCTCTTAGCTTTAAATTGATTTAATTGATTGAACCTGATTAATGCCTTTTTAAATATTAGTAAATAGCGTGCGGGAATGGTTTGTTGACGTTTTTAAAGAATTCCTCGTCTCGTGTAATATTAAACCTATTGCAAATTCTCATCTTTAATTTTGGTCCGGAAATTGCTGGATCCTCTTATTTAATGAAAAATGAGTTTCTTAATATTCAAGGTCGCTTATAAAAAGCAGATTCCCCCCCCCCCCTCCAAATAAGTTCAAAAAATCAAGTTTTGAAACATTCGAAATTACACATGAGATTTTGTAATAGGAAAACGTTACACGAGACGACGATTTATTCTAATTTTACTGACACCAAAACGTAAACAATTCATTGTGCCGCGCGCTAAAAGAATTCGCATTACCCCATGCTCAATAGGTTGCGGGAAAAAAGCACATTGCGCAAAAATTCGTGTGCACGAACTTTGCAAAACTTTTTTGGTAAAGTGTACGATACGAGTGCTAAAAAGAAAAATGCGAATATTTAAATCAAAGAATGAGGTGATTGTCCCATGTAATTATCTTCCACTATAGCAGAATATGAGGAAGCTAAGTGCCAATGACTTGGCAGCGGTTTTTTATTTTTTAGGATGGATATATAACGTAGAAGGGTTTGATTCGTACGGTATACAAACTCACTTTGAGTCCAACGCAGAATTAAGCGTGATATTTTGAATTTAAAGTAAAACAGATTTTATATCAATAAAACATTGTCGTATGACTCGGCGTGAGTTAACAGAACTGAACTACATGTCACTGCTGATCGCACGTTGTAAACATTTGCCTCTTACGTAACGGTGAGAAAAGTGTACACGAGTCATTCGCGCAAGAGCTTACATAAAAAATGAAATCTATATAGATTTCACGTGCAAGTCAGATACGACTTCGAGATAAGTGATCCACACGACTCGCGCGCCTTATTGACGATGAACGGAAAACAGACGATAGCAACACAAACACAACGGACAGATATCCGTGCTCGGATCCGTGAACGAGGAAAAAGTCAGCAATACACTCATCGCGAGAGCACATATTATACGTATTTCAGATAACGACCGAATTCCTGCGAAACTGCTCTTCTGTTTTAGCGATCGCTATCGTCGCGCTATTGCAGCTTGCATCATTCGCCGGTCGACTAAAATTTACACATCCAAAAAGCTTCAAATCATTAATTTCTTTGGCTACTCTTTACACTCAGGCGTTTCTTACGATTAAAACAAAAAACTGCTACGATTATTTCGTTCTTAACATATTATGCGCTGCACTTGAACAAATTTTCGCAAGTGCGCGCGGGTGTGTAAGATTGTAAGGTGCGCAGATTCGAAAGGCGCTGCGGCAGTCTGCATGCCGATAAATCCAGTACAGAGAGAGCTGTATAAGGTAGTTGTTAACAACTACAATTGTATAGGTTATATTATTATTTCGGCAGCTGCGATAATTTTCGTAATATTTTTGGCGAGTCCAGAAACGTAAGCGCGATTGTCAGCTTGCGATAATACGGACTCCAGTGGTAAATAGGCGATAAAAGTGAAATTGAGAGGCCATTGTAAATGCAGATTATGTTTTATCGCTACACTTATTGTATACGTCTTCTTTCACAAAAAAAAAAAAAAAAATTAAAAAAAAAATTATCTTTGTTTAATAAAATAATTTTTGTGCAGTCAATACCGGCCGGACAGAGTTTTATGCGAGCTTTTATGCGCAGAGCCCGTGAAAAGCCCGTGCATTATAAGATAAAATATTCAAGCTCTGCTCATTATATTGATGAAAGTTTGAATTATAAAATGTCAATAAGTAAGATTGACAACTTCCAGAAAAATTAAAAGTCAGATTGACATTTTCATTCGGCAGAGTGATAACGCTCTGGTCTTGGTTTAACATTGCGAGCTTTATTTAAATATAGAGACTCCGACATCCCTTTAAGCAAGTGTCCTTCCTTCTGTGAGAATTTTATGCGTTTGTATTATTGTAATTGGTCTTCAGTTTCAATTAAGTATATATTAGGATGTACCACTAGAGGATCCGAGTATTGAACATAAGTATCCAGTAGGAGCGCTGGCTTCAACAGATACACGACATGCACGCACGTAATATAATATAGAGCATTTTTACACAATATACATTTTTTGTGCGCAGTAGTGATCGCATAAGAGAGTATAGCTATATATATATATATATATATACTTATTGCAGCGTGTATAGAGAGGGCCCGAATGGAGTAAAGCAAGCTATATTTAGATTTGGGCGCGGAGTGGGGGGCTGCTGAACCGAGGCCTAAGAGGCCTACAGTATACCAGTATATCTATAGACATCACCGTAACGCATTCCAGAACTTACAAACATTGTAGGTTCACCGTCCCATAAGAAGTTATCACTTCAAAAATTGAGCCCGGCCCTCGTTTCGAGTGCACTGTTTTCGAATCGCATTTTCGCACAAGTAAAGAAAGAAGCGCGGAGCTCGTAGCGTTCCTCCGCGCGGTGCCTTTCTCTTTCAAGCTCCGCGTCGTACCTACATCCCAAGGCCGCAGGAATGATCGTCGGACGCGCGAGCTCGCGGAGAGTCGAGAGCAATAGCTCCTCGGTTGCCGCTGCGTCGGTGTTGTCGTGTTCTTCTCGTTCTCCTGATTCCGCCACGGAGCGATTTGCCCTACTCGAGAGCTGCGCGCAAGAAGAGCAAAAGGATGACCTTGAATTCTACCGGTTCCTTCTGCGAGCTCTGCGAGGATGTTTTGAAAGCACAGTCGCGCATGATCATTTGCCGGATCGCAATGTCGAACGTTTGCGTTTTGTCGACGAAAAATTTTCCGAGCCGACTGTACATCAGGCTGCAGCAGGCGCAGCAGCAGCAGCACGCGATCCTTCATTTCCTTATCTCGGATTCTCGGCTCCTCCGCGGCCTGCACAGCTGCCTCTTCTCGTCACTTCTCACGGGACTGCGGTCTTTCCAGTAATGCTGATCGGGGAGTTTTGAAAACAGGCATCTTATCGGCTATGTCCCGTGTCCGCGTTATCGCGCAGGCGTGAACAATTCCTCGCACGAGACGGGCGCAGCGTCCTAGAAAATCGGGCAAATTGGAATGGAGATTGCGCGCGCTCGAGAGCCTCGTCGTGATTCAACGGAGATAAGATCTTATCTGATGATAGCGGCGTCAAAATTTTCCCCTCGCAATCTGTTAATGCGAGTGCTAATGCGCCCCGCGTCGGTCCCCCGTGTCGGTCTCGCGCCGAGCGCTCTCGTCGATCGCCGTCCTCGCGGGAGCTCGTTTTTCAACAGCTCGGACACTTGGCTACCTACATCCCGATCGCGAGCGAATTTCAATACGCCGAGCCGAGCCCAAACGGATACGCGCAGCATGGTGTTTGCACACCGGGACTAGGCGAGGGTCGTCGCGGTGACTGATGCGCTCGTCATGCGCCGAAAAACGAAAAGAAACGAGTCGAGCCGCACGTGTCGATCTCGTGGGCCACGTGAGGCGCGCGAGGAGGCGCGCGAGGAGGCGCGTGCCCGCATGCGTTTCCGTTATGTTATTCTTCAACGCGCGAGACTGCGGCGCGAGAATTCGACTTCAGCGGTTACTCGCGCGCACTCGCGCAGTATGCCGAGGAAGCTTGGGAGGAAGAGCGAGTGGCGCGCTGTGTAGAGCTACGACCGCTATGAGTAAAAAGTCGACGAGCTCCACGTGGTGGTGGTGGCGGCGCGGCACGCGACCGGCCGCTTTAGTCATCGCGCTACGCTATCAAGTATATAGTAACCCACATCTATAGACACTCTTCTCCGCAAGTGCGTTTATAACGCCTTCTCGCGTAGCATCAGCGGCCATCTGTTGTCGGACACCTGACTCGATTCACCTGCCGACTCTTCCTTCCTTCCTTCCTTCCTTCCTTCCTCTTCCTTCCTTCATTCCTTGCTTGCTCGCTCGCCCGCGCCTGCTCGTCAGGTGCCGCCATACGCATACCAGGGAAGCGCGCGCGAAACAAAGGCCACTGAAATTCGAGTCCACTTATGTCGCGTGCGCGCGGTACGGGGAAGGCGATTATATCGCCGCTGGCCGCGCGAGGCGCGCTTTCTTTTCATTTTTGCATCAGCGGATGCTCGCCTCGATTAAGCCTCGCGACGCACGGGCCGATGTTTTCGCTTTCGCCAAGTTGTTCTCCCTTTCTCCGCCGGTTCGGCAGATGACAAATTTCGCTTTCGCTTCTGCACCTTGCGCGCGGCCTTTCTTCCCTTCTCCAAGCGGTTCGACGCAGTACTTATTGCCCGAATAGATAGAATTAAAATGTACCAACTCCGGCGAAAATGTTACGTATTTTTTCATTTCTCACCTTATCTTTGTTCGGGAGAAAAAAACTCCGAGCTATTCTTAGCCGCTACGAGAGCCTCGTTATCAATTACCGCACAGACACGAAACACGTGAAAAAGAGCATTACTTGAATTTACGCTCTGCGCGTGCAATTTTTGAAGGTATAATTGAAAAGTGAATTCAAGACAATTCTTCCAAAAACGACTCGACATTCTCGTCTTCTGCAATATGCAATGGTTACCGCATTCGTAATTGTATATATTAATAATTGAACGTGCATCGTCACACAGACGCACACTAGTGATATAAATGCAATCAGGAAAGGGGTGCTATTATTACGCGAACCTATAAAACTTTGCAATTTGTTAATAATTTATCGAAGGCAAAATTGTTTTGAAGCCTATAAAATTTACAAAGAAAATTTTTTAGTGAATGAATGGAGGTAATTTTATTCCAATAAATCGTTGTTACCCATGAACCATAACTAACCTGATTATTTCTGATCAATCATCGGACTGTTACAAGTACAACAGCATTTAATGATCTGCAAATAAATGTCCTATATACCTGTGCAATTATTTTTAAACGTTTACTTGTTAATTTTCATGCCAAATTACCAAGTTATAACGTTTTTCAAAACAAAAATTACCTTTTAAATACCTAAGAATTTAATCAAGGGATCAAGATGCCACAAAATCCTTATAACTGAATCTTGAAATAATTTCAACTCACCTTATCATAGTTTTATGCTCCAGTAGTTATCGTGTCTTATATGGAAAAACGGTTTTTATCTTTGTTGATTTATTTATCAGAATCTAATTCGTGAAAGCACTTGAAATTCGAACAGTTAATAGCTATTACCACCCCCTATTATCATGATCTTTTTTAAAGTTCGGTTCGACGTTCGGTTATCGGGTTTCCAAGTTATAAATTTTTTGAGACAATTCATTTTTTGGCTGTAACAAAATATCGGCAAATGATAATCTAAAGTATCAACCGCGAAAAAAAATTGGAAGAAAACTTAGTAAAAAATCCACCAAACATAAAAGCTATGATATAGGCGTATAATACGAGCGCGCTAATGTCTAGCCATGACCCTGGTATACATTTTGGCTGTTTTGGGCAGTTTTTGGCCAGTGTAATTTCGACAGACTGGTTAACGCGGATCACAATTTCTACCAGGGGAATTTTAACCAATCAATTATTTCGAAAGGTCTCCAAGTTTGTCGTTGCCGACTGACGATGTAAAAGTTTACGGTAGTACCGTCGCTATACGTCTAGTATAGTGAAAATGAGCGCACTTTTTTATTTCTTGTTTGTTCGCGATATTTACTTTGCTGAAAGACTCTGCATGAATATAAGCATACACGAATAAATAATGATCATGCATTGGCATCAAATGATTCTATTCGTCCTAATTATTAATGAAAACTTTCATACAAGAGCTGATTTAGCTTATTTTTTAGGTTAAATGTGGCTTCTCAATTATCAGTTCAAAGAAAACACGTCTTCGTCATTTTCCTCGTCCTCGAAGTCGGTGAGATTGTTGCTATAGTCGCATTTCTCGAACTCGTTCTTGAGTTGTGGAAGAAGAAGAAGAAGAAGAAGAAGAAGAAGAAGAAGACCTCGTAGTTTTCAGTTCATTTCGGGGAAAAAAGCGTTATGAGGTCGTAGAAGACGAGTACAGCCAAGATCTTATCTATTAGAGCAATTTCTGTTGTCTTTGTGTATGGTTCTGGTGCAAGCCAAAATGGTCGTTGAGGTTAACATTGCGTCGACAGGATATTCGTCGAACTCTACTAGCGGAAACTTGGCAAAGTTAAAGTCGAGCTTAGATTATCCGCGCATTATGCACGCTGTCGACTCGCTCTCTGTATGTCGCAGTCCAGCAAGTCATAGTTTGCAGTCCATCGATGTGAGCCAGGGGTGCCGAGCACGCTGCAGTGTGTACTACTGTACTCTCTGCGTACCCATCATTCACGTCCACGTCGTGTTTGTAACAATCTCCTTCATAAATTGCTAGCGAGCGCTTAGCGCTTACTTATACAGATACAAATTTATGTCGGGAGGTACGCTATCGGTGACCTTCACGGCGTGATGCTGGCGGGGGTCAGTACCAGTGATAAGCTTGGACTTGTTGCGAGATGTCGTGGGTACGCTGAGCTTGGTGCTGAACGTTTTCGGCACTGCCGATCTCCTGGAGAAGTGTCGGCTCCTCCTCGTGCTTATACTGATGGATGGAATCGTTGTCGAAGTCACGTCCCGCCGCACTGCCCAGGAGCCGCTATACCTATAGCTGTTGTTCGGTCTTGAGCGCGAAGTCGAAGCATCGCTTGCTGTCCAAAGCGGCTGCGGCGAACTCGGCTACACCGATAACATATGAGGCATATGTTCGAGTTTAGGTTGACTGTGATCGAGGCGGCATCGCGCTCAGGTTAAGATTAAAGTTGCTGTAACGGAAGATTAATAAATCAGACCTTGCTGCCTTCGACACGTTTCGGAGGAATAAGCAAATGAGGTTATGGGAGAATAGGATCGGGGTATACAAGCGGTGAAAGCTCGATGAAGTTGAAGCCGAGCTTGGGATGTCCGCGACCTCGCTGTCGGGGTCGCAAGCCAGCATGTTCTATAGAGTAATTGGTCGGTGCCCTCTTCAGTCCATCGACGTGCATGAGCCGAGGGTCCCAGGATGATGGATAACCCACGATTCAGCACGCTGCTGTGTCCATACTCTCTGTATCCAACACTGGTGATCCATGCTGGACTGGTGCTTGACTCGTCCTAAAGAAACACAAATCTATTTCAGAGCAGTAGCCGACAGACAACAGAATGCAAAGTTGTTCGCGTCTACCAGCCCTGAGCTCACACCACAGTCCACGCACTGGCGCACATGCACATATATAATAACTTCGTGGTCCTAAATGCGCATCTCCGTCATCTCCGGGGAAAGGTTAGGTGCACCTGGGGAATTTCAGCAAACTATAATGCGGCTGCGCCATAAGTTTAACAGCCAAGAGAGCATGACTGATGACTAAAGGATCACAGTAGGCTCTACGTACCTACGTCCTACACACTCTGCGTAGGCGTGTATAGAGCCTTTGATAGTTATATGGATCTAGCTAACTCACGGATGCACTTCGTCTGCTCCGTATAGTGCTCGGCTGGTCGGCTCTCTACTGTAACACAGCGATCCGATTCGTACTTTTGCGTTTCGTACAAATACAAAGAATAGTTAGTTTTAGTATGTGAATTTATATGCGCTTCTAACCTCCCATAACCAACAATCTCAGTATTGTTGAAACTAACTGAGCCTGAAAAAAAGAGAATCGGGGATGCGAAAGATTAAAGAAAAATCACAAATTAATTTTCAATCTTAATTAATTTGCTGAAGGAGCAATTTTTTCAGCAAAATGCTACGGTAATTCAAAAGATCTAATTAAAATCTTTAAGATAGAATACTCATACATGATGAGCATTAATATCGGATGAAACAATATAATAGAAAGATTCGTAAAACATGTATAGGTTATCTAGTAAATTAAAAGTAAAATAGGGTCGCGGTGCACCGGACGGCACAGTGTATAAAACTTATACTTGCCATCGGGTCGCTGCCGCGCCCCTTGATTTCTTCATCTAATACTCGTATCTATCTAATCATATATGAGGAAATCTACGCAAATCGGTCTCACTTTTTGGGGTCGCGAAATGGCAAATATTCAAAAAGCGAGCACACCATTCTAACTTGGTTTATTTTGTTCATTACATCATAAAATTAAACTTGATAAACCTATTCCGGGACAAAAAATTGGACGGGCGCGACAGCGGATTTATGCTAGCCACTCGCACGTGTCATACCTAGTCCTTTGCGGCACGGCGTTTAACTTCCTCGCTATATACGCTCGCGCAAGAATTAACTAAAAAACACGAGCCGGCGGGCCGTAGTGGACTATTTATGCCACTTGCATCGTAATATACCATTCACGCAAGCTCCGGTTGCGTGGCATTTTCCGCCACTGTAACAAAAAAATAACGTGTTCTATAGACGTGCAAAAATACTATTCCGACCATAAAAATCATCAAATTTTCCTCCTCAAAAAGGCGGCAGAAATAAACGACGATTTGCACGCGGATTACAGCACGAAATAACGACGAAGAGCTGAAAAATCGATCGCGGCTCGACACTGTATTATAAGTACGGGCGAGAGAGATCGACTCGAAAAAAAACGTGGGTGTACGGTAAGCCCTTTCGCGACTGCATGCGCGCAAAAGGGGCTTCGAACGAATTCATTTACTTACGAGCCGAGCTCACGCGATATTGCGAGACCTGCAGCCATACTCGCCGAGGAGCTTGCTTAGGTTTTAGCAGCTCGAGATGCAGCTCGCCTACTCACGATTGAAATTTCAATATTTCATTCCTCTCGCGTCTGCATATTATTATGTAATCGTAAATTTGAGGGTGATCCCGCTGCAGACGCCCCCGCCACGCCCCCGCCACGCACGAGCCACGCACGGGTCCGACGGGTCGACGACCCCTCTTAGTCGTGCTGTAAAAATATGCACGAAACGAGACTGCCAATTCTCGCTGGGCGCAACTCGCAAGCCACGTGCAGCGGCGATTGTGAATCGGGGGAAACAGCCTCGATCGGCTCGTCGCTTAGCTGCGGATGCTCGGACATCGTCTTTAACGCGGCCCGTTAAAGCTTCGCGCCGTGTCGACTCCGGTGATATTGACCGCGCGCGGCAGCCGCGGCGGCGATAAGCTCTTCCAGCATCCTCTCCCGTCCTCCCGATGGCTCATGCACCACATCGATCCGCCGCCGCTGTACAGCGGTCCTCGCTCGCGAGCGCGCCGATCAATCGATCTGCATCCTGCATCTCCGTTGTGGGCTGCGAGCTTTTCAGCTCCACTCGGCCGATATTAGAGCTGCGCGGCAAGCCGGTGACGCTCGCGGTGACGTGTATCTGCGTGGGAAGCGGGAAGGGAGGCCGCCTCGGAGGCAGCGCTCGGGCAGCTCAGCAGGTGCTGCGCGCGCCGCGCGGAACTTGCCAGAAGCCCGAGACTCGAGAGCGACTCGAGAGGGGCGCAGGCAGGCGAAAATGCGAAAATCGAAGCTCGCCACCCGAGCTTTCGAATGCTTACGCGTGCAGTGCCCTCGGCCGGAACTCGGATGCTCGCGATGCGTCACGCCAATCGATACGAAGTCGAGCTCCTACAGGCGAAACGCGTCTCGAACCCCGCTTGAACTCGAATGTCCGGAGTAGCGAGTCGCAAGAGGCCGTTTCCCAGAAATCCAGTCGCGAGCGAGCGGCTCGCGAAAAAACGGGTATCGCCGCGCGGCACGCTCGCCCAAGAAGGATAAAAATAAAGGAGCAGCGGCGGAGGAGGGGAGGTGTATATACAAGAGGTAGTCTCGCGTCGATGCGGGCGCAAAAATGCGGTTCTCGCTGCGGGGGCATGAGGGCAGCACTGCGAGAACGGAAGAGGCAGAATTCGCGCGTACGCGGCGAGGAACCGGTTGTGCCGTGCCTGTGAGCGAGTGCGAGTGTTCTCGCACTCTCTCTCTCTCTCTCTCGCGCGCGCGCGCGCGCGCAGCCGAGACAAAGAAGATAGCGAGGGGGAGGAGGAGGCAGAGGCGGAACGCGACGTGGAGCGAGTGAGAGAGCCCAGAGACATAGCTGCTCGTTCGCCGACCGGGGGACCGGGCCTTTTGCGGCTTCGGCGGCGGCGATTTCCAACCGCGCGTCTCTGGCGAATTTCGGCCACTCGGGGAGCCGCTACAAAACCGGGGGAAAACACTGAAAACTCATTCTCCCAGGCGACGTCGAAAACCCGACGGCACCCGCAGTTCGCACGGCCCTGTAAGCTTGCAGCATCAAGCGAGAGAGAGAGAGAGAGAGAGAGCGGCATTCGCACGGTCGCGGCACTGATGGCGAACCGCGCGCACACTCATCTACTATAGTATACATTACATAGTCCCGGCAGGCCGATGTCAAGCTCCGCTGTGTCCTCCTCCTCCTCCTCCTCCTCCTCCCCCATCGGGCGAACGGCGGCCATCGCTGCGCCGACGCGATTCGCGTCGTCCTTTGTTAGCGCGTTCTACGCGTTCCCCTCTCCTGCACGAGCTCGGCGGCCTGGCAACGTAACAGTGGCAGCGGCCGGGAGTGACGTCACGCGCGCGCGGATTATCTCATATGATCGAGGTTGCCGCCGCCGGCGGGGATCGGGCAGCGGGTTGTGGAAGACGAGGTGGAAGGCCGCCCGCGCCGCGCACTCTTTCGCTCCTCGTTTCGCCCCTCGTTTCGCCCCTCGTTTCGCCCGGCCGGGAGAGCCGATCTCTCGCCTCGTCTCTCGCCTTCCCTCCGATTTTCTCTTTCGAGCCTCGCTCGGACGCGTCCAAGTGAACGAACCCGGTCCGCGGCTGGGGCGAGGGCGTGGCCGCTCGCGGACGCTTTTCGCGGCAATCAGTTTCCTCCGGCCGATGCGCGCGGTCAAGTTCACCGACGGCGCGCGGCCGCACGCGAAAATCGAAAATATCGAAATCGAGCTCGAAATAGCGCGTGCGCGCATCTTCCCGCTGCGGCGGGCTGAGCGGGCTCGTCACTTCCTGTGCGCCGAGTGCGCGCCTCTTTGAAATTCATCGCGCGGCGAGCTAAAAATAAGACGGCGGACGCCCCCATGCGAACCATGCGAACGACCTCAGCGAAGCGCTCGCAAGCAGATGCAGCATCGATCGCGTCAGCCACGGCGCAACGCGGCGCAAGCTCGGGCGCAAGCTCTGCGAGCTAGCCAGCTCAATTTTCTCAATCAAACGCGCGTCAGCTGCTGCGCGGAGAGAAAAACGGGCGCTGAGCCGAGCCGCGACCTCGCACCGACGAGGTACGAGCGCGCCGACCTGTTTACAAACAAGCTCGGCTGTGCGCGGTGACATCATCGCGCGCATTAGTACGCACGAGCGTGTCCTCTTGTCCCCGAAAACGTCCGTCGTCGGCGCGTGCGGGCGCGTGTCTGGCCTGCCCTCGTGCCTGCCCTCGTGCCTGCCTCCTGCCGTGTATAGGTATACGATACGACGTAATTCGGCGGTTCGGTGGGTCAGCGCGCGGCTCCCTCCCGAGCTCCCTCCCCTCGATATTATTTCAAATAGTCCCGCGAAGGATGCCGCGCGAGAGCGGGAGAGTTTCACTTTCGCCTCGAGTCTCGATCGAGGCTTCGTCAAAGCGGCGAGGTAGCCGCTTCTAGCGAGCACTTGCACTCGTACGATATTTCTCGAGACTCTCGTGCAACCGAGCGTCGCGCCGCAGAAGCGCTGACTCAGCGTCGCGTCTAGAATTCCGATCTCTTCTTCTATACGTATACTTTAGTAGGCACAAAATCGAACGCTTTTCCATGGCAGTTCGCGTAGCGTTATGTTATCGACACCCGTGGCTCGGTGTAGCTCGAGTAACAGTAGCCCCGGTCTCCCTCGTCCTTGTGGCCCGCGGAAGTTCTCAGCTCCCTCTCTAGTCAAGCGCTCCGAAAAGCGCCCACTCTCGAGCCCACTCTTCGGAGAGCTCTCGCGTCGAGGCTCGCGTGCAGCCGCGCAGCGAAGACGGCGCGCGATTCGAGCGCACACAATGGGCCGCGCGCGCAGCCTTGAAAAATTTCACAGGCCTGTGCTCTCCGCGGCCGAGGCACTTGGAATGCGCCTCGCAGACTATCGCCTAGCTCCCCCATCCACGATTAGAATTGTAAATCCAGCCGCGAGGCCGGCTATGCCTGCCTGCGTACACGGCGCGGATCGCAAGCACTGCACACACGCGGCCGCTAATTGCAAAAGAGCAATTAATCGCCATTTCGCGCCGAGAGATAGGTGGACGGAGCGGCCAACGAACGGCCGCAGCCTGGCAACAGCACCATGTGCATACGAGTAAGTAATAGAGAGAGAGAGAGAGAGAGAGAGAGCGAGCACAACGCGGCCTGTGCATCGGTATGCGCCGGACTGGGTCGCGAGACGCCGAGTGAGACGCGCCTACCGTAACGCGTTTAACGACGTCACTGCCCTCGGCCGCTTGTTGCTCGCTCACGGCTCGGCGGCTGTATCATACTTATATACGTTTTCCGCACCGCGCACGACTGCAGCCTCGTGGCATTCTTTTCCTGGCGAGAGCTCCGCTTGCGAAAACTGCACGGCCGCGCGGCCGCGAGTCCTCTTTTTTTTCATTCAGCGGGAGGCGTACTGGCAGCAGTATTGACTGGAAGTAAAGTGAAAAAAACGTAATACCGGCACCGAATCGATCCGGCCGCGATCGATGCGAAAATGTATAGCCGCGACTGCGTGCGGTGCTGCATTTCCGGCCGCCCATAATGCTGCGTCCACAATAACCCGTATACGTAAACGTATACGTAGACGGTAGCGCTTTCGGTAATGCTACCAATCCACTCAAGCAGACAGCTGAAAATAAGGAACAGACTTGCTAAAAAGTTAACCTAAGAAGATTTGAATCATGATTTTGAATAAGTAAAATGTTAATATATATAAAATAGTAATTTAGAAAAAATTGATTGTCATTGATAATTTGGTAATGTAAATAAATAAAATGTAGATGTTGAAAAAGGATTATATATATATATATATATTGTACTTTAGCAGCAAATATATAATAAAGTAAAATGAGGAAGAAATATATATGAAGAGATAATGAAAAACTTCAAAATGTTGCAGTTTTATTTTTTTTTATATATTCAAAAATAAATTACAATAGATTACTTATTTTTGTTACTTATTTTTACATCCTTCTAGTATCTTAATAATAAAAAATTAATTAAGAAAATCTAAACTACAATGGATTGTATAATTTTAGACATAAAAATTATTGTATCGTTGCAGTATATTTTAATAGTAAAAAACAATAATGACGTTCGCCAAAAAAATCTTCAACAAGCACAAAATATTGTCTTTACTGCTATAGTTTGTACTTTAAACATGTCAGAAGCAATATTAAGTACCAAGAGCAGTAGTGATAACTAGAGCTAGCACCATAGGGCCCTTTGTTGTTTATACATACATTATCCAACTATCACAATTTTAACAACGTTTCTCATAAATCAAGTTAAAAGCCATCTTGCGGATTTGAAAAAGCTTTTACCATGAACAGCACACATGATGTAGGCGTTGTAACTCAAGAAACTCAAGAATGATTCCAATAAGCAAACAAACAGCTCAAACAAAGCATTGCGACTTTTGCGTGTGAATTTGCTTTACATTACAAAATTATCAATGACAATCAATTTTTTCTAAATTACTATTTTATATATATTAACATTTTACTTATTCAAAATCATGATTCAAATCTTCTTAGGTTAACTTTTTAGCAAGTCTGTTCCTTATTTTCAGCTGTCTGCTTGAGTGGATTGGTAGCATTGCCGTAAGCGCTACCGTCTACGTATACGTTTACGTATACGGGTTATTGTGGACGCAGCCTAAGAGCACGTCGCTCACGTGACCGCGAGCCCGAGTCACGTATAGGTGCACGGGTGCATATCTCTCTCTCTCTCTCGGGGCCGCGCGGCTAGTAACGGATAGATGAGCACGAGTGCGCCACCGCCGGAGTGACGTCATCCTTATCATTAGTCGCGCGCCATGCATTTCCAAGACAGTCGGCCAGCCCGTACGCTCGACACACTCGGCGGGAGCGCGTCTGGCTTCGTTGACTTCCCTTGCGATTCGTGCACTCCTCCTCGCAGTCCTCCCTATTCCGCTATACGTAATATACGTATCAACCTCTCTGAGTATCGCGAGCCCCGAGTGGGAAGAGAAATGGCGAGAAAAACCACCATTCTCGATCGACTGGGGCAAAATCGCTCCGCATGCACATCATTGCGATATAACCAGTCGGCTTATTTTTAGGCTGCTGATACGACCCCTGCGTGTGGGCGGCTTTTTCTACTATAGGTGCCCGGACTTTGCATGCACGTTGTATAATCCTATGCATACCTGACTCATGTAATGCTTATATTTGTGACGAGGCGGCTCGAAAAAAAAACTATTTTTAACCGGTGCATTTGTGCGACGTTGCTGGGTATTATTCATTCATACTTCATATTTTCTTGCAAGCTATAAGTCTGGCACTGGAGTTGTACTTTCACGCTGCATGCATTAATCGCATCATACCTATGCTGGCTCGCGAATCAGTTATACAAGCCAGTCAAGATGACTATAGCGCCCAAACAATTCCATGTTTAAAATGGTTTAACAAACATTTCACTCACCCCAATATTTCAAGAAAACACCGCAAGGCTATATTTCCCCTTTATGGTTACTGTTATAAACATATGGATATTAGTAGCCAGAAAAAAACCGCTGCCAATTCTTTGGCACGTATATTAGCTTCCTTCAACATTATGTATCGCTTTAATATCTGAATTATTTTTACTTCATATATAATTCTATAAAGTTCTTGTACTTTTTCGTTTGATAGATAAAATTATTTCGAATTAATTATATATACATAATCAATGCGTAACTGAAAATCTTGTTTTTAACGATTTGATAAAACAAAAAAAAACAGAAAAAAATAGCCTAGGAATAGATTAAAATCCATCAAATAGTAGCTGAGATCTAAGCGATGCAGTTTTCAGTTATATAGAGTATACAGGGTGAGAAATAGTACATTACGATACAAGTGTTGTATATGAGGCAGATTCTGGCACAGCGAGGTTAAGCTCCCGAGCGTAGCGTGCCGGTTCCGCTTATTCCGCCGTGCCGGAATATGCACATACGACACGCGTATCGAACGACATTTTATAGTACTGCTAGGTTAAATCCGCCAACTCACGCTTTTCCGTGCGGTATGGAAGTACTTCCTGGCAACGTGAAGTTGACCCCCGAGCGTAGCGAGGGTGTTCAGCGCGGTGCCAGAAAGAACTTCATACTGCACGGAAAAGCCTAAGTTAAACGCGGATTTAAGCCACCCAGTGCTATGAACGAAATTTTGAAGCTTAATATCTTTCAAAATAATTGGTTTCATGAACAGCCCAAAGAAAGGGATCAAGGTGCTATATAATGCTAACTAAATCCAAAATTTGAACTTGATCATTGCCTTTTTACTCCAGTTATCGCGTCACGTAGAAATACAACTTTTTTCAGTTTTTAATATTTTTCTCGGGATATGCCCCATGAAATGACTCAAAATTTAAGTGGAATATAGTCGTAATAACTTTCAATAATCATGTTTTCTTTTAAAAAGATTCAACATTTAGTTTTCAAGTTAAACCAATTTTTAAAAATTGCACCTTATGGTGTATAATAAAAGAACGACGAACGGTTATATAAATTTTCTGCGGTAAAAAGATAGGTAATTTTATTCTCTTTTAGGTGCATATTAAGCAATTCACTTTTATTAACTTTTCCAATAATTTTATTAGAAAAAAATGAAATCTCAAAACTAAAAAATCACTATAAAAAAAAAAAAAAAACCTCGTACACAAAATGTAAAAACGGACTTTTTTCCCACTATGTACTAGTAAAAACAAAGAATATGAGACTTGGTGGGTTAAAATGCACTGAATAGAAGCTGAGATACACACATCCACACACCCACACACCCACACGCACACATCCGTACGGACATTTTCCAAAAACTTTTCGACTAAAAATTCATCAAAACACACTTCCCACGTGTTTTTACACAAACTCCAAACATTACTATTACAAGGCTTCCTTAGGAAGGACGCAATTTTAGCATGATTTGTATATGTACGGTCCCTCTCTGACTACGATCATCGATTCCTCTCTTTTATTTTCACTGATTTATTTTGATTGAAAATATAGTAGGTACTGATCTACACTGAGAAAACGATCCTCTTGTAAAAAAAGGAATCCTTTTGTCACAAGATTAATTTCATCACAATTTTGATACCTAGAGGATATCTTTTAACGATAAAAGGATTATCCTTTGCGTACAAATATTCATTGCGACAAGAGGAAATAATTTTGTCGTAATAAGGTTTTTCACTTTGTATTGAGAGAAAATCATTTTCAATCAAGATATTTCGTCGAATTTGCTTGGTAGAATGCTATGCTATATGTACTCAGTACTATAAATTCTCGGCTGAAACTCGCGTTTTTAAATTACTGAAACACTTTTTACATCCAGGTATTCGACCAGAACAGGTACTCAGTGGTTTGCGTACAGGTGTAATTGCAGCTCGAAGTTGATGAGCACGCCACCCGAGACTCGCAGACGATGTCCAGGTGTCCGACACACTGAGAAAACGATCCTCTTGTAACAAAAGGAATCCTTTTGTCACTAGAGTAATTTCATCTCAATTTTGATACCTAGAGGATATCTTTTAACGATAAAAGGATTATCCTTTGCGTACAAATGTTTATTGCGGCAAGAGGAAATAATTTTGTTGCAATAAAGTTTTCCATTTTGCCTTGAGAGAAAATCATTTTCAATCAAGACATCTCGTCGGATTTGCTTGCTAGAATGTTAGTACAAATGCACCTAGATTCTCGGCTGAAACTTGTGTGTACACGCAGGTTCTGCTCGAAGCTGATGAGCCCGTCACCCGGAACTCCCGTAGACGATGTCCGGGTGTCCAGGGGAGGAAAAATCAAGTCCCGGTAGTGTGCTCCGTGGCTTTCGACGTTCAGTTGTAAGTTGTGCTCGAAGATAATAAACATGTTACCCCGAACTCTCGTAGACTATGTCCAGGTGTTCGTCAGTGGAAAAATTAAACCTGCAGATTTGAAATTGAAAAAGCATTACATAACCTTTGTCCTTTATGTACATATTAAGGCCAATTCAAGTTCTCGGATACCTAGACATCGTATACAAGAGTCCGGAGTACGTGTTCATCATCTTCGAGCACAAGTTATAACTGAACGTCGAAAGCCACGGAGCACACTACCTGGACTTGATTTTTCCTCTGCCGGATACCTGGACATCGTCTACGGGAGTCCCGGGTGACGGGTTCATCATCTTCGAGCAGAACCTACGTGTACACAGCGAAAGCCACTGATAGCAGTAAACACTGGGATGTAACTAATAACACCGACGACTATTGGTAATTTTACGACAAAATTATTTTTTTTCGATGCAAAATGAAAGTCATTTTGCTACAAGATTTTATTCCTGAGAGGATTATCGTTATGCCACAAGAAGGTTCATTATCTGAGTGCAGAGGAAAAAATCAAGTCTAGGTAGTGCGCTCCGTGGCTTTCGACGTACAGTTGTAAGTTCTACTCGAAGATGATGAGCACGTTACCCTGGACTCTCGTAGACGATGTCCAGGTGTTCAGCGGAGGAAAAATTAAATCTAGAAAAGCATTGCATAACATTTGTTGTTTATGTACAAATTCCGATTTTATTAAGGCCAACTGAGGTTCTCGGATACCTGGACATCGTCTACGAGAGTTCCGGGTAACATACTCATCATCTTCGATGAGTAGAACTTATAACTATACTCGTCGAAAGCCACGGAGCGCACTACCTAGACTTGATTTTTTCTTCTGTCGGACACCTGGACATCATCTACGAGAGTCCGGTCATAATGTTCGAGCTGGACCCATGGGATACACCGAAAGCCACTGATCGAAATAAACACTGGGATGTGAAAATACCGAAGACCGCCGAACAGTTCGAACACACAAGTCATCTGTATCCGCGCACTTCGATACTTCGATTACACTCCGGTCTCGTATAAGTCACTCGACGCTCTGTGACACTTTGTGACACTGTACTTAGACGTACTCACTGCTCGGAGTTTATGGTATATATGCTGATTGCATGGTATACACCTATGGCTTCATTTCGTTTCTCCAATTCTCTCTTTTTCGTTCTCTTAGAGAGCACGCGTGTGCACCCAAGGAGCTTCTCCTGCGGAATGGCAATCGGAGGTGGATTAAAATCTTACATTAAAAAGAAATCCTCTTGTGACAAGAGGATTCAAAGGAGAGGATTTTCATTTAGATTCAAATATTGGTAATTTTACGACAAAATTATTTTTTTTCGATGCAAAATGAAAGTCATTTTGCTACAAGATTTTGTTGCTTAGAGGATCATCGTTATGTCGTAAGAAGGTTTTTTTTCCACAACTTTAATTTTATGATTTTTTCATGTTTTGGTTTTTCTTCAAAGTTGTTCCCGTAATCCGATAAATAAATAAAAAACAGAAAAAGTTTGCAACAACATCGTTTAAAATTTATAAGCACATTTTAAAATTTGTAATCGTTTATTTTTAATTTATAAATCAATGAAGTGTATAGCAAGCCCACCAAGAATGGAGGTAGAGAGAATTATAAGAACTTCGGCTCGTGCTACCTCGCCTTCGACTCGTACTGCAAACTCCACACTCGGTCTAAAAAAGCCCACCTTACGCCCTTGGTACACAATATACTATTAATATAGAAGATGGATACTCTGGCCTATACAGTTTTACAAATTTTAAATGTCTACTTTTAAACAAAACAATTCACGTTAAAACTTATTTTTGATGTTTTGCTTCTTCTCAGATCGAAAAAGCTTTGCAATAGTAAAATTTTCGACTTCATTAAAAACAGGTTGAAAATCTATTCTGAGGAATTTTGGGAGTACGTACGAATCACGTGTTTTTAGAAAATGTCCATACGGATGTCCGTATGAATGTGTGCGTGCGATGAGTGTGCGTGTATACCTACCGTAATATTTCTCAATCCAGGCTATAAATATCAATAAAATTTGATGTGTATATCTATTTTTGGATTCTGAATTCCAGAAAAGAAGTTATTTTTTATTTTGTCAGCTAGTTTTCATTTTATGAACGTTTTTTGAATTTTTCAAATCTATTATATTGATTGCATTTTCTTATATCAACTAGGCATGAAGGCGCGCTTCGCGCGCTCTTGATTCTATCCCTGATGTCTGAACTCTGAATCTGGGTTATGACTGTTTTGAGGTTATAAATTTAAAGCACACGGTTCTGATCTCGTTGCCTAGGCAACCAACCAGCAAGAGAGAACCCTTTTTACAAATTATTCAGCGATAACGTATTTGAAAAATAAAATAAAATTACCTACTTTTCTCTGGCTGGCTCTTGGGATCGATTTTTTTCTAAATAAGCCATATCTTCTGAATGAGAAATATGAGAACCTCGTGAGAAAAAGAATATGACGATAGGTCATGAGTCAAACTGTGTACCACAAAAGTTTTAACTGATTTTACTTCCTAGTTTTAAAGTTATTTTCATCATCTTTGGTTCACGCATGTATATGTTTATAAGTATGCAACTTTTGCGTCTTTTTTTCGATCATTAACTTTGATATGATTGAGGTTCAATCAAATATTTTATAATTGGTTTTATAAATTCATGTGTATTCCATTCTATCAAACAATAGAGATTGTACTTTTTTATTCCAATTTTTTAATGCTTCGATATATTTAGAATTTGAGCAGAAACCTGCAGTCGTTTTGTAACTTATAAGTATACGATGCTTTTTCCGATGACTTCCTATTCATTGTGCTGTATTTGATTTTCAGCTATATAACTTTCTTGAAAATTTTTGAATTTTTAAAGAAGTACTAAGAAACTCAATCAAATATTTTTATTTAATTATCATCATACATACGATATACTTTATATTCTGATGCACCATAACTCACGTGTACCTACGTCCGTCCCAGGTTGTGCAACTATTGTCTCTCATTTTAATAAGTATTTCGTCACAGCCACATACAGCTTCTATAGATACATCGTAGACAGGCACTTCCTCAATTTTTCTTTTGGTTTTATCTCTGTCGAATGATGCCACTAATTCATTGACTCAAACACAACGAAGACTATTTCGGTTCCTCGAGTGGTGTGGGAAACATAATTCATCAGCTCCTCGCCTCTGCGAATTTTTTACTGTCCGGCTATCTGCTTGTTCGTCTGATTTATACTTTTTTTAGTGGGGATGTGGAAACGATACGATTAAGATTTAATTCCTTGTCGTACCAGCTAGACTTGCTAATCTACTAGATAACGATTAAGCGTTTCTACTCTGACGTCAATTAAGAACAAAAAGTAAATAAATAAAAATAAGTTATATTTTTATTCTATTTTTATTCTTATATCAGGNTTTTTTTTTTTTTTTTTTTTTTTTTTTTTTTTTTTTTAATACCTATAACTTATTCTTGCATTTCTTACATTTCATTATTTCTTATACATTTCCATATTCATATTAGTCTTGTACTTTAATTGCAATTTATCAAAAACTTTTCAGAGTCTTAGTAATATTATCTACTGTAATACATTATCTATAATTGAAATTCCGTAATAAAACTTGGGGGCCGTTTGGATTGGTCTTATTTTATGGTTCCATGCACCTCTATACTTTGTTTGTAGCTTTATCACAATAAAGATATACAATTATTCGAAGATACTCTTGAGAAATAATGCACGTTTTTGACATTTTAATTAATAAAAAGTAAACCACAGACACAAACAGAAATTTAAGAGTCATCAGTCTGCGGTGTAAGATCATTAAACTGTTTTCTGGGTTTGCTCGATTTTGTCTGTTTGATTATCGACAGCCGACGAAACGCAATTATAACGGTTAAGTAACAGTAAGTCATTTGGTCCTGCCCACAAATGCAAGCTCTGGGATAGAAAAAAAATAACACGCCGGCTTCGAATTAATCCAAGCCAAACATTTTTTTCGAGAGAGAAATATACAGTTATATACACAGGCGTTTCACTAAATATATCTAGGGGCGTGCCCGTCTGAGCCGCCACCCTAAATAAAGAAACTGAAATGCTGCCGCATAAAAAACGCTCAAAAGCAGAAGGAAAGTTTCTTAGCTCATCGGCGAAATCAAACAGAACTTTGCCATTAATTTCGTCTCCTCTCGCTCGCGAATCTTCTATCCGCGCTACGCGTTCCCCTTCCCATGCAGCGACGAAAAACAGGTGACCGGCGGGATTTTGCCTCCCCGATTCCCGGAGCTCGATCGATTCCAATAACTTGACTTTCGCAATCCGAATTCGTTCCCAAAGGCTGCGGCGATCAAATAAAAGGCACCGCCGCGGCGTCGTCGCGAATCCTGCCAACCTCCTCGAGACGAGGCCAAGGACGCGTCGCAGACGCCGGTTCGAGTGGGATGCCTGCGAAGCTGATAGCAGACACTAGAAGTCTCGGAGTGCGACTCGCCAGATTTTTCAAACTGCTCGAAGGATGACCGGTTCGAATGCAGGTTAATTTGGAACAGCTACCAGGAAGTGTCGACCACCGGCGTGTATTACGTTCATGTAGAGGCGGCTTTTGAGAGAGAATATACAGACATTATAGTGCGTTGTCAAGCCTTCCAAAATCCTTATATGCTATACCTTGATGCTCTTAGAATATGCGGGATTTGAAAGATTTTATATTATTCCACATTGCATAAACTACTCACTTAAAACTGTGGTATAAAAATAAAAATCTGGTTCGAATGGCGCGCCAACATTCAAAACTATTTTGATTTATTGAGATAATTTTTCAAAATAAGTGATAGAAGGGTTCTATCAAAACAATTATTAAGTTTGATTTTCAAATTGTTTTTGCCACAATCAAAGTTGAAATTAAAATTTAGAAAAAAATATTATATCAAGCGCTGGATTTTGCTAATCTTCTTTTTTTACTTTAAAATAAGTAGTCATGCGGTAATCATTAGATTCATTCTCCGATATAATACAAAACTCAAGCGCAAAGCACGTCTAATCTTGAAAATGTTCATAACATTTATTATACCATACTATTCCTATAAAAGGGAGTAGTTTTTTCCTCATTCTGCAGACTGCTACACATATCTGATATGTGTTTTTAAAACTTTCAAAATTTTCAAAATTTTAATACAAATTTGTTTTACTTTGAAAAGTCCTCGAATTTCCCATTCCTTCCATATGCATGATAAGTGGCCTATTCGCGGTCGGGACAAAATTGCACAACATGATTATTCTCGATACCAATGCGCGTGAAATAGAGTTTGCTATACAATTAACACTTTCGCACTTCTACTGGAGTATACAATTAATACTGCGTGAATAATACACCACGATATATACGTACTATTAGTAGCATAAGCAGTCCTTTACGGCACGGCGAGTATTATATTATAAGCACCCTCGCTCGCTGCGCTCGTTAACGCTCTGCTGTATGAAGAACAACTTATAGTATCGTACGGCATTTTTGCCACTGCACGTTAAAATAAATGAAGCAATAAAAAATGAATTTTTTACGCTAAAAATCGAGTTTTGGTTGCAGACACTGCAGATTAAAAAAAAATTAATCTTACATATATTTTATATGTTGCAATAAACTGCTTTATGTTGTAGTGTAGATTCAATAAAGTCACCTGTTACATAAATTGTGGTTTTAATCTTACTTTTCTTTTCGATTGAATAATTAGTCCGGGAGCCCACAATACTTCCCGTGGCCAATTGGAGGTCCAATCAAACACCAAGACTTTTCTTACGTATTTTTTTTTACCCCCTGAATCCGAATCGCGAGGGTGGATTGCTGTAAAATGCGTCTAACAAAAGTTATAAACAATTTATATTGTTAAAAAATCGAAAATCTCGGTTTAAACTCGGGAAAAACATTTCTCAAAGCTATTTCATTAATGTTTATACCGAATACACTTAGTTTGATAGTAAAAGTCCATCAGTCTAGTAAAAATTGCTATTTTATTATTTTTCAATGCGGTCGACCGTAACCTGCCTTACCGACCGCGCGCGCCAGGCGCGCTCAGTCCCGCCTCGTGTGTATCTTTCGCGGGCGCTTCGTTCATTTCATAATGCGAACCTTTGTTATTAAACATTTATACATCTAATCTAATCTAAACAATTAATTAATATTTGCAATTCTGCAGTTGTGAAATTCTTTGAGAAATGTTTTTCCCGAGTTTTAACCGAGATTTTAGATTTTTTAGCAATATAAGCGCATTTTACAGCAATCCACCCTCGCGATTCGGATTCAGGGGGTAAAAACACGTAAGAAAAGTCTTGGTGTTTGACTGGACCTCCAATTGGCCACGGGAATTATTGTGGGCCCCCGGACTAAATGTGCGTTCGACTTTTTGGGTTCTTCCCTGTTTTTTTATTTTTTTTTTTTTTTATTTAGTATAAATGAAAACATCAACAGATGGATTGTTTTCGATAAGCGTTATTTGACAAATACATGGATCGAATTGATATCGTTGTTTACACGTTAGAATTAATCCAAAATTATAAAACATGAGCAAACATTTTGATGTTTATAATTATTTATAGCGTTGTAACAAATATTTCATATAAATATGTCATAAATTTTGATAGCTGTGTATTCAAACAATAACATGGATTTTATTTATTGCCCGCAAGAGTATAGGTGACACGGCCTCAACAATTCTTTGGATATAACAGACATTTGGGCACCTTTAGTAAATTATTGGGAGACCTGGAAACCAAAACTATAAATCGTCCAATTAAGCAAAGGACAGAGGTAGCTTATACCTTCTCGACTCGAACCCCGTCGACGCAACATTACGTTTGCGGTACTGACCTCGTCAAAAATGCCTAAATAAATTCTACCAAAGAGTCACGCTGTAAAGTGCTGGTGGAGTCCCGAATAGTCTGCAAAACAATAGGAATAAATATAGCGCAGTAAATCCAAGGCTTTCTTACATCATATTCGGCAAGAAGGGTAGTACGAGAGTCCCGTTTGAAGGCTTTAAAATTGTCGAAAATTATTGTCCGCAGTTTACCTGCGTCTGGAAAGGACTGCAGACGCAGTAGTGTCCAACCCCTATCAAGAGCTTGGAGTAAAAGGATCTAACGACTCCCCCGAACTGGCGAAAATTTAAATCGCAGTCCTGGCCGCTGCTGACACTTACTCCGCCGCCACGTTGACGGCTGGCCAAAGGAGAGGACTCGTATAAGTAAAGCCCTGTACCTACTCTGTATAAGCGTAGCAGCAGCTTAGAGAGCCTGTACTGTACGAAGCTCGCTTTCCCTTTTCCGACGTTCGCTTATCGATTCGCTCGTCGGAATTCCCTCGGGAATTCCTGTTCGCCAAACACTTGTTATGCATAACTCGCTACATTCGAATGGACACTACTTGCGGATAGGCGGAGACGAAGAAAGACAAGGCGAGCCTTCGTCGCCGATTTACTCTCGAGGGGATCGCATGCGGAAACCTGCGCAATTCAACCCGGCAGCAAAAATATAGGTATAGGGTATAGGTAGAGCAGTCGCAGCCCGCAGATTTTTCCTTTCCGCCGCATCCCGAGTTCCCGAGCGAGTTGCTGTAGGATTGCAGAATGCAGGCTCTCGCCAAACGGCCAAACGCGCCTGGACCTGTCGAAAGGCAGATACAGGAGAGGGGGACAAGGCGGTGGAAAATCGATCGTCGGCGCTGAAAATGACTTTTCAGGAGACTCGGGAGAGGGTAAGGTCATAAACGTGCGCCGTGGCACTCGTGGCAGAGTTCACTCGCGCCTAATGCACGCGCATGTGTAAACAAAATCGAGCTGCAGCTTCTTGGCGCGATTCGCGCGTGAGCGTCGTAGAGGGAGAGGGAGCTACGTTTTCGCCGGCGGTAGTATCCTGCTCGAGTGCTCGGCGCGGGCGGCTTTTTGCGGGATTGCTAGTACCTATACCGGCGCGGTAGCAGTAAGTAGCAGCAGGCCAGCAGGTTCGAGAGAGTCACAGACCACAGTCGCTCGCACTCAGACACTCACACGCACGCACACTGCGCCGCGGGCCGCAACATTCGCGATCTCTCCGCAGTCCGCGCGAGCGTGAACGCGAGGGGGTGAGCGGTCGGCTAGCGGACCGGATTGATTTTCTTCGGCGTGACGTGACAGAACGACTGGTAGAGTGTGCAGTGTGCACTGTGCAGCCACTCCCCTCCTCGCTCCCCTCCAGCGGACTATAGCGGAGCAGCCGCCAGCCGCAGTCTTGCCCCCCGCCCCTCGCAGTAGTAGCGGCGTCGACTCGGCGATACTGCCGCTATGCTGGAATTTCATTCTCGTAGAGCGGAGCTGCTGCTGCTGCTGCTGGCTGCTGCTGTCCGCCGCGATCGATTTCCCACGACTCGCGAATTTAGCCGGGCGAGCGCCCCCTTTCGTCTCTGCGCAGCTGAGGAGGACGCGGCCAGCGACGTTTCCTCTATCCACGCACGGCCTTATTTTTAGGATTTCCAATCGAATCGACCTTGACTGCCACTGCTGCAATTGATTTCGGCGCAATGGAATATATATTATGCGGCGAAACGGGCCCGACTCTCTCCGTATAACAGCGTGCGGTACCTACACTCTACAGTACAGAGAAAGAGAGAGAGAGAGAGAGAGAGAGAGAACCGGATTTCGGAGCGCGGCTGCAAAACGAAAACCAGGTCATCGGGATTCTCGTTTTATTGGCCCAGCGCGTATGTGCGGTCGAACTGGAACGGGGCTGATCCCTCTCTCTCTCTCTCTCTCTCTCTCTCTCTCTCTCTCTCTCGGGCACGAGTGAGAGGCTGCCTTTCGCAGCTGCCCTTTGAAAAAGGGAAGCCCCTGTAACCCGTAGGCTCGCGTACTCGGCAAACAGCTGTAGATTTTAAAGATCCAACGTAGATGAGCTGCGGAGAGCATCCGCCTGCACGAGTGCTCGTAGCTATACAGTATACACTCGCACAGCCGCGGGATCGGCGGGATCCGTCGAACGAGCCAAGTATATAGTCGAGGCTATAGTGCGGTGCACGCTCGGCTCCGGCTCGTACGCGCGGGCAGACAGAGAGATGAGATGAGATCAGAGAAGAGGCAACGCCGCCTCTCAAGAGCAGGGCCGCGCCGCGCCGTTGCCAAGTCTCGGCCGTGCATACCTATATGTATAGTACTATAGTAGCGCAGTGTGTACACAGAGCGTCGGGTCGCGACTCGGGAGAAATCCCGCGGTGACGTCACGCCTCTGCACGCACACACGTTGCGCTGGCGTTGCGGTTGCGCAGCCATCAGCAGCATCAGCAGCGCGTGTGGACGGCGCAAGCGCGTGCGCGCGCGCGGCAGCTTCGAGGGGGATAGGATTATATGCCTCTTATCTGTCTTCGCAGTTCGCGCTGCTGCTGCGCGCGCTGTGTGTATTTTTCATTTCGACTCCAGACCGCGGAAAATCGAGCGACGAAATCCGATTGGACTGTTGCACTCTGATCGCCTTCGCTTCTTTCTGTCTTCCCTTAATCCCTCGCTCCCTCGCTCCCTCGCTCCCAAGGGCGGAGAGGTCGGGCACGTGCCGCGCGCGCATCGCCGCGAGCCCCATGTGCGTACCTGTGCCGGTGCGGCAAAGAGGAATGCTCGCGGCTGCACGCGCGGAGATCGATACCGAGGGAGCCTATAGTCTATACTGCGGCCGGAGACTTGCATAGCTTGTTAAGTATATGGAGTACACAAGCGAGCAAAGTTTGCGGCGAGGAACGAAACGACCTAGCACTATACAGTAGGGCTCGGTACAGCGGTTGTTAGCGAGGTTGTTGGCGCGCACCGTCTGGCGATGAAACGGCGGATCATTTCCCACGTGTCGAAAGGAGGCACGTGCCTGACCCCCGTATTTTTCACAGCCTCCCATGCGCTCCTCCGACCTCCGATCCTCCGACGATAATTAGCGCCGTATCTAATCGCTGCGTGGACACGTTACGTTGCGCTCTCCGCAGCCTGCAGCCCGGCCTCGAGCCCGGCTTATCGGACGATGCATCTCGGCGTACAAATTTTCGGATTCCGGTCTCGCCGAGTTCGCGCGCCTTGCATGGGCCCAGATTCCGCTGCGCGTCGCGCAGTGCTTCTGTTTGCCTCGCCATCGATTGTCTCAGTCGCGATGCAGTGGAGAAACAATAAAGTTCGCCCGGTTGAGGGTATGAGCTGCACCTATACCCAGCGAGCCTGGCCAAGCATCGTGGCCGATGAATAAAAATACACCTTCTCGGCGACGTTCGTACGTCAGAGAGTTCGATCGCGAAAATTTGCTCTCATTCGACGATCAGGCGTTGCGGCAAATCGCGAGAATGAAAGACAAACGAGCCGTATGAGGGTCTACTAAAAGAATCCGAGAAAGAATCCTCGAGAGCCTGACCTCCTTCCTTAATTTCCCCTGCACTACCAATCTCCATCAGCCCTCTGTCACACGTGCTGCGCCCCCGTGCGCCCCTAAAACTCGCACGAGCATCTTCTTCTCGCACACGGTGAGGAAAGTTGACGCCGTTCCAAACGCCGTTCACGGTCTAATAATCGCGAAAAGCTTCGATTCCCCCCGCGGCAGCAGAGCAGCTCGCGCGCCCAGAGAACAAAGAGCGCGTACCTACTTATTTGCGTCGCACGCGTCGCCCCCCTCTCGCTCTCGTGGAGCGAGCGCCAAGACAAAGAGGCCCCTCGCGGAATTTCCTGCCGGTGAACTTTGAGCTCGGCGCCCTTGTATAGTGCGCGCGTGTGTGCGATGCGGAGGGCTCCTCTCGGGGCTCCTTGGAGCGAGCGGCACGTGATATGCGATCGCTCCCTTCTTCCTCCTCGCGAACTGCCACCGGAGTCGTCGGTCGCGCGCGCGCTCACGCGATCGATACGGTTCAAGGTCGAGGCTAGTCTGATCGCCGCTTCAATGGATGTGCAGCGGCAGCGGGCGATTAACAAAGCCCCTCGCTGCACGTATTGTGCACGACGCGCGCCGAGTTTCGACCTCGTTGAGCCCGATAATAAGGACGAAAGGATGCGACGTGTCGACCGTGCCGTCGTGCGGACTCCCCATCCGCGCGCAGCTGCAGCGGGTAGCTCGACTTCCGAAAATGAAATTAGAAAGCCATCAGGCTCCTTTCCGAGCTCCTTCCCGAGCTCCTTCCCGAGCTCCTTCCCGTACGTACGTCGTACGAGCGATTTGCAGCTGCCGAGCCGGCTGATACCATTCTTTTTTCGGACGCTCGCGACACCTTTTCGCCCTTTGTCTCCTGCATCCCTCGCTCGCACACCTCTCTACGCACGAGCACAAAGGCGTCGCGGGTTCCCGTCGGTTCTCGCAGTCCTTGCGATTCTTCGCCTCGACAGCTCGCGATAAGACGCTGACGTTGCTCTCTTTTTTGCTGAATGTCGCGCTATCATACGTCGAGCTCGTCGTATCTTCCGCCGCACAGTGCGCCGGAGTTAGTTGCTCCGCGACTTGGCGTTGAAAATAAAAAAAGCGGAGGAAAATCGCCTCGCAGAGTCGTCAAATATTTACGCCTCGCGATAAGAGAATCAACGTGTTGCGCTCCGCGAGATTAGATTAGCGCACTCCAAAATAACGTGCGGCAAGCTATCTCCCGAGCGTGTAATCGCCCGACGATAATGCTGTATTATAACGTGTAAAAAAATTGAAAGCGTCGCTTACGTCAACGGCTGAACATTTTCCTAGCGAACATTATTTTTACTCGAGATTGATCCGCACTCGCATTGTCGTGCAGAGATAAGAGTCCTACCTCGAACGGCTCGAAGCTCGAACCAATAGCGCACCTCGCCGCGTAATCTCGGCTAAAGAGTGCGCGCTGCGCGCCATGAACAAAGGCCGACGTCGCGCGGCGGAAAGTCGAGTTCGACGAAGCGCGAGACGAAGCGCGAGACGAAGCGCGTGTCTGCTCTGCGGCGAGATTACAAACTGCACGGTACCAATGTCTCTTATCGCGCGACGCGATTATATCACGAGGAGGCTTCGCGATCGAATTTAAAAATGGGCCTCCTTGCCCGCGCGGATTCGAGCGTCAAGGCGAGAACGCGATCGACCCGCGAACCGAGTTATTCCGCCTCGTATTCCGCGCTCTCGCGACGAATCGATCCCTCCCCGCGAAATCAGTCACGGGCTATCGCGTATTTTCGTCGCGGTCTGCTGCTGCGCCGGCGTATCGCGCGGAGATAAGCCGCTTATTATTCCATTGATTGCGCTCGCCGCGGCTATACGCGTACGCGCGGAGTACGGAATTTTTCACGCGCGAGTCCCGCGTCCTCTTCCCGTGGACTTCGCGAGGGGAAAAACGCAGCACGCCTCAGCCTCGTGAATAAGCTGCATCCGCGAGTCGTGCGCGGATCGCGAGGAGGATCCTGATGTCATCGCGGCCGCCGAGACGGGAGCAGACTCCGACTGACTACCGATGCATCAGTGCCGCCGCGGCTGACGTAAAAATACGCATCGCTCGGGCACTAGAAAACAGCTCGGGCCACCGGTGATCGCTCGCGCGATGCATGCGATTGCGTATACGCGCACCGGTCAACGACTCGTTTACGTTTCGGTGCTGCGCGATAAACGAGCGTCGCATTGCATAACGCGCCTGCAGCCCGTCGCGCGAGTACCGAGCGGCTGCACCGATGCGCGCGGCTCGAGGCTCGAGGCTTTTTTCCTTTTCGAAAAGCATCGCGTTCGATATCGCCCGTCCACGTAAGCTCGAGAGCGGCTTATCGGCGCAGCTATCGCTGTCGCTATCGCTGGCGCGCGCACCAGCACACGTACTTACGTCGCGTATACGTGAGCTCGCGATAAAGCCGCGAAGGCGTATTCGCACGAGACCGGCTTTTGTTGGTGTCGACTGCCTGCTGCGCTGCACGTGATTTCTTCCTAGCCCGAATTCGCGGAACCCGACTCTATCTGGAGCCCGTGCAAACAGGATGCCCGGCATGACTGCTCCGTCTCTGCGCACGCGGGGCTGCGCGTGCCCCAGTTCAGAGCGTCGTTCGGGTCGTTCTCGACCGACTAAAATATCCTGTGCAATATTGCACGCCTTTCGAAGCTGAGCTTTACCGATCCGGACCGACCGGTTACGAAGAGCGTATAATATCTTATCGTCGCTAATACCGCTGATGGATATATCGACATAGCTTATCGGCCGTCATATAGTCACAGCTCTCCCTCTGCAGCGCAACGACGTTGACTACGTTCCGGCAGGCCGAAAGACGCTAAATCGTCAGTTTTCACTTAACGCCTGCAGAGCGGCGGCGTCCGACACGGCGACACCCCGGCATATATGCTCTATTAACCCGGACCCGGAGATCGACTCGATTTTCGAGCAACCTCTGCAACGGTCAACGGTACAGATTTGCTCCGTGCGGTGGAAAAATAAAAATAGCGGTCGACGTTTTCGAATTCCGCTTTACTTATAAATATGCCAGAAGCTCTCGTCTGGAATCGCCAACTGATTATCGCGCGAGCATATAGGTATTTTTAGACGGTGGCGCGGCCGAGCGGCCGGCTGTTGTCGTAATTTTCGCATGTACCATGCTGGCGCACGATAATTTTAATGATGAGGCTCGAGCTCGGCGATCCCGGAGTAAATAAAAGCGGCGCACTGACAGAGGATAAATTCATCGGCTTATCGAACGCAGATACGCGTGTGCACGACCAGAGCTCGGGCCAGAGCGCCGAGGGAGAATTTCAAGACTCGCGGCGAGGAGAGATAAACACAAGCAAGTTTTTTCTAGTCCGCTATCCGTTGCGAAAAATTCCACTGCAAGCCGTGCGCGGCTACGTAATATGCGCCATTAACAGTGGCTCCATTCACCGAGTCATTTCATGCGAGCATGCTCTCCAGCGGTTTTCAGATTGCCGATTTCGTTCGTTTGTTTATGCTCTACAACAAAAGCGAGTGCGCGGCAAGCGGCGCGTTATCGCACACGAGATTTACAGTTGAGCCGCCAGCGGTGCGAGACAGCGGTGTCAGAAGTGCGTTGTTTTGAGTGCGGCGGAAACTCGAGAGGAACGGCGTGTTTTGAAAACGCACACTCGAGTGTCGCGATTTCGCGCGACAAAGTTTCGGCTGGCTCAACAAACTGCCGCCTGCGTAAACACGCTATAAGGTGTCACGTCTAACATTTCAAGATACGACTCTCCTCATCACGAAAGCAGTTAGCAGGTAGGTGCAGAGCCCGAGTAAGTATATAAATATTTAGCGAGTTCGGTGTTTATAGCCGGCGGTGCGATCGTTAAAGAAACGTTGCGGCTCTCCGATCGCGTCTTCCGTGCGTTATAATAGAACGAGCGAAACGAGAGCAGCCGAGCAGCGGCGCAGCAGGGGGAGGGGGAGCGAGCCATACTCAACACCAACAGCGATCAACGTGTCTCGCACACGCACACCGCGCGCGCACAGTCATGCTATGCAGATTGCAGAGAGACTCGCGGCGCAGATATAACAGGCACACAGCGTGCAAAAAAGGGGAGCTCGCGCATGCGCCGGTGCGTCCCGTGACGTAGCGGGCCGGCGTGACGCCACAGCTGCGGATTGGCCGGCCCCGCCGCGAGCGAGAGAGAAAGAGAAAAGCGAGAGCCGACACCCGTAGACCCACTTTGCGCCATCGTAGCGTAAGACGACTCGTCTATAATACATATGTATACGTGCGGCGTACACAACTCGGCAGCGGCGAGAATGAGAGAGGAGAGAGAGAGAGAGAGAGAGAGAGAGAGAGGGAGTCGCCGCATTCTCGAGCGTTCGTCTCCGCGAGCTGCGGAGAGAAACACGTTTTCCGCCGACTCAGCTCGCTCGCCTTATCTCGCTCTCTCTCTCTCTCTCTCTCTCTCTCTCTCTCTCTCTCTCTTGCACGCTCTATCGTTTAACCGTTAAAGCGCGACTCCCTTTTTGCTCCCGCCGTCGGCCGCCGCCTCGCTCTCGCCCAGCTCTATGCGCGCCCCATATTTGTTTTCGCCGCGCCGCGACAATAAATTCGCGATTCATCCCGCCTAGCGGACTCGCCAAGCTGCGCTAAAAACGAAGCTAGATCTGGGCATACGCGGGCATGGCGCATGCACGCGAGAGCGACGGCGATCGAGCACAGGGTTCGGCGTTCAAGGCCACGCATCGCAAAAATCTTGCTCCCTCGGCTCGCTACGAAAAGTCGCAGCCGCGGCAAAAAAGAGCCGCCGTCGCTGCTGAAATCGAAGCGCTGTTGCCACGTCTCGCGCGGCTCGCGGCGTTGCTCGCCAGTCGCCCGCGATCCCCATTCCCCACCGGGGAGGAGAAGCCAGCTACGCTGAGCCGCACGAACCCCCTCCACCCGGCCAGCGTCTGCTGCTGCGCGGAGCAGCTCTCTCGCGCACGGCTCGTACCGGCGGCGGTCAGTCGTTCGCTGCCTGTGCAAGCTCCCACTGGCCAGGCGCGCTCCTCTTTGTTCTCTGCGCGTAGTCGCAGTGTACGGTACACGGTACACACACACTCGGTTACACACACATACACACACTCACACACGCGCGCGCGCGCGCGACACAGTTACATACCGGCCCGTCCAGAATCTCGTAGTACGTAGTTCGGCGAAGCAGTGCGGTGAGAAAAGTTGTGTGTTGTGAGTGCGCGCGAACGAGGCCCCGACGATGCTGCGCCGCGCCGCCAGCCGACGCGGCTCGACTGATAACGATCGACGTGCGGTGCGTTGCGCGTACACTGGTGATAGATTGGTGATAGATTGGTGATAGATCGGTGATAGATCGGCGATAGATCGGCTCCGCTCGCTGCTGGGATCGATCTCGCAGGAGGCCAGGAGAGTCGCAGCTACGAGAGGCGGGTCAGCAGCACAGCAGCAGCAGCAACAGCAGCAACAGCAACAGCAACAGCACACCCGCAGCAGCCGCACAAGATGATGGAAAGCGCACGCAGTGCTACTGTGGCGACCTGCCGCGCATGCCTCTGGGCCATGATCATGGACTTCTCGGAGCCGGTCTGCCGGGGCTGCGTCAACTACGAGGGCGCGGACCGCATCGACCTCGTGCTCGAGTCGGCCAAGCAGCTAAAGAAGGCGCACGGCTTCCAGACGCGCGCCCTCGGCCTCGAAGGCCTACCGCGCGAGCTCCACGCCGAGCACAACGGCGCGCGCGAGCCTCGACGTGCTGCCGATCCAGAACGCGGCCGCAGCCGCCGCCGCCGCCGCCCAGGGCCACTCGCGCCACCACAACCTTTCGGCCACGGGCTACGGGCAGCTGCACCACCGCAACAGCATCGGCGAGTTCAACTCGGCCGGGGCGCCCGCCGGCGGCGGCTCCTCGGCCCGGCAGCAGCAGCTCAGCGCGCGCCAGCAGCAGCAGGCCGCGGCCGCCGCGGCGGCCCAGCACGCGGCCCACGAGGCCGACGGGCCGCACGAGATCGGCAACGGGCTGCGCGCCAACAGCGTGCAGCGGATGAGCAGCGCGCACCTCACCGCGGTGGCGCACCACGTGAGCCTGGGCCACGGCCGCGGCATCACCCAGCTCAAGCGCGGCATCTCGGCCATCGACGAGGACGACCACCCCGAGAAGCGGCTCAGCCTCGAGGAGCAGCACACCGTGCGGCCGCCGCTCACCCGTGGCGAGTCGCTGCCCGCCGTCAGCCTGGCCGTCAGCTACGTGGACCGCGGCAAGGAGAAGCACCCGATCCGCGCGCCCAGCTTCGAGACCGCCACGACCTTCAAGGCCAACGGTGAGTGCGCCTTCCGTTTTCGCACTTTTCGCCCCGTCCGCGCGGCCCCCCGGAGAAGAGCAGCGTGAAGATGCCGCCCTGTGGCACGCTTCCTCTCGGCGCGGACGCGGGTTCCGCAAAAGTTTCCACGAGTTTCAACGGGCGTTTCATAATATTTACTCGCGAGAGCCGATAAGCTTTATCGGAGCCAATCGGCGTCCGCGCTCGTCCGCGCGCGAAAGTCGACGGCTGCGTTCTCGGGCGAATCCGGAGCAGGGCCACGCCGCGATAGCGTGCGTGCCTTATCTCCCGGCAGCCTCGCGCTGCTGCGGGTGTTTTCGCGGAAGTCGGCCAGGGGAAAGCCGCCGCCGACTCTTGTTTACGCCGCGGCGAATCCTCGCTCTCGCTCTCGCTCTCGCTAGCACTTACGTAATTCATTAACCAAACGCGGCAGTTGGACTCTCGGTGCTTCTATTTTTGCGCCTGGCGCACTCGAGGGCGCACTAAAAGCGGCGCGCACCCACGCGCGTCTCCGCCGAGAGCTCGTACGCCGGTCACCGGGATCCGACAGTAGGCGAGCGAGGTACACTGCATTGGAAGCTCTATAAACAAGCGCGACTCGGCAACAATGTTGCCTCGGCATTCTTTCCGGGCGCTTATCGCCGTCTCGAGGGAACGCGCGAGCGAGAATACATCGGTGCCGCTAAATATACACGCGTGCAGGAGACTTTCCGACTGCACTAAATCCGCCTTCGGCCCGGAGCTTCTCGGAGGCGAGCTCACAAAGATGCTTCCGCAGCGACTCGTTCGCCCGTTCGCCGAATGCCGAGGAATCCGCCGGTGCATCTGGCCGATACTTATAACTGTACAATATCTCGAGGGAGCGCGTCACACGCTCGGTAGTATTCGCGACGACGTCGGTCTACAGTCAAAGCCAGCGGCAGCGATTGCAACACACGCCGACGCGGGCGTTCTTGGAAGCGTAGCCGTGACATTGAAGTTCCATAACTAAATATTTGTTTTTTCCCCCCTCCCCCCCCCCCCGACTCGCCGCGCTTATAGGTACAGTTGACCTAAGCCGTGAAAACACACGACGACAGAGTCGTGTTTACGCAATGCGGAAGTCTTTTCGAAAAATCTTTCCACAACCGCGCGCGTAAGTATGTTCCGTGAAACTCTCGCGTAGGAATTTTTCAAAGCTCGTGGCGCGTAACACGATGTCTTTACGTAAGGCACGCTGGCGCGGCAATTCTCTTTAAATTTGCTTTGGGAAAATCAACGCCGCTCGCTCGTTTTATCTGACGCGAGAGAACATGTAACTTTAAACCGCAAAGCCGCTCCAGGGCGGCACGCATACACCGTCATTCGCAAAGTATAGGCTGCATAGGAGTAAGTACAAGAGTTGTGTCGGCGTATGGCAGTCGTCCAAAGACGCGCGCAGAATCGAGCTCTCTCTCTCTCTCTCTCTCTCTCTCTCTCTCTCTCTCGCTCTTATTGGAACACGTGATTAGAAACGAGCTCCCGACTGCTGCGGCAGCGGCGGAGGGGACGACGCGAGGGACGACGAAAAAATGCCGGCGTGACGTTTGCTCGCTCGTGACGTCACGCGTGCGCGCACGTATATTTAGACCGATGAATGGGCCCCCCTTGTCGCAGCGGAGCGATCCGCTCGAGTGCGATTCGCGAGCGCTCTATAACCTGCTCTTGAAATCGGACGAGCTAGCTCTCGGCATCTCTTTTATTTTCCGTTTCGTTTTTCCGATTCTCGCGTTCGAGCCTCGCGTACGTAATACGCTCGGGCTGCAAACACGGCCGGCCGCGTTTCTCGGCGCAGACAGCGCCAGCCGATAATCAATACCTCTGCGGCAGCGGCGATGCACGCACACGACAAACTGGTTTCGCGGCGAACCCGTAAGCGTAAGACCACGCGCACCTCGACGCGCACGGGAGAAGATAGAAAAAGGGGGAGACTCGCGAGCAGCGGACGCGGCGCATATTAGCCCTATATCAGCCGTTGCGTGCGGGGCCGCGCTTTTCCTTCTACTTCTGTCGTCGGTACGAGTCGAAAAGCGCACTTCGCGGATCGAATATCGGTTTGCGCCTGTCAGTCAGCGCACATACTGCACATGCGACGCGACGAGTAACTGTAGACTGGCCTCCTTTGGGCGCTCGCATCGCCGCTTCTCGTACCGGGTCTGCCGATGCCCATCCGTGACTCTCGCGCGAGGTACTTAACGCGAAACGCGTCGTGAGTAAACATGGAGTAAACTCGAGCGCTCCAAATACACGCATGCAGCGCCTCATCGCAGAGGAGAGATCGAATCGATGCCTCGAGCCCTGCTGTAGGGGCGCAGGTAGAACGTGCTGCCCGTCCGTCTGTCTCCGTCGGCTCAGCTGTTCGGTCGACAGTAGCGGCCCGTCGTCAGCGACCCGCTGCTGCAGCGACGCGCGCCGGCGGTCAAACTGCAGCAGCCGCGCGCTTCTCGACTGCGGCGTAAAAATAAAATAGCCACTCGGGAGGGGCAGCCGAGCGTAAAGCCGAGGGCCAGTCAATGAAGCCCATTAAGACGGTAATTACAGTTAGGTGCAGCCGGTGAGAGGAAGGGACTGCCAGGGCCAGGCCCCGTTGCTGCTCTCCTCTCTCTCGCACCTCTCCTCTCGTGCCGTCCCTTTCGAAACGGTTAACGGCTTCCAAATTCCTCTCGGAAATCCCGAGAGCCTCGGGCTGTGGAGCGGCCGCAATAAAGGCCCGGCCCGGGCCGATCGCTCGCCGAGAGAACGCGGGGAAATTCGAATCGTAAAGCGGCGTTACTTACGGCGCGCTGTACGTGTGCGCGAAAGAGCCGGCCCGGATTTTTACACGGCCCTCGGACGCAGCAGGCAAGAGTTAATTGCAGTCACGCGTACGGCCGCTTTACGACTTGTCGCGCCCCCCGGCTAATTAGCGCCGAGCTTTTAATCCTCGCAGCGCGCGCGGTTTACGAGCGACACTCTGACCGACAGGTCAGGCGGTAGGTACACAATGCTCGAATGGCGCGCCTTTCCGCCTCTGCGCGCCCCCGCGATCATCGCCGTTTTATTTGCTTCCACGAATTTGCGCATGATTTGCGCTCGAGCCCTCTTTACAGCCGGAGAACGTTTTACGACTGATTATCCGTTTTATAACTCCTTCTCGGCATCTCGTGGCGTTTCCGCCTGTTTCGGCAAACCAGACGGTCCGATTCTGCTCAAGCTACCCGAGCACGGTATCCAGCAGTAGAGCGCGCAGTCCGTAATGTCCTCTTTTTATAAACTATATCTCTCTCCTCTCTCTTTCTCTCTCTCTCTACCCCCCCCCCTCTCTCTCTCTCTGAGAGTAAAGAAGACGCACCAGGCTTCAGCGTGCTCGCCGCGTTTTTATTTTGGAAGATATTTCCGGATGGAGCGGTATGGCGGGGAGTATAAATAGCAGGATCACCGCCAGGCTCTAAATAGGCTCGTCCGCGTGTTTTTCCCCCAAGAAAGATTTGCTGTAGGGCGACCGTAAAAAACCCCGAGACAAACTCGATGCTCGCTTATATAGTAAACACACGACGTATATTTGCTTCCGCGCGGCGGCGACTGACCGAACCGAAATTCGCCATCAGAGTCCGGCCGAGCTCACTGTCATTGTCAGCTTATCGCAGTCACAACGCCTTGTAGCGCTCTAAAAATGTCGACTAGAAGCGTGACGTCAATCTGGAGCCCGCTATGCTCGATAAATTTTGCAAGCTTCACTTGACTGGAAAAAGGAAGAGTTATAATTAACGCCCGTGCCTAGAGGCGCGTTACAGGCGCTTATTCAGCCGCCGCCAGCCGAGAAAGCTCGTGGAAATGTTTTCGTTCGTCGAATCGAGGAATTTCGCGATAACACACGATTTTCAGCAGAGTCCGTGCGATTAATTCTCAAGGACGCGGGTGTCGCTCGACGCGAGGCTCGACGGGCGTGTGTGCGTTCGGGAAAGAAACGTGCTTCGCATCCACGCCGAGACGTGTATTTACCCACCGTATGTGCGAGCGAATTAGCCGACGCGCCAATGACTTTGTAGCTGTCATTGAGCGCGAATGTGAATACGAAAAAAATTGAGCCGATCGAAGAACAAGAGAAAAAAAGGTCATGCCCGCGATAGCGAGCGGCGAACTCTCGCACGTGCTCGCGTGTGTATAATCAGCGGCAACGCGCTGATCGCTGATGGCGTTGCGCAAAGATCGTTCGTTTCGCTATAGTAAATAGATACTTGTGTGCTTATGTGTGTAGTGTGTACGCACGAGTTCTCTCTCTCTCTCTCTCTCTCTCTCTCTCTCTCTCTCTCTCTCTCTCTCTCTCTCTCTCTCTCTTACCTAGTCGACGTTTGCTGTCCGAAATTTAAAAAATCTTGGGAGAATTTTGGACCGCAGAGGTCGTTAAAAATGATTTTCATCGTTTCTAGCCGTTGGAAATGCGCACAGAAAAACTCGCGCGTGCGTTTTCAACATTTTTCGCTCCCGCGGAACGCCGCTATTGAAGAAGGCAAATTGCCGGAGCTATTGTGTGCAAATGCCGCGCTCAAGACTCCTCGTTCGTAATCGCACATTTTTAGAAGCGAGATAGGTATTAATAAGTGCGCGGCGGTCGCGTGTCGCGCAGTTTACAAACACACGACCGACATAACCTCAAATCGTCGACGCTGCCGCTGGCATAGTCCATACAGATAGAGGCTATGTCTCGGGCTATGTAGTTACGTGCGTGCGCCTATACAGCGTGCGGCTCGCTTCTACAGCTATACGTCGTGGAAAAAAACTGCGGTTTATTTGTCTCTATTTTTAGCCGGAGGCTGTGGCGCGCGTAAGCCGATTTTCATCGAACTACTCACGGCGAGATCTACGCTGCAGCGTTGATACATGCGAGGATACATGCGGGTTGCGCAAATTCGCCGGCGCTCGCTGGATTTCTCCGAGATTTTTTTCCTGCGTTTTGCAACGTAACAGCACGCACGTTCGCGCTACATCGTAAACACATGTACATGTGCACATACACACACTCAAACACACCAGTTGCGCAGCTCCTCGCACTGACTGTCTGACTCACTCTCGGACTCACTATATGGCAGCGCGACGAGGTTACGCGCCGTACGTCATCGACACACGACGCTGCATGCAGCTGCTAACTAGAACGATTATTATGCCTCGGCATGTGTATAGCTTATCGATCGATTTAATCGCGCAGCGTTACGAGGGACTCTGTCTGCTTTTCCGATGCGAAAAAAGCTCACGCGCGGCCTACCCGCGTACAGTATACACCTCGGTATACACAAAGGATGTATCGATGTATGTACCACTATGCACTATGTCGCGACTTCGTATGTATATTGTATAGCGACTCTGGGGGAAGACGTTAGTCACACTCGCAGCCAGTGTCTGCCGACTTTGCGCTGGCCTTGCTGTCGAGGTGTATTACTTATCCGTCGCGGAGGAGAGCGAGTATTTCCTCGAGTATTTCTCGCGTACGTGAGCCAGTTGTATGTACATACCTACGTGCACCGATCCTTGTACGAATTCTAATATTCGACCGGACGGAGGCGATGTTTATGGAACTGCGGTTTCATGCAGTTATAGGAAGCGCCTCTAGCACGCGGTTTCCGGCTCGATAATTCGCGCGCGTCCAATTTTAGCCGAAATCGATCGGAGCATTCTGTTCAGCTGCATCGGAGAAATAAACAATGGCTCGACGCAGCGCGACGAGAGGCCGCGGCGCAGTCGCGCAGATAGCGACGACAAGGAAAGAGAAACGTTGGAAATACGCTGAATCGACGCGACGTCGCGCGGCGCGTCCGGTGCTCCGCCTCCGTCTCTCCTCTCCTCCTCCCCCTCCCCTACTCCTCCGCACCGGTTCTATTTACGTCTGCGCGCGCGCGCTCGCTCGCGTTGAAACGTATCATCTCGCGGCGGCGGCGCGACTTGTGTCGTCACGGAAAAGTACCGATCACATGTTCCCGCCCGGCTGTCTGTGCGCGCGAGCGGCTCACCGATGGCTGTTGGCGCGCGGGGCCTTTTCGAACGTCGGAAATTCCGAATACGCGACAGCTGCCATTCCCCGAGCGTAGGGGCTTTTTTGCAGCCGCTGCGATGCGCGACACGGCACGAGCGGCCGGCTCACGTGCGTCGCGCCGTCACGTGCCTGCTGCGGTTTTTCGCAGCTTTCCCGGACCTGGGCGCGAAGAATCGACGAAAATCGCCCGCGCGACACATCGCGAGTCGGAATGAAGCTCCGGCACTTTTTCCGATAAATTAACAAGCGCGCGATAAGAAGAAGTCGCATGAGCGGCATGAGTCAGCCGCGCCGATTGTGCGCGACGCGGCTGACTCACGCCGTGTATGCAAACTTTTGAAGTCTTTTGAAGTCGATGCTGCGCGAGAGCGAGAAAAGTGCCATAAAAATAGCTCGTTAATTCAGCCGTTCGTGCATGTTCTCGCGCAGACATTTTTATGCGGACGCGAAAAAGTCGTTTGGCTCTATGCCGGTTACGCAAGGGCCGCGCGAGTCGCCGCTCGTAGGTCTGAACGCGCACCGTTATTAGTCTTCCCGTTCTTCGTCTTTCGAATGTAAAAGTCTGGAAGAGCGGAAAGTTTAACAAGGGCTTTTCTCGTTTGCAGGAGCGTACGTGGGCCCGTCGATTCCCCTGGCGCCGGCCAACGTGGCAACGAACGGCGGCGGCGGCTCGCCTCTGCGTCCCAGAACGAGCCCGCCGCCACCTCCGCCGCCTTCCAGCCAGGAGACCACTCCGGAGGGCCAGCAGCAACAGCAGCAACAGAGCAATCACCACCAGGTAAGGCTCGAGGTAAGGCGCTCCTCAGAGGCGTCGCGAAGTATGCCTAACTTGGCTAACCGTGGAATGTTCTTTCAGGGATCCGCTGGTGGGCCATCGCCGATGGCAGCGCTGATGTCGGTGGCGGACAACCTGACGTCGCCGGAGACGGTGCCGCAGCCGCCCAGCAACCCGAGCCCGACCAGCCGGAGCCCGCCGACCACCGCGCCCAACGTCCAGCAGCGCAGCGCTTCCCGAGGCTCCCAGCACAGCCCCAACAGCTCCGGTAAGCTCTCATTCGAGCCTAGCGCAGTTCGCGAAACTCGAGACACCTCGAGACACGACGCAACCCGATACGAGGTAACCCGATTCTTTGGCCTTGCAGGACCATCGGGCAGGAGGTCCAGCGGATCCAGGCACGTGTCCTCGACGACGGTGACGACGTCTTCGGAAGGCGCGGTGGCGCAGTCTGCGGGCGCTGAGCCCGTCGCCGCGCCCACCCTCAAGTGTACCCTCTGCCAGGAGCGCCTCGAAGACACGCACTTCGTCCAGTGCCCCAGCGTGCCGCACCACAAGTTCTGCTTCCCCTGCAGTCGGGACAGCATCAAGCGCCAGGGCGCCGGGTCCGAGGTACGCAGAGCTCTTCGACCGTTCGCACTTAATCAGCAGCTCACGGAGACTCACTTTCACCACCCTTTCCTCTTTCAGGTCTACTGCCCGAGCGGCGAAAAGTGCCCGCTTGCCAACAGCTCGGTGCCATGGGCCTTCATGCAGGGCGAGATCGCGACGATCCTGGGCGAGGACACGCCGAGCGCGGGTCTCAAGGTCAAGAAGGAGCGCGAGACTTAAGCGAGCTGTGCGCGAGAAGCACCGGAGGTCCAGGCTCAATTTTTGCTCATGTCTCTCCCCGAGCGTGACAACACAAGAGAGATCATAACTCTCCTTGTAATCCACGGGGGACAAAGACCATGATTTTTCGCAGCAGCGCGAGCGCAGCTCTTGTCCGAGGCGAAAGACGCCGTGAAGGCTCGCCGGCAAGTTGTTGTTTAACTTTGCGCGATACACAGACACACTACAAACAAACTAATCAGAGGCGACGGGGAAAGGCTGTGCGTGTCGAGATGCCGCACATGCCATTGTTAGGCCGAAGACGTTGATATGTGGCTTTACGCGATGCGCTGTGATCAGATCAGACACGATGTTTTGCGAGAATTTGGATTTTTTTTCTGAGCCGTCGAGCCCGAGCAACAGTTGACCGGGTTCGTCGACAAGTTGTGTATACATTTTTCGCGTCGACGAATTGCCTTTTTTTTTTAATATTTTTTATCGAACGAGCTGTTGTCGGTCTTGAGCAGAAGTCTTTGGCAAACTCGGTGACTGGCATTGTTTCTGTAAATATGTTACGAGTCCTGTAAGGAAGCTAAAAGAGCGAGGAGTGCCCAGAAATGCAGAAAACCATAAGAAAATTCACAAAAAAAGAGATACATTAAAGAACAAACGTTATGCGCTGGGACGCGGCGACTCACGAGTTGCGATTTAAACGACGAAACGATTATTTGTGCCCATGTTTGGGCTTGTACTTAGGCTCGATCGCCTTTATCTTCATTGTGTATTTGTAATGCGCAACTTCTTGGATTTTCAATGAAGCCGCGATTGCGACTATATCAAATTTGCGTTCTCTTTGCGTTGTTCTATATTTTTTATTTTTTATGTTTTAAGGCGTTTCGGTACAATTGCTTCGAAACATGGTTAAACTTTGCCGCTTTTCGTCGCGGTATTTAAATAACGGTCAATCAAATACTTTTATTTTCATTTTTTTTTTCGTTACTTTTTTTTTGCCCCTATTTTCTTCTACTTTGCCCTCCTTGTATTATATAATTACTTAAACATGACGGACATTTTTAACCCAGCGTTCTTGGGTGTTCTGTACATTATGTATATGTGTACATATTCTATATTATTATTATAATAATATCATCATTATTATAATAATAATTATTATTATTATATTATTATTATTATATTATTATTAATTTTATTTTATATTATATTATTATATTATTAACGAAATAAGAAATCGTATGATTGCGAAAGTAAGCATCTTTTAATGTACAAAAAGGAACTTATGTTGCGTTTTTCATTGAATTATGTTCTCGACATTCAATGCACAAGTCATAACAAAAACCTCGTATACGCATTTTTGACCGAGGCAGTTACGACGTTCATGCGTTGCTTTGTATCTCGTTTCGTTTACTTTATCATGCCCCCTGCCTCCGTTTTCTTACATTGTATTCATCGGCATTGTAAAAAAAAACAACAAAACAAAACAAAAAAAAAACAAAAAAAAACAAAAAAAAATATATAAAAATAAAATAAAAAATGATGAGTAAATAATACTAATCTTTGAAACACACCAACGGAGCAAGAGACTAAGCACAGGATTGATTAGAAAATTTGTCGATATCGACGAGCTTACACGTATACGCAATAGATGTTATCATTTGATAAACGTAAATCACAGACATGATATTGTCTTCATTTTCAGTTTACCGCTAGACTTCAATGTGAGGCCTTTCCAATTTTTCATTTTTCTGAGACCAATCAGAAGAAGAATAAACAAACGCTTCGTTAAAAAGCAGATTGTCATGTGACCATCAGTAATGGTATAGAGAAACAGAGGAAAACTGTCAAACGAAAGAAAATGAAAGTTGGCCGTATTGCTTTGCGAAATTTTTGTCGATGTCGACTAACAAAATCAATAACGAAGAAAAAATTAAAGAAATTTTGTATCTTCGTTTGGCTATGGAAACACAACAAAGGAAAAGGAGAGATCTTGTTCACACTTTAGTTTAACGCTAGACTTTAAGTGAGGGCTTTTTGATTTTTCATTTACCGGATGAAAAAAGCATCGCCCGACATATAGGAACCACACACTCGCTACGTCTGAAAATTTTTCAAAATGGAGAAATCGTGTGTTTTGCTCGCCTCCCAGGCAGCACTTTCTTTGTATTACTTAACAAACTACTCTATACCTTATTTGTCAATAATTTTCGGTTTTTGTAAACAATCGATGTAGCGGCCAAGATTAACTCGCCCTGGGCGCATAGGTCTTTTTGTATATGTATATAAAAAAATATATATATATATATTTGTACAAAGATTCAAAGAATTGAAAGGAGAAAAAACAACGGCGCGTGCTGACCGTAATGTTAACTACACAGATAAGAAACTCGCGCGCGTGTCGATTGGGGGCGAGAAGTTGTTGTCAGCTCCGTAACATCCTTTTGGCGGAGAGTTACTCCGGAAGTTTGTCTCCAATTGTCGAATCTGCCGATGAGGTGCCGCATCAACGGCATTTTCAAAATTTTCAGCTTCGACGTGCCTGAGTGCTCGCGACAACTTCTCACATCAGTTACTATATAAAAGTGCTAGCAGAGCCCGTTTTTTGTTCTTTCTTTTCTGTTCTCTCGAATAGAGAATGAGACATCAAAGTCGAGTCGTGCGCCGCAAGCTGTGAAATTAGTTTCTTGTTTGCTTGTCTCCTTTTTAACTTTGCTCTGCCGAACTATATAATATGTGCATATGCAATCACATAGGCACACACATACACATCTGTTTTTTCTCTTTTACTAGTATGTATAATAAAGAAAGATGACACACTTTTCGCGCTTGTTATACGATTCTTCGATGAACGAGAAACTAATCTGATTTGTTGTATACGCGTACGAGTACGAATGTTTGAGTGCGAAAGAGTGATGCGCGCGATGCATGCAGCAGAGTGAAAGCTTTGAAAGTTCATTTTTTCACAGCGAATGATAAGAAAAAACAATTGTCATTTTTACTTGGACAAGATTATAAAGTAAGATTATTAACGAAAAAAAAATCAACAATGTAAAGGTTTTAGAAACAAGGATGCAGTAGCTATTAATTGAATGTTAGTATACTCGCCCAACCGGTCGTGTAAGTCAGGAAAAATGTGAGACTCGCAGCAGGTTTGCGCAGTTTTTATATAGCTTGGAATTTTGCATCCGAGCGTCTTTCTCCCCTTTTACACACGGACACACAAATTACACTTTACACACGAAAAGCTGTATTCTTTGTTACTTAATATTTTGTCCGATTCCGACGAGGAGAGTCATCGCGAGTCTGTTCGCGCATGCAATTGAAGGAAATAGAAATAAATAAATAATAGAACCACAGTTGGGCATATAGATTTCAAAAGCTGATGCTAAGTCGCATTTTTTCTGGCCGTAGCGCGTACAAAGTAGGCATGTCTTCCCAAGATGAGAATTGATTATAAAGAAAGCCGACGCGATCATTGAAGAGTTGAAAGGAAAAAAATACGACGAAAGTGGATAAAAACCAGTGATTCCCTACTTTTGTACGATCCGATTTGTTTTCTATGATTCATGTACGAGCGCAATAAATATGGTCATATAAATGAAGGAAGCAAAGAAAATTATGAAACACGTAAGTTCACTAGCGACTGTAGTAGCGAATAATACGATTTTCTAGTGTACCATACTTTGAAAAACGCGTTACATTGTACTGTTTATCGTATGTATGCAAACTGCAAAAACAAATATATGTGTTGATGTGTAAAGCAATCGCAATCTTATTTCACCCTGTATTCCCTACCACCCGATCGCTTCTCGGAATTGAAAGTAAAATCGATGGTCTCGCGCCCATCATCAGCGGCATAGGCTACGGCGGCGACGGAGGGTAATATTGATTTGCACTGGCACAGGTCTGTCCAGCGGGCGATGAAAGAGCTTACGATTGATTCTCTCGAATGAAAGCAGAACTCATCGCTATGTTCGCTTGTACAACAAGAATAGTACCTGCTACATCGATGATGCGAGTTTCGGGCAGGATATACCAAATTTCCAAACTAACAAAGTTTATATCACTTGCCGATGATTCAGCTTCGCTTTAAAAGAAAATCAATATCTCTATACAAATTACACGCACCCTATGATATTGCTTTATTGCATGCGCGATTTCTGCGTTTTTTTTTACTTGAGAAGCAGAAAAATGACGATATGGTGTACCAAGGGCTTAAAAAGTGGGCTTTTTTGGCCGAGCCGATGACGAGTATCTGCAACGACAACGATTGAAGCCTAACGCTGTAACTTCAAATTTGTGCTATTGTGTGAAAAAAAAAAATTAAATATTCACATATGGACTTGCGCGTGGGAATAAAGATCTAGAGTTTTTGTAAAACATATGTTTATTATTGCGATGTATATAGTAGGTAATTTCAGAATATAGTAATTCAATTACTAAAAGTTTGAGAGTGTAAGTAGGGCTGAGACACTTGAAAATTGTCTCGAAAATCGTTGTAGTCACAACAATTAAATTATTTAATAAGAAAAATAGTTTATATTGTGTATCAAGGGTAAACTTTTAAACTCTGCACCTATTATAGGGAGTAAAAGAGAAGACCAGTCCGTGTAAACTGCCAACGCGTGCTTTGGGGTGGCTTTGATCTCTCCCCCCCCCCCCGCGCGTGCCACCGTGGTGTACATAGCCTATGCTTGTTTTCGCGACACCGCCCGCTCATAGCGAGCGATAAAGTGCACATTTTACGCTTAGTGTGACTCATGCCATAGGTATGCACCACGGAAGAAAAGAGGGCCATCCAAAAGCACGCGCTCTGAACTGACCTTCTCTTTTACTCCCTATAATAGGTGCTATCAATCTACGCAATTATTGCCCGCGTACGCGGGTGAGTTTCGCTTTTTTCTGTTGCGCAGCAGTTTATATTTTTATTAGACACACAGAATTTTTATTCCCATAACAAATTTTATGGCTAAATTCTGCGTGGCCTACAGGCAAAACGTCATAAGTCCAATGTTCGCGACAATCGAGATAAATGTGGAGTTGATATCTTCAAACAGTCCCTTTTCATGTAAAAATGCCGGGGGTTGCCGAATTAAGGTTGCCCCTAATGCTAAGATACACTCAAGAAATAAGTCCATAACTGCAGTTTTCCGATTTTGTTTCCGACAAAACGACATAAGTCCACTATTCCAAATGAGTTTCTTTATGTAGGGGTGGCCTCTCTGGGACTTGGTTTTGTTGATTTGCAACAAAACATTGCCTTTCAACCCGCTTCCAGACATTCCAAAGGTTATTTCGGAATAATAACGACCAATAATCAGTAAATACTAGGGGAAGAAAACCAATAATGGACTTATGTCATTTAATTTTGCAGTTATGGACTTGTAGACTGAAAGTAGAATATTGTGGAATTGTTTTAAGAAGTTATTCGAGTAACGTGTTGTATGGTTGGTATGCCGATTTCCTCGCAATAAGTCTTGAAAAATGCGCGTTTTGCGGGCGAGAACCGCAGCGTGAATAAGTCTTATATAGAGCTCCCGACATAACGACATAACTCGATCTTTTTGTGACATTGCACGAAGCAGCAAACGTTTAACCCGGTCATACTGGCGCGTGGATATGTACACTGAATGTGTGAACTAACCTGTATACCGTATCGCGCCCCACCCATCTCGTTTGCTCCGATCTTACATACTTATAAGTCTGAACATTGAAACCGCTTTTTCTCAAAAACACGAAAATTGGCCTTACGTCATTTTGCCTGTCGGCCACAGAATTGAGCACTCTCGTTTTAATCTGCATGTATTAGAAAATAAAAACAAAAAATACATTTTAAAACAACTCTACTATAAGGTACGCAATAGATACTATTGTTCTATCAAATATAAATTACTATTATATAAATTCGCTAGGTTTTCCGGCATGAGCTGTTGAAAACATTTGAATATGGACAGAATCGGATGCGCATAACCCTTCTTTTTACTTTGAATAATTTGTATTATAGTAATTTTAAACACATTTTTTCTAGTTCAAATACGATATTAATCTATTTATGTGTCTGTATTAAATTTACTTTATCCTCATTTTCGCTTTTCTTGAATGAGATTTCCGTTGACTCCAAAATGTTTTTTTCTGTTACAGTCTCGTTTTCGAAAGGGTACATTTGTAAACATTTTTTTTTATGAAATTATAAATATGGTGCCATTGGACGATTAAATGTAGTATCTCCAAAAGATAGTGAAAGATTCTTTCTGAAGTTGATACTGAACAGAATAAAAGGTGCTACTTCTTTTGAAGATTTACGAACTTATAAAAATACACTGTATCAAACTTATAAAGAAGCAGCACTAGCTATGGGTTTAGTAGCTGATGACTCTTGCGTTTATAATATTTTTGAAGAAGCTTGTCAAATAATGTTACCATTTCAATTACGTAAATTTTTTGCTTGGTTCATATTAGCAGAAAACATCCAAGGAAATACAATTTGGAATAGGTTTAAAAATTTTTTTACTGAAGATTTTAAAATAAATAAAGAAAATAATGCTTTATCTCATATCCAAAGTATATTAGAAACAGAAGAAAGGTGTTGTAAGGATTTTAGTTTACCAGAACCTGACAATCTTATTCTCAATGATGATATGTCTTCCGAAAATATAATTCAAAGTGCCACTATTTTCAAACAAATGGTAAATCAATTAAATGAAGATCAACACTCTATTTTCACAGAACTTATTAATAGCAAAACTAACATTTATTTTATTGATGGTCCTGGAGGTTCGGGAAAGACTTTCTTATACAAAACTTTAATACACTATTATATCTCATTGAACAAACAAGTCTTGTCAATGGCTTGGACTGGTATCGCTTCTATATTATTACCAAAGGGAATGACAAGTCATAGAACTTTTAGATTACCTTTAGATTTGGATAAGATAGATACTGCTTTTTTAAAATTAGAATCAGATAAAAGAAAATTAAGATTGGCTAATTTAATTATTTGGGATGAAGCATCTATGATTCCGAAAAAGGCTTTAGAAATCATAGATCGAACCTTGCAAGGTGGATGCTGTAATAAAATACCTTTTGGAGGAAAATTAATCATATTAGGAGGTGATTTTAGACATATTCTTCCAGTAATAAAACATGGTTATAGAAATTCTATCGTTGAGGAAACAATTAAATATTCCAAATTATGGCCTCTTTTCAAAGTTTTAAAATTAAAGAAAAATATTCGTTCTAATGATAGAGAATTCTCAACATTATTATTAGATTTAGGAGAAGGTAAAATTAATCCTTTCAAAATACCTCAATTTTGGAAAACTGATAATGTTTGTGAAAAAATTTATAGCAATATTAATCAAAATATATCTATAAATTCTGTAATTTTAGCTCCTCATAATGAAGATATTAAAATCATTAATAATAAAGTATTAAAAATGTTATATGGTGATACATGGACATATTACAGCATAGATCACGCAACACATATAGGTGTAGATCAAACTGACGAAAATATTCATCTAAATTATCCAATAGAAATGTTAAATGAAATTAGAGAAGGTCTTCCACCTCATAAATTAGACTTGAAAATAAATGAAACAGTTATGTTAATTCGAAATTTGAGTATAATAGATGGTCTATGCAATGGGACTCGTTTGAATATCATTAAATTATATCAATACAATATTGAAGCAGAAATAATTACAGGAGAGAATATTGGAAAAAAATTCTTTATACCGAGAATCACTTTAAATACTGGAGAAAATTCTTCATTTCCATTTACTCTTTATAGAAAACAATTTCCAATTATATTAGCTTTCGCAATAACAATAAATAAATCACAAGGACCACGAAGTTTGATTTCCTAGGAAGTTTTCTCTAGATGCCATTATGTTGCATGCGTCAGTTATAGGTAGTTTATTGAGTGCAAAAAGGCCGCAATAAATATTTCATCAAAAATGAATTAGAAGATTCTTCAAAATCGATAATATTGTATGAGTGAGGTATTAAAAGATCTATTTAAATATATACAAATCATTGCAATTATTACATTTTTTTATGATATATTATAATACAGAAGTCATAATTGATTCTTCAGACCAACATTTCTCCTATTTTGGTTTCAAAAATAACTTTTTATTTTACATATTAATTTTTTTTATTTTTAAATTTTAAGCATTTATTAACATGGAATGAGATGCAAGCTTCAAAATTATCTGTTGTTCCGTGTTACTGATCGATAATGATATACAGATTCCATACGAATGCCAGGAATATTTTAC
>CM053169.1:18955627-18997583 GCA_012977825.3 Pteromalus puparum | reverse complement strand
CACACACACACACACACACACACACACACACACACACATCCATACAGACATTTCCTAAAATCACGTAATTCGAACTTCTAACATCTCAAAACATGTTTCTATAAAGATTTAGCGAAACCGAAAATTTTACTATTACAAAGCTTCCTCTAGGAGGAAGCAAAAATAGTCAACTGTACGCAGTTTCATCTAGATGCAGAAATCCTAACAAAATATTTATTCAAAATTATTTTTATTTATTCTCAATATAATAACATTTCAAACCATAAATATTATTTCAATTTATTTATTAAAATTATCGAAAATTATTAACTAATTAGAAACTTACAGACACAGAACACAAAGCACACAAATAATCATAAAAATATAAAACAAGTTAATTTCGTATTATTATAGGACATGCTGTAATAATACTTAGTTACTCGTAAGTCGTTAATGTAATCTACGTACTGTTATTACGCACGGCGTATATTTAGGGTACGAGCATAGCGAGCAGCACTAACTATTTGCCGTTGTAATGAAATATTAACTTAAGTTACAAGTATTATATACTTCCAAAAATGAATGTTATAACTAAATAGCAGTACATTAATTGTAATACTCAAAACTTTTTTCAAGTAAAAGTGTCTGTAGGACAGAGGATGGTATGAGGTGGAGTCTTAGGAGAGGAGGATTGGTATCTAAGACTCCCGTGATTATAGANAGACTCCCGTGGTTATAGGGCTCCAGGCGATGATTCCACGTTTTTTTTTTAGATTATTGTATAAAAATTCTAATTGTAAAAATGAATCAATTTTAATTATTGCATTTTCAAATTTATTAATTTTAGAAAAAAATTTTCTAATTGTAAAAATCGATCAATTTTAATTATTTCATTTTCAAATTCATTAACTTTTACGTCAAATTTATTAACTTTAGACAAAAATTCATTTTTAACAATAACCATAATTTTATATAATTCAATCATGTCATTAAATTATATGAAATTATTGGTGATTTTTATACAATAAAATAAAAAAAAAAAAAAAAACAACGCACCTGAAGTATATTATATTATGACCCTAATACAATATACTTTTGACAGTACCTCTTGGGTGGTGTGGAAAACTGTCATCTAAATAATGATCTTTCATAATCTACTAACTTACTATATTTGTTTAAGATTCTCAAATTTCGGCGTTGGTTCCATCTTATAGGAACAGTATTACACTGAAGTTATTAGATGGTAGGAATTGGTAGGATTCAGACACACAGTAGATCTACTTAGCCGCGTTCTAAACGGGCGATCTACCGCACGAACGGATGCCAAGTCTGCTAACTTACTATACTTGTTTGGAATTTTTAAATTTCGACATTGGTTTCATCTTATGGAACTAAAATTACACTTAACCTTCTTCTAAGCTTAAATGATACAGAAAATAGCTTTGGTTCTGCTTTTAGTGATGTTTAAAAATTAAACTAATCATTAATCTCTTAATTTATATAAATACTTAACAGACAATATGTCTTAATGCATTTACTTTCTTCTCATCTTGCTTTATTACCTTATCAACTGTTACTGTTATTTATTTAATGAATCAATTCTACTTTCTGAATTAAGAATCAACACTTTTAATGCGGCCATATTTTACTATTTACGTAGTAAAAGTATGACGGTCTCAAGCCCAATAACGCAGAAAGAAGATTTTGATTCAATTGAGAACATACAAACAATCGACTCTAGAGAGAAGTAAATGACTAGTATCAAAGCTGTTCTAGTATATACCGATCATAATATGACGTAACATTTGTATGAACGTCAAATATGAACATATAGGGGAGTAGAGAGGAAACTGCAGAGGAAGTGGGAGCGTAAGTGGAGGGGAAAGTGGAGCGGAGTGGAGGGGGGGGGGTGTGGAGGCATTTCAATTTAAAATCACGCTTACAACTGTATAATATAGGAAGATACTAGTGGGGCTTCGCCCCTTTGCTCGCTCCGCTCGCCAACCCCCCATTTTAGATTTTTGTTTTCAAAATTTATTTTTATGATTAGTTAAGTCAATTATATATATATGATGGTCAAACGGCTGTTGAACAGAGATTAAATGCATATAATAATAACAATTTAATCCAATCACATATTGAGACTTTGACTAGAATTTAAAAAAAAATCCTACAGCTAAAAATTATAAACACTTGCATCAAGTAGCTAACATTAAAAATCTTCCAAATTATAAAATGATTTTTTCATGAAAAGACGGACAATAAAAACATTTATATAACAAACCACTAACCCCTGAATTGGTGCTATTATAGTTTCAGACTCAGGTTTACCAGAAAATTTTGATCTTTGCGTATATCCTAAAGAATTACCAGAAAATCATTCACAAGATACATATTTAAATAAATTATCGCAATTTGTTGATCCGATGATTTTCCCATTACTGTTTCCACTAGGTGATTTAGGATGGAGTACTAATTATTTTCAAAATTATCAGCCAATGGAGAAAACAAGCTCACTCTTTTGCAATATTATTCATACAGACTTGCATATCGACCGAATCAAACAAATTTTAGTCCTTTATTGTATGCGGGAAGATTAACTCAACAATTTTTTATACATTCTTACGTGATGATAGAAAATAATCGCTTGAATTATTTGAGAAGTAATCAAAAAACATTAAGGATAGAATCTTATCAAGGCTTATTAGATGCAGTAGTTAATAGTGCTTCAAATATTTCTAATAATTATGAAACAAAAGAAAAAATTGGGAATCTTTTTATTATACTACCATTAACATATATTGGAAGTCCTAAATATATGCAACAACATTATCGAAATGCAACGGCTATTATAAGAAAATATGGTAGACCAGATTTATTCATAACTGTAACATGTAATTCGAAATGGAAAGAATTAAAATTAATTTTAAAACGATTTCCAGAAAATACAACTCCAAATGATATACCTCACATCACCGTTAGATTATTTCACACAAAATTACAATCAATATTGAATGATATAATACATGAAAAATATTTTTGGTAAAGTATTAGCTTATGTATTGCTATAATAATGTGGGAATAAATAATATAAAAAATGAAATGTTAGAAATAATCCAAGAGGGAATAAATAATGGGGAGAGGATAGTAATAGCAGGGGATTTTAACGCGAGAATAGGAGAAAAGCAAACAGAAGGAGAGGGGGGGGGGAGAGTTAGGAGAGAGTGTAAATAATAGGGGGAAGGGAGAGGAACATAGTAGGCTGAGATGGAAGGAGAGGAGAAAATCAGAATATAGGAGAATAATGGAGGTAAAGGGAAGGGAAATAGAAAAGAATGGACAAAGCATCCAGGAAAGATGGGATAGATTAAAAAAAGAAATAGTACACACAGCGGAAACATTAAATCTAATAGATAGCGCAGAAGATAGGGAGAAAAAATCTATAGAAAATAGCAGAGTGATAAAAGAGCAGAAGAAAAAGGTTTTTAAGGCTCTAAAAAAATGGTTAGAAAATAGGGAAGAGGAAAAGAAGATAGAACTAAAAAGAGCGCTCGCAACTAAGGAAAATAAGGAGGGAAAAAGAGAGGGAAAATAATGAAAGGAAATGGGAAAAGGTAGAGAATTGTAGAAATATTCAGGAATATTGGGAAACAATAAGGAGTTTTAGACCAAGGAAAGAAAAGAAGGGAAGTAAAATAGAGAAACAGGTATGGCTAGAACACTTTAAAAAGCTACTGGGGGATGAGGGAGGGAACCAGATAGAAGAAACAGAGGGGAATTTAGGGGAAGAGGATGAGACAGAGGGAGAATTGAATAGGGAAATAACACCATGGGAAGTAAAGCAAGTTTTAAGTGGGATGAAAAATAAGAAGGCACCGGGGGAGGTTAACTTAACAATAGAGTTTATAAAAGAACTAACGATTAAATGGTTAGTAGAATTGACAGAAATAATAAATGAAATCTTTGAGTCAGGAAAACTATTAAATAAGTGGGAGATAGCAAGAATTTGTCCGATATTTAAAGAGGGGAATGAAGAAGAAGTAACGAACTATAGAGGGGTGTCACTACTGGATACGGGGTACAAGATTTTAACGAACATTATGGCGGTTAGGATTCAGGAATGGTTAGAAGCAAATGGGAAAATCAAGGAAAGTCAGGCAGGGTTCAGAGGGAAAAGGGGAACGAGGGATCACTTATTCACACTGAACAGCATAGTAGGGAACAAAATAAAAAATAAAGGGGGAAAATTATTCGCGGCTCTGATAGATTTTAAAACAGCGTTTGATTCAGTTAATAGAAAAATTTTGATAAGAAAGCTAGAGAAGATAGGGATTACGGGAAAATGCTTGAAAATGATAAAAGGGTTATATGGAGAAACAAAAAATGAGGTCGTTACGGGGGAAGGGATCATAGATAGTTTTACCACGTATAAAGGGGTGAGGCAAGGTTGCCCTTTGAGCCCGGCGCTATTCAGTATCTACATAGAGGATTTAGAGGAGAGATGGGAAAGGAAAAATGAAGGGGGTACAGTGATAGGAGGGGTAAAGATTTTTTGTTTAAAATTCGCGGATGACGTGATAGCTTTAGCAGATACAAAGGAGGGACTTCAGAGTATGTTAAATGATTTAGGGAGATATTGTAGGGATAATGAAATGACTCTAAACACGAAAAAAACAAAAAATCATGAGCTTTAAAAAGGGAGGAAGAAGTAGCAAGAAAGAAAAATGGTTCTATGAAGGAAAGGAGCTAGAGGTGGTAAAGGAATATAAATACTTAGGACAATGGGTAACAGCATCAAACACGTACGGTATTCACACGAACAGGATGGCAAAGAAAGCAAATAAGGCAATCAATGTGGTATGGAGATTATGGAAAAGGGCGAAAATAGGAAGCTTGAATAGGAGGGTATATTTGTTAGAAATAATAGCAAGATCGAGCTGTTTATATGGGATAGAGGTATGGGGATGGGGTAAGAGAGAGGTGATTGAAAGGGTTCAGAGTAGGTATATAAAGATGGCAATGGGACTAAACCAAAGCACTCCAGGATATATATGGAGACTAGAGGCAGGGAAACACAGTATGGAAATTATAATGAGGAAGAGGGCAAGTAGTTATTTAGTAAGGATATTAGAAACGGGGAAGGAGAGATGGCCATACGTATGCTTGAAAGAGGAACTAAGAGGGATATTAAACAGGAATCCGTCAAAATGGGGGGAAGAACTAGAAAAGTCATTGAAGGAAGTGGGGGACGTGGAGCTAATAAGACTAATGTATAAATGTGAAAGTAGAAAAGAGAGAGAGAGATAATAAAGGAAAGACTAGAGAGAGGGATAAAGATGAAACTAGAGCAGGAGATACAGAAGGATTGGGCAAAAGTAGATAGGTCAAAATACTGTCCAAATTACGGAAAATGAAAAAAAAGAGTTAGGAAAAGAGAAGTATTGGGAGGATAAAGGGATAAGCGGTTTCATTAAAGAACAATGGGCAAAAATAAGGTGCGGAAACGTAGGAAGGGATAAAGGTAAGGGTTTTAAAGAAAATAAATGTAGACTATGCGGGGAAAAGGAAGAGAATCTAGGACATATTTGGGCATGTAAAGAAGCAAGAAAAGAAATAGGGGAGGAATGGGTAAGAGAGGTAGATGAGAGAAAGCTATCGGTAGAGAACAGGGAATCATGGAAAGAATTATAGAAAATATTAAACGGAAAGATAAATGAGGGATTGTGTCAATATGTGTACCAGTTCACAAAAATTGCCAGGTCAAAGGAGGAGGCCAAAAAACAAAAAAAGGTATAGAATAAAGGAATAGAGGGGAAGGGAATTCGGAAAGAAATAAAAGCTGAAAAGGATGTTGTAAAAAGAAAGAATAAGGTAAATAAATGTACAAAGCGAATAATGGATGCGAGAGAGTCAAAGAGTGAGTATGGAAGGAATGAGTGAGATAAGTGTAAAATGTATGGGAGTGAGTAGCGTACAAAAATGTAAATTGAAAATTGTAAAGTAGATTTAAGTCTAGCGATTGTAAGAAATAATGTAAATAACGAGATGTGAGAAAAGTTTATTATGTGAAATATGTAAAACACGTAAAAAGATGTAATATCTGTACAGGAAATAAAGAAATACTATACTATTAGCTTATGTATATACAGTTGAGTTTCAAAAACAAAGTCTACCACATGCACACATTTTAATAACATTACATCCTGGTTATCCACAATATAAAAGAATAAATAATACTTCTGATAATCGTGTTTATAAAATTCGATTCAATGAGAAAATTCCAGTCAGTAATGAAATGGTTGTACCATACAATAAGTTTTTATTAATGAAATATAAATGTCCTATAAATGTTGAATATTGTGCTACTATACAAAGCATAAAATACATCTTTAAATATATCCATAAAGGTAATGATAGAGCATTCGTTAAAATTCAAAACGATGACGATTGGAACAATAATGATAAATTTGATGAAATTAAAAATTACGTTGATGGTATAGATATTTAAGTTTAATCAAAGTGTCAGCAATACAAAAGCAAACGTCAATGCTAAGTATAAACACATTAAAGTGTTAACAATACAAAAGCAAATAAAAAACGTTATAAGAATTATTGTTTTCTTCCAATGAAAAAAATTAAACAATAAATATAAAAAAAACGCACCTGTATATTTACCTCCTGGGTGGTGTGGAAAAAATATAAATTTATCAAATAACAAATACTGCAAATACAAATTATTCAAATTACATGGAAAACGAAAGAATTTTACCTTATTTTGCGGGGGTGCGGGGGGTGTATGGGGGGGAGTATACACAAAATAATTATATAATATAGGAAAATATATATATATATGGCATATATATTGGTGTGGAGGCCCCTTAAGCAACAAATGTAAATATCCATGGCGTTCCATACTAAGCGACTTTTTCTCAATAGTCAAAAAGGTGACGCGAATTTTTCGTTTGTCATCCATGGCTGAATCGATAAATCTCAAACTGTAGGAATCCTAAGGCCCCCGCGTAAGAAGAAGTGAATTACCAGAGTTAAGTTAGGAAAAAATATATCGTCCCTTTGCGATGTACTTTTGAAAAAACTGCTACACCTAGGACGGCCTTGAACAATCATATGACATTGTTTGCATTGACATTCACAAAAAATAATTTAAAAATGCGCTTTTAGAAGCTGTCCGATAGTAATATAAACATGTCAGCTCGTTGTCAAGGTAGCAAGGTTGTGCGCCTTGACAGATCCTGGAAAGGTCATTTTAAATGACTTGTTATTATACATTTTCTAATTCATGAAAACATCTTTGCTCGCTTTCACGCGCAAAGCGTACATCAAACAATGTCTTTTACTTTTTTCAAGATCCTATATAGGTGTAACAGTTTTGTTTCAAAAGTACATCGCAAAGGAACGGACGATTTCCTGCTTCATTGCATATCTATAGCGATATGCTCGAGGGCCCTAGCTTAAGCCATACATATATTTATGTACTTGCGCGATTAAAAGTTTTAGTCCTCTAACCAAAATATGCATTTGCTTTCGCCAAGGGCGCTATATATTGTGTGTGTGTGTGTGTGTGTGTATATATATATGCCCTAAAATAGGTATACACAATACACCTATGTCATTGTATGATAATCGTGTCGGATATATTTTTTATCGTATGAAAAACTATAAAAAGCTACATAATGCCTTTTAAATGTTCTAATTATAGTGCCGTGCCCTAATACCAATAACAAGATAGTAAAGGTTGATCTTGCTTGAATTTCAGAAAAAACGATATGGCGAGTGCGCGATCACGCTCAAAAGCGAAAAGCAGAAAAGAAGACATGGAAAACATTCCCGTCACTTGGATATCCGTACAGCCCGACGCATCCACGAGGACGAGCTTGCGCAGCGTTGCAGATTATTTGGTAATGCGACCACGATTTATCAACGTTACATTTTCATATCAACAATTAATAAGTCAGCGCGCGCGTTTTGAATTTTACATTGCAGTCGGAAAAGGAGGTGGCGGAATCGTCGCTGTTGCAGCACCGGTCCAATAGAAGGTTGTGTCTGAGTCCGGAGAGCTTGAGTGCACTAGAACGCGCGGAAAAGCTCGTGGTCGACGCCGAGAGGCAGCTGTCTCAACTGAATTTGGACGCTGTTCTCGCTGACGATTTCGAAGAAGACAGGTGAGTTTTTATAAGAGAACTATGTCGCTATAATATAGCTAAATATTAGTATAGGTCAAAGTACATAGAAAATCGAACCGAAGCAACAGGTTCGTCGACGAGTCTAGCGCCTACATCCGAAAGATCGTGGCGTCGAGCTTCGAGAGAGGAGTGTACGAGCAGCCGCCGATCAGCAGGTCTAAATCCGAGCTGAGTTTGGCGAGCGCGCCAGCGAGCGGAAGGACGATGAGGCCCGGATCGTCGCGAAGAAAACCGGCTGCACCAGCGATCGACGACGACTGTCTGCTGTGCTGCGGCAAAAGCGCCCGCGCCGCTGTCCAAGCGCCCGTCGGCGTCGACGGCTGCGTCAACAGCGACAAGCTGAGCGTCCAACGCGGCCCAACTATCAGCATCAAGGCGGACTTGTGCGTCCGGACCTCGAGGATAGTCGACATCCAGCCATCGAGAGATCCTTTGCCTACGCCCGGAGGCGGCTCCGCCGATAACGTCGCTAATTTCGAGTTCCATCACGAATCCCTTGCCAATGACGAGAGCGCTGCTGCGGAGGAGTTCGAAGCGCCTGGGACGAGGGACGCGACGACGTCCATCACGGGTCTCGCGCAGCCAGTCGAGCGTCCGGCTGAACCGCCGGAGCCCCAGTCGAGGCTCGACTTGTCGTCGGACGCGGACTTGAGCCTGGGCGAGCCGGGGATCATCACGGAGCTCGACGCTCTGCTGAGCCAGCAGCGCACGATCATTCGAAAGGTTCACCAGAGCAGCCAAGCCCTCGACGAACTCCTGCGGAAGAGCGCAGCGAGCGAAGCTCGTTCCCCGCGAAGCAGCGACAACGCCGGCGCCGACTACTCCGCCGAGAGCTTCGACTCCGCCCCCAGCCACGACTCGCTGCAGGCCAGCTCTGCGGTTGCCGCGAGCAGCCGCGAAAGCTGCAAGTTCAAAGCCGGTTTCATAGAGAATCTTAAGAGTTCGTCGCTGCAGGTCCCGAAACCCAGCAATCTAAACGTCGATTCCACAGACGCCAATGGCCGCAAGGAAATCGGCAAGGATGCGGTAAGGGGAATCGACAACGAGGCCGGCATCAACGTCAACGCGAACGCTAGAGAATCGAGGGCTTTCAACAGCCATATCAACAGCAGCAAAGTAAATGAGAACAGCAGCGAAGGAATCTACGAGAAAGAGTCGAGAGGTCCGAGCGTCATCAGCACCAACAAAGCAATCAGCGAGAAACAGGGTAGGGATCCCATCAACACCGACGATGAAAAAATCCGCGAGAAAGAGTCAGGAGATGCGATCGATGTCAACGCGAACAAGGAAGTCGAGGAAAAAGAAGAAACTGAAGGCGAAGACTCCCTGCACAAGACCTCTCACCTCATAGACAGCCTGTCCGATGATCAATCGCTCAAACAGCTCTCTACCCAGCTCATAGTGCAGAGTCGATTCGATTCCAAAGCCATGCACGACAATCAGCACCACAGCTCTACCTCTATCAGAAGTGCAAGGGCCGATAGCGTCCTGACGGCATCAGCCCAGCTTATCGTCTCTAGACAAAAGTCAGTTGATCTCGAGCGAGCTACCGCGAGGGAGTACAGCACAATATCCGTCAATAATCGGTAAGACTATTAATTTATATCATCACTCATGTGGGTGTAGGGGATAGTGGTGTAGTTTCGTAAACATTATTTCACGTTCTTTTATGCGAATTTCTTATATTGGGGCAAAACTTTACAAGTGCGCTTAGCAGATGATTCTCAACGAGTGTAAATTTCGCCTCACTCGCTGACACACGCTCGGTTGTACTTAGGTATACTATTATTACCACAAATAGGACCGGTCACGGAGTATGTTCAAAACAACACAAATACGGTGTCGCGATCTGTTGCTGGAAGCTGGGAATACGAAATTATCCATACTGGGTGCATCCCCCCTATAGATAACCAGAACAACCATTTTAGTGCTCAGTCGTCTATAATTGGGTTTTGGGACAGTAAGGTCGTTAAATCAGGAAAATTCATTGTTTTTGTTTACTTAAATCGTATTACCATTGTTTAGTCATCACCAGACTTACATTGTACGCAATTTATTGTAATGATAAAAAAATAATAATAATAATAATAAATAACGGCACATGCTCTTCCGAGCGGTGAGTTTTCTTAATCGGGAAAATTTAAGTTATCGGCGAGACAGGTCTGAAATTGTTACCCTTAAGACTATGCTTTTGCACAGATAAAGAAACTGAACAAAAAGTTTAGTCACTTTATTTTTTAAAAATTCACGAAATATAAGAAGTGATTCCGGAGAACCAGACAACTGAGAAAATGAAAGCACTTTATAATATGTAGGATAGAGGACTTTGACACAAAGTGCGTAGCTGGTTCACTCACTGAAGCGAAAGCGGTTTCAATGAAAGAAATTGTGCAGGCACGAGTATTAATAAAATTTTGCAAACTATAGGCTAAAAAATCACTAATAGTTGCACAATCGTGCAGCTAGGGGGGAGGGAGAAGAGCTATTTCTAGCGAGGGCGAGATTTGAGCACGAGTTAGAGTCAAGTGCTCAAATCTCACTCGAGCTAGTGAGTGCTCTTCTCTCCCCGACCTTTGATAAACACTGTGCTTTTTTGAAGATTGTTTTGAATAAATTTTCGAATAAACAATTATTTGAGAGTTATTCAACGAATACATTTTTGGATAGATAAAATATTCGAAAATTTATTCGACGAGGGAATTTTCTGATAAATTTAAAAACTACCAACTAAAATTAATATTCTTATTTTAGTGATTTTGAGCATGCATTTTGCAAAATATGGAAATTATTCGAAATCATTTTGTGGTCGAATATTTGAAATGAGGAGCTTGTCATTAACTTTGGATGCATAAAAAGGGACCATTTTATGCACGTGTTAAAAAAAATTTCTATTCTATCGAAACATGCGTTATAATATTGTTAAGAGATGTATAGGGCGAACATCGGATTACGAATTTAGCCCCAGTCGAGGGGTCGGAACAACTTTTGCAACAACTATTACTTCAAAAAGATTGAACAAATGTTTTTCCCCGCAACTTTGATCATTTATAAATACACAATTTACGAAAAGTTTCCACAGCAGAGGTAAAAAAATCAGTGCTATTATTGTAACTCCGATGATTGTTCGAATTTCATTATCGAACTATTATTTGCTTTTTTTCGAAATTTCTGATAAAAAATCAGCTCTCACTTCCACAATTTTGAATTTTGGAACCATGCTACGGTTGGATATTTCATAAATAGTAGTATATAGTTTGAAATTCTACCGATAGGCGGCGCTATATGACACACTAGAACGCTTTTAACATAAGGTAATGTAGAGAGTACCTTTTTAATGCAAAAACGGGCGTCAAAGAGTAAGCGCCCAGCTTTAATATTAAATAATTAATTTTAATCCCAAAACCATGAAAAATATATTGTAATAGGTCTATAGTTCATACTATATATGATGGAATTTTTTTTACATGTCGTACTTTTATCTGCATCGACCTTTTAGATTGAAATCCGACAGAATCACCCATATACAAGAGTGGGTGCATCTTTTTGCATACTTGTAAAACGAACGGTTTCACATTTACGCAAATAACATTTTCAAATGTTAAATAATTGACTTGCGTCAATTTTGTCCACGTTGACATAAATGGACTAAGGAACGCAACCAAATTATGAATTTGTATTTTCATCTCACGTCCATAATATAAAGTTGAGCCCAAAAAATAACTAAGGGTATATATATAGCCATACTGATAAATGCATCTTCTCTTCAGGATCGTCGCCCCCTACGAAAAGTATTACATTTGGTTATTTGCCGCGAAGAGTAGCACGTTTCACGGCTCAAACTAATGCTCTATTTGTAATATAAGAAAAACTTATGATGATTTAATGATTTTTGCACTAGCTGGTCCTTTGCATGTGAATGTTACTATATATACAATTTTGTCGTTTATAAATCTCATCAATCACGGGTAGAAATCTTGAGCAAATATTGCTCAGCTATAGAGAAAAGCAGAGGCTTGCTGAGTAAAATTTACTCAGCGTGTTGGGCAATTTTCGCTTAACTCGGTCTCGCGAGAAAATGGCGCGAACAGTGACATGAATTCAAATGTGGTAATGCTTATTGCGATTATTTATTAATATTTATTAATAAATAATAACAAATAAATGCTGGAAAAATGGTAGGAAGGTGTCAGGAATTGAACCTTTTTTTTTTTTTAATTAAGATGTTTATTTGTGGAAAGAAATAAATATTTGGCTGTGGCAGGTACAAAATAACAGCACTAAAAAAACCTTAAAAGTAAGAGAATACATATGTACATGGCGCGTACGCAGTCGTATATAAACTAATAGATATGGGGGATGGCGGGGCGAATTTCGGAGGATGTGAGAATTGACTAATTTGTCGCAATCGATGTCTAGCGGAGTATGGTTGGTGAGTAAGTGGGAAAAATAGAAGCGGAAAAAACCCAATTTACAATATAACAGAGGGAGGAAATGAGTATAGATACTAGGGAGTAGTAAGCTTCGTCATGTTACAGTATCGAACGGCGCAAGGCGGTAGGGTGACAATAACTGTGCGTATTGAGTATGACAAAATTATATTTTAATAATTTTTAAGTAATAGGAATGGCGTTAGCGGTTTTCCGTCTGCTCCTCTTCCTTATCTCTTCTTTTGCGTTTTTGTCCTTGGATAGCCACCAGTACTTATCGTTGAAGAAATAAGTGTCGCAGTAGTCGCATAGTGGTATAGCGCGCGAGTATTTGAGTAACGGCCGGGATTACTATATGCAAGTCGTGCGCAATAGCTTTCAGGGATTGATGGCGGGAGGCATGATCGCATGATAAATGATAGGAATGCAATTTTTATCTTGGATTAGGCCGCGAGAGTCAAAAAAGGTTAATAGGTGGGGAGTTAAGTAATCGGAATATCTATTTTCTAAAAATGTATGTTCTTTGGTGTTAGCGTAAGATTGGAGGTACATGTTTTTAATTTTAGGCAGATTCGCATAGTAATCCCTCGTTAGTTTAATAATGTGTTTATCAATTCGGGGTATATTTACTCTGTCGTAAATATCTTTGTTTTTTATAAAGAGCTTAGATTCGCTTTCCCGGTATACATTAAGAGCTGCGCGAAGGCAGTATCGCTCAAACTTGCGGATTTTCTCCATGAGAGAAGCGCTAATATTCCACCATATGGGGGCGGCATACGTAATGATAGGGCGAATCAAAAGGAGGTAGCAGATGACTTTACAGCGTGTGTTAAGAGCTTTGCTGATGTAGAAGAGACGTGCGTACTTTTTAAAGGCTTTTTTGGCTTTAGAGAGCTGAGTGTGTACGTGAGTGTTTAGGCGGATGAGGTGTCAGGAATCGAACCCCGTTCGTCCGGATGAGAGGCAAGCACCCTTTTTTTTTTATTAAAGAACTCTTTATTCAACTTTAAGTTATCATTTACATGGAAAAGAATTGTACAAAACCATTTTATAACTAACAAATCATGTTCAGAATGCTCCCAGTGGGATTCTCGCTGCGCTTACATATTATAATTATTGTTTTGCTTAACTATTAATGATATAGTTGCTTCGTGAGCAACTGACGATCTAATTAAGATTGCGCTAGAAAAATATTTAGAAAAAACTAGCCTAGTTACATTTTCGATTTTTGAAGTTTTCGTCAACGAGTTAGACTATGAACTATTCAACAGGTTTATTTACATATGTACATACAGGACTACTTTATGAGTCATCTTTTTACGCTACGTGCAAAATAATCGAAATTTTGCAGCTCTTTTTTGTCTAGATCGGTTATCTCGTAGTTGTACACTAAGTGCACTTTAAATATTCTATCTGGCTTATATTTTATTGCTTTGGTATTAATATGCCTTGGTACATGATAAATTATTGGAATCGTGTCTTTGTTAATTATGAAACCGTTTTCATCCAGGTACTTAAAAGCTTCCGGCGGAATATGTCCCGATAGAAGGCATCTATCGTAAAATTCTGGTCTATGCATGAATGGAGTAGATATAAGGTTATTTTTTTTGTTGTGTATTGCGTTACGTATATGATTGCGAATTAGTTTAATTATAAAGCAGTCAATCCTTAGAATGCTCGCCTTCTTGTATATATTATAATTGCTAACGCGCTTCTTATAATTACAATATTCGTATCTGTACCATCTTAAGCACGCTCTCAAGCATTTCCTTTCGAATCGTCTTAATTTTTCCATATAGCTAGCGCTAACATTGAACCAGATGTTACATCCGTAGGTCAAAATTGGCCTGATTAAGGTAAGATAAGAGGCAAGCACCCTAACCACTCAGCTATCGTGCGAATTGTTGGGTGACTTGCCGACCGGGAGGTTATGTCCCACTCGGGTGTTCGGCATTTTTTACTGAACTATAGTTAAGCAAACTTTACTCAACTAAAAATCAGCAATTTTTACTCGACCAAGTTCNTTATGTAGCTTTTTTGTTCGTCCTTTCGTTTTATTATTTTTTTTTTTTTTTTTTTTTTTTTTTTTACAGAAATTGTATAATAATACATACAGAACTATACTTTTGCAACCGAGTTATAGGGTTGGACAATTGTTTTCTTCTAATGCATTATTCATGTTTTTACTTTCAAAACTCTCAAAAGGGTTAATTATGTTTCTGAATAATGCTCAAGATATTTCAATAAAAATACATGCATTTTACATATGAAAGTACTTGCCCCACTCTCTTCTATGTGTAAGTATATGGGTACTAAAATAAATGTTTTATTGTCAAAACACAGATCATTGCTGGCCACGTCTCAACGCGACGGGATCGCCCTGCTCGAGCCGCCGTCGTCCGATCATCAGAAGCTTAGCCTGCTGAAAAAGCTCGAATCCTGTTCCATTCCCGCTCGGCAGAATCATTGCAAGTGGCTACCCTTCACCTCGACCGTTCTTAGCGACGCGGTGCAACCGACATGCTCTAACGTCGAATCGGTAAAGTGCATTACAGATTTCTTTATGTTTTCGCGCACGTTAGCCGCTCGTATTTATTATGCTATTTATTATGCAGTCCGAATTGTCATCGGAAGCAACGCACTCAGAAGGAGAATTCTACCTGAGCAGTTCGGCTTCCTATTCTCTGGGAGAGGTGCGTCGGAAAAACGCTGACTCCATCGCTAGATCTCACAGCTCCTCGACCAAAGCTTCATCCACCAGCAGCGCTGGTCAGCTCAATACAGTAAGTAACTGTCGCTTGATTGTATTATATATAAATATACGCAACATACATATACTCATCCGTACCCAGAATCACAGAATTATATTGTTGTTTCAGCCAACATTTCAATGCAGATGCAGCATTGGCGAATTCATTAGGCCCATAAACGAGTAATAATTGCCGACAAGTGATGAGGTGTTATTTTCTAGTAAAAATATAACGATTTCATTTCCTAATTTTGACATACAGATTATAATATTTAATAATAAAGCACGTTATATAATCGAAAAAAAAAACCGGTTTCAATGTACTAACTTATATGATGTAAGATCGGAGCAAATGAGAGAAATGGCAAAGGTCAACTCATTATACTTGTTGCTTTGTGTAATGTCGCTAAAGTATTGAGTTATGGCGTAGTGCCGTAAAAACTACAGACTTATTTACACTGTGGTTCTCTTATTTACAACGTTGCTCGAATGAGTTTTCAACACAATTCCAAAATTGTACTTCCCGCCTATACAATGTTCATGACTGCAAAACTATATAACATAAGTGCATTATTGATTTTTTTCTGAGTAATTTTTGGTATCAGATCGATAATTGGTTGTTTTTTTAAATCTCTGAATACGGATTAAAAGGTAATACTTTTTACAGAACCATCAAGTACCAGAGAAGCCACCAGCACATGAAAAACTCATATTAAAATTGATTCGTGTCGTTACGTCGGCTATAAAGTCTGAAAACCGGACTTATAATTATGGACTTTAGTTTCTTGGCCCTGTTGAAAAAACATGTTTTTAACATATACTAAAAACATGTTAAAAACAACAGAATTGATGTGTGTTTTATAACATGTGACAATTGATATGAAACCATTTTCGGATATGTTATATAATAACATATATTATTTTTTTTAACGCACGTTTTTCAAGATGAAAGAAGCTAAAATAGAAAAAAGTCATTTTTCATATCTTTATAATGACCATTATACTGGTTGTTCCATTTCCATGCGAATGGTAACCCCGCGGTACTGGTCACTTATATACACTCGGCGGTAAGGTATTCTGTTAGAACGTTTTGAACCAAATGGCAACGTCGCCCAATTTTTGACGGGTTTTGACGGGTTTTGACGGTTTTTGACGGTTCTGACGATTTTAGATTTGCAGAGGTTATATGGGCCGGTACCGTTAAAAACCATGCGACGTTGCCATTTGGTTCAAAACGTTCTAATATAATACCTTACCGCCGAGTGTACCTATATAATAGACATATGAAATTTTTATGGTAGTCCTGTACACTTTTTCAAACCGCATATGACTACCATAACAAAATTGCAGAAAATTGATTGAATATGGCATAGAAATAACCTAGAGAAATGTGAAAAATATGCTCGCGCCGAGATAGGGCGTTTTTTTAATTCGCTCCAGAGATGGGCCGTTCACCAAGAGGCAGCCGAGATAGGCCGTTCTCGAAGTCGCCGCCGAGATAGGTCGCTCTGCCACTCAGCCATCAATATTATATAATATATATGCGGTGTATCAGCTGAGCTGGCATCAGCGCTTGCGCTACCGGCTCTGAAGGTATACTTACTAAGTATACTTAGTCGTCCGGCTCGTCCCACGGTGCAGAGCCGGATTTAGACTGGTGGGGGCTTATAGGCCAAAATTTGGTGGGGGCCCACTTAAGGAAATTAAAATCTACGGATTCCAAAAATTCGGATAATTAAAAATTATTTATAATATAATAATAAAAATAAAGTTTTTTAAAATTATTTTTTATTTTTTTTACAGTGGTACTTTTCTGGATTTCTTTGTTGCAAATTCATCAATGAGATCAGAAATATCGAGTTCTATCATAATATCATACTCGGTGCTCAGTACAGTACGGTCATTAAGACTTTCTTGAGTCATCGTTGTCGATAGCCTATCTTTTATTCATTTTAATTTTGAGAAGTATCGCTCCCCAGTACAATTAGTTGTAAGGATAACATTATATATTTTTAGCATAATTTCAACATTTGGAAAACTAGATCTCACTTTCTAGTGTTTGATTAACAGCTTTAGCATAAAACGCTCATGGCTTGTGCCCTCTTCTCCCACTTGCAATTTCCCGGCATCCCCTGCGCAAGCGAAAACCGTTGGGCTTTTCCGCGAAAAGGGTCTGGTCGTTGCTCTTCACGGAATCCGGATTATTTTTTTTGTGTGCATTGAATAGATGAAGTATTAAGACTTAAGAGATGTTATAGGGGTAGTTGAGTTAAGGGGCTTGCAGTTTAGCGTTTAAGTTTTTTATTGTTTTTGTTGCTGTACTTGGGGTAATTGGATTTAAGATTACGGAGTGGTATTAAGTTTAATTTTTGCAACTCAATTTACTTAGGGTAGCTAGGTTTAGTGGCTTGTGATCTAGCATACATTTTTTTGCTAGTATGCATCTAGTCCAGTATACATTAAAAAAAAAACTTGTTGATTAAAAATTTTTTGGTGGGGGCCCTTAATTGGTGGGGGCCTATAGGCACATGCCTACTGTGCCTACTGCCTAAATCCGGCTCTGCCACGGTGTAAGGGAGAGAGAGAGGTGAAGTAACTTGCCTACCCCCACCACCTGTTTTGCGTGCTCTTAAAAGTTTGCTTCTTTGAGCTGCCATTGGGGGCGCCAGTGAGACATGTGTACCACACACCCTGCTAAAACAATTCTATTGAAATCGATAAAAGACGATAAAATTGAATGGCAAGCCTTAATCGCGTTTTTCCCAATAAAACTCAATTAAATTCCATTCAATCATTCAGAGTCAATGAGGAAAATTACAATTAAAATGGATAGATAAAAAAACAGCAATTAAAATCGATAGATTTTTCTATAGAATTTAGTAGACTTTAATTAATTTAATGGAATTTAATTGAGTTTTAATGCGAATAAGGCGATTAAGACTTACTATTCAATTCGATAGAGAATCTTATGGATTTTAATAGACTATTTTTAGCAGGGCAGTTGGGATACCACTTTGGCATTGTAGATGTTTGTTTACACTTCTAAATGGAGTACATCTGTTTTATTGTATATCAAATAAATCATTCATTTTATAATTACATTGTTATTTTCTAAAATTCAGCCTCAAATTTATCGTTTATTTTTTAACTCACGAGTCCATTCAACGGGTGCCCAAAATTAACAATGAACATATATTCTCCTTTTCAATTACGACATGCTATGTATTTTTCAGCGTATTACCTATTAACTTTAAAAATAATATGTCCAACGTATTTTTATCGCTAAACTTTTAATACATGATTTTAAAAATGCTAATATACGCTGAAGTATTATCGCGTTTTTCGCGCGTTCCAAATTTATTAGTATAAGTGTGTTTATTTATACGTCCCGAGGAACTAGTAGATTTTCAATTTGAAGTGGCGCGAATTAGGAAAAGGCATTATCAAGGAAATAAATCTTAACACGATTATTTTAAGTTCAACTCAAAATGAATATGTATTGTGACTAAGTTCTACAAAATCGGAGTTACAGTAACTATCGCGTAGAGAGCTAACAGCGGTCTGCTCCCCTCGCATCACTCCTCGCAGCTTCTCCGCCGACCACTTTTCGTGGAGAAGGAAAGCCTGAGCTCTTATTGGCTAAAGAAAATAGAAGAAAGTCAATCGCTTGAGCTTTCCCCTTCAAGAAAAATACTCGGCTCCAATAACCGTCGCTAGGTCGTGGCTGGTCAACACATGTAGTGTTAGAAAAAAAAGGGTCCATTGTTCTAATATGCTACGCGAGAGCGTCTGAGAGCTATGAATTTATGGCTTTAAAAGAGCTTCGGAGAAAGCGAGATTTATGTATTTACTCCTACCCGCATTCCATATTCAAACATTTTCCGTACGCACTTTCTTCTCTGGTGACAACATTTACTTTATATTACTATACTTTACTCGGTAGCGCCCCTGGTGGTATTTTTTGTAAGCCTCCAATTGGTGGTAAACAAACATACGTCAATAGGATAAAAGTGGTAAAAAGTAATTTATGAATAAACAATTAGCAGGATGAAGTCGAAGTGCTCAGTTACTCAATGTTTATATAAAAACGCATCCATACACACCTTTCCAAAGGATTCTCATTTAAGCAAGCAATGGATTACTGCGTGCAAGATTGGTAAAGATGTAACCTCAAATATGTTTGTATGCGGCGACCATTTTCTTCCTCAAGACTTTTTTCCAAGAAGTAAGTAAAAATCATTATTAATTTGTTTTTTAGTCGTTTTTTGGTTTAGAAATTCGTTAAGATTTATAGTTATGGATATACATGATTTTTAGGGTTAAATTGTAAGCGTCGAGTTTTAAAACCTGGATCAATTCCAACTCAGAACTTGCCCAAACGAAAATTTTTGTTATAATTTCTGGAGCAGAATTTTTAAAATGCATTTCCAAAAAATTATTAGTATTTTTCTTTTCTTCCAAGCTTAACTTTATCGAATTTTCGTTTGGGCAATTCCTGAGTTGGAATTGATCCAGGTTTTAAAACTCGACACTTACAATTTAACCCTAAAAATCATGTATATCCATAACTATAAATCTTAACGAATTTCTAAACCAAAAAACGACAAAAACCAAATTAATTATGATTTTTACTTACTTCTTGGAAAAAAGTCTTGAGGAAGAAAATGATCGCCGCATACAAACATATTTGAGGTTATTTCTTTACCAATCTTGCACGCAGTAATCCATTGTTTCCTTAAATGGGAATCCTTTGAAAAAGTGTGCATGGATGCGTTTTTATATAAACATTGAGAGACTGAGCACTTCGACTTCATCCTGCTAATTGTTTATTCATAAATCACTTTTTTCACTTTTATCCTATTGACGTCTGTTTGTTTACCACCAATAGAAGGCTTACAAAAAATACCACCAGGGGCGTTACCTCAGGGTTGGCAACCGGAAGTGCAGAATATTGCACCGAATAGCTAACTTCAGACCGAACGGACATCGGCGTAAAAACTATAGCAAAATTTAGCTATTGTGCGTGATATGAAATTGTTCGGAAAAATTATATTGACTATTGATTAATATACTTTACAAAGAACAAGAATGAGAATTATAATAATATAAAAGGAATTTCCTACAATTAACTTTGCAATGAAAATAGGCAATATAACCTCTTTTACACTTTAATCAATAATAACCGTTTGCAAAACCATGCAAGAATAAAAGAGAAAACGTATTGAATTAAAAGTTTTGGTGTTCGATAAACATGAATCTGATATAATCATTAAAGATATTGTTTAAACGGTTTTATTTAAATATCTTGCACATCGAACGAAGGCGGGCGAAAGCGAGCAACAAATCTATAAGACCAAAGCTCCCAAACCCACCTACCCTGCCCGCAGTGAGTTTAATAATAAAATACATTGGCACATCGAAGGAAGGCGCGCGACTGTAACAAACAAATCCAAAACCGAAATGCGCTTAAACCCACCTGCCCCACGTGCAGCGAGTTTAAGGAAGTCCGAAAGTCAATTCAAACCTAGATTTCGCGCCACAAAATAGCAGACGACAAAAGTAACTAATTTGCTTACTTATAACAAACAATAAAAGCAAAATTATGAAAAACTAGGGCATCACTGCCCTCCGTTATGTAATTATCTACCATTTTATAAAGTTTGACACTTATAAATAAATATCTCGCCGAATGGCATTCGAATAATGTCTCAAAATCATATAATTCAAATGCCATTCGGCCAAATATTTATTTTGTGGCGCGAAATCTAGATTTGAATTGACTTTCGGACCCCCTTAATAAAAAAATAAGTCGACACATCTGGGATAGGTGAGGGACTGCAAGAAACAAATCTAAATCCGAAATGCTTGAACCGAGCTACCCACGTGATGCGTGTTTTAATTTCTATTGGAAAAATTTGTTGGCTTATTATTGGAGGAAGGCGAGCGACTGCAAACAACAAATCAAAAACCAAAATGCTTTAACCCACCTGCTACACGTACAGTGAGTTTAATAATGAAATATACGTCAGCAAATTGAAGAAAGGCAAGAAAATATAAAACCAAAATGCTTCAACCCACCTGCTACACGTACAGCAGGTTTATATAATAATAAAATATGTCGGCAGATCGGAGGAAGGCAAGCGACTGCGAGCAACAATTCGAAAACCAAAGCTCCCAATCCCACCTACCCTCCGCGCAATGAGTTTAATAAAAAAATAAGTCGGCACATCGGAGGAAGAATCTCGGCGCGGAGGGTAGGTGAGAGCTTTGGTTTTAAATTTGTGTTGCTCGACGTCGCTTGCCTTCCTTCGATGCGCCGGCATATGTTATTGTTAAACTCGCTACGAGCAGGGTAGGTGGGTTTAAGCATTTTGATTTTAGATTTGCTTGCCTTCCTTCGATGTGCCAATGTATTTTTTTTATTATTAAACTCACTGCGGTTATATTGTCTATTTTCATTGCAAAGTTAATTGTAGGAAATTCCTTTTATATTATTATAATTCTCATTCTTGCTCTTTGTCAAGTATATTAATCAATAGTCAATACAATTTTTCCGAACAATTTCATATCACGCACAATAGCGAAATTTTGCTATAGTTTTGTACGCCGAATGTCCGTTCGGTCTGAAATTAGTTATTCGGTGCAATATTCTGCACTTCCGGTTCCAACCCTGCGTTACCTGGTGGCTTAACAAGGCAAATTATGGTACACATTAAGGATCCTTGAGTAAGGATCGGCTGACACATCCGCAATTCAGATTGGCTTAAACGCCCATGGCGGGCGCAAGGAATTCAACCAATCAGCGCCCGTCTTCTGAGCGCCCAATTTGAAAAGTGAAAATCCGCGTTAAAGTAACGCCGCTTGAGAGTTTTCCTCCAAAGCTATGCCGGCTAATTCATATATAAAAACCGTTATTCTTTTTTATGCAGTTATATCAGACTATTAATTATTATTATTGACTCAAGGAAAAATCTGCACATGCTTGTTATGCGTAGCATTAAATAAAATTATATTATTAAAAAATATTTTGTATGAATATTATTTATATGGCTCTAGGACATAAACAATCAAGTCATAATTATTATGTTTTTGATATATTTAAACTCTTTTTTTAATTCATAAGTAGTTGGGGTGGCCATTTTCTTATATATGTACACTGATCTAAATTTTAGGAAATCATATCTCCATAAAAAAATAAAATTCCTTAGAACTTAATTTTTAAAAATGGCGACCTCTTGACTTTTAAATTATTTTTAAAAAATGGAAGCTGCTTTTAACAATATAAACATAATTCTAAAGCTATGCGGAATCAAAAAATATTTAATGAAAGTTTATTTTAAAAGTGAGAAGGCCCGCCAAAGTGCAGCGGAATAATATATTCTACCTGCTCAAAGAGCAAAAAATTTGGATCGGTTTAGGATTAAGGTTTATGATAGGGCCGGCTTAAAGATTTTCCAGCGGGCTTTCACTCGCGTTACCTGGTCGATACGCCTCCGCTATCTCCTGAGCGCTCTCCTGCCCTTTCCTACGCCCAGGTAGGAAAAGCAAAAAATTGGGAAAGTGTCATTAAAGCGAAATTAAGATGCTCAAGAATGTTCTACGCCCCTCAGCATTCATTAGGCTTCAAGGCCTAAAAGTAATATGATTTCAGTCATTCATCAGCTCTCGTAGTTTATATATGGTGCCTATTTTTCCGACCGTCAATGGCGGCCAAAATCCAACATGTCGTAGTTTGAGCCGATCCTTTATTACTCAAGGATCCTTAGTACTGATGACAATACTTTTCACGTCACATAATACATTTGCTAATAAAACTAGGTTCGTTCGTTTATTCGTCCTAAGAACGTGTTGTGATATCGCGTATTTTGACTGGGTTAGCGACTTGAGAACGCGAATATGACTACATGGAGCGGGATCTTTGAATAATCGAACAAGCATAGAAATGCTCTCTCATTCGCGAAATTGCTTATAAAACTTGAATAACAGTACAGTCTCCTCAAATTCTTGTAACTGATCCACTGTACTCAAGTAAAGAATGCATTTTAAATAAAATAACTTTACAGGTTTTGGTTTATCTTTAAAACACTTGGCTTCGAAAAGAACTTGAAGAATAGTGAACGTAACCACATGTATTACAACCGGTGGACAATTATCTACGTTTTTTTCAATTAAATTTTCATAGCATTTTAAGGTGAAGTCATTATAAGAGCACTTGTTAAAGGCCTCAGAAACTCCATTCAATATATGTCGATGATAGCCAATGTTTATACGTGGAGGTAATGGTATACCATTCTTAAGAAACTCCAAACAAAAGTTCACTACAAATTCACTGTTCAATGATTCGCTGACTAGTTGCGCTAACCTAATGGTGGTAGACTCAAAACTGCAAATGAGAGAAAACCAAAAAAGATTTTCACTTGTATAGTTAATCATTTTTGAACAAGTAAAAAGCCCATTATAAACTAGAAGAGAAAAGGGCAAATTAATTTTTACTAGATCTTTATACAGATCTATTTGTTCAGCAGACCAGCACATAACACTGAATGGTCGAATAGATATTTTTTGTATTAAACCATAATACTGTACACTATAATACATTTTGATAAGCTCCATGTATTCATCTGAGCATTCATCGGGTGCATTTGCACCTTCTTTCAACTGCATAGCATTACTTGCATTTTCATCATCTTCTTCATTATTTTCTTGATTTGTTAAATTTTCTCTAATTTTAGAGTTGATTTTTGTCTCTCTTCTTTTTTTTACCTTAATGCCTGGATACTGGTGTTCGAGTAATTGAGTTTGTATGTCCCAACGATTTTGCTGTACATAAATATATAAATTGTGTTTTTTCATAGGATATAACTGTGTTACTGCCGTACTCCATACTGTGTCTTTTTCTTTCTTTAATTTATAATTTTCGTCAAATATAGTTAATGTTTTTAGAACATTAAAAATGTCATCATAACTAGTGCGTGGTTCTGGAGGCATTTTCGTAGATCAAAAATTTTCTGCAAGTAAAATGGAACTTTATTAAAACAACAATAGACATACTGAAAGTACTAATAGCAACAAAAAAACAGAAATGTTGTTTTTGATTATTGTATGCATACAAAAGGCGTACCCACGCGTTAATTGTTCCCTTAACTATTCTTTCGCGGATATCCCCTGTGCTTCGCTTGTAGGTTAGATCACCGGTTACGAAGACGAAGTCGACCGTGAAAACGCCCTTCATGAGCTTATCTCGCTCGTGCAGTCAGTACTGTCTGATACAGGGAAAAAGACATAATAAGGTATGTACATGAATTCATGTGTGAACGTAAAAATGCGCGAAGAAGAGCCGACGACGAAGATAAGGACGAACGACAAACTGAGTCGGTACCGTCGGTCTTAGTAATACTCCCTAGTTAGAAATACGAAGTAGGTACCCATAGGGATAATTTTCTAGTATTATTGGAATGGTGGAATATGGAACAGGAACAATATATTTACCACCCACAAGACAGAAAATAAAAAAATATTAATAATTAATTATTGGGTTATTATAGCTCATTAATTATTTCGGGTGCCATCTGCGCGTGTTATGCGCAGTCGATATGTATAAATAAAAATATTAAATACTGCCATTTCTAAGCCAAAAGCGGATTTCATTTTTGGGTGCTGACTTTGTAGCACCCAATTTTGATTTTGATTTTTCTCAAAAACGAGGACTCGCGCAGACAAATGTTATTTATACTATTTTTCATAAATATTAACGCGCAGACGATTAAATAAAACTAAATTATTATAAATTATAAATTAAAATTTCTGGGTGCTAAGTTCATGAACCTATTTAAAACCGATTCGACTGTGCGACTGGCGGATTCGGACTCTCGTTGCAGACTGGCTCGTGACCCTCGGCTTCGTCCAGGTAGCAGATTCGTTAGTGTCGCCCCCACCGTTTGAAGTAGCATCAGCTGTTGGGCCCTCGCTTTCATAGATCGAGCTGGTCGACGGCTCTGGGAATTTCCCCGGTCATTCCCTGCTAAAACAATTCCATTAAAATCGATAAAAGTCGATAAAATTGAATGGCAAGCCTTAATCGCGGTTTTCCCAATAAAACTCAATTAAATTCCATTCATCAATCATTCAGAGTCAATGAGGAAAATTACAATTAAAATGGATAGATAAAAAAACAGCAATTAAAATCGATAGATTTTTCTATAGAATTTAATAGACTTTAATTAATTTAATGGAATTTAATTGAGTTTTAATGCAAATAAGGCGATTAAGACTTACCATTCAATTCGATAGAGCATCTTTTCTATAGAATTTTAATAGACTATTTTTAGCAGGGTTAGTCCTGAACCTTTTGAGGCTACTTTCCTCCGTAATTTTATGACCTTTTATGATCCTCCTTCTTTCCAAATACATACATGCAATTTATAACTGTATCTAGATCTACGCAGGATTTTCGAGTGACAGTATTCGGAGTATACGTTTTGTACTTATTATAAGAATTTCTCATGTTTGAATCTCGCGGCATCCTGTATATTTCGACTCGCGAAACGACTTGGTCATTACTTCACAGTGTATTACGTTCGATTTGAGTAACGTGACTTTAAAAATAATTCATTATTAGAAATTAATTAATAACACTTCCTCTCTGCGTTTTCTCGGGCTTGAGACCGACAATAGGCTGCATTAAAAGTGCATGAAACTTAAAAAATCTCGCGCAAGAAAATCCGTGCGTTCATTTCCACGTCTGGAGACAGACTGCATTCTGATATTATGTCCGTTGCAGTCCTGCGTCTCTCTCCTCCCTCGGTCCCTTTTTTTTTTAATAAAGCTTAGCTTATTCTAGAAAACACATGCTGCGACGCGTACTCTCTCTCCCCGGAAAAACACTTGGAAAGCAGTTAAATTCCAGAGTCCCGAATCACGTAGAACAAAGGTTCATTCTTTCAGCTTACTTAATGCATTTTCTAAAATCGTATAGCTTCTAAACCGAATATTTCACGTCCAAGCTTATATTTTGAGAATTCATATTTAAAAATTATTATTTATTTAAATATTGCGCGTAAAGATACGTAACGTACACCCAACTACTGTTTTGACGGTCTTGACGTCACGGGAGAATTAGTGCACTGCGCATGCGTCTGCCGCTGAGTAAAGCCAAAAATTGCCGCGCCAATTTGAATAGTGTAATTTTCCATTCAAAAAATTATTTATAAATTAAAAAAATTAATTTTGCAATTACGAAATAAGTTTTAATAGCATAGCCACTGCTAAAATAGATTTTTTTCAAAGAAACACTGAACTACTACGCATAGCGAACTTCGCCGTTAATTATCCGAATGGCTCAAATCAACACGTTTATTGATCAATTATTATTTAATTATGCACACCGGGATAGGCTGCAACGTTCATATTTAGTCACGAAAACAATTTTGCGATTGCAGTGTTCTAGTAGTACTTGGAAATCAGAGATAATCGCTGCTGCTCGGAGATTCGCTGAACTGATGCTCTCGGCGGTTCGTCGCAACGTGCTGTAAATTTATAAATACATTTTTTTGCTAACCCTGGTAGAATCGGTAACCCACTTAATGGCCAGTTCTTGGCATAGAATCTAAGAACTAGACAGTTTTATTTGCCATTTCTTAGGCAGAATGTAACGCTTTTTCTCCCACTTAATGGGCAGTTCTTGGATTTAATTTGTGTACCTTATTTTTGTACAAACTGCCCATTATAGTTGGTCGAGTAACACAGCTGAGTTACACGTGGCTTATCGCGGTTCGAGGTTAGAATTGGAAAGTCGTGTCTAGCAGGCTTCGATTCGAGTTTTTTGTTTAAATTAAAGTATAGAATAATTATTTGCATCAGAAAAAATTCTGTCTGACCGGGGATTTGAACCCACGCCCTGCACGAGGACAAATAAGTAAGGTTGTGCGCCTTAACCGACTGAGCCACGCAGACGTTCTTATACACAAGCCCTACGAGCTTCGTCATATGTTTAAATTATTAAAATTATTCAGTTCATGCCTAAATATTAATAATTTTATATGTTGCATCCAAAAAACTAATTGATCTATTGATACTTTCATGAAATATAATTCTCACCTATAAAAAATACACAAAATATCGCTACTTTTGAGGAATTTAAAATGTCTAGTTTTTTCACATTTTACTTAGCTAGTTTCTGCCTTTACCACCATTTTAAATAGGCGCTTTTCTACCAGGGAACAAATGATTATTTATAAATCGTTACTACTTGTGACTACAAGTTAATTATGATGTCTAATTTGTTTAATAAATGTCGTGACGCACGTCGCGATGAGCCGCCGAGACCATCAGTCAGCGACTCTCTAAGCAGTATGTCCGAGTACTATTAGAACACTGCGATCGCAAAATTGTTTTCATGACTCAATATCAACGCCTTCAATCAATTACAGCCTATCGCGGTGTGCATAAATAAATAAAAATTGATTAATAAGCGTGTTGAAGTGAGCCATTCGGATAATTAACGGCGAAAATTTGCTATACGCAGTAGTTCAGTATATCTTTGAAAAAAATCTATTTTAACAGTGACTATTATGGGTCCATGGGACAACTGCAAGATACATTTATGATATTAGTTTAATTTATGTTATAATAAAGTACGTTGCGATGAACCGCCGAGAGCATCAGTTCAGCGACTCACCGCGCGAGCAGCAGCGATTATCTCTGATTTCCAAGTACTACTAGAACACTGCGATCGCAAAATTGTTTTTATGATTAAATGTCAACTTGACAGTTTATCCCGGTATGCGTAAATAAATAAAAATTGATTAATAAGCGAGTTTACCAGAGCAATTCGCTATGCGTAGTAGTTAAGTGTTTCTTTGAAAAAAATCTATTTTAGCAGTGGCTATGCTATTAAAAACTTATTTCGTAATTGTAAAATTAATTTTTTAAATTTATAAATAATTTTTTGAATCGAAAATTACACTATTCAAATTGGCGCGGCAATTTTTGGTTTTACTCAGCAGCAGACGCAAGGCGCAGTGCACTAATTCTCCCGTGACGTCAAGACCGTCAAAAACGGTCGGGACAAAATTAAATGTAGTTGGGTAGTATGTATATGTATATTATTACGTTACAGTACACACATGTCTCACCAGCGCCGTCAGCGGTCAATAGGGGAAGCAAACTTTTATCGTCCTGGGAGTGGGAGGGCTAACTGCTAAGTAGTTGTTTCACCTCTCTTTCTTACACCGTGAGCACTGAGCCGTGAGTCGTCTCGTCCGCAGTCCGCACTACGTGCGTATAAATCGTATAGTAGTAGCAACGTAAGTAGTATAGCGTACAAGGTGCATCTATCACTGTCTATATGCTTTTGCGCTTTGTTGACGCTCGGTGTATACCTAACCTGCGAAAGATTGCGCGGCGGTGGTGAATTGGTGATATATTTATCAAGCGGAAACTGCTTATAATCACAGCTCTCAGGGCTATTTAGCTTACTCCATTGTCCATTCGTCAAGTGACTGTCAAGGCTCGCAGCTGACCTAGTATGTGCACAAAATCGAGCTGATGCAAGAGACAAGTATCAGCGGTATCTGTTGTCGTTATCGACAGCCTCGGCGTTGGTCATGGGAGACCAGAAAAGGGTTATCGGCTACTGGATATCCGAGAAGAAGCGGCAAAAGTTCAACTGGACCGAGTTCCAGGATGTCTGTGCCAAGGAGGGTTTCCTTCTCAAGATGGTGAGTAGCTCACGATATGTAACCAATTAATAATGCTCCTTCGAAATAGATTAAGTAGCAGTGACTTGTTCCACCTGTTGTGGAAAATTTTACAAGCTACAATTTTCCTTTGCTTCCAATTAATGAGATGTTTATTGTTTTTTCCGAGCCTATAGATAAACATAGAAACCAGTCTAGAATCTCAGGGACCAATACACGTTTTCTTTCACAAGTTGACAGACATTTTGTCTCATGCCGAAGATGGCAATAAACATGTAAGTTAAAATTGCACAATTTTTGTAAGCAAATCAAAGCAGGTTTTTACGTTTAGCTGTGTCTATTCGCACGAAAATTCACGTATTTTCACGTATTTTCACGTATTTTCACGTAATTACGTGGCTTTTGGAATCGCTTTATTTCCAAGCAAAAAGCTCGCGCACGTAAATTTTCCGGGCAAGTTTCAGACACGTAAATTTTCCGGTGCACGTAAAAGCTCCGACAAGTAAAAACGTAAAAAAGTAAAAAACGTATACACGTAAAATCTTCAACCACGTAAAAATAGTAATTTTAGGTTAGCGTTGATTCATGTAAAAACGTAAATACAAGTAAAAACGTAAGTACAAGTAAAAAACGTAATTGCAAGTAAAAACGTAAATACAAGTAAAAACGTAATTGCAAGTAAAAACGTAAGTACAAGTAAAATATGACAAAATCTATTGTAAATAGCTAAGGTGATAACTACCACATGAATTATTATTTTTTAAATCAACACGTGACGACAGTTGCTCAATCAAAAAATGTTCTACGTGAAACCAACGGTAAAAAATTGCTGCAATTGAAGTCAACATTTATAATGAGAAAGTTAGTTGTATTGAACTAAGCAAAGCTGTCACTAAGGAAGCTGTAAATAAAATAATAAAACAATGTTGCTTATGTCATAGGCAAATTATAATAATTGAATCGTTCAATATGTACCATTTCTGTACCTTGCTTCATTACAGTCTCCCTCTTCTCAGCTCGATCATTTACAGCTTCCTTAGTGACAGCTTCGCTTAGTTCAATACAACTAGCTTTCTCATTATAAATGTTGACTTCAATTGCAGCAATTTTTTTTACGGTTGGTTTCATGTAGAACATTTTTTGATTGAGCAACTATCGTCACGTGTTGATTTAAAAAATAATAATTCATGTGGTAGTTATCACCTTAGCTATTTACAATAGATTTTGGCATATTTTACTTGTACTTACGTTTTTACTTGCAATTACGTTTTTACTTGTACTTACGTTTTTACTTGTATTTACGTTTTTACGTGAATCAACAAGCTTCAATAACCTAAAATTACTTTTTTTACGTGGTTGAAGATTTTACGTGTATACGTTTTTACGTTTTTACTTGTCGGAGCTTTTACGTGCACCGGAAAATTTACGTGTCTGAAACTTGCCCGGAAAATTTACAGCGTTAATTTTTTTACAGGCAAAAATTATCGTGAAAAGAGTACAAGATTACATTCAAAAGCACCCTGAATTGATAGTCATAGATCCACTTGAAAATGTTCGCAATTTGCGGAATAGACATAGATCTTATAAAATGATACATAACGGTCTTCAGTACGATGGTGAGTGTATATTTCTTGTTTATTAATTAATATTTCCAACCCCTAATTTCTTGCTGAATTGATTTTACAGGCGATGTGTTCATTCCTAACTTCGTTGAGATAAACTCCAATTGTGTACCAGAAATAATGGTTTCGTTTAGAGAAAATGGGATAAAATTTCCATGTGTCTGCAAACCTCTAATTGCCCAAGGATCGAGTGATGCTCATAAGGTAATGCTATTTTTTGTTATAAAATTGTCATTGTGACTTATTATATATTCATAAGATAATAAAGACACTTTTTCTATCTACAGATGATGGTGGTTTTCAATGAAAAAGGATTATCTGATATCCAACCACCATGTGTAGCACAAAATTTAATTAACCACAATGCCATTTTATACAAAATATTTATAGTTGATGACCAGTATCACATTGTTGAGAGACCCAGCCTTAAAAATTTCTATCCCAAAGATTGCGAATCGATGAATACTATATTTTTTAATTCGCACGATATTTCTAAAAGTGGCTCTAATTCTAAATGGTCTGTTATATCAGCAGAAGAACATGATTTGGCTGCCAAACCCAATTTTCAAGTTTTTGAAAAAATTGTTAAGAGAATTGAAAAAATATTTGGTCTACTATTGGTTGGGGTAGATGTCGTGATAGAAAATCATACAGAAAAGTATGCTATAATTGATGTCAATGCATTTCCTGGATATGATGGTTGGCCAGATTTTTTTGATCATTTGGTGAACAGCATAAAAAGACTATTAAAGAATAAGAAAACCATAAATTACAGCAAATGCCCTGCTTTCAAAAAATGCCTTAGTGATGATCTGGATTCTGGTTTCGAAAGTGACGAAAGAAAAAAGCAGTCTACGTTATAATAATATTAAAAGAACAAATCTTTTTGCAGTTGAGACTGTTGTTAAGATAAATTTCATTTTATCGATTTCTTTTATTTTCATAGTAATCAAAATTAAATTCTTTGATTGTTTGTGTTATTTGCAATATTGAACCTCAGATGAATTACATATGGAAAAATCTTTAGAAGTATCCATACATTGTTGAAATTGGATAAATAATGGTCATGAAGAAATTACACATCAAATTCATAGAAAGAATTATGTCTACATGTTGACATGTACACTCTAAACGCCAAAGTTGAAAATCTGGATATAAAAAGTTTAAAACCAACTTTTTAATCTTTACAAAAGATTGAAAGCCAAACTTCAAACTCTTAAGAGATTAATTTGTAGGTTTTAATCTTTTCGTGATTTAATTGCACCATTTTAATTTTTGCACAAAGATTAAAATGCACGTTTTAATCTTTAGGAGGTGGAAATCCTCGTCTGATTTTTCGGAAAGATTAATTTTGTGATTATAAACTTTCGACAAAGATTAAAATGCACGTTTTAATCTTCATAAAGTGTAAAAACTCCCTCAAAATTCTGAAAAGATTAATTTTGGGTTTTTAAACTTTCGACAAAGATTAAAATGCACCTTTTAATCTTTACAAATTTCAAAATTTTACACGTATACTGTTGATTAAACATTCTTACTAGTCTTATAATATGCCTAAATAATTAGTATTAACCCTATAGTTTATTATCATCAAATTGTTTTGAACCTTATAAGATTTCAGAGATCGAAGTAAAGGACTTGTATCTACAAAAGTATAAATTGATAAATTTAATCTTTTGACAAAACCCACAGAAGTGTGAAATCATCATTTTAATCTTTGTCGAAAGTTTAAAATCACAAAATTAAACTTTTCAGAATTTTTAGGGAATTTTTAGACTTCCTAAAGATTAAAACGTACATTTTAATCTTTGTCGAAAGTTTAAAATCACAAAATTAATCTTTCCGAAAAAGCAGACGAGATTTTCCACTTTCTAAAGATTAAAACGTGCATTTCAATCTTTGTGCAAAGATTAAAATAGTGCAATTAAATCACGAAAAGATTAAAACCTACAAATTAATCTCTTAAGAGTTTGAAGTTTGGCTTTCAATCTTTTGTAAAGTTTAAAATGTTGTTTTTAAACTTTTTACATCCAGATTTTCAACGTTGGCGTTTAGAGTGTATAATTTTAAGTGTAAATCTGAAATTCCTAACTATATTTTAATATCTCGGTACAACAAATCTGATGAGAAATTGTTTTATTATGTAATGTGTCACAAACAAAGTGTATCTTTCACAGTAAGTAACTGGTATGTTCTACTGAGGTCATCTTCATTATATTTTATCTTGTTTGAAAAGTGATTATTTTACTAATTCATGTATATACGTAGAAAAAAGATTAAATGATATTTAAAGTTTTGTAAATAATATTAGAAAATATTTAAAAAATTATTTGTATAATTTTGACATTTTCGAGGGCAGCAATATAAAATTATGTACACAGTAGACGAGAAATAAGTCGAAATCTTAGTTTTTAATTTATAAAATGATTATTAAATCTGGAACTATTTTAAACGAATAACGCAATTTTTGTGTTGGTGAATCTTATATATGGTTCAAAGGAAGCTTGGTAAAAATGTAATATAGGTCTTTCGCCTACTGTATAAAAAAACATTATTTTAGTTTAATTTTTTTGCCTACTTATGAACAGATCTTAGTAGATTAGTGGCAGCAACTGTTATTCATTAAGGGGACCTAACCACCTTAAATTGTCAAAAAATGAAAAATCGGATTTCATTTTATATTAACATTAAATTATTTAAAAAATGTATTAAACAAACATATAAACTTAAAAAAAACTATAGAGAACAAAAAACAATTTTTATATGTACCAAATACCAGGTGCAACGTGTCTCCGAAGGCCAAAATTCACAATTTCCATTTTTTCACTCACCGCAGACTTACTTCAGTTTTAGGCATCGAAGAGCACTAAAACTTTATAAACACGTTTGAAATACACATAGTTCTGACATAAGTGTAGGAATTTGTAAGTAAATTTAATCTTAAAAATTTATCTTTAATTAAAACAAAATATTTGTTAAAAAATGTTAAAAATGACAAATATTTTGTTTGTCATAGATAACTTTTTAAGATTAAATTTACTTACAAATTCCTACACTTATGTCAGAACTATGTGTATTTCAAACATGTTTGTAAACTTTTAGTGCTCTTCGATGCCTAGAACTGAAGTAGGTCTGCGGTGAGTGAAAAAATGGAAATTGTGATTTTTGGCCTTCGGAGACATGTTGCACCTGGTATTTGGTACATATAAAAATTGTTTCTTGCTCTCTATAGTTTTTTTAAGTTTATATGTTTGTTTAATACATTTTTTAAACAATTTAATCTTGATATAAAAATAAAATCCGATTTTTCATTTTTTGACAATTTAAGGTGGTTAGGTCCCCTTAAACATCGGTAACAAAAGATTGAGTAATATTTTTGCAGATCATAGTTATCTTCATTTATGAATATATATCTAAGTTATTGATCTCGCGATCCATTAAAAAATATATTTGGTGAAAACAAAACATAGTCGAACATAATTTTCTAAATTAATTAGTTCCTAATACTCATTAAATTTGTTCAATTATATTTATAAATAAATATACAAAATAGTATTTAAGTTTTTGATAGATAGTAAATATTATAGAAACATATTTACAGTTTTGTACATTCTTATGCTGCATTGTATTTCACATGAATAAATTTTGAAAAAAATATTTTTATTTATAAATGCTTGTTATTTTTATTATTATTGAGAAATTTGTTGGGAATTTTATCAATAGTTCTATGAATCAAATGCAACAGTTTCATTCTATTATTTAAGCAGTTGCAATACTCCATTAAACAATCTACCAAAATATATATTCTCTTATTTCAAAATCTTATTTTTAATACTGAAACTTGTAGTAAAAAGTTAAAGTTAACTTAGCCCTCCATCATTTTCTTTTCGTTTCTCGTTCTTTTCTTAGTTAAAGGTAAATGTGTATTGTATATGAGCGGCCAGTCAGTGATCAGTACTTGGCCACTTGAACAGTATTTCGATTATTATGATTATTATTAATAAATATATGTACTTATACGTATATGTAAGTGTCAACTAGTGTGTGTGTGTGTGTGCGTGTGTGCGTGTGTGTGTGTGTGTGTGTGTGTGTCTCCACATTGGAGTAATAAACAAGCGGCCAACAATGCTACCGCTATATTTCTGGAACTACTCTGTCAATGTTAAGCTACTTTTTATTTTATATACTTAGTCAAGTTAAGTTTCTGATTTTTGTAAAACTATCTCTTGCGTTTTTTATCATCCATTATTACATTATAAAATTAGCTGCGTCTCTCCGTTTGGTCCTCGAGATCGTCCGGTCTGTTGGGCATGAAAGGTCCCATTTGCCTGTCCGTGCAAGATGCACTATTTTTTACCCATCCTTTTGGTGACCCTACCCTTCAACTGTCATCCCACCAACCCTGTAACCTGCGTCTTAGTTCTACACTATTTATGGCATATCTATGCCATTCTTATCTTCTTACAGACTAATTATATACTCATACGTCGATGTCGAACAAAAATATCTGGAATTGAATGCTATTATGCCGAGGTCATCGCACTCTAGTACATTAAGATACGAGTGCGCAAAGTACGTGTTTCCCACACTCGCGGAGTTTGTCGCTTAAGCGAAGCGAGGGGGATATCTTACGATTTTTTTCCATGTGCACAATGTTCAATTTTGCAGACGCATTTGCGTGCAAAGCGTCACTATCCCAGGCGCTGGAAAAAGCATGTGTGGAAGTAGTTGAGCGTGCGGGAATATAACGCGTTCGCAAAATCGAACTTTGCGCACGTAAGGAGGAAACAGTGTTTTTTTCCCGATTTCGACGTCTGATTTCTTACCAAAAATATAGTCATTGTTCTAAACATAAGTTTGTAACTTTTGGCTCTTGGTGTGCTCTCGTCATGTCCCTCTTGATGGGTATGTACTAATGCATCAACGAATTACGTACAAGTCCAAATCCGCGGCCGAGTGGAAACAACTCGGGTGCTGGAAGTTGAAAATTTAGATTTGAGGGCACACTTATCAAACTAATTTTTTTCGGTTCCTAGAATCATTCAATGCGTTAAAACGTCCGCGTGCACGCCCGGTCGCTTACCAAACTTCTTTGCCGGGCAGTTTAAATTCTCTTATAACCCTAGCGAAAATGATAAAAGTAAAAAATTGTGATAAATCGTGTAAAAATGTGAATCATTGTAACATAAATGTGTACAATTGTGAAAAACTAAAAAAAAGCATTAAGTTTTGGAATAAGAAAAAAATTAGTTTACAGAATATATTGCACTTTATTTACACATTGCTACACATTAATAGAATGTCGGTATATTAATGATACCCGTACGGAATCGACAAAGATAAGGTAAACCGCGAAAGGAAAAACACTGATAATGTAGACTGAAATTAAACGTGGCTTTATTCTGAATAAACGTGACGTGAACAATAGAGAGATTCGTGGCGTAGCTGAGAAGACGTGTGACTTCCTCGGAGAGCGCGCACGAAGTAAGGCGGAAAGCGCAGCGCGCCGACGAACGCAGCCGCGGGTCACGTGGTCGTGGCGCTTCGGAAGGGCGCTGGGATAGCTTGGTTAGGTCGTGTATGACGAGTGTTATCGTCATATTTCCAACATAGAAACATTTTTCACGATTTTTCACGATTTCGCACAAATTTTTTTGACTAATTTAAAATTTCATGAAATTTTTTACACAATTTTTTACACTTCGTCACACTTTCTCACGTCTATAACACTGTATATATTAAAATGTCGAAACTCACAGTTGCTCACAATTTTGCACGTTAATACATAATGTCTCACGCGTTTTGCCAATTTCTCATATTTTTACACGTCTCTATAATTTTGGTTCGTTTGCAACCCAAAAACTCACGTATTTCCAAAATTTGACATGTGAATACATAGTACCTCACATTTTTTTCCAATTTTTCACATTTTCTCTTATTTTGATACAACTAGAATTTTGTACGTATTAAAACCGAAATTCACAAATTCTTACAATTTTACACATTTATTAGCAGTTTCATACCTATTTTTATATTTACTAGGCCCCCCCCCCTGCTCGCTTCGCTCGCCAACCCCACGTTCGTCGTAGTAAAAACTTTAATTTTAGTTAGCTCGTAATATACGGAAAAGCGTATATGCGTGGACTACAATAGGCTGTGCACGCGCTGATAACAATACTTCAAAAAATAAAACAAAAATTTTCGAAGTGCGAATTCTGTAAAATCACTTCCTAACCTCTCTTTCCTCGCTTATTCACGCCTGAATTATATATCATAGCTCGAAGCTACTGCTAAAAATTAACCGCGCGTGCGCATGTGTTTTGGATTTTCCTTTTTGAAGAAGATAACCGCTTTTTAACGCGTTTTAGATTTTATATTGCAGCCGCCACCGCCGATTACACATTGATAATTTTGCTCGATACGCTCGATACGCAACGCCAGCCCGAGCAGTTTTTTTCGCTTTACTCACGCGCATAATCATTTACAAATTGACGGTATTAAGGTCGTTGGAAAACGCACCCATTGCTGTGTATGCATCAGCTTTTTCTAACGAATCATAGGCGCCAGCTATTTGCTGTAGCTGAGCTAACGCGCTAAACGTATACGGGCTTGTATATCGCATTTGTTGAACTTACCGGTACAAGAAAAGAAAAATTATTACTCTATATTGATTACAAGCTACTGCTGATTTTAGTGTATTCTAAACGCTTGTATAATGTCGAGATTTTTAGTTGATATATGATTGTTTCAGCGCATGTGTTTTGGATTTTCCTTTCCAAGGAGTTAAAATGATAGGGCACGTGTAAACAATACATTTCTTTCTTTCTGTGTATGTGGAGAAAACATTTTACCTATAAGAGCTCAAATACGTTATAATTGTTCAGTATTGATTTGTCGCAATAAATCGGTCGTTGAAAAAGTTACGCCGTTTCGAATTTTACAACAACGTGTGTGCACGCACCTATTGTCGTATAGTTTGCGAGTCTACCGATAGGTAATGTAAGAGGCAGAACTGTTACCCACGTTAAAAACTAAACCTTAAAACTACTTAAAAAACATCTTAAGGAAATATTTCAAGATCAAACCAATGCGTCTCCTAATAAATTTAAATACATTATAGATCTTTCAGTGTAGACGAATCTTAACGAATCTTAACAACTCTTTGAACGATGTCATCGATCGTGACCATTTTTCTATTATGTCGTGATCAAATCTGATCCGCAACCACTTGTGATACAGCGGGTAAAGAAGCTTGTACGTTTTGATCCTAAACTCTTCGATAATTTTAGGATAACTTACGTCAGAAGTCATTACGTCTATCGGCTTGTTTAATAGATTGTAATACGAAGTACCTTCGATCTCATGAATTGGCACAGCCCTTTCATAATAATCCAAAATCGGTTAATGTTCTCTTTGTATTAATGAGATCGCTTTCTTGTCGAAAGGAGTTTTATTACAACACGCAAATCCCTTGACTTCTTCTTATAAAAGGTATTCAGTATAATCCCAATCTTGCTAACCCTTGTCAAACCACTTAGAAGTAAATTCCATTTCCTTGAACATCTTGAGTTTCGCGATCTTAAAAATCGTCTGCCTGTCTGCGAGAACAAGCTGATGAAAAAATATAGATAAGGAAAGACTTTTGTGATATTTTATCGTCGGGTATTGAATTGACCGTTAATGCGTAAAACAGCTTCTGCTCATTGAATATCAACTTATTTGTCGAAAGGGATTTCGCTAAGACTTTCAGAAATGTTTTCTGGTAATTAAAACTGAGAGAAACCAGTTGTAGTTTGAACTCATAGACCTTTATTCGGGAGTTATAGCCAATTTTAGTCAAATTCAACCAAAAACCTAGTTTATTCAAACGAGTATAACTTATAAGGCATAATTCCTAGAGCATTGTGCATAAAATTTACTTCAAGTACGGAAAATTTCCTATAAAATGAGGTGATTACAAAGGTCAAAAGATCATTTTCTTCGAATGATACAGCTAATTAAAAATGTTATCGTATTTCTGACTTGGAAAATAGTGTACAGAATAATCGTGAGAAATCGAGTAAATCATTGGTTATATTTTTTGAAAAAATGATCTTTTGGTTTCAAAAACCACCTTAATCGATAGGAAATTTTTCGTACTAAGTTTTAAGTAAGTAAGTTTTATACAGGATGCTCTAGGAATTATGCCTTAGAAGTTATACTCGTTCGAATGAACTAAGTTTTTTGGTTGAATTTTATTAATTTACCAGAAAACATTTCAGAAAGTCTTAGCGGAATCCCTTCCCCGGAGCCTGGTAGCTCTCCTTGTAAGTAAAATTATGACAGCTTGACGTTACAATTTACTAGTGTACATGCACGATATATGCATGCACGCTGTGAATCGTGTGGCGCCGCACTGATGGTTTATGGAAAATTTGTGAAATTAAAACGATGCCTTGACTAAAGTTTAAATCGGTTGGAAAATCACAAAATTGTCAAAGTCAATAGTTTGGCGAAATTGAAATGAAAATTAGTTTGATTTAAAATTATTTTAATAATAATTATTATTATGCTTGATTTAATGAATTCAATAAAGAACAGTTATAACTGCCAATTCAGGATATTGAATTGGGAATTTCTGAAAGACATTCAGAGAAAACAATATAATTATCTTCACAGATGAATTATAAGAAAATTTTGTGATGTCCGGAAGGACGAGAATGAGATCGATCAAAGCTCGAAGAAAATAAATTTGACAGCTTGAAAAATTGAAACGTTTCCAAATAAATATGTACATATCGAAATTCAAATAGCATGCTTTATGTGCATACGTGCGTGTGTTTATGTATTTGCGTACATGTGTATGCGTAAACGTGTGTACATCAGATCCAAATTATTGTGCTGGCCAGTGCTTGTAGTGTAGTGTAAATATGTTGTTGCTGCTACACTATGTGTGCTGTGAAATCACAGATCACGAGATGAGTTAGGCAATTAGCATTGTTCTTTTGATTGTCGTTCGTCAACTGAACATTTGCTCCATACAACATTGCCTCCTGTGATAAAATGCTATTCTTTTGATTGTCGTTCGTCAGAGGAGTAGGCATTTAATCTTGGAAAATCTAAGCAATCAGCATTGTTCTTTTAATTGTTATTCGTTAACTGAACATTTGCTCATAAAATTGAAATTGCTTAAGTATGATTTTTCCGTAAGGGAGTTAAAGCTGGAGTAAGTGTGAAACGAAATCTACAGAAAAGGAGCCGAAGAGGTGGCTTCGGCTGAGGAGTTTTCTTTAAGCCAGTATAAAGAAACTCGGTCCAGTATAAAATATGATTGAAACTGACGGTGTGCCGGCAATCAGAATCAGTTCGATATTGTTGAAAACAATAAGTTCGAAATGTTAGAAAACTTGTATTGTAATTGCAAGGTGTGAAACTCACCCCAGTTATGATTGCATAAAAATATAAAACTGGATTTGGATCTGTTAAATTAAAAATCCGTCTAAGGCTGAGGACACATAGTTGGAACATTTAGTTAGAGAAAAACATGATGATAATAAGTTATGTTGAAAAATAGCTTGAAAGTATAAGTTGGAGTGCATGGACAAGAAACAAAATGATAGCAATCATTTGGATTCAGCAAATTTTGTTTTTAACAATCTTATTCAAGATAAGTTGGAAAATGAAAGCTCGATTATGTATCAAATAGGAATGATACTGATATTGAAAATTCAATTTTTTACATTTTAATAATATTGTTCAATTTTTAGATACAATGAACAAGCTCAATGAGGAGGAGACTGCTGATTTCAAGGAATAGGTCAGCGTGCGAATACATTCAGCCCAAAATAACTTCCCTGAGTGACTGTCGAATGCTGGCTTTTTGATGGAACAAAATTGCCTGACGAGAGGACAACTGCAACAAAAATAGGAGCGCAACGGATTGAACTGGTAACGAGCATAAATTCAAATTACAATGACGGATTGGATAACGTGAGTAGAAATTACATAGTTTAAAAATAGTCCAGGAAAAATTAAATAAGTAACAGTTCATGGGATTGTGTCTGTAAAGAGTAAAAATGAACAGTTAAGTTGGACGTGTTTCTCTTTTTTTCTTAAATTGTTTAATATTAAAATTGACTATTTGTAATTGATTCTATGCAATTTATCCGTCAATCGTATGTGCTCGAAAGTTCGACTGATTTAAGTTGGATTAAAAAAAAAAATAAATGGGTGGCTTTTTCGAACTCGAAAGTTCATGGCCTCACAACGTATCGTGTTGTGTTTCTAGATGAATTTTAGCGTTCGAAAGTTTCCAGGGTAGGCTCATCACACCTACGCTTTTCTCAAACCCGGTGTCGTGAGTAAAATTTCCATCGGATCCGAAAAATCTGATCGCGCTGATGGGGGCTCGAACCCACGAGCCCTTGACCGGGAGGCAGGTGGTTTACCACGAAGCCATCGCCGGTCTAATTAAGTTGGATTATGTTCGTAAAATTTATTATAAATAGAATTGATGTCATGTTACTTTAAGTTGGTAGACATTCGTGATTTGTCACATATGCTTGATAAACTCAAACTAACAAATCAAAGTGACATTGTTGAAATTCAAATACCGTCCTCCTGAGAAAATGGTTATATGGCATTATGTGTAGTTCGAGCAAAGAGGTATAAAAGGAACTCAGTCTTTAGAAGATAAGTTTGATAATATAGAGCTCGATTATATATATTAAATGTGTTACTTTCGGTGCAGCTATATGTCGGATGTATTAATAAGTTTGAAATTAAATTAAAGTTCACCATCCCTGATATATACCTGAAAATAACGGCATTACTGAGATGACATCATACTTATAACAGTAATTCAAATTTTGAACTTTAGCTGGAACGTAAACCCGGGCGTGGTGTGATGAGCCCGCACTGGCGATCGAACGCATTCATCTAGAAACACTACGCAAGCACCACAACAATGACCACAACAACGAACACTCAACAATATTTCTTATTTCACTTTCTCTCCTACCTAACTATGTCTATAATCTATCTCTTTTAGCACACGTTACAAAAATCCTGCTGTCGTGGGAATGCGGGAGCGATGACAACTGCCCCGAAAGGGGATGTGTAGAATGATTCGCCACCTGGTCTTACACGGCAACGAAGCCAGCGTAGGCGCGCTGCCTTGCAGGGGGCGTTAGGATACGAGCGTGATTCCGTAGTGTGTCCCGACGATGAGCTGACTCCGTCCTCATCAAAGTCGGAAAGTTCATACTTAGTTCTAGAGAGGTATGGAGTTAATCTCTCTCTT
>CM053169.1:18928520-18950638 GCA_012977825.3 Pteromalus puparum | reverse complement strand
TGAGGGAGCGCACGGATCGAATACGAACCGTGGAGGGAACGTAAGAGCAGGCGCCCATAACGGCAGGGATTTAGCGCAGGGTTCAATCTTGGGACCGGACTTCTGGGGCATCTGTACGATGGCTTACTCAGAGTAGAAGTACCGGAGGACGTTAAACTCGTCGGGTACGCGGACGACGGTAGCGGCGGTTTAATAGCCTAGAAATGTGAAAGATCGCGCAGCGCAATGAACGCGGTAAGGGCCGGTGCTAAATGGATGACCGACAACGGACTACAGCTAGCACTCGAAAAAACGGAGATGTCTCTCTTGCACTAGGAAGCGTGTCCCGACCATCATACCGATGCGCGTCGGAGACGTAACAATAACGACGAAGCGACAGCAAGTACCTTGGTAACCCTAGATACGCAAGCTGTAACTACGGGCGCATATAGATAGAGTATGCGAAAAGCAGCGATTAGGGTGGCGCAGCCTTAGTCGTTAATGGCCAACGTGCGCGGGCCTTAGACCGGCAGATCAGACGACTCTTAATGGCAAGCCCACAATTATTCTTCTATACGGAGCGGAGGTTGTGGGCGCGATGCCATGCAGAAAAAAAAGTATCGTAAGCAATAATGGCGCGTGCAACGAAGAGGGCGCTTCGGATCGCTTGTTCCGTACCGAAACGGTATCGGGGACGCGTCAAGGTTATTGCGGGGGTGATTTCCGGGATCTGCTTGCAATTGAACCGCCAGCGATCTAGAGAGTCTTCGGAATCGGCTAGGGTGGAAATCCCGAACGAGGAACGCGGGAGGACGATGCGGAAATGGCAGGAGCGATGAGTGAATGCTGCATGCGAAATGGACGAAATGCATTGATTAAGGAGGTAGGCCGGGGTAGGCAGAAGATGGGGGAGTCAATTTTATCTCACCCAATTTCTTTCGGACACGGCTACTTTAGAGTTACCTGGTTGCCGATGAACAGGTTAGCGACACCGGTTGCAAATACTGCGGTGACGAACGGAGACGACGTGAGACACACGTTTTTTGACTGCCCTCGGTGGCTGATAGGCGTAGAATCTTAGAGGCGACGGTAGGGGCATTTACGCGACACGTAGTGAAAGATGCTTCTTAGCGAGCAGAATTGGGACGACATAACGGCGTTCGTGGAGACGGTTCTCGCGCGAAAAATAGTGACGGGTGCTTAGCTGACTAGACGACGAATAGATACCTATAGGTCGTAAACAACACAGGCGACCCCCGAAGGAATGCGAAAGCTGCTACCGGTGGGGATTCTCGCGGCCATATGAGAGGTGGAGTTTTAGTGTGTATGCCTGGCGGTCTGTCCCGGCCAGGAGAGTCCCACAGCACGGGGAGTCCGACGGTCCTGCCATGGTGCATTAGCATTTCTTCCAACTCTCCGGATCAACAAAAAAAAAAAAAAAAACAAAAAAAATGCTGGCTCTACGCGTGGACAAATTACTAAAATCGAAACTGCTGTCTTAAAATGTAAAAATTAGGAATTAGGACTATAATAATGCCGTAATCTTTGACGAATGCGGAAACTTGGGCGCTCATAAAGCAGAGAAAAACCGTTTTAGGGTGTCGAAAATAAAGTTCTGCGAAAAATATACGGGCCAAAGAAAGATGAGGAAACCGCGGGGTGAGGAAACTGCACAACGACCGAGCTATCATACTTATACGCGTCCCCGAATATAAACAGAATAATTAAATCGGCGAAGACTAAGATGGGCAGGGCACGTTGAGACTGGAAATGATCGCACGCAGCGCGTATAATGAAAGAAGCCAAATAACGTCGCAACCTTTAGGTAGACCTAGACGCAGGTGGGAGGCAATGTAAAAGCGGATTAACTGAAATCGGCGTATGAGCGGCGCGAAATGGATAGGATTAGCACAAAATAGGGATACGTGGAAGGCTTGCGTAGATGAGCGATGAACTTCGAGTCGAAATGCCACTTAAAAAAAAAAAAAAAAAAAAGCTGAACGTAAAAGTTGTACAATCCAAATCTGAGCTGACAGAAATTTGTATTTGGGGATAAATACAAAATATTTAATAAGTTCGATACGAAAAAATGAGTTTTGATCTTCGAAACGGAAGGAGAAATGGTAAATATTAGAAACGGAGGGAGAAAATGGTAAATATTAAAAACGGAGGGAGAAATCGGACAATTGATACCGTCACGTAAGGTTGAAGTAAACTTAAACCTACTACAAAACAAAAACAGGGCAAATCTATTAGTTGCGACTGTATAAAATGATCCAAACTCATATGAACTGACTATTGGTGCAGATAACAAGCTTGAATAAGAAAAATAAAAAAGTATAGTTGGAGATGAATCTGTGTTAACAGAGGAAAAATAAAATTTGGTTTGTCATTGATGTATCATTAAGCTCGAAAGGCAAAAGCCAAATATCATTATTTCAGAATGAAAACTTAAAAAGAAAGTTGGATTGAACAATAGTGACAGTGACATGGTTCAGTTTCTAATAAAAGGTTTCAAAGATAAAAACTCATACATGAAGTCAAACATATGCATTAAAATCAAGTGTTTAAAACTATTCCGATTAGTATTACCTATACCAAAGAACTTTGATTTCAAAATACAGCAGCTTGATGTTTGAGCAACCACTTTGTAAATGATTAGTAGTGAAGTGATATAAAAATACTGCGAGTGTTTACTGTTCAACTGAAACTTGGTATAATTAAGTTTATAAGATTAGATGTGCCTAGTAACATTCTATTGAATTATCAACGTCTTCTCCTAGAGTTTTGTGGAAAATTATGACCGAATGAGTCGAAACTCGTTACTCGGGGGTTTTTGGGGTCGCTGAACACGAATATCGCCACGGCAACCGTCTCCGAGGTACCTGGTGCCCAGGGTGGACGTATCAACCTCCTTTTCTGCAATTATCTTGAGTATTACCATTTTTACCTCAATTACAGTATGTTATTCTTAATTATTTATTTAAATATGGTAAGAAAGGTGTGAAGTGAAACAATGTTTTGAAAAATAATGTAATAAAGTAAGTATATTTTCAATCTTTTTACATATTTTATTGTTTAAACAAATATCAAAAACTTATAACTGTATTCTGCTCTCAGTTATCGGTCTCTTCTTCGGTCTCTTCCTCTGTGTATTCAGTTTCAGCTGCTGATGGTTTTTCCGAACACCTAACCTGAAGGCCCGTTATACGTCATATCAGTGCTGCCAACTTTATTGAAGGCGCCAAATTAAAAAAAAAATTAACTCCAGAAGACAAAGTCTATACTTCTATACTTATAATATTTCAATAAATAATTAAGAACAATATACTTTAATTGAGGTAAAAATGATAATACTCAAGATAATTCCAGAAAAAGACGTTGAAACGTTCACCCTGGGCACCAGGTACCTCGGAGACGGTTGCCGTGGCGATATTCGTGTTCAGCGACCCCAAAAACCCCCGAGTAACGAGTTTCGACTCATTCGGTCACAATTTTCCACAAAACTCTAGGAGAAGACGTTGATAATGTCCACCCTGGGCCCCAGGTACCTCGGAGACGGTTGCCGTGGCGATATTCGTGTTCAGCGACCCCAAAAACCCCCGAGTAGCAAAACTGGACTCATTTCCATTAATATTTACCGAGTTGCAAATTTTTTATTTAGTGTCTCTTGGAAGTGCACTTGCAAAATGCATATTATTAATGCCATAATGCATTTTCAAAAAATTAATTAATCAATTTAGTTCACAAAGTTTTTAGGCGCTCTTACGAAGCGAATGCAAAAAACCGCATTAAAATCCGTCTTACTGCTCAAAAAATCGACAGTTGGGCCGTTTTTAGTGCTTTATTTCCTCGACTAATTACAAATGTCGATTCCGAGCAAGAGAAATCTGCTCGGGAGGGAGTGTTGGATATGAGCGAGCAGATGTCTGCTTGCTAGAGACAGCAGGCCCAACGCAGAGCTACGCGACTCAACTCTCCCCTCTCTATGCCGCGAGACGGTCACCGCCGACGTCGCTGTGCGACGGCGGCGCTTTACTTCGCCTTGTGCACTCGAGCGGTCAACACGCGTTTTAGCTTGTCTGTTCGATTACTTTTGTTATACTAATTATAGTCTCATATAATAGCTAGACTACGTTGTATCATCAATGGATGATTAGCTTGAGGTTTTATCAATAAATAGTGTTTTATTGTGAAATCCTGTGTACACATTATTTCTTCCCAAGCATGCATGGTCCAAGCACCTTAAAGTCTCAACAGATATTCAATGTCATTAATTTTGTAAGTTCAAACTAATTTGTTTTGTGTCTAAATTTTATTTGGAAATATAATGTTGAGGTTGTCTTTTTTATTACAGAAGTTTTGTTTATGTTTATAAGAGCAAAACGGTGTTCATTAAGGCTCCCGAGAAATGACCAATTATTTTGGGATGTCTTTTGATTGAAAATGACTGTAACATACATACGTGTACTGCAGAAGTGGGTATGAGATGGTGTATGTTTTATTTAAAGATATAATTATTTGAATCTTTTTTTTTTTTTGTTTATCCGGAGAGTTGGAGAAATGCTTAATGTACCATGGCAGGAGCCGTGCGGGACTCCCCGTGTGTGGGACTCTCCTGGCGCGGGACAGACGCCAGGCATACCCACTAAAACTCCACCTCTCTTCGGGGGGTCGCCTGTGTTGTTACGACCTATAGGTCATCTATCGTCGTCTAGTCAGCTAAGCACCCGTCACTATTTTTCGCGCGGAGAACCGTCTCCACGAACGCCGTTATGTCGTCCCAATTCTGCTCGCTAGCAAGCATCGTTTTCACTACCGTGTCGGGCGTAAATGCCCCTACCGTCGCCTCTAAGATTCTACGCCTATCAGCCCACCGAGGGCAGTCAAAAAACGTGTGTCTCACGTCGTCCCGTTCGTCACCGCAGTATTTGCAACCCGGTGTCGCTACCTTGTTCATCGCGAACAGGTAACTCCTAAAGTAGCCGTGTCCGGAAAGAAATTGGGTGAGATAAAAATTGACCTCCCCCCATCTTCTGCCTACCCACGGGCCTACCTCCTTAATCAATGATTTCGTCCATTTCGCATGGCGGCATTCACTCCATCGCTCCTGCCATTTCCGCATCGTCCTATCGCGTTCCTCGGTTCGGATTTCCACCCTAGCCGATTCCCGGAGACTCTCGTAGATCCGCTTGCGTTCAATTGCAAGCAGATCCACGGGAATCACCCCCGCGATAACCATTGACGCGTCCCCGGATACCGTTCGGTACGAGCACGCGATCCGAAGCGCCCCTCTTCGTTGCACCGCCGTTATCTGCTTACGATACTTTTTCTTCTGCATGGCATCGGCCCACACCTCCGCTCCGTATAAAAGAATAGAGTTTGTGGTTGCCATTAAGAGTCGTCTGACTGCCGGCCTAGGCCCGCGCACGTTGGCCATTAATCGACTAAGCTGCGCCACCCTAATCGCCGCCTTTTCGCATACGCTGTCTAAATGCGCCCCGTAGTTCAGCTTCGTATCTAGGGTTACCCCCAGGTACTTGGCTGTCGGCTTCGTCGTTATTGTTACGTCTCCGACGCGCATCGGTATGATGGTCGAGATCCGCTTCCTAGTCAAGAGAACTATCTCCGTCTTTTCGAGTGCTAGCTGTAGTCCGTGGTCGGTCATTCATTTTAGCACCCGGGCCATTACCGCGTTCAATTTGATCTGTGCGATCTCCACATTTCTAGCTGTTATAACCGCCGCTACGTCCTCTACGATTCTGCGCTTCGAATCACCTCCGTAAGCGCCTCCCGATTAAGACGTCGAGTGTTCCTCTCCCCGCGTTCTTCCTCGATGTTACAAAGAATGTACTGGTGGTCGCTAGCAGTAAATTCTTCCGTAACGTGCCAGCCCCTTATCTTGCGGATCGTACTTTCCCCAGCGAAAGTTACATCCGGTATCGACTCCCCGAAACCTGGTCTGCGGTAGGTAGCTGTATTTCCCTCGTTCGCAACTACCAGTCCTATCCTTGCTGCCATCTCAAGTATCGCCCGACCTCTCCTATTCGTCTGTGGCATGCCCCACTCTGTCGCTCGCGCGTTAAAATTGCCCCCGACTACTATGGTCCCCAGGGACGTCTTTTATCGCGTCTTCTAGTGCCCCCAACCTTGTCGCGAAGTCGGCTGCAGTTAGGTTCGGTGACGATACACGCTGAAGTAAGTGACGCGACCCACCCTTACCCGCACGTAATCGTCTCCGGTTACCGCATCCGCGATTCCCCGCCTGGGCACCCAAACAGCGGCAGTTTTTGCGCCGTTGGACACCCAGCCAGGTGCATCTCGGTCCATATACTGCTCACTTATGAGGAGGATATCCACACTCTCCTCCGCGAATACTTTTTAATCATACTATATATAACATTACTAATGAACTATGACATTTAAAAATACAAATGTTTATGACGAGGAACAATGTTAACTCGTCATAACCTCCCCAGCATAAATACCATAATGTATAATAATGTATTACAACTCTGTTACAGGCGAACGGCGGAGAGTGAAACGGGAGTAAGCACGGTAAGTGGAGAGAGAGAGAGAGAGAGAGAGAGAGAGAGAGAGAGAGAGAGAGAGAGAGAGACATTGATAATAGTCCGAAGAAATCGTATAGGTGCAAGATGTTATGTATGAATAAATATGTTTGCTTCAATTAAATGATGATAAAGAAATATTTTCAAAATTTTACATTGGCAGCAACTGCAGTAATATGTAATTTTATAGATTGGCTTCCATGGTGTTTGAAAAACATTTTCACTACAAAATTATTTATTATTTTATTTCTCAAAAAACATATTTATCATGGGCAATGGACTGGTATACCGCTTCAATATTATTCCAAAAGAATGACAGTCATATGAACTTTCGTTACCTTTATATCAACAAAACGAAGTCTCACTTTTTGCAATTTTGAATGCTGAACAAAGGAAAATACCCGAAAGCGGAATTTAATTATTTGCGAAGCAAGCTTTATGATCCAAAAGCTTCTAGAAAATAATTGATGAAATGTGATTTATGTGATATTCGAAATCCCTTTCGGTAACATAACTGTAATATTAGGGGGGGCGGGGATTTTCGACAAATTCTCCTGTTTTGAAAATCAGTATAGAAGCATTATTATAGCGGAAAGCTGTTAAACATCATATCCTTTGGTCAAATTTCCATATTCTTAAGTTAAGATCATAAACATGCGGTCATTGTCATAGGAAAAATTTCAGAACTTGTTCTAAAAATTAATCGAAAGGAATTACAACTATTTAAAATTCGCTAAATGGAAAACAATGACGTAATGTTCAAAATTTTTGGTACAAAATTTGACTTCCGGTTAAATGTCGTATACTTACTTCTCATGGAATGAATACACGTATTTTTTAAACAAAAAAATTTAAAACACAAATAGGATGGCGAAGCCAAAAATATATTATACATAGATACTGTACTGCACACATACATTCAGAGGTGTTGGATAAATCTGATGATAATATTTATATAAATTTTCCCAATGAGAAGTATTAAATAACATTCGTGAAGGATTACCACCTCATGACTTAATTGAAAATGGTGCAATTGTTTATGTTAATAAGAACTTAAGTTATAACAGAAGGAAGGTTTGTGTAATTATAGTTCGATTAAAAGTTTACCGAAAGTTATTCAAGTACAAATAGGAAGCCTGAAATCATAACTGGTGAAAAAAATTGGAAATAAAGTGTTTTGTATACCTAGAATTACTTTAAATACTGAATTCATACTCTGCATCTTCGTTTAGCCAATTTGCAATGATAATAGATCTCAAGGTCAAAGTTTTGATTTATGTAGATTATATTTAAAAACCATTATTTTCTCGTTATGACAATTATAATGTAGCATTATCTAGATTAAAAAAATCCTGATCATTATTTAAGTGTCAAATTGAAAACGATAACTCAGAATCGAAAACATTGTTTCGAATGAAAATTTTAACATAATAAAACTCATAGAATCATTAGCACCGAGATTTTTTTACATAACAGTAATAAATAATACATTAAATATATCAATGTTACTACAAAACTATATTTTAAAAGAAAGTAATTCAGCATGGAAATGGAATACCGGTTCAAATTTGGTCCAAATGGACGATATTGATATATATACGGAAAGTAAATAACGCAAATTGGCAGAACGGTGAGTATAATTGAGATCAATTATGAAAGGTAATTTAATTACTGTCGCATACAAGAATACGACGAAAATGATTAAATATTTAATATTCAAAGATTGAAACTTATGAAATTTTTAATGATGTAAATGATTCAACATTTTTCAAGTTTAGATGAAATTTCTAGCTGCATCATAACTTAAATATTCAACGTATTTTAAAATTCCGTAAAAAAAAGAATCTTTTATATTAGGAATCTTTGATAAATGATCCTGATTGCTTTATGGTATGGCTGATATTTTGAATATTGGCTAACATTGTACCATCTGTGGTAAGTGGATTCTGAAAAAAGAACGTTGTTTGAAATGGCGCAGCCTTATTGGGTTAGTTTCTTTCGTCAGCGCGGATCTGATGGGGATTTCGAAACTTCTTTCAGAATCACTACACCGAGTGTATATCACATCAATTTAAAATGAAGATTCGCAATTACTATTATCTAATTAAATAATTAACATAAACAATACTAAATCGTTGAATACTATACTTGATTTGGTCACATTATTAAATTCGAGTCTATTTATTAGTAATTGAAGTCAGATTTATTATTTTAGCACAAGGTGGATTAGCCTACTCGGGATACACGTGTATTTATTGTTAATTTTTTTTTATTGAAGAAAAAATAAAGAAAATTAAAACAATCAAAATATAAAAAAACGCACACTGGTCATATTACCTCCTGGGTGGTGTGGAAAAAATATAAATTTATTCAAAATAATCAATGTTAATTTACAAAAAAAATCGCTGGGGCTGACGGGGTGGCGGGGGGGGTGCAAGGGGTTCGGGGGGGGCATTCAAATTATTCAAATTTAGCACATGGAAAACGAAAGAATTTTACCTTATTTTGCGGGGGGGGGTTGCGGGGGGTATACCACAAAATAATTATATAATATCAGGGAAGATTATATATATATATAATTACTAGTTGGGGGGGTTCCCCCTGCTCAGCTCCGTCAGCCAACCCCAGCAATTTTAAATTTAAAAACAGATTGATGAATCAAAAATAAGTTCTTAAAACATGTATAAATTTAAAAAAATAAATTTATAAGATATCTATACTAAATTTTATAGTATAGTACATTTAAGCTTGAATTTCCCTTTTAAAAAGTAGAAATTAGAAGAAATTTTTATGTATTTCGAACAATTGTTACGACTAAAATAAATTAAATATATACCACGAAGTTGCTTTGGCGAATCTAAAATCTATGGCAACTCTATTTTAAAGCTTAATACTAATAAAAAAACTCAAATTTTCTAAAAGCATTAACCATTATTTTGCTCTCAGCTAATGGCAGTAGACTTAATCAAGTAATTAATAAGAAAAACTACTGAATGAATCTTTCATACGTTTACTTCATATTACGAAAGAATGAATGAATTTGTACATGGTGGTCGATTAATAATTACTGTTTGGTTGCAAATTCTTTGAACATTTATCACATGAATATTTTTTACATCTTGATGTATACGTTGATGAACTTGTAATATTGTGTTTTAAACATTTAATACATATTAACGATACATTTTAAAAATCATATTTGTTTATACTGCTGTAGTTAAATGGTGATGTAGGTGACATTTTCTTGGGAGCATTTTTATCACATATTTCACAAATATTGATCCTTATTTTGTTGATGTATATCAATGTGAACTTATAAAATTGTGTTTTGTGATAAATCTTTTCTTGATATGTCACATTCATACTCTCTGGATATTTTCATGGTGATTTTAAAAATGAACTGTTAAATTTGAGTTTTTGTGAAAACCTTTTTTTTTGCATACATACACTCAAAGTTTTTTTGCCTAGAACTGTAACGGTATAATGTTTAAGTAAAAGACTTTCTTTTGAATATCTTATTACACGAAACACATGTCGTACTTCATTTTAATTTTCTCATTATGAAAACTTTTACAAATCTCTACGGCCCTGTAAATAGTAAATCATAATTGATAAAAATTATTTAAAGAGAAGAAAAAAATTAATTAGTAGCTGATGACTCTTGTGTTATATAATATTTTTGAAGGAGCTTGTCAATAATGTTACGCATTCTCAATTACGGATAAATTTTTTGCTTGTTCATAATTAGGCAGAACACATCCAAGGAATACAAATTTGAATAGGTTTAAAAATTTTTTTCTAAGATTTTAAAAATAAATAAAGAAATAATGCTTATTCGCATGATCTCAAAGTATATTAGAAAACAGAAGAAAGGTGTTGTAAGGATTTCAGTTTCGCAGAACCTGCGCAAATCTTATTCTCATGAGTGATATGTCTTCCGAAATATAATTCAAAGTGCCACTATTTTGCAAAGCAAATGGTAAATCAAATTAAATGAAATCAACACTCATTTTCACAGGAATTTATTAATAGCAAAACTACATTTATTTTATTGATGGTCTGCGAGGTTGAGAATAGAACTTTCTTATACAAAACTTTAATAATATTATATCTCATTGGAAGCAAAGCAGTCTTGTCAATGGCTTTGGACTGGTATCGCTTCTATATTATAAACCCAAAACGGGAATGACCAACTCATAGAACTTTTAGATTACTATTTTTTTTTTATTTTTGGTTTTTTTTTTTTTTAAGATTTGATAAGATAGATACTGGCTTTTTTAAAATAGAATCAGATAAAAGAAAATTAAGATTGGCTGATTAATTTATTTGCGGATGAATGCATCTATGATTCCGAAAAAGGATTTTAGAAATCATAGATCGAACTTGCAAGATGTATGCTGTCATAAAATAACCCTTTGGAGGAAAATTAATCATAATTAGGAGTGTGATCTTTGTAGACATACTCTTCCAGTAATAAACCCATGGTTATGAAATTCTATCGTTGAGGAACAAATTAAATATTCCAAATTATGCCTCTTTTCAAAGTTTTAAAAATTAAAGAAAAATATTCGTTCTAATGACAGAGAATTCTGCAACATTATTATTAAGATTAGGAGAAGGTAAAATTAATCTTTCCCAAAACCTGCAATTTTGCGAAAACTGATAATGTTTGGTGAAAACATTTATAGCAATATTAATCAAAATATATTCTATAAATCTGTAAATTTTGAGCTCCTCATAATGAACGATATTAAAATCAATTAATAATTAAAGTATTAAAAATGTTATAATGGTATACAGACATATTACAGCATAGATCACCACACATATAGGTGTAGACTCAACGACGAAAATATTCATACTAAATTATCCAATTGAAATGTTAAATGAAATTGAGAAGGCTCTTACCTCATAATTAGAATTGAAAATAAACTCCAACAGTGTTATGTTAATTCGAAATTTGAGTATAATAGATGTCTATGCAATGGGACTGCGTTTGCAGGAAATCATTAAATTATATCAATACAATATTGAAGGCAGAAATAATTAGCAGAGAGAATATTGGAATAAAGTCTTTATAGCGGCATAGAATCACCTTAAATAATGGAGAAAATTCTTTCATTTTCCATTTACTCTTTATAGAAAACAATTTCCAATTATATTAGCTTTCGAATAACAATAAATAATCACAAGGACAAAGTTTTGATTCTCCTTAGGATTTTCTTAGACGGCCATTTATTTTGTCATGGTCAAGTTTATACTGATAGCTTTATCTAGATGCAAAATCGCCAATAAAATATTATCCTCAAAATGATTAGAAGATTCTTCAAATCGATAAATTGTATGGAGTGAGGTATTAAAAAGAGTCTATTTAAATATATACAAATCTATTGCAAATTATTACATTTTTTATAGATACTATTAAATACAGAAGTCATAATTGATTCCTTCAGACAATTTCTCCTATTTAGTTTCAACCAAATACTTTTAATTTACATATTATATTTTTTAAATTTTTAAAATTTTTAGGGCTATATTATTGACAATGAATGGGATCAATTCAAATTCCATTAGTTCGTGTAAAATATGAACAAAGGAATTATTTACTTGAATTATAAATCTTTCAAATTGATGCACAATTTTATTGAAGAACGTAAATTATGAACGGTTACTGTGAATATATTTAACAGATGACAAAGAACTAATATTTTGAATGAATTAAATTCTCAAAATTAGAAATTTATGAAAATTTTGATGAATAGATAATCTTCAACATTTCTAATTGAGATGAAATTACTACGTGAAATTACATTAATTACTCAAAAAGATTATTCAATATTCGTAAAAAAAACAAATAAATACCTAGTGAACTAAAAATAATATAAATGATGCATCATGTTAAATATATTATAAATATAAGCAACATCAACTACATCATATTCAATTAACTACACAAAAAAACTTTTTTCTAGCTTTTTTCCATTTCGACTAGCAATATTCAAGAATTATTTCTCAGATGGCCAGGAAGCATTTTAAATATTTGTGGAAGTTAATTTATAAATGTTTTATTTCAGATCAAACAATATGAGAATGATCAAAATCAATCATTTCTAAAAATAAACAAAATAGTCAACAGTAACGGCAGTTTCATCTAGACTGCAGAAATCAATAAACAAAAAAATTTATTCAAAATTATTTTATTTATTCTCAGATAATAACATTTCAAACCATAAATATTATTCAATTTATTTATTAAAATTATCTGAAAATATTAACTATTAGAAACTTACAGACACAGAACACAAAGCACACAATAATCAATAAAATATAAAAACAGTGTAATTCGCGTATATTATAGGACAGTGCCTGTAATCAATACTTAGTTGCTCGTAAGTATTTATGCATTATTTGTCCCACTTTTACATGAAAAAAGTTTTAATTCAAATTTCACCTTGTTACAAGTTATTATATACTTCCAAAAAAATGGAATGTTATAACTAAATAGCAGTACATTAATTGTAATACTCAAAACTTTTTTCAAGTAAAAGTGATGCTGTAGACGGAGGATGGTATGGAGGTGAGTCCTAGGGAGGAGGATGGTATCTAAGACTGCCGTGGTTTATAGGGCTCCAGGCCGATGGAATTCCACGGTTTTTTTTTAAGATTATTGTATAAAAATCTAATTGTAAAAAATGTATATAAATATATATATATTTCAAATTTATACTTAGGAAAAATTTCTAATTGGTAAAAATCGATTAATTTTAATTATTTTATTTTCGAATTCCTTAACTTTAGGAAAAAAAATTCATTTTTAACATAACCATTAATTTTATATACTATCAATGTACTTAATTATATGAAATTATTGGTGTTTTTATACAATAAAATAAAAAAAAAAATAAAAAAAAACAACCACCTGAAGTAATATTATATTTGACTCTAATACATATACTTTTGAGCAGTACTCTTGGGTGGTGTGGAAAACTGTCTTCTAAATAATGAATCTTTAATTAATCTATACTTACTATATTGTTTTAAGATCTCAAATTCGGCATGGTTCCATCTTATAGGAACCAGTATTACACTGAATATTGTGTATTAAGATGATAGGCAATTTTGTAGGATTCAAGACACACGTAGATCTATTCTTAGCCGGCGTTTAACCAGCGATCTACGGCACGAAGGGCTGCCAAGTCTGCTAAAGCTTACTATACTTGTTTGAAACTTTAAATCTTAGATATTGGTTTCATTTATGGAAACTACAATTAAACGTAAATTCCACTTAACCTTTTCTAGATTAAATGATACACGAAATAGGCGTTGTCTGCTTTTAGTTGATGTTCATACGATCGATAATATGACGTACATTGTCTAACGTTCAATATGAACATCCTATAGGGCGAGTAGAGAGGGAGAATGTGAAAGGAAGTGAGGGAGTGGAGGAGAAGTGGAGGGGTAGTGGATAAGGAAGTGGGAGGGGATGGAGGAAGTGAAGAAAAACGGATAAGAAGTAAAGGAGGTGAGGAAGTGGAGGGTGGAGGGGAATAGAGGGAAGTGAGGGGGGTGGAGGGGAAGTGGAGGGGTAAGTGAGGGGAAGTGAGGGAAATGAGGAGTGGGGGGGGTGGAGGGAGTGGAGGGGGGTGAGGGGCAATTATCGAAACATTAAGGTAAATTTTGGAACAATTTAAACGTATTGGGTGGGGGAAGGGAGGGATGGAGGGGTAGGTGGAGGGGTAGGTGAGGGGGTAAGTGGAGGGGGGGACGGGGTGGGGGGGGTGGAAGGGGAAGTGGAGGGGATGCGAAATGAAAGAAATAACGTGAATTTTGAAAAATTTAACCGTTTTTAGGTGGAGGGGGTGGAGGTGGGAAGTGGAGGGGAAGTGAGGGGGGTGAAGGGGGGTGGTAGGGATTTCAGTTTAAAAATCAGCTGCTACAACTATATATATACGGAAGTATATATAGAAATTATGTTGATTGTGAAATGATAATTTATGTGTTTGGTAAATAATATATTACATCAAAATATAAATTAACGATACGAATATTATATATATATATATATATATAGCTGCGTAGGCCGGAAGGGTCGCTCACGTCAACATATATTAAATACAAAGGTTTAATACATTATTTTATTAAACGAGGCGAAGCAGCCATTAAACCTGTAATATATAAGTATGTAAATATAGTTGAATACAATGATATTAGTTACAGGAGAATTTCAACTCATTATCGAATATTTTATTTCATAATAAAATTGGAATGTGTATATTATAAATGTTATAGTTAAATATTGAAATTTTATTTTCAACTATAATATTAAAACTTTATTTATAATAAATATTATCACATATAACGGGGCTGCTCTGCTTGGTGTCGGTAGCCGCGGCGACCGTTAGCTCGGCGTGCAGTGCAGCCTACCGGAGCGGAAGAGACAACCGCGTATAATCGAGACCGCAGTCTGTTTCCTCGGTTTTATCGAGTTCGTAGGTGACCTGCTAAGGTCGTATTTTGGCTCGCTGCCGTTTGTTCGCACGTGCACCGTGAAGCGATGCGCGTGCTCGCGGAGGGCGGCGGAACTAATAGGATTACGGACCGGTGTTCAATCAAAACATCGCTGATAGGCGTAGAAAAATGTAAAGTATATTGTTCAGTGAAAAAGTAGGTAAGCGAGCACACACGCGGTGTGCGAGACGCAGACGAAACGAAGCAGTTAGAGACGGGAGGGCACTGGTGAGAGAGAGAGATCGCAGAGCTGACCACTTACAGTAGACGAGAGTCGGCTCAGCCCCAGGGACGTCTCGCTTCGCAGGCGAGTGGTTGGAATTGCTCGAAGCCTCGGACGTAGCGGAGTCGCACGAGACCTCGGCAAGGCGCAGTCGATGTCGGCCCTCTGGTTCAGTCGTGAACGCAGGAGCTTCGCACGTCGTTCTCACAAAGTTATTCGCCTTTACTAATCGAGGAGTAGCGCGCACCGATGTTTACTCTCTGCGAGCCTAAACGAATCTGAATCTCTTTCCGTGAGACGCGGCACGCGCGGCGCGAGGCTCTCTCTCTCTCTCTCTCTCCTTCTCCTTCTCTCTCTATTGCATCTCTTACTCTCTCCTTACCGTGCTTAAACTCCCGTTTCACTCTCGCGTTCGCCTTAAAGATTGTAATAACATTATTTATACATTATGTATTGTTGCTGGGGAGGTTATGACGAGTTACACTGTTTCTCGTCATCAAACATTTGTAATTTTAATGTATCAGTTCATATAGTAATGTTTTATATAGTATGATTAAAAAGTATTCGCGGAGGACGAGTGTGGATGAGCCTCCTCATACGTGAGCAGTACATGGACGCGAGTGCACCTGGCTTGGGTGTCCAACGGCGCAAAACTGCCGCTGTTTTGGGTGCGCAGGCGCGGTGCGGTAACCGGAGAGCCGATTTACGTGGCGGTAATGGGTGGGTCCGCGTCACCTTACTTCAGCGTGTATAGTCACCGCGAACCTAAACTGCAGCCATTCGCGACAAGTGGGGCACTAGAAGACGCGAAAAAGACGTCCCTGGGGACCAAGTAGTCGGGGGCAATTTTTAACGCGCGAGCGACAGAGTGGGGGCATGCCAGCATGACGAATATGGAGAGGTCGGGCGATACTTGAGATGGCAGCAAGGAATAGGATGGTAGTGTGGCGACGAGGCGAAAGACAGCGTACCTACCGCAGACCCAGGTTCGGGGAGTCGCATACTGATGAACCTTGACTGGAAAGTACGATCGCGCAAGATAGGGGCTGGCACTTAACGGTAGAATTTACTGCTAGCGACCACCATACATTCTTTGTACCATCGAGGAAGAACTGCGGGGAGAAGGAAACACTCCGACGTCTTAATCGGAGTGCGCTTACGGAGGTAGTCGAAGCGCAAGAATCGTAGAGACGTAGCGGCGGTTATAAGCAGGCTCAGAAATGGGAGATCGCACAGATCAAATTGAACGCGGTCAATGGCCCGGGTGCTCAAAATGAATGACCGACCACGCGACTACAGCTAGCATCGCAAAGACGGAGATAGTTCTCTTAGACTAGGACAGGCGGATCTCGACATCCATCCGATCGCGCGTCGGAGACGTAACAATCACGACGAAGCCAGCAGCAAGTACCTCGGTAAACCTAGATACGCAAGCTGACTACGGGGCGCTTTTAGACAGCGTAATAAGCGAAAAGCGCGATTAGGGTGGCGCAGCTTGTCGATTAATGGCCAACGTGCGCGGGCCTAGCCCGTCAGATCGAAACTCTTACATGCAACACACAAACTCTATTATTATTATACGGAAGGGAGGTGTGGCCGATGCCATGGGAAGAACAAAGTATCGTTTACGGCAGATAACGGACGAATGCGGAAATGGCAGGAGCGATGGAGTGAATGCCGCCATTGCGAAATGCGAAATCAGTTGATTTAAGGCAGGTAGGCCCGTGGGTAGGAGCAGAAGATGGGGGGAGGCTCATTTTATCTCACCCAATTTCTATTTTCCGGACAACGGCTACGTTAGGATTTACCTTTCGGCGATGAACAAGGTAGCGACAGATCCGGTTGCAATACTGGCGGTGACGAACGGGGACGAACGTGAAGACGCACGTTTTTGACTGCCCCGGTGGGCTGATAGGGCGTAGAATCTTAGAGGACGGTAGCGGATTCTACGGGGCCCGACACGGTAGTGAAAACGATGCTTGCTAGCGAGCGAGCAATTGGCCACGACATAAACGGCGTTCGTGGAGACGGTTCTCCGCGCGAAAATAGTGACGGTGCTTAGCTGACTACACGACGTATAGATGACGCTATAGGTCCGTAACAACACAGGCGGACCGCCCCGAAGAGAGGTGAGTGTTTAGGTGGGTAGCCTGGCGTCTGTCCCGCGCCAGGTAAGTCCCACACACGGGGAGTCCCGCAGCGCTGCTGCCATGTACATTAAGCATTTCTATGGCCCAACTCTCCGGATAAACAAAAAAAAAAAAAGATTCAAATAATTATATCTTTAAATAAAAACATCACCAATCTCATCCCATCCTTCTGCATATCACGTATGTATGTAGCAGTCATTTTCAATCAAAGACATCCCAAAATATTGGTCAATTTCTCGGCGAGCTTAATGAACACCGTTTGCTCTTATAAACATATAACAAACTCTGTAATAAAAGAAACAACACTCAACTTATATTTCCAAATAAAATTTAGACAGTCAAACAATTAGTTTGAAACTTACAAATTAATGACATTGAATAGTATCTGTTTTGAGACTTTTAAAGGTGCTTTGGAACGCATGCATGCTTGGGAAGAAAATAATGTGTACAGCTAAGGATTTCACAATAAAACACTATTTATGATAAAACTCAAGCAATACATCATTTATGATACAACGTAGTTCTGAGCTATTATATGAGACACTAATATAGTATAACAAAGTAATCGAACAGACAAGCTAAATACGCGTGTTGACCGTCGAGTGCATCAAGGCGACGTAAAGCGCGCGCCGCGACAGCGACGGGTCGGCGGTGCCCGTCTCTCGCGCATAGAGAGGGGAGAGTTGAGTCGCGTAGCTCTGCGTTGGGCCTGCTGTCTCTAGCAAGCAGACAATCTGCTCGCTCCATATCCACACTCCCTCGCGCGAGCAGATTTCTGCTGTTGGCTCGGAATTGACATTTGTCATTTAGTCGAGGAAATACGCACTAAAGCCAAACTGTCTCATTTTTCGACGCAGTAAGACGGATTCTTATGCGGTTTTCTGCATTCGCCTTCGTATGAGCGCTAAAAACTTTTGTGAACTAAATTGATTAATTAATTTTTTGAAATGCATTATGGCATTAATAATATGCATTTTGCAAGTGCACTTCAAGAGACACTAAATAAAAAATTTGGCAGACTCGTAACAATGTTAATGGAAAATGAGTCCAGTTTTGCTACTCCGGGCGGTTTTTGGGTAGCTGACACGAATATCGCCACGGCAACCTGTCTCCGAGGGTACCTCGGGCCAGGAGGACATCATCAACGTCCTTCTCCAAGAGTTTTTGTGGAAAATTATGAACGAATGAGTCGAAACTGTTACCGGGGTTTTTGGGGTCGCTGAACCGAATATCGATATGGCAATCGTCTCGACGGTAACTAGCGCCCAGGGTGACAACGTCTTGTTTCTTGAGAATATCTTGAGTATTATCATTTTTACCTCAATTAAAGTATATTGTTCTTAATTATTTATTGAATATTATTAAGAATTTGTAGGATTGTGGTGACAGAAGTATAGACTTTGCTTCTGGAGAGGAAAGAGACGCCGAAGAAGAGACGCGATAACTGAGAGCAGTAATACAGTAAGAAGTTTTTGATATTTGTTTAACAAATAAATATGTTAAAAGATTGAAAATTATACCTTCTTTATTACATTATTTTCCAAAACATTGTTCACTTCACACCTTTCTTAGCCATATTTGTTAAATAAATAATGGGATTAAGAATAACATACTGTATTGAGGTAAAATGTAATACTCAAGATAATTTCGAAAATCGGGTTGATTACTCCACCTGGCACCAGGTACCGTCGAGACGTGTGCCGTGGCGAATTCGTGTTCAGCGCCCCAAAACGCCCCGAGTATAACGAGTTACGACTCATTCGATCATAATTTTCACAAATCTCTTAGGAGCCAAGACGTTGAATGAATGTCCACCCTGGGCCCAGTACCGTCGGAGAACTGTTCCGTGGCGAATATTCGGGTTGGGCAGCGAGCGCCAAAAAACCCCGAGCTAACGATTTGAATCATTCGTCATATTTTCGCACAAACTCTAGAGAAGCGTTGAATAATTTCAACGAATGTTACTAGCACTCTACATCTTATAAACTTAATTATACCAAGTTTCAGTCGCAGCAGTAACCCTGCGCACGTATTTTTATATCACTTCACTAACTAATGCTTTACAAAGTGGTTGGTCAAACATCAAGCCGCTGTATTTGAAATCAAAAGTTCTTTGGTATGGATACTAATCGCATCGTTTAACACTTGATTTTAATGCATTATTTTGACTTCATGTATGCAGTTTTATCTTTGAACCGTTTATCTAGAAACTGACCATGTCAGCTGTCACTATTGTTTACCAACTTTCTTTTTAAGTTTTCATTCTGAAATATGATATTTTGGGCTTTGGGCCTTTCGAGCTGTAATGATACAGTCAATGACAAACCAAATTTATTTTTCGCTGCTGTTAACACAGATTCATCTCCAACTATACTTTTTTATTTTCTTATGTCAAGCTTGTTTCTGCACCAATAGTCAGCTTCATATGAGTTTGATCATTTTATACGTCGCAACTATAGATTTGCCTCTGTTTTTGTTTGTAGTAGGTTTAAGTTTACTTCAGACCTTGACGTGAGGTAATCAATTGTCCGATTCTCTCTCCGTTTTTAATATTTACGCGATTTTCTCCCCTCCGTTTCTATATTTACCATTTTACTCCTTCCGTTTCAAAGTCAAAACCTCATTTTGCGTATCGAACTTATTAAATATTTTGTATTTATCCCCAAATACAAATTTCTGTCAGCATCAGATTTTGGATTGTACAACTTTACGTTCAGCTTTTTTTTTTTTTTTTTTTTAAGTGGCATTTCGAACTCGAAAGTTATCGCCTTCATCTACGCAAGCTTCCACGTATCCTAATTTTGTGCTAATCCTATCCATTTCGCGCACGTCATACCCGATTTCATTAATCCGCTTTACATTGTCCTCCACCTGCGTCTAGGTCTACCTAGAGGTTGCGACGGTATTTGGCTTTTCACTTTCATTATACGCGCTCCGTGCGATCATTTCCCATCTGCAACGTGCGCTGCCCACTTAGTCTTCGCCGATTTAATTATTCTGTTTATATTCGGGGACGCGTATGAAGTTATGATAGCTCGCTCGTTGATGCAGTTTCCTCACACCCTCGCGGTTTCCTCATCTTTATTTGCCCCGTATATTTTTCGCAGAACTTTATTTTCGAACAACCCTAAAAAACGGTTTTTTCTCTGCTTTATGAGCGACCCAAGTTTCCATTCTCAAAGATTACGGCATTCATTAATACGTCCTATCATTCCTAATTTTTACAGTTTTTAGACAGCAGTTTTGATTTAGTAATTTGTTCCGGCGTAGAGCGAGGCATTTTTCTTTGTTTTTTTTTTTTTTTGTTGTTGATCCGAGAAGTTGGAAAAATGCTAATGCACCATGGCAGAGACCGTCGGGAGCCTCCCCCGTGCTGTGGGACTCTCCTGGCCGGGCCAGACCCCAGGCCATACCCACTAAAACTCGCACCTCTCATATGGCCGCGAAATCACCGGTAGCGCTTGTCGCATTCCTTCGGGGGGTCGCCTGTGTCGTTTACGACCTATAGGTATCTAATGTCGGCTAGTCCGCTAAAGCACCCGTCACTATTTTGTCGCGGAGAACCGTCTCCACGCACGGGCCGTTATGTCGTCCCAGATTCTGCTCGGCTAAGAAGGCCATCCTTTCACTACCGTGTCGGCGTAAATGCGCCCTACCGTCGCCTCTAAGATTCTACGCTATCAGCCACCGAGGGCAGTCAAAAAACGTGTGTCTCACGTCGTCCCGTCGTCCACCTGCAGTATTTGCAACCGTGTCGCTAACCTGTTCATCGGCGAACAGGTAACTCTAAAGGTAGGCCGTTCCGGAAGAAATTGGGTGAGATAAAATTGACTCCCCCCATCTTCTGGCTACCCCGGCCCTACCTCCTTAATCAATGATTTCGTCCATTTCGCATGGCTAGCATTATCATCGCTCCTGCCAATTTCCGCATCGTCCTACTGCGTTCCTCGTCGGATTTCCACCCTACCCGATCCCGAAGACTCTCGTAGATCGCTGGCCGTTCAACTTGCAAGCAGATTCCAGGAAATCACCCCCGCAATAACCATTGACCTCCCGGATACCGTTTCGTACCGGAACAACGATCCGAAGCGCCCCTCCTTCGTTGCACCGCCATTATCTGCTTACGATACTTTTTTTTCTGCTGGCATCGGCCCCAACTCCGCTCCGTATAAAGAAGAAAATTGTGGTTGCCATTAAGAGTCGTCTGACTGCGGTCTAAGGCCCGCACGTTGGCCATTACATCGACTAAGCTGTCGCCTACCCTAATCGCTGCTTTTCAGCATACTCTATCTATATGCCACCGTAGTTACAGCTGGCGTATCTGGGTACCCCAAGGTACTTGCTGTCGCTTCGTCGTTGATTGTTTACGTCTCCGACGCGCATCGGTATGCATGGTCGCGACACGCTTCCTAAGTCAGAGACATATCTCCGGTTTTTTTCGAGGTGCTAGCTGTAGTCCGTGGTCGGTCATGCCATTTAGACCGGCCATTACGCGTTCAATTTGCGCTGCGCGATCTTACACATTTCTAGGCTATTAAACCGCCGCTACGCGTCGGTCCGCGTAACCCGACGTAGTTTAAGTCATCCGTACTTCTCCTCTGAGTAACCCATCGTACAGAATGCCCCAGAATCCGGTCCCAAGATTGAACCCTGCGCATGCGTAAGAATATTCACCTGGCCGTTATGGGC
>CM053169.1:18924947-18928495 GCA_012977825.3 Pteromalus puparum | reverse complement strand
TCATTAGTTCAATGGAAGCAGCTTGGCGATTTCAAAAATATCGATTGTATCAGAAGTCATAAAGTGGAAATATGCCTGTACATGAAAAACACAAAAATTATAAGATATTGAAATGAGTAAAATTGAAAGGTGCAATAAACAATTGGCAAACACCATTAACAGCCTTGGTTGGAATTAAATAAATTGATGATTTTCGCAAAATCTTTTAATCGTTAAATATTCCGGAACATTATATATTTAATAAGACAAAAAAAATATGCAAAGAGGAAAAATAAAATGAAAATACTCTCTCTACTAAGATATCTACCATCAACATAATTTGTGATTTCGTCAAGATTCTCTGGATTACAATCATCATTTTGAAATCTTTGAATTTTAACAAATGCTCTGTCACTACCTTTGTGAATATATTTATAGATATATTTTATGCTCTGAATAGATGCACATAATCCAACATTTATGTGGCATTTATATTTCATTAACAAGAATTTGTTATATGGTACAACCATTGAATTATTAACTAAAATTTCGTCCTTATTTTTAGTTCTATAAACATGATTTTCAGAACTATTGTCTGTTCTTTTATAAGCAGGATAACCATTTTTTGTTACGAATTTTATTTTTATTTTCTTTATTTGGAAAATATTTAATCCTTTTTTATAATCTATAAATTTTATATAGAATATAATTTTAAAATAAAAATAAAACAGAAACTGAAATGGGGGGTTGGCGAGCGGAGCGAGCAGGGGGGCGAAGCCCCACTAGTATATATATATATATGTGTTTTAATAAAATCTCAAAACCCATGCAACTACACTCCCCAAGCTCATATGGATTATTCAATTAAACATATCTCATTTAATAATGATTCAAAATTATTTTCAACAATTATTTTTATAAAAATATTTTTTAATGATTACATATATTATTGATTTGATTACCTCTAATGATATTAGTATATTTGTATTCTTTATATATAATTACTGCATATGCTTTTATGATTTGATTATAATTAAATTATTATCATTAATGTTTCATTATCTGTAATATACTATGACGAGCAACGATGTTAACTCGTCATAATAATCTCCCCAGCATAAACATAACTAATATTAGAATATGTTCTAACACCTTACAGCCTTGTTACAGGCGAGCGGAGAGAGAACGGAGCGGGAGAAAGCACGGTAGGTGAGAGAGAGAGAGAGAGAGAGAGAGAGAGAGAGAGCTCGCGTGCAAGAGTGTGTGCGTGTGCGAGAGACTTCCTGATACTGGCGCGACTAATTATCGGTGAGGAGAGTGCGATCGTGACTCCGCTGTGCGTGCAGCTTCTGGTGCGACATCTCGCCCCGAAGGAGACGTCCTGGGCTCGAGTCGACTACCAACTTCTGTAAGTCAGCTCTCTATCCATCTCTCTCTCTCGCCAGCTTCCTCCCGGTCTCTATTCGTCCTCTCGCCTGCGTTTCGCACACCCGTGTGTGTGCGCGTGTAACTCTTTATATACCGAACAATATATTTTCACTTCTTAAACGCTAATTCTTGTGTTGTGACTTAGAATCCCAGCCCGATTCCTTATAAGATCCCCGCCGCCTCCGCGGGCACGCGTATCGCTTCTCGATACACGTGCATAAAACTGCAGCTAGCCAACCCACGATCTTGGCCGATCCACCTACGAACTCTTTTGTACTAGAGTAAACGAGACTCCGGTCTCGATTATAACGCGGTTGTCTCTCCGCTCTGGTAGCTGCATTGCACGCAGCTAACGTCTGCGCGGCTATCGACACCGAGCAGAGCAGCCCCGTTACAATACATAATATTTTCACTTATAAATATAAACATTTATCATACAAATTTGGCTTCCTCCTCAAGAGGAAGCTTTGTAATAGTAAAATTTTCAGTTTTGCTAATACTTCGTGGAAACGCATTTGGAGGTGTTTGGAGTACGAATCATACGTTTTTAGAAAATGTCCGTGCCGTGTGTGTGTGTGTGTGTGTGTATGTGTGTGTGTGTGTGTGCGTATACCGCCATAATTTGGAACCATGCAACGGATCGTAATAACTTGACACATGCATAGTATTTTTTTCTAATTCTGAATTTCAGGTCATTTTTTGTTTTATGATTCTGACCATTTTAGTGGCCATATTATAGCCATTTTCTATTTTTGAAAAACTACTTTTGCTTTTTATAACTGATATGATTTATACAATATATCTCAATCATAGTGTATCTAAAAGAACATAAAATTGTCTACTTTTTTCCGCAAGAATTTTCTAGATTGACTGGTCTGTTCATTTTTTTATGATATAAAGGTAATTTTCGATAAAACATAATAACTCAAAAAATAAATAGTTAAATGTTTGGAAAAAATTCATGACAATAAAAACAACGATATCTACTAGTTGTAAGAAATTTTAAGCAATTTTGGCGACTAGTTTTATGAGATAAAAATAATAAACTAAAAAAATGTTTTCCTTATGTCGTACGATTACGGGAGTAAAAGGTTAAATTGAGTTGAAATTTTAAGGAAAAGATTGTCTTTTGATACTTCGGCTAGGTTCTTTTTTGTAGGCTTATGAAACCTTTTAGTTTAAAAGATATTAAGATTCAAAATTCTTCAACTCTCCACCCTGTATACGCGCTGTGTGACTGAACATTATTATTTTTTGTTAAACCATAAAATTTGATAATTAAAGCTTAGTATATATTGAGAGTTTCATAGGTTTTATAAAATGTCCGTGTAGATGGTTTTGTCTGTGTGGCGTGTGTGTGCGTGCGTGAGTTGCGGTGCATGCGTGCGTACGTATACTGTTATAATTCTGGAACTACGTGATCGATGTAAATAAAGATTGGACGTGCATATATGTTTTCTGATTCTAAATTCGAGTAAACCTATCCTTTTAGTATCGAATAGTAGCGAATATTTAAATCAAAGAATGAGTTGATTGTCCCATGTAATTATCTTCCACTAGCAGAATAGGAGGAAGCTAAGTGCGCAAGTTACCTGGCAGCGGTTTTATATAAGTTTAACAAAAAAATAAAAAATAAATTATTATGACATTTAATTTAATTATAAATATTAAAAATATTATCGAATGATGATCTTTTATTATTCTTATGAAACTAATTTATGCAACCAAATATAGATCTACAAATCTATCGCATAATATATTTTAAAAACAAAATATGTTACTCGCGAGCGAAGCGAGCGTTTTTTGCTAGTATTGTATTAATTTCACAGTTTTTTTGGTACGCGCGAGGAGCACAAGGATTTGATACTTTGGCTTCGCTTGATAGAATCATACGCTTTTAAAAATATGAATAACTGTGTATTGTTTCGCAATATTCCATTTTTTTCTCAACAGCTCGCTCCTATAGTAAACATTGATCGCTCGTCGACCTGTTACGGTCCGGAATCAATGTGATAATCTCACTATTATATCTTCGGAAGGGTCGAGTCTGGCTGTATTACGTTGACAGAGACTTGTAGCAGAATAGCTAAAAGTGAGCATCCCCGATAGTTATTCACAGTCTGGTCTGATATCCGCTTTTA
>CM053169.1:18909947-18922447 GCA_012977825.3 Pteromalus puparum | reverse complement strand
TCTTTGTCCTCCCTGTAGGACAATGCAGCGTTAATAACACGTAATTGTACGACGCTCCTTCGATGATGATATAAATCAATTATTACAAGTTCATGAACTTGGCACCCAGATTCAAACGTCAAATTAAAGAAAATTAATTTTATTATAGAGATTGAAGAAGATGAGTGGTCAAAAATAAAACCAATCGACGTTCAAGACAAGGATAGAATTACTAAAAGACTTCAAGGTGCCTGGGGTGATGTTATTGTAAGCAAAGTTCGTGAGAAAAGTGGAATACGATGTCCGTTTCGTATTAAAAAACAGCAGTTCTTCAAGAAGCAAGCTTTTCCTTGGTTCATTTTTATTGGATATTGCAAAGAGTGCAAGGCAAAGATACATGGAAAGTGTGAAGAAAGATCTGAAGATGCAAACAGTGTCAAAATTAGTATTGATACTTTTGATACAAGAGGAATTCATCATGTGAATAGTGCAAGGCCTTTGGCAAAAGAGCGTAGACAAGAAGCTAAAAAACAGCTAATACATGAGAAAGCTACTCTTTTTAGACATAAAGAAGCAAATAGATTACTGAACGACAGTGGTTCTGACTCTCTATTTTTAAACTCTACCTTGGTGTACAGTAAAGTTCGACAAGAAGGCAAAGATGAAGAGATGGGATTGAAAGATTATCCAGGAAATGTTATCACATCTTTATTATTGATGATGAGTGCGATACCAAGTATTCGGTTTCTATCTGTCATACCACTTTACGTATGGTATTGGAGTCAAAACCAGTTGTCGCTTTGGAATAATGCAGCAAATATGGATAATATTCCTATTTCAATTGATGCTTCAGGACGTTTTGTTAAAAAACTAAATATTTTTGATGACAACAACAGTTCTGCAATATTTTTGTATAATATTACTATCAGGATTAAATCAAAAATATATAGCATTTGTCAAATGCTATCCAGTCGTCATGATGTAGCTAATATATTTTCATGGCTTTATGGATGGCTAAAAAGTGGAGCGTCAATACCAAAGCAAGTTGTAGTGGACTGTTCATTGGCTCTCTTAAATGGAATATGCTTAGCATTTAACAAATGTACTTATAACGAATACCTAAATCAGTGTTATAAATTCTTAATAGGAAAAAGTAACAATTTGCCTTATTGTTTAGTCAAGAGAGATCGTGCTCACTTAATCAAAGCTGTAGTAAAATCGAAAATTTTTAATAATGAAGATTGGGTAAAAAAAGACTTTTATACTAGATGCATTGCTTACTCTTTAGAAATTGACGATCTAGCACTTCTCAAAGACACCATTACAGCTATACTAGTAGTTTGTCAATCTCAATCTATTGATGAAGGTAGTGAGTGTTATGATAAATTTCGGTGGTTAGAAGAAAAAATTGCATCATTCGATTACAACAGTAAATATGAAAATACATTGAAAGATTTAAGTTGTGAATATGAAACATGTAATCTTATTAATGAAACGAATGAAAAAAATGATGATGATATCAAAGATTTGATCAATCAAATAAAAGTTAAGAGTAAATCATTAGCATCAAATGATAAAAACTCTTTGTTGCCAAATAGTTATTATCTACCTAAAATTATAGACAGTTTAATTAATTTGTATAGTCAATTTCCAGCATGGACAAATGTGATGCACAGATTTTATGAGTTTGAACCAAATAAGGTTTCTACGTCAACTGCATCAGAATGCTATTATCGAATCATGAGAAGAGAATATGGTTTTAATTGCCCAGTATCTTTGAATCGATTCATTTTATTACATCTACCTTTAATTGATGGAGCCACGAAACTTGGTATAGGTGCTTTAAAAAAAATACAAAGTTTTTCAAACTGTAACACAGTATTTCCTATTGAATCAGACCAATCAACGAATGTTAAAGTGTTGGAAAAAGTATTGCAAGAAAAAGTCAAAATTAATAATAATGAAAACCTTGCTGATGATACCAAAAGTGTAACACTTTTTGTTGAACTGTTGTTTAATTTGAGTTCTTTTAAATATGATATAAACCTAGCTCTGTATAATTATAATCAAGAGATGAGTTTTCTTAAAGAAAAAGATCATATTTTATTATTATCTGAATTTCAAACTTTGAAACCAAAGACGTATGTAGATGGATCAGTAATCGATAGTTACATGATTTCTAAGTCAAATACTCAGTGGAAAAATACGTATTTTTTTCCAACTTCCCAAACCAATTTCATAGTTGGCGGGCAGGCTGATGGAGAACATCCAAAAACGTGGAAGATGTATAATATCCACTTTGAATATCGAGGAAAGGTATTTATTCCATACTGCTATGGAAAGCATTGGTGCCTTCTAGTGCTTAATATTGATAGCAAAACAATTGAGCATTTTGATCCACTTGACCTCGACCGAGGAAATCGAGCCATTACAGCTTTTCTGGTTTTTTTAAATCAATGCAACTCAGCATCAGAAAATAATTTATGTAAAATACAGTGGAAAATTAGAGAATCAAGTATCAAATTTCCAAAACAAAAAGACAGTTATAATTGTGCTATTTTTATCATGTATTATATGGATGTATTAGCTAAAAACGAAAAACCTTCTTTATTTTTTAATCCAGATAAGTACCGCTTAGAGATTGCTCATTATCTCATGATGCAAAAAGAGTCGATGAAAAACGTTTGTTTATATTGCTATAAAAGAGAAATAAAGGACAAAGTAACATGCAACAAATGCGATAGATGGGCACACAACAAGTGTATAAAAAGTGTTTTTAAAAACTTTCTTCATGGAAAGTGTGAATTATGCGCCATTTATAATCACAATTAAAACTATAAAATTAATAGAATACAATACAATAATTAGACCAAAGTTTATTTTTAAATCAATACTCATTCGACATCCTATATAATAATAAAGATTTAGTTTACTTTTTATGTTAAAATGTACAATATTTCATAATACGTTAAAATATAAGACAAAACAATTCATTCGTTAGTTCTCAATATATTCTGCGCACTACTTGTATATTATTCTCTTATAAGTCATGTATGTACTTCAATATTTATTCTTGAAATAAATAAAACAGCTTGTGGATATTAAAAAAAATTTTAATAGTATCGTGTATTTTATTTTACAATAATTTTTACACTATGTATAAACATATTATATACATCGATAATATAACTTATTAATTAACCTTATTAATTATGAATTTATTCTTACATAAAATAATAAAACTAGTTTTACTTGTGGTAATTTTTTTATATGTTTTATGCGGTCTGCAATATCTTTCCGTTTATCCCAATGACCTGATATTGATCGGCAATAAGCTATGTGTAGAGTTTCATCCCCTTCCTGCAGGCTTGTAATCCCGGTAAGAACGAATTTCACAGTTTTAGAATTATCGTCAGTTAAAAACAAATTCTGAGGTATATCACATAATTGACAAGAATAATTGTTTAGTTGCACATCAATACATAAATAAAAACTAAATTCAGTTGATGAAATTCCAAGATCATGGCATAAGTGACAATTACTTTTTATTTGTAAAAAATAATTTTTTAACAGTTGTTCTAAATTTTGTATGCTTTCGGATTTTGCAATTGATAATTTTATTATACTATTGTACTCATACGATATATTATTGCAATCTAAACAAAATATATTGACTTGGTATGAATTATGATAATATTGCATAATTTTTAAAAAGAAATCTCCTGCAGTGTCTTGAATTGAAATAATGTCATTTTCTACATGTGCATACTTAAACAAGAAGTGCGCTCTGGTTTTGTAAAAAGATGTTACACTTGCCGATTTACAATAGTCCTTCATAATTTTAACAAAACAATTTTCGTGAGTATTTGTACAATGATTGTTACAGTGCTCTGTAAAATCTTTTATATTTTTATAGGCGACCGCCATTATTTCCGCTATGCTATCAAAAATTGAAGTATTTTCAATTTTATACTTCTTTCCACTAATTGATCTCAGCATTGTACTCAATGTCGCGTTACGTATTAACGATTCTTTTTTTTTGACAACACTCCTTTTTCCCTTATCATTAGAACTAGTCTGCTCGTGAATCATTTTCATGCTTGGGCAAGGCATTACATATTTTTTCTTTTTAACATTTAAATCATACTTCTTATTTGTATTATTTTTATCTTGAAGGCTTGAAAGAGTCTTGGAATAGCTGTGTTCAAGATCTAATTGTTTTATTACGTAGTCTGCATCTGTCATAGAATCCTTTGTTGTTGATCTGGGAGTGGAATGATGAGCTGGCGATGGTGAGTTTTTGTTGATATAGTTTTCCTATTAAAAAATATTTTTATTTTTATACCCATGTGTATATATACAAATTTAATAAAACGCAGAAAAACAATTTTTAACTTACAACTTGTGTGCTGAATTCATTTTGAATTGGTGGACAATAATGTTTGACTTCTGGTTCATCAGATAATTGTGAGGTATTACATTCTGTCAAGTTACTATTATTTTTTTCATTGTTGCTTAGAGTATTTCTATTTTGAATCACATGATAAGATCTGCAAACATTTTCCTTGTTTTCTTCTGAATATTGAGTAGTTTCAGACATATTCTGTAATGGAGAATCATTTTAATATTTCTTATATACCGTCTGCAGGGTTGACGCAATTTCGTATGAATATGAATAAACGTCATTTACCAGAAAGTCATCTTTTTTTAGAATATCATTTTGCAAAATAGAATAAGACTTTTCGGCTTTAGAATTCTCCATATCACCTTGTACCGTTAAAGTTTTGTTTTTGGTTTTCTCTTCATCGAATAGTTCTAGGTTATCCTCAACTTTGAAATAATTTTCATCGCTTCCTCTTGAGTTCTGAACAGTTTGGCACTTATTCTGTAATTTAGAAAATTTTTTAATCAGTTTAACAAATTCCGATTTTAGATTTATTCAAGTATTCTATGTATACCTTATGCATGGATACTATTTTATTTAAATTTTCTTGTTGATCAGAAATAAAGAGGAGATCATTATGATCATAATTATCATTCTTCAGAAAGTCATAAATTTCAACTGGTAAATCATTTTGCGCAGTTGAGTCTATATTTTCTTTTATAGAGTTTTCTGCTTCACTGCGTACCATTAATGTTTCCTTTTTTGTTTCTTGCTCTTTGAACAATTCAGGAAACCCCTCATTTTTCGAACTTCCCTTATTTTCTTCTAAATACTGAACAGTAATCTGCAATTACGAATATTTTGAATTAGTTTAATAAATAATTTAATATATTTTAAATATATTATATTCATATACCTTTTGCTCTTGTTCATCAAAAAAGAGAGAAGGATCACAATATTCATTTGTCAGAAAGACATCTTTTACAAGTACAGTATTTTGCACACTCAAATCAGTCTTTTGATCTATAGAATTTCCTGCGTCTACTGGTGCTGATATTTCCTGCGTTAATATTTTTGTTTTTTCTTGCTTTTCAGTGATACAATCTATGGAACTTATATTTTCTATAAGATTTTCCTTCTCATCTTCATAATAATCTGCAACTTGACATTCATCCTGTAATTTGAATAGTTTTTTTTAAATATGAACTCATTAAATATCTATATAGTTTCACAAATATTTAGTTTTAACTTTACCTTATGGTCACTTAATCTATTATCCCCATTTTCCAATTTTGAACCTTCTAATACCGAATGATCGTCCAAGTTTTCATTGATTTCTTTGTAACATTGTGCTTTTCCCATCCAATTTTCCTCTAGATTAAGATATGATAAATGATGAGAAACTCCAAGTTTTTGATGTACTTTTTTTTGTGGTTTTGACAAGTGATCGACCTTTTTGAACTAACTGTTTTGATTCTTGAATATCCATAGCCAAAAATTTGGTTACAGTTACTGGATCTGTTTTACTAGACAGTACTGAATTAGTACTGGATTTGACTGTGTGAACAGCTACATATTCTACTAATATACTTGTCCAACCCAAAAACTCGCTAAATAAAATGAATAAATGATCCTTATAAAGTTGTGGACAGTAGTAGGCATTTATTTTACGAGATGAATTCTTCAAATCTTCATTTAAATCACTGCATACTCGTATTTTCAAATCATTTATATAATTTGTTGCCTTATTTGTTGGCTCATTCAACACAGTATTCATATCATCACTAAGATAATCCAAACATTTAGAGTTGTTCAATATAATTGTTTCAAAACTTTCATAACTTTTCGATATATTAGAAGTCTTGATTTTTTCTATTAATGATAATTTGTTACTAAGCACTACATTATCTTCATGCGGGTTCATCATCAATGATAATATACACAGTACAGTCTCCTCAAATTCTTGTAACTGATCCACTGTACTCAAGTAAAGAATGCATTTTAAATAAAATAACTTTACAGGTTTTGGTTTATCTTTAAAACACTTGGCTTCGAAAAGAACTTGAAGAATAGTGAACGTAACCACATGTATTACAACCGGTGGACAATTATCTACGTTTTTTTCAATTAAATTTTCATAGCATTTTAAGGTGAAGTCATTATAAGAGCACTTGTTAAAGGCCTCAGAAACTCCATTCAATATATGTCGATGATAGCCAATGTTTATACGTGGAGGTAATGGTATACCATTCTTAAGAAACTCCAAACAAAAGTTCACTACAAATTCACTGTTCAATGATTCGCTGACTAGTTGCGCTAACCTAATGGTGGTAGACTCAAAACTGCAAATGAGAGAAAACCAAAAAAGATTTTCACTTGTATAGTTAATCATTTTTGAACAAGTAAAAAGCCCATTATAAACTAGAAGAGAAAAGGGCAAATTAATTTTTACTAGATCTTTATACAGATCTATTTGTTCAGCAGACCAGCACATAACACTGAATGGTCGAATAGATATTTTTTGTATTAAACCATAATACTGTACACTATAATACATTTTGATAAGCTCCATGTATTCATCTGAGCATTCATCGGGTGCATTTGCACCTTCTTTCAACTGCATAGCATTACTTGCATTTTCATCATCTTCTTCATTATTTTCTTGATTTGTTAAATTTTCTCTAATTTTAGAGTTGATTTTTGTCTCTCTTCTTTTTTTTACCTTAATGCCTGGATACTGGTGTTCGAGTAATTGAGTTTGTATGTCCCAACGATTTTGCTGTACATAAATATATAAATTGTGTTTTTTCATAGGATATAACTGTGTTACTGCCGTACTCCATACTGTGTCTTTTTCTTTCTTTAATTTATAATTTTCGTCAAATATAGTTAATGTTTTTAGAACATTAAAAATGTCATCATAACTAGTGCGTGGTTCTGGAGGCATTTTCGTAGATCAAAAATTTTCTGCAAGTAAAATGGAACTTTATTAAAACAACAATAGACATACTGAAAGTACTAATAGCAACAAAAAAACAGAAATGTTGTTTTTGATTATTGTATGCATACAAAAGGCGTACCCACGCGTTAATTGTTCCCTTAACTATTCTTTCGCGGATATCCCCTGTGCTTCGCTTGTAGGTTAGATCACCGGTTACGAAGACGAAGTCGACCGTGAAAACGCCCTTCATGAGCTTATCTCGCTCGTGCAGTCAGTACTGTCTGATACAGGGAAAAAGACATAATAAGGTATGTACATGAATTCATGTGTGAACGTAAAAATGCGCGAAGAAGAGCCGACGACGAAGATAAGGACGAACGACAAACTGAGTCGGTACCGTCGGTCTTAGTAATACTCCCTAGTTAGAAATACGAAGTAGGTACCCATAGGGATAATTTTCTAGTATTATTGGAATGGTGGAATATGGAACAGGAACAATATATTTACCACCCACAAGACAGAAAATAAAAAAATATTAATAATTAATTATTGGGTTATTATAGCTCATTAATTATTTCGGGTGCCATCTGCGCGTGTTATGCGCAGTCGATATGTATAAATAAAAATATTAAATACTGCCATTTCTAAGCCAAAAGCGGATTTCATTTTTGGGTGCTGACTTTGTAGCACCCAATTTTGATGTTGATTTTTTTCAAAAACGAGGACTCGCGCAGACAAATGTTATTTATACTATTTTTCATAAATATTAACGCGCAGACGATTAAATAAAACTAAATTATTATAAATTATAAATTAAAATTTCTGGGTGCTAAGTTCATGAACCTAATTATTACTGCTTCGGAAAAAGGCGATTCTGCGACGGCCAACGTAACGTCGCAACTTTCAATAAATTTCCCGAAAACTACTCCGCGAGGTGACACGAGCCCGAGATGAGAGGTGGCGGTCATATTAGGTACTGATTCATAACGCCACCGAGAAAGGGCGTTTGAGTCTCATTCTCAGTCCGTTACCTACACTCAAAAAATCTTTACCACAGTACATCAATGCAAGAACTAACGGTGACAAATTACCACATTCTTTTGTAAAGCAGCAGTAGGTAAAATAATGCCACAAATTAATTTTTACAAAATTGAGAAACAAGACTCTAGCTTTTTAAAATTCTGTGTCTTACATAAAAACAACCAAATTTAAAAAAAACAACACAGTTGCTAAACAGGACGTATAACGTACGTTTTAACTGCAAAAGTTATAATTAGTTACTTACGGTTTGGATAAATAATATGGTGAAAAATTATAAGTTTTTAAAGTGCGTCAAGATGTTTATTAGCGTTCCTCCTCCCGAGGTGCGCTGATCGAAAGCGGCGGCTAAAACGGCTCCTGCCAAGCCCTCTTACTCCCGATGAACCGAGAAATATATTTGATGGTAACTTCTTATTATACCGAGAGCTGATATTAATTGCCAAAATATTGCTAATTATATTTGTTGAGTGACGGAAGTGCGTCGGGATGATTTTTTACCGTTGCTCCTCCCGAGGTTCACCGATCACATGCAACGGCTAAAGCGCTCTCTCAACCCTCAGAGTAAACGAGAGAAATACTCTTGGAGTGAATCTCACTCGGTGAGAAATACTCTCAGCTAGATTCACGATCGCTTAGAAATACTTCCGCAGAGATACTGGACCTGGGAGATATGCACTCGGAATGATTCTCGATCATTGATCAATAGTCTTGGAGTAAATTACAAACGGTAAGAAACAGTGAGATATTCGACCTGCGGGATACGGTCGCGTAGAAAATTCTTAATCGGCGAGAAATGCTCTCAGAGTAATCGTCAATCGTCGAGAAATGCCCTTGGAGTGATTCTCGATCATCGACATATATTCTCGAAGTGGATCTCAATCGGCGAGAAATACTTTCAGCTGGATTCACGATCTCTTAGAAATACTGTCGGAGTAATTTTTGATTATCGAGAAATACTCTCGATGAGATACTCAACATGCAAAATGTACTCGCTGAGTGAATTACCGTTACTGAGAAATACTCTTTGTAAAAGTTGTAAGCGGTACCGTAGCTTTTTTTACGAAAAGTAGCTCTGTAACTTGTCGTAGGTTGCGAGTTTCTCCAGAGCTGAGAGAGACCGATATCTCCCTCGCTCTCTCTCTCATTCTCACTGATAGCGCCACACGCACATACACACGCTCGGCTCTCTCTCTCTCTCTCTCTCTCTCTCTCTCTGTCTCTCTGTGTGTTAAGGATGTCTGCTCCTCTCACTTACCTGCTGCTGAAAGCAATGTTTTATAGGAATGTTTACAGATAAAATATGTTTATTGTGTTTATTGTAATATTATAGTATAGTACAGGAGAGAGAGGGATGTAACGAGTGCACACAAGGCAACTCGTTATAAGCTGAATGAAAAGAAAACTGAAAGTTCGTGTTAGAGGACACGTAAAGAGTGCAAAAATTATCTCTCTTTTCCACTTTACGGCGCTTAGGTGACAATCACACGAATGCAGAATCAATTTTCGTACGTGTATCAAACATTATTTACTTTCTGCGTGCGTTCAACCGCATTTTCTGCCCCCTGTATCAAAATAGCGTACTTTCGGTGCAGGTAGGACAAAAAAAGCAATTTCTTTTTATATCTGAAACTGTAAAACGATAATATATTCTTGAACGTACTTTTGCAGAAAAAGCTATTATTTTTTCCGAAAACTAGCTCGGTGTTTCTATGTATCACGTGTTACGTACACTCGGTAGTAGTGGATTCTGAAAGAACGTTTTTTGAAATGCTCCAATCAGAGCGCTCGACTGAAAGAAACTAACCGATAAGGCTGCGCCATTTCAAAAACGTTCTTTCAGAATCTGCGACGCTGTGCCTCCCAACACAGGTGCGCAACACCTAGCGCCTCCGTATGCACTAGGATTTATTTATTTCGCGGGATTGTACACGCGATCGCCGACGTATGGGAGTACGCTAGGGAGAGGTGGGAAACAGAAAAGAAATCAAACACAAACAACACTTTATTCACGTTTCTGCACTTATATTTCGCCCAGCCCTTCCCTACAACGTGGTGGCCTTAGCCGCCCACGCAAGGTAGCCACGCAGGGCCCGCAGACTCCGCACACACACACTCTGCCACGCTATAGTCCTGAGGCTCTCACCTCTGAACGCAGCTGACTCTCTCTCTCTCTTTCTCTCTCTCACGTACACGCGCTAGTCCCCAAGCCGTAACCGGTGACGTCACGCAACTCTCCGTCTCTCTCGCACACACGCATGCGCCAGCCGCACGGCCGGCTCTCCCTCGTCTCGTTCCCTCTCTCTCTCTCTCTCCAGGCAGCATCTCTCCTATCGCTCTCGTCTCTCTCTCTGGTCGTTCGCTACTCGCGCGCGCGGAGCTATGCGCGACGTGACGGCAAAGTCCCGTCCTGCCTGCTTAGCAACACGCATATCGAGCGTTATCCGCGCTTTCTTCGCGTCTTCGCCTCTCACAGACAAACACAGCACTCGCGAGTACTGGCGCGACGGCCGTCGGCGCAGAGGAACGGCGTGGGTCGCGCCGCCCACAACCGACCCGCTCTCGTCCTCTACTCTCGTCGTCTCATCTCAGATATCACTCTCAATCATCACTCTCCTCTCTCTCTCTCTCGCGTCGCATTCTCTCTCCCAAATGCAAGGTATCGGCTCTGCTGGCCTCGCGGCCGCTGGTCGCTCCACTCTCCGTACACAGCAAGCGCCGCTCTGCCACGAAATCTGTCGTCCTGAGGTTCTCAACCTCTGAACAGCAGCTACTGCTCCTTTACAATACGCGTTAGCCCGCAAGCCACGTAGCCGGTGACGTCAACGCTACGCCATACCACATGCCGTCACGAGGCTCTCGCCCTAAAAGGAGGCGCATCTCTCTCTCTCCTCCTCTCTTTTGCACGTACATCGCGCCGGCTCAGCGCAGCTCCCGCTGTGTAGCTGCGCGACGATACGCTCTCTCCTCTCTCTCGTGCGCGCGATAGTACCCGCTAGGCGGCACAACCTACTCGCGTACGAGAGCTAGCTTGCGCCGGCGCTGACGCTCCCTACTCTCGCGCGTCACGCCACCAGCCGCTACGCGCTCACCGACGGCTCGCGCTAGCGGTCCGGCAGCGACGAGGCCTGAACCGCGGTCACCGTATAGATATGCACTCGCTCCCACTACGTTCTCTCTCTCTCTCTCCGCTTCTCTTGTTCGGATCTCGAACGCGGCCGCGGCAGGCTCTGGCTGCGTGGTTGACGCAAGCCCGAACTGGCTGCTGTTCGAGCAGCGCGATTTCGAGAGCCCGCGTCACCGGCTCCCTCGTTTACTATCTCTCTCTCTCTCGCACACACGCAACTCGCTGCCCGTCTCTCGTCCTCTCTCTCTCGTTCGCGGCGCCACGGCTGGACAAGGCTCGCGTGTAGATCGCGAGTGTGGCCCCGCACTGCACACCGACAACTCTCGTCTAGATGACTCTCCTCTGCTCAGCACCCTCTTCATCAATCGCGGTTCTCACTCTGATTCTCTCTCTCTCTCGTCTCGCTCTCGAAGACCGATGGCTCGCGTCGAGACGTCCCGATGAGATCACGGTCTCTTAGCCGGCACAGGGGGGACAGAGCCCCGATCCCGGGTACCCCCGTCCTCGAAGGAATGGGGACGGCCTATAGGACTGCCTCCCAACACAGGTGCGCAACACCTAGCGCCTCCGCGTGCACTAGGATTTCTTTATTTCGCGGGATTTTACACGCGATCGCCGACGTATGGGAGTACGCTGGGGAGAGGTGGGAAAACAGGAAAGAAGTCAAACACAAACAACACTTTATTCACGTTTCTGCACTTGTATTTCGCCCAGCCCTTCCCTACAACGTGGTGGCCTTAGCCGCCCACGCAAGGTAGCCACGCAGGGCCCGCAGACTCCGCACACACACACTCTGCCACGCTATAGTCCTGAGGCTCTCACCTCTGAACGCAGCTGACTCTCTCTCTCTCTTTCTCTCTCTCACGTACACGCGCTAGTCCCCAAGCCGTAACCGGTGACGTCACGCAACTCTCCGTCTCTCTCGCACACACGCATGCGCCAGCCGCACGGCCGGCTCTCCCTCGTCTCGTTCCCTCTCTCTCTCTCTCTCTCTCTCTCTCTCTCTCTCTCTCTCTCTCTCTCTCTCTCTC
>CM053169.1:18879484-18904616 GCA_012977825.3 Pteromalus puparum | reverse complement strand
CTCGGCCTTATGCGTTAAGGAGAATTTGCCGCGCAAAACAGCAACACACGTTTTGCGTGGCTGCGACGTTTGCAACGTCGCAAATCCACTACCACCGAGTGTACCTGTAGAATCGAAAAAAGATGGAAACATTCCAGAGAATTTCTCACTGATAGAACGAACAAGAGTATTTCTTAGNGCTGCTCGTCTCGCGCCAGCTCGGACCGGCGAACTTCTTCCCAGAGCTCACGACGGCTGGCAATTTCCGCGAATTCCCGGGACGTAGCTCACGTCCGAGAAACGCGGGCTTCGCACGCGCCGACTGTCTCTTGCTCGGCCTTATGCGTTAAGGAGAATTTGCCGCGCAAAACAGCAACACACGTTTTGCGTGGCTGCGACGTTTGCAACGTCGCAAATCCACTACCACCGAGTGTACCTGTAGAATCGAAAAAAGATGGAAACATTCCAGAGAATTTCTCACTGATAGAACGAACAAGAGTATTTCTTAGCAATCAAAAAACACTCCTTGTATCGTCTATCGAGAAACATTTCTATTGTCAAGAAATACTTTCGAGTTTTTCTTGATCGTCGAGAAATATTCCGTAACGTATCTCGATCATTGAAAAACGGTCTTCCCGAGACCTTCCGCGGACAGTTTGTCGTTAGGAATGGTGACAATGGTGAGGTTAAACGAACACTATATGTACAGGCTGCCTTCTCAAAGTCAAATTGCTCGACCTTCGGATTCGACAGGGACAGGTCTACCTCTTGGAAGGACTCGAGGCTCCTGTTGATGCTGAGCCTCAGGGTCGGTAAGGTGCTGAGGTTCTTGGCAGAGCTCACGGTACAGAGCCTGATTGTGTCCGACATCGATTATCGAGAAATACTCTCGGACTGGTGCTAGATAGTCGAGAAATACTCTGGGAGCGATACTCGACCTGCGAGATACACTCTCGGAGTGATTCTCCATCTTCGAGAAATACTCTCGGAGAGATACTCGACCAGCGAGAAATACTCGCTGAAGTTTTTGCCCTCTTTCAAGTGTCTTAGAGTAGAGTAGAGTAGAGTAGAAACCATTTATTTTGCATACAACAAAAAACAAAGAGTCTTATGGAGAGATTCTCGGTTATTGAACAATCTTTTTTATGTACCCTCTCACGGGGATGATTAATTGAGTTTTAATGTGATTCTATTATTTTAAATATTTTTAAACTTAGTAACAGTACTACTTTGGGTTTATCACCGATTATTCTAAAATAATCAATCCGGATAGCTTGTATCTGCTTAAAAAGAGCTTTGAAGTGAGATTAAGGTCATAAATTGTATTGTATACAAATGTTTAATACACATTGTCCACATACAAGTTTACTTAAAATCACTTATTACATCTGCAATATGATGGTAGTTCGTTAATAATTAAATGCCGATCTATTTTAGCGTGAAAAAATCATACTTGAGTTGAGTAACACCGAGAAATGAAAAACGCCTTAATTATAAAAGTTATTTATACAGTGGTACACAAACGTGGTGCATTGTTTATGAGTCACACTATTATTGGACTTGTTTCAAAACGCATGCTTATCATAAACGTCACGCCTCAAATGACACGCCTGAATCGTCGCGTCGCGATCCTATAGGCCAAACTAGAAAGATGGGTCGGGCTACCATTCTGCCAGCCGACGAGCTGCTCCTTCTTCGACGGCTTGTCATCTGCTTTCGCGTGCCATTCTCCGCACGGCTATCTTAATCCGCGTAGTTAACAATGTCAATACCGGTGCTCATATGGGGTTACGTAAACAATAACTTGTTGCGCTCGGCGATCATCTGAAGTTGCGCGCTCAGTCGTCTCATAACCTTGATCGAAATCGGCGCATTAAAACGTTATTTTCTCGAAAACCACGGATTTTCTAAATTTGTGCACGTGTGGACTTTTGATCGGGAGACTATAATCTACAACATATCAAAATTTCAGCCAATTTCGCCGGGAACCATAATCCCATTTGATTCTTCCGGGGTCCTTTAGTTCATCACAGCTTCATACATTCAAGTACTCGTCATAACATTAATATTGCACAAGGTCAACCTTGTCGTGTTTACAGTCAAATAATAATACGTCGCAGTATACCTACACGCATAAGCAACATAAACAACATAAACATAAAGATAAAATCAGTCCGAACATACATCAAGCGCGGGGCACTAATGTCTACGCATCGCCGCCTTAAATCGCGAGAGCGATGGAAAATTCCGGATGTCCTGCGGAAGCGAATTCCAGAGGCGCGCCCCCTCTGAGCCCTAAATGACATTAGACCCGTGTCAGTACGCGTTCCCGGAATTGCAATGTCCCAAGGAGCCCTATTTGAGGTTCCGCACTCATTTTTCTGAATAAGAGTCGCTAAATACGGCGGTTTTCCCATGCGATTTGCCTTATAGACTAGAACCGCCGCAAAATAGGATCTTCTTTCTTCTACGGTCAGCCAGCCAAGTCTCTTCCTGTAAGGTGTAATATGCTCCTTTCTTTTAGCGCCAACTATGTACCTCACGATAGAGTTCTGCAATCTCTGCAGTCGGGCTTGGAGTTCCTCTGACAGATCCAGGTACACGACAGAGCAATAATCCAGGTGAGAGACAACGAGAGCGCTCGCCAACTGCTTACGCAGCGCCTCAGTAGTACAGGATCTGAAGGATCTGAGGCCATAGAGAGCCCTATTAACCTTTCGGCTAACTACATCCACCTGTTGCTTCCATGATAGCCTATAACAACACCGAGTCGATAACAACACCGAGATTGGTAACAGCATCAACAAAGGGAATAAAAACGTTGGCCTCCAGCTCAATGCCTAGCAGCTGTAAATTCTGTATTTTCTTGATGTTGTAGTCTGAGCCAAAAATGATTGCTTGTGTTTTCCCGACATTTAAATGAAGAGCGTTCTCAGAAGCCCAGGCCGACACCGCCCGAGCTACAGCCGATAGGCGCTCCAGACCCTCGTAGATACAATCCCTCGTGGTTTGTGTGTACGTTTGCAGATCGTCTGCATATAACAGGTATGAGACACTGTCTGTCAGAGTGCCCTTTGGGCCTTTAAGATCGGATAATACCACAGAAAGATCATTGATGTAGAATCCAAACGCAGGAGAGGCCCTAGAACCGATCCTTGCGGGACGCCAAGACTTGTAGTTAGCCAGTCTGACACTCCATTCGTGTTTGTGACAACTCTCTGATTGCGTCCTGTAATGTAGGATTTTATCCAACAGACAGCAGATCTCGAAAAGCCCATCTTGATGAGTTTACGGAGCAGCTTCCTCAACAAGGCGATCGGACGAAAGTCAGTAACTGCAGATGGATTGGCTTTCATTTTTAGCGGCACAAGATGAGCGCTCTTCCAGGCCCCCGGAAAAACCCCAGCAGACAACAAGAAGGCGTTAAAAATCTCCAATAGGTGAGCGCCTATGACCGGGAGTGATTTGTCGACAAAACTATGGGGTATTCCGTCCTCTCCCTTTGCCTGCGATGAAAAATGAGCCACTGCCAGCACTACATCTGAAAAGGTGACCTCTCTGAAGACGAAGCGAGTTACCAACACCGGCGATTTGTAGCCAAAATGGCTATTTCACACCTACGTTGGCGATATGATTTTCACTTGTGGCTTGGGCGATTTTTCAGGCTAGGATCTCTTCCTTCCGGCTATTTTTGGCTATTTTGGCTATGAAAAATATTAAATATTTTAAAAAAAGTTACTCAAACAAAACATTCAAATTCTACGTGAGTAACGTATTAGAGAACGGTCACGCACAGTATTTAGACGTCAAAAACATGCATACCGAGAACAACGTGTCATTGCTCGTGATGGCAATCCCAATCTGGCAACGTCGTTTTTTTAAGCACACGTTTACATTACACCCCGCGTGGCGCGTGTGTTTATTTGAGCTATTCGCTGAACCGGCTGATCGCGATCAAACGTGTTTGTTCTTCTATTCTTCTGTATTGGAAAAAACGCGAGAACTAGACGACGACAAGCGTAAGAAGATACGGAGGTCGGTTATGTAAAGAATCGTTTTTTTAATACTGCTTGTTGTTGTGTTAGACATGTCAAAGCCATCGAAGTCGAAGAAGACTACTAAAACAGCACTACGAATCTACTCGTACAACCCAGCATGGGAAAAAGAATCCTGGGCTAAGGGTAAGAAGTCTTAGAGCAGTCCTGCATGGCTATTTTTTCGCCATCTTACAATATCTATAATAGTATATTGCGTTACTATAAGGAGGTAAAGAATCGGGAAATCGGCCGGGCAATTTAGACGTTCTATGAGGTCGCCATTTTACTCCCGAGGGTCGTATCCTATTTTTCGCTACAACTTTCGGCGTAGCAAAAATTATTTTTTATTAAATGGGTTTAAACCTATGCATGGATTGATCTATATTACTTTTATTTTATACATTGTTTTTGTACGTTCATAGGTTGGCTAGTTAGAAACAGAGATTCTCATTCTGACAAGAAAGCGTATTGCATATTATGCGCGAAACCTCTTCGCGCTCACATCACAGACTTGAAGTCTCACAAAGATCGTGACTCCCACATAAAGAAAGCGGAGAACATCAATGTTGAAAAGCAGCCAAAGCTATCGTCAGTGTGCAGTGCTCAAGCTGAGAAAGACAACAATAAGAAACAGCGAGACCTCAAGATAGCGAACTTCATAGCAGCTCACGCTAGTATTAAATGCGTTGATCACTTAACGGAAATTTTGCAGAGTTTAGACTTAAAAGATCTACATTTACACAGAACTAAATGCTCAAATTTGATAAAAAATGTAATTGCTCCGAATCTGTTAAAAGAATTAATTGATGATATCGGCGAGAGCCCTTATTCACTCATAATTGACGAGTCTACAGACGTGGCTGTTTTAAAATACCTTTGCTTATGTGTAAAGTATTTTAGTGTAAAGCAAAATAGAATAGTAACGGATTATCTTGGTCTAGTTGAAGTGGAGAAAGCTACTGCTGACATATTACATCAACTGTTGATCAATTATTGTAAAGAAGTTAGTCTTAAAATTGAAAATCTTATTGGGTTAGGTACTGATGGAGGTTCTAATCTTTGTGGTAGAAAACATTCCGTTTTCACGTTGTTAAAAGATGAGAATCCCAAATTACAATTAGTCAGGTGTATAAGTCATGCATTGAATAATGCTGCCTCAGCTGCTGCTAATCATTTTCCAGCAAACGTCGAATATCTTTGCCGGGAAGTTTACAACTGGTTCGGTTGTAGTTCTCTGAGACAAGCAGAATATAAAAAGACGTGGGATCTTATTAATACTGATGTTGAGGGCAGTAGTAATGTACAAGAAGGAGCAGCTAAAACAGACAAACCGAAACCAATCTTTCGTAAATTCGTACAATTGTCGAAAACAAGGTGGTTAGTTCGTTATAACGTTGTGAAAGGTATTGTAGAACACCACTTGCCTTTGAAAACTCATTTTATTGTAGTCGTTAATACTGAAAAGGATTATACAGCTAGGCTATTGAGCAGTATGTTAAATGATGATACAAACTACTTATACCTAATAATTATTAAACCTATTTTAGGCGAAATAAATTATGTAAATGCATCATTCCAAAGTACAAATGTCGATTTAGGTACTGCATACGACGAATTAAAAGATATGCTTCTATTGTTAGCTAAAAAAATTATGAAACCTAGTTTTTTGACTGATGGCCTACAGGTCGTTTTAGCTAACTTAGAAAATGAATTGGCATATTTACCAGCAGACAAAGCTGATTATGGTATTGACTATAATAATGCTTTACCTAAATCGACTATTTCAAGTGAACAAAAAGTAGATATTGAAACAAGAGCCTTTACTTTTATTAAGAGCATGCTCAATGAATCCGCAAAACGTTTGCCAGATAATTTAAAATTTTATCAAAAGCTAAACTTTTTATCGCCAGACGTGTGTCTTTCACATACGTTAAGGCCTCAATTTTCTGAATTGCCGTTTTTTGACGAATTTGTAGAGCCGAGTAAGCTTAGCATTATGGAAAACCAATGGAATAAATTATTGACTGTGCAATGGGCTAGCAAGTTTGGTGAAGACGTACTCAAAAGCAGCTATGATTTTTGGCCTACAGTATTTTCTTTAAAAAATGCTGGCGGAATATTTGTTTTCCGAGAACTAGCTTTTTACGCTCTTACACTTTTGTCATTGCCGTCAAGTAATGCGGTTGTCGAGAGAGTCTTCTCCATCATGAACGCTGTAAAAACGAAAATTCGAAGCAGAATGCTTTTAAAGATGTTAGACGCTTTATTGAGGATTCGAATGAGGTTTTATGCTAATGGTACATGTTGTAAATCCTTCGTAGCATCCGATCAGATGCTAAAAGATTTTAATTATAAGGTCGTATACGAAATCAAAGACAAAACCGAAGAAAAAGATAGTCTATTTGAGGAAGAGTTACAAGTTATTGACTTATTAGAGAATTTCGACATACCTTGTATAAACATACCTGAAGTTTAATAAAAAGTTAACAAATGTTTCTATACATAAGTCTACATATTTGAAATTATAAATCATATTTGAATTTTCTTTGGCGCCGTTTTAAGCTTAAATTCCACGGGTGCCATGTTGCCAAGTCTTGTTAGTGGCGATTTATGGCGATTCTTTGACGGTAGGTGGCGGTATTCGCTTCGACAGTACTGGTAACTCTCACTCTATATCTTTGTCACCAGTTCGCCTATGGCGCCTACCTACGGCGTCGCGCTGTTTATAAAGATCCTGTAGATCCGCGTCGACCCAGGGTGGAAGCGCCTTCTTTTTTCGCTTAAATTCCTTCAGAGGGGCAAGCTCGTCAAGCACTCTCATGATGTCAACGCTACTGCCCGAGGGACTACAGTTCCGACTGTCCGATAGACTTAAAGTCTCTATAGAACAAATTAGCAGGGGTAGGCGATTTCAAGGCCTGCACGTCTATTGTCACGTCAATAATACGATGTCCGTTCGAGAAAGTCGCCCTTTTGTTATTCTTGTCAAGCACTACCTCACTGTCGTTCGTGAAAATTACGTCAATCCAGGTGTGCGACTCACCGATGTGATGCGTCGCCCCGTGCTCGACCAACTTCAGGTTCAATTCGCACGCTAGTTCTCGGACAAAGTCCGCGTCCTGCGATGTAGACAGCATATTAGCTTTGAGGTCTCCCATTACTATGCGATGCTCATAATCTACCGAGTGGGTCCTAAGATCCTCGACAAGATCAGAGTTAGGCTGCCCTGCCCTGCTGGATTTTGCACATTAAGTACTCCGGAATGCCTGGTTTATCTTCCTGTGCAGTGCCGATGCGCATAACAGCGTCGCTCTATACATATTGTGCACGTACAGCACTACACCTCCCCCACGATCGTTCCTATCCTGCCTAATTGCCGAGTACCCATCGATCCGAACAGCAGCATCGTCCTCACTTCCAAAACGTGACTCAGCAATGCCAAAGAGGTGATAATAGGGTTTAGCAGTCGTTAGGAACTGGCGAAACATTCCTATGTGCTTGCTGAGAGACGTCGCGTTCAGAAAGCCCGCCCTTACTCTCTCGTTTTCTCATCTCCCCGTAGTACCCTAGTCTAGTAATTTTTTATTTAGACTGGGATTCGGGGCTATGGTGGCTGAATCGCAACCCGCCGATCCCCAACCGTAGCAGCTTCCCTGCCATCACTGTAAGACGCAAACAACGCATGCAAGTCCGCCGCTGAGTTTAACTCATGCGTTGCTTCGCCTCTTAACGAGGAACCGACCGCCTCTATGCCAGATATATTGGAAACCAATTCCACGAGCCATCTGTTTCAGACTATTAAATTTAAGAAATAATTCCTTAGATAACATTTCATTAATAAATATCTTACCAAATATTAGGCTACTAGACGTTTCCTCGTTAAGTAGCGAAGCGTCGATGTGCTTAGTGTTAAAAGCAGTTTTTTTTTTGCTTTTCGCACGCATAATGTCCGCAACCAGTTCGCCGCGAGACAGAGACACCACCCACAGCGACCGACGGTGAGCTGACCCTGTCCCGGTCGAAGCAAGCGTATCGCTCCGATATCATCTCTCGCGATCGACGGAAGAACCGTGGAAAGGATGGCACAAACCACCTCCGCACACTGTTCATTTGATCTCTCGAAACATTGGAGATAATAATCTCTTTCGGCTTATCATTAGCAGCGGAAGGACCTTTCTCAGAAGAACAGATTCCATCCCGACCTAAAACGTTTCGAGTCTCGGATCGACGGCCCCGGGCTCGGCGTCGACGCTGGTGTGTCTGCCTCTGCGCTTTCAACTTGTCTTTATATAGCTACGCTAGTGCCCGGCTCGAGGCCCGCACACTCGCTAACATCCATATCACGATCGACAGCCGCGCCATCGATATTACAATCAACGCAACCGTTTACATCTCGTTGTCCATCGCTATCCCGGTCCCGCGGCGACGCGATGACCCGCACGGCATCGGCCCCGACATCGCCACAATCGTCGCCCACATCCGAGTGTCAGCCGCGCAAAAACCCGAGGGGCAGCACCGCTTCAAATTTCTACAATTAGTAGATTCTGGGAGAGAAATCCTCGAGTGGTCGGTGGATGACACTGACGGAGACACAACACTGGGTACATCGGAGGAGGGGGAAAGCAGGCCTTGAACGCTTATTTTGTTGCTCAAGAAATCAACAACCTTTCGCAGTCACACGCACGACTTCGACATCGCCAACGCCGCGCTGTCACGCTCGACCAGCCGGGCCTCGAGCGAATCCACCTTCGTTTCAAGGCCACCAATTCGCTGTGTTAAGGCTGACAAAGCACTCAGAGAACTGACGATCTCCCCGAGTCTGGGCTCAATCGATCCCTGCTAGGTGGCTATCGCCCTCCCCACCGTCTCGCGAACCAAATTCGCGTAGGTTACGAGGGACGAGATGACTGTATCGTTTTGCGGAAGTGAATTGGTCGGCAGGGCAAACTACCGATCCTGGGCTGTAGCTATGAGAGTATATTTAGAAGTAGAAGATCTATGGAACACGATTCAGGCTCCGCAAGAAGGTCAATTATCAACGGACGTGAAGAAGCTTCAGAAGGCGCGAGGCAGAATCATTCTGGCAGTTGAACCGAATATTTACGCATACCTTGAAGACGCCAAATCACCGAAGGATGCCTGGGAGGCACTCGCCAAAACCTTCGATGATCCGGGAGCGAACAGCAAGGTCAATCTATTTATGCAGCTTTCAACAATCAGATATGAGAACTGTAAGTCCATGGAGGACTACGTTGCGCGCATAATAGGGACTTCACAAAAGCTCAATGCTATCGGTTCGACAATTCCGACAGACTTGATTGGAGCTTTGATGTCGGCCGGATTACCGGAATCGTATAAACCGTTAAGGGTGGCTCTTACTAATTCGGGCCAAAATTTAACCGCCGATTTTATAAAAACAAAACTTTTAGAAGAAGTACAATGCTCCAATAACAGCCATGAGATTCAAAACGAAGCGTTCCATGCGCAAGCGCACTCGACGCACTTTGCGCCGCAGAGTAGCGCCAACTGAGGGCGCAATGGGTTTCATAAACGCTCAGGTGTGATGCTACAACTGTAATAAGTTCGGACATATGGCAAGTCAATGTACTGCTCCGATAAAGGAAAAACCAAATGCATGCACAGCCGCAGCAGACGAGGAGACCGACGACGAGGACGTCGAATGTGCGCTTGCAGTACTGCGGTTCAACTGGAGAACGTCAGGTGTTGTTAAAGAATGTGCTGCTGGTACCTAACCTCATAGCTAATTTGCTGTCAGTAAAGTGTTATCACTAGAAAAGGTGGAAAGGTGATCTATCCTGGTCCCACATGCCAGATAATATACAACAGCAAGGGTATAAGTCTTCTTCTTTTCCAATGTTGCCTTTTACTATATACGTATGCGCATACTCAAAAAATTAAGGAAACTTCTGCTTCTCGGATTACAAGGTATACATCGTACACATTTCTCGACAGATTCTAGATCTTAGATCTATAGATATACTGCGTCGCTAGAGAACAGGCCAGAACTTATCGCCGATTTACTACCAGTATAGGATCTGGTTCGTGAAATATGCAATTAAGTATACGCACATTGAATAATATACTATTTTCGAGACTATTTTACAACCTTGCTTGTATTACCAATAAATAATAATATCAAGTGTTAAATAATAATAAACTCAGGAACAGGTACAAAAGGTTAGAATAAAAATGTTATGCTAATACATTCAACAATAGAAGTTGCCATCATTAAAAAACGATTTATTTTTACAAAAGTACAATTTTCTGTAACCAATAACAATATAAAAATAGTTATAAAAATATAATATTATAAAAAGTAACATTCTGTAGTACTACATTGATTTTTTATGGGTGTTTGATAGATTTCCCATGTATATATCTAGGAAAAGGGTATTTTATTGCGTTAGATTCCATATTATTAACATCCCTGTGCACAGTCAGCAACTGTTGTTTTGTTTTTTGTGTCGTTAATGTTCAAAATTATTGATATTCTTAATATAAGATAAAAATTTGTGCATGCGCGGTGTTAAAAAATACTATTTTGCAAATGTTATATATATATATATATATATATATATATAATCAATCACATTAACTGTTTTGTATAATTATTCAAAAGATTGTGTATACGGACTTGAAGTTGAAGTAAATTCATCGTGAACTTCAGTATTGGCAAATAAAGAGTATCAATAGTACTATTATATTGTTTCAATATTAAACGTATTTTTTAATATAAAAAAACTATCACTGTACTTTAGCACAATAGTTACAAAAAAGCTAATAAGAATCATCGCTTGACGTTAAACACTGAGGCCCTTTCAGAAACTTATCATTTACTAAATCCGACAAATTTTCTCCGTTGTATGATACCAATGGACAAACTTCAACATCACCTTCCACACTTTTTGCTCCAGCATTTAAAAGCCATTTTTTATGGAGATTTAAAATGTCAGTACGTGCAGTTGATGGACAATCAACACCTGCCTCATTGGAATTTTTTAAAGCACTGAATTCATTTTCCCGTATAACTTCCCAAACTGCGAAATTTTCAGAATATTTAAATACATCAAACACAAACTTTTCAACTTTTATTCCATTTGGTTTATCCGGCTTTATTTTATCGCCATTTTTATTTAGGAATGGTATTTTTTTCTTAGCAATGTGTAAATCCAAGGAATTTTCATATTTGTTTGCGATTTCATCCAAAAATGAAACTGTGAAATAATGATTACAAATGTTTCCTGAATTAAAAACCAATTCACCTTTATCATTTTGAAGTTCAGCAGTACTAGGCAGAATTTCACTATATTCAACTACCCTATATTTCTCGTCAACCTGTAAACATTTAAAAATTATTAGAATGTTAACTTATGGAAATCTTAATTTTATTACTCGCTAAGTAGGTTTTAATTGTAGAAAACACTCTTAGCAAATTTTAAAATAATTTTCTTATATATCAACGTTTCGGAGACACTTTAGTGTTCATTTTGACGTAAAACAGATTTAATTGCAAAGAATGTCTTTTGCTGAAGATGGGAACAAATTATAAAGTATCCCAAAAATTGCCTGATTAAACAATTTGAAAATATACATAAACGATTATATGAATGTAGTATGATAACAAATTAAATAGTATATTACGATACAAGTGGCATAAATAGTCCATTACGGCACAGCGTGTATTACAGCACCCGAGCGTAGCGAGGGAGCTAAACGCCGTGCCGTATCGGACTGCCGCGAGTATCATATACGCTATTTTATAGCTCACAAATCTGCTGTCACGCCTATCCGTGGCCTAAACAGTCCAGTTAGCGCCCGAGCATAACGAGGGCGATCATCAGCACGGTGCAATAATGGACTATTTATGGCATGGATCGGCGTGACATAGATGCGGATTTATGCCACACCGTGCTATAAAATATATCCGTGGCATAAATAGTTCATTATTACACCGTGCTGATCACCCTCGCTCAGTGCAGGTTTTTAAGCATTGGTATTTTTTGCTTTGCCCATTTTCATTTTATAAAGCTTGTTTAATATTCTAGTATTTCTTTTTCTTCTTTTATACTCTTAGGTGCATTTAACAACAATCTAAGTTAAAGTTAATACATATAAAGGTTCAATATAAAAAATATTCATCGCTAAACACTAATCTGCACAGAAAAAGAGGAATCTCTTCAAAAATCAAACGTTTTTTGCAGCCTGTGTGAGAAAAAAGCATTAGATCAAGTGGTGCAGTGGCGCCACGAAGGCGAGTTTGAGAAGCCTGCGGCGACCGCGACACTATTTACTTCTATATTGGGTTCTCAAATTTTCAATTCAATAATAACAAATATTTACATTATTGTATGTGAATTTTTTTCGCGTATATTCATATATGTATGCTTAAACTATGATTTCTAATCGTTATATTGGCAAAAAAGCTGCTCATTTTACAATAATCGAGTATGTGTTAACAAAAATGCTCAAATCCGTTTCGGGATTTTCTTCAGCCCAACAACGTTCAGACCATGAAGTTAGCCGCAAAGTTAAGACCGTGAATTTAGCCGCATATATTGCTTTCCCACACATACACTCGGAGGTAAGGTATTCTTGCGGAATGTTTTAAACTGAATGGCAACGTCGCATGGTTTTTGACGGTACCGGCCCATATAACCTCTGCAAATCTAAAATCGTCAAATCGAATGCTTATACAGAAAAGAAAACCTCAAAACCCGTCAAAAATCCGGCAACGTTGCCATTCAGTTTAAAACCTTCCGCAAGAATACCTTACCGCCGAGTGTACTTGCACAGACCAGTGAGATTACTCATGTGATCACACGTATACAGACCAGCAGTACTACGGGTGTCATTCAATTAATCCATCATACGAGTATGGCGTCCAGGTGTACAGGGTGGCTGATGACGAGGTCTAGATGGTTCGCACCGTGGTTTTTTGTGTCTAGGTCACAGGGTGGCCGATGATGAGGTCTAAGTAGTTTGCTACGTGGTTTTGTTATGTCTAAGTGTAAAAATCATTCAAGGGCATTGTCTAGATGTACGGGGTAGCCGATGACGAGGTCTAGATGGTTCGCACCGTGGCTTTTGGTGTCTAGGTGTAAAAATCATTCGAGGGCGGTGTCTGGACGTATAGGGTAGCCGATGACGAGGTCTAGATGGTTCGCACCGTAGCTTTTGGTGTCTAGATTAAAAAATCATTCAAGTATCCAGGTGTATTATAGGATGGCTTATTATGACGAAGTATAGGTGGCGCGCTCCCTGGTTTTTGGTGTATAGAAAAATAAATCATACGAGAACACCGTCTAGGTGTACAGAATCGCCGATTAGGAGATCTAGGTGCATGGTTCACTCCGTTATAACAAAACAATCAGTGGTTTCATGTTAGTGATGAAAATGTTATAAAAAAACCATGGCTAAAGGGTGCTAAAGATGCTTATATTTTATTTTTATCAAAAATATGAAATACTCATAAAAATTTCCTATAAAGGACTGAAATCTCTAGAAAAAATTAACGTTTAAAAAAGTAAAAGGTTAGGCGAGTTTGATGTAATCCGCGAAATTACAGATAAAAAAGAACTGAAATCAATAAAACAAAGTCAAGTTGATTATATTTAATCATAACCAAGCAAAAAATTATTTTATTTAATTAAGGGCTTATTTAACTTAAAATTAAGATATATAATGATCGATTTGGACCAACTCTCAAGTTCTTTTTTATCTGTAATTTCGCGGAATACATCAAACTCGCCTAACCTTTTACTTTTTTAAAAGTTAATTTTTCTAGACATTATAATTACCAGACATTTGGATAATTTTTCGGAGTATTTCGTTGATAAATAATTTCTAGAATGAAAATATCAGTACTATTGCAGCATTGAAGCTGTAGACTACACACTATACGCCAGAACGTGATTAAAGAATAAAGGATTTTTAAATCGACCTGGTTGCTCCATATTTTATGCAGGTCAATTCAGCGAGACTCTGATATGATCGTCAGAACACCAATAGATGACTGCTGTAACAGGTTGCGGACATGAGAAGAGTGTAGCTGATCATCAACGCACCTATTCTTGGTTTCGGGCAACATGGTTTCCTGATGGTTCTGTTGATGTTCTAGTTGTCGCATAAAATACTATTCATACTTTGGAAAAAGATGAATCCCCGAATGAATGTCGTGTGAAATTCGAACCGTATGTTTATTTATTATTTTCATGTTTATAATGCATATTACCAAATTATTTAATTGTTTTAAATACGAATTCACGTTGTATGTTGTAGGTTATCCGACAATCATTGAAAAAGTTGAAGGTATGAGATGTAGGTTTTTAATACTGAAAAATTAAAAACTGAGATCAACACGATCACCGATAAAAACTCAGAAAAAATGAACACGCCGACAACAACGTCAGCGCCAAGGAGAAGTATTTTAAAAACACCGAGTACTACATTCAAGGAGATTATAGAGGCAGAAGAGAACAACAGATTTGGAAATAATGCTTTAGTACCAAGGCAACACAACGTTAGTATTGAAAAATTTAATTTGGCGAAAGAATTTAATTTAAAATATTTCAAGTTTCAAGTAATTTTTAACCCGTAGTTGGATGAATTTGTACAAAAAGAGTCATTGAAAGAAGATCTTGAGATGAAGCCAACTTTTTCAATAGAAGACTTGGATGAAGATGACGAAGTGTGGATTGTAGAAATTCCATGCACAGTAAGTACTGTTTCATGATTTGACAAAGGATTATACGAATAGTACTAGTTAACGCGGACGCGTCTATCTCGGGCAAGAGCTGGCCGTTGCTAGACGGGGAGAGGGGGACGAGCAGTCCCATCATGCCTCACGCGCATGGCGTCTCTGCCGTCGCTTGAACTCTGCTCGCCTAGTCTCAACAATAAAATGCTGTTCATGTTCAATTTTGTAAAATATCAAAACAACATGCCTAGCATAGAAAATGTTGCTAAATTCAGTTATAAAATTATATTTGCTGGCATTTATTTAGATCGATCCTCTTCAATTAAAAGGACAGACTCTTCAATTCGGGGACAAGTCCAAAATAAAAATTGGTGAAGATAAATATTCACCATTTAATAGAAGTTGTAGAAGCAATTTAACATGCGTGCTCAATAAGGATAAGACCTCGCATGTCTATAAAACAGGTAAAAAATATTTACAGTTTTTAAAACTTAAGTGTATAAAAAATCTCTCCAAAAAAAACCTTTTTAAAAGGTAAAATATTGACGAGTAAAAGTTTCTTTACAAAAGTCGTGAAATCTCAAAAACAAACATAACTGATGTCAAGTAGTTGTTTTTCATATTTTTCAGGTATATATGCATGCAGGTACATAAAATATTTTTTACTTCAATTCTTAGTTGATACAATAGTCTAGATTCATAAGTGAAATTTTAAATTACTCATCGATCTTCCTTGGCATTTCCAAAAGCATATTCAATCATATACTTTTAATCGATAGTTCAGAAGTTATTAGAAAAATTTTAAAAATATTAAAATCTTGAGTCGTTATATTCTAATATTATATGGTTTAAATTATTTAAATGGCTTCTTTTAAAAAATATTTGAATCTTGGGTCGTATCTTCCAATATTATGTGGTTTCAATTATTTAAATAGCTTCTGAACCATGGATTACAAGTATATGATTGAATATGTTTTTGGAGATGCCAAGGGAGATGTATATTTTATATAATAAAATAATGTACCTGCATGCAGAGGTTAGGTTTGGCGGTTGAAGGGAGCACACGCGGAAAAAGTGGCTCTTGGAAAAATAAAAAAAGAAAAAACAAATAAAAGGATCCGCCAGAAAGAAAAGCATAAAAAGGAAGAGAAAAAGGCCAGAAATAAGCGGAGTGGAAAGCTGAATGGAAAGAACGCAGGATAGTGAAGGAAAAGTAGACGGAAAGAAAATAACCGAAAGTGAGGTTAGAAAGGAAGGAAAGATGGAGGCAGAAAAGACGGTGGAGGGAAATGAGGTAGAGGAGGAGACAAAAGAAGAGGTGACCAAGAAACGAAGAGGAAGGCCGAGAAAGGAGGAGAAGAACAAAGAACGGGCGAACAATTAAATGGAAGAATTTTTAAAGAGGGGAGGCTGGGGGACGGAAGCGGTCTTTGGGAAAAGCAGGAAGATCGAACATTCACCGATAGGAGAAAGAGTAGGAGAAGGAGATAAGGCAGGAGAAATGGAAGAAACGAGCGAAACGTAGAAGGCAACAACGGAAGAAGAGGATGGGGAAGAGAAAGCGCAAAAAGACCTGGAGGAGAGGACCACTGCATCATCTTCGGAGAGAAGGGTCAAGGAAACAGCATTACCGACAGAGGATGGAGAGAAGGCGAGGACAACGGAGAAGAGTGACGGGACGAAGACAGCAGAGGGCAGCACCACCGAGAAAACAGCAGAAGGTATGACCTTAGAGCATATACTACTGGAGGCAGCGCTCCGCTTGTCGAAAGTGTAGACGAGGTTCTAGAGAGAGAAAGGTATAGCGGGGTACATGCTATCTCTCTCTAGCAGCACGCGATTGGCTGCTGTGTCTCCCCACCCAACTGTGCCCGAAGATTGTGAACTTGAAATGCAAGGAGATGTTTTAAAATTTATTTAACAATATTATAGCACAATTAGGTAAAGACTTAATGAACGAATATATATTTAATAATGCTCGTAATTATTTGTATATATATATTGTCACGACTATTTGTGTTAAACACGCATGGATATTTTTTATGTATAATAATATATAATGTATAATTCAACTTTGTTCAATTATGATTCAGCTTCTGTATGCATTACTTTGTTAAAGTTAATTTATAATCGTTAATAAATTATTCTAATGTATAAATTATATTGACACTTTGTAATTTACGCACATATCATCAAAAATATTTTTATGAAGAAATATGTAATATAAAAAAAAAAATTATATTGAGCGGGATTCGAACTCCGGTCATTCATGGCAGCAGACGTAAGCGTAGTCCACTTACCTACTGTTACCTAACGTAACAAACGTATTAAAGGTTGCATATGTGGTTTGCCCCCCTCAAAAGTTTAGGTTAAGATTTCATGTATAAGAATGGTTCATAATGGCTTAAGCATTATTAAATATATATTCGTTCATTAAGTCTTTACCTAATTGTGCTATAATATTGTTAAATAAATTTTAAAACATCTCCTTGCATTTCAAGTTCACAATCTTCGGGCACAGTTGGGTGGGGGAGACACAGCAGCCAATCGCGTGCTGCTAGAGAGAGATAGCATGTACCCCGCTATACCTTTCTCTCTCTAGAACCTCGTCTACACTTTCGACAAGCGGGGCGCTGCCTCCAGTAGTATATGCTCTAAGGGTATGACGGAGGAAAAAATTGCGTACTTAGTCAGAGCAGTGAGAGAGTTAGGGGTTAGGTTAGATAAGAGCGAAAGCGAAAAAAGCGAATTGTTAAATGCACTGATAGAGATAAGAAAAGGAATAGATAGGGATAGAGAAGAAAGGGACGATTGCAAGAGGGAGATAGAATATATGAGGAGGAGAAGCGAGGCGGATAGAAGTAGGCTAGAGAAAATGGAGAAAGAGATGNGGGGGGGGGGGGGAGAGCGAGGAGAACGAGATAAATAATAATAGAGTAGATGAGGATAAAGAAACAGATAGGAGAGAAGAAGAGATAGTAGCTAAGCGAGCGTATCTGGATAATTTTCCGGAGAAACTAGGAGCAGACGAATATGAATGGGAAATGTTAGAAAGAAAAAGCAGAAAGAAAAATATCTTTATGAGGGGGGTAAGAACGGTAGGAAGCAAAATTAAGGAGGAAATTAAAGGTATAATTAAGAAAAAGCTAGGGCTAGAGATCTATGTTAGGAAAATAAGAGCAATAAGGGGAGGTCTAGTACTAGAATTGGAAGCGATGGAAAATAAAATTGAGATTATGCGTAGGAAAAACTTGCTAAGAAGGACAAATATATGGCTAGAAGACGACTACACAGAGAGAGAGAGAAAGAGAAATACAGGACTGGCTAGAAAAGTTAGTAAAAGAAGAAGAAGAAAACGGTTTGGAGACGCAGCTAGGATATCAAAAGGTAAATACATACAGGTAAATACATGGCATATGGTACAAATGGAGCGAAGAAGAAGGAAGAATAGTCGAAGCAGGGGAGAAGACATTTCGGGGGGGAAATAAGCGATAAAGGGGTCATAAAAATGTTGTCATGGAACATAGCGGGGGCGAGGAAAATATGGGGACTACAAGATTACATATATGGGTGATTCTGCCGTAACTGGCTCAAAACGGACACAAAAATGTTCTATACTAAAATCGACTATTTTTAACTTATCGGACGGTCATTCTAACTGGAATTACATACAAAACAAGTCCCTAAAGCTAAACCACAACATATAACTTTTATAACAAGTTATGTGAAGAATCCATATTTGACTAGGTTACGGAACTGACATTTTTGTAATTCGCGCTACTAAAACTCCAGTAAATTTTAATTTAACATGGTAAAAAAAAATTAAATCGTCTAAGATATATCTATCTATCTATCTATCTATATGTATATGTATATTCACTCAATATTTGACAGCCTGTTCGTTTATTCACGAAGATCGCAATATCGTTAAATGACGAATTATTTAAAAAAAATTAGACTCTTATTAGACGTTTCCTTGTAACTGGAGCCATTTAAATACTAAAAAAGCAATGATTAGGACATTATTAATGTATTAATGATACTTACTGTATTATGTGTTACGGAACTGACGGTTACGGAATTGACATTTAGGCGTTTATCAGCTCGCATAGCCTAGCGTAATTATTATAAACAATTCTTTGCACATATATTCGAAAATACTTACTATTTACTCGAGAAAAACGCCCTATATGTTTAAATACATTGTTGCTAAGTAGTAGTTTACTAGCGTTACGGAACTGACAGGTTGTGCTTTTTTTCGAAATTTCTGATGAAAAATCAGCTCTCACTTCCACAATTTTGAATTTTGGAACCATGCTACGGTTGGATTTCATAAATAGTAGTATATAGTTTGAAATTCTACCGATAGGCGGCGCTATATGACACACTAGAACGCTTTTAACATAAGGTAATGTAGAGGGTACCTTTTTAATGCAAAAACGGGCGTCAAAGAGTAAGCGCCCAGCTTTAATATTAAATAATTAATTTTAATCCCAAAACCATGAAAAATATATTGTAATAGGTCTATAGTTCATACTATATATGATGGAATTTTTTTTACATGTCGTACTTTTATCTGCATCGACCTTTTAGATTGAAATCCGTGTTGGAGACAGGTTACGGAACTGACATTTGAGGCCTATTATATTGCGTAGTTTTAAATATAAGCCTGCATACTCGGTTTTAACTATTGGTAAATATAGTTAGTTATGCCAGACATACATAAAACCGCTTGTGCGATTTTTTTTCAAATGTGTGAACGCCTGGGAAGCAGGCGCGCAGAATGAGCCAGTTACGGCAGAATCACCCATATATGTTTATCGAAAAATTACCTTTTATATCATAAAAAATGAACAGATCAGTCAATCTAGAAAATCTTGCGGGAAAAAGTAGACAAATTTATGTTCTTTTAGATACACTATTGTTGAATATATTGTATAAATCATATCATTATAAAAAAGCAAAAATATTTTTTCAAAAATAGAAAAATGGCTATAATATGGCCATAAAATGGTCAGAATCATAAAACAAAAAATGACCTAAATTCAGAATTAGAAAAAATATATGCATGTCAAATTTTATTACGATCCGTCGCATGGTTCCAAAATTATGGCGGTATACGTACATACACACACACACACACACACACACACACACACACACACACACACACACACACACACACACACACACACACACACACACAGCCATCCGCACGGACATTTTCTAAAAACGTATGATTCGTACTCCAAACACCTCCAAATGCGTTTCCACGAAGTATTAGCAAAACTGAAAATTTTACTATTACAAAGCTTCCTCTTGAGGAGGAAGCAAAACGTTTATAAAACCTTTATAAAACGGGACATGTCTTTTTTACAAACCCAAGGCCTTTTTTCTCTTTTAATTTTTGTCTTTTCAAAATCGATTATAATATGTCTAATATTATAGCTATATATACATGTACATTTGAAAATCGAATATATATTGCTGATTTTATTTTATTTATTGGTTTTGAAAATGATTATTCCACAGGCGTTTTTTCAAATATGTTAAGAATAATAAAACAAATAATTTAATCTCTGAAAAAAGAGAAAATTCTTAGGCAAAATTGAGATTTTTATGTTTTTTTTTTACAATACAGTAGTACATTTTGATACAGGTGTGGAAAGTGGTTCCCTACGTCTCATGTGACGTTTTTCGCTCAAGCTAAGCGAGTTTTTTTCATTTATTTTTTGTAAAGGTTGGTATAGAAGACCGGCGATGGCTCCGTGGTAAACCACCTGCCTCCCGGTCAAGGGGTCGTGGGTTCGAGCCCCCATCAGGGCGATCTGTTTTTTCAGATCCGATGGAAATCTTACTCACGACACCGGGTTTGAGAAAGGCGTAGGTGTGATGAGCCTACCCTGGAAACTTTCGAACGCTAAAATTCATCTAGAAACACAACACGATACGTTGTGAGGCCATGAACTTTCGAGTTCGAAAAAGCCACCCATTTTTTTTTTTTTTTTTTTAAAGGTTGGTATAGATACTGAGAGATCCTCTCCTGCCAGATTTTACTTGATTAATACAATGCTTCGTCAGCTGTGGTTTGCACTAACGCCAGAGATTGTACTCAGTAGTCTTTCTGCCCTCGACTTTTTTCAACGGTATATTATCTGCAGAATTCTTTATTAAATAATTTTATAGAATGTAAAAAATGGAAGATAAAAGTTTCTTAAGGTGTAGCACCTATACCGGCGACTCCTTTTTAATTTTTCGAATTATTTTATACGTAAAAAAACCTTTCTAAAAGGTAAAATATTGGCGAGTAAAAGTTTCTTTACAATAAAGTACTGAAATCCCCAAAACAAACATAACTGATGTCAAGTAATTGTTTTTTTATATGTTGTATGTATATGCATGCAGGTACATTATTTTTTTATTTTATTTATTCAATTTCCATGTACAGATTTTACTCCTTTTACATTCTCCCTTACAGTCTTTCCACTCTTTCTTACAAGTTAGTCTTACATAATTTATCTTATCTCTACCGCTATATACATCTTAAATTTTAGTCGCCTTTTTACATTTTTACATTTATTTACATTTCTTTACACTTTCTTACTTCTCTATCACGCTTTTACACTATTTCGTCTCCTTAACCCTTATCTCTCCTTCTACGCATTTTGATCTTCGCACCCACTTCTTTCTTTCCCTTTTCCCAACTCAGTGCTTGATTTTGCCAATTCCTCGAACCCTTTGCTATATTCACACATTTTTACTCTTAGTTCCCCCCTCAATAGTTCTTTCAGCTTCCCGTAAATTTCCCTTTCCTCCCCTGTCAGCCCTAAATCTTCTATTCCCTTTACCCATTCCTTATTTAAAGCCTCTTTTGCTTTCCTGCATACCCATATGTGCTCTATTTTTTCATTTTCTTTCTTACATACCCTACAAGTTGTGTCTTTATATCCCTTCTCTTCTATTCTTCCTAAGCTACCGCACCTTAATCTCGCCCACTGTTCTTTCAACTTACCTTCCCATCTCTTATCCATCCAATACTTTTCACATCCTAATTTAGATTTCCACTCCTTATAGCCCTTACAGTAGTTAGACCTGTCTATTTTACCCCACATCTTTTGCACTTCCTGCTCCGCTCTTATTTTCCTTCCCTCTTCCAACCTGTTTTTGATGTCCTCTATTTCTCTTCCCTCCCTTATCCATTTCAACGTCTCTCCATCCCCTACTGCTCTAAGAGCCTCCCTTAATTTTTTCCCCCACTCTGTCGGATACCTATTTACCACATTTCTAATTTCCTCCCTCAGGCACATTTTTGGCCACCTGCCCTCCTCCATTTTCAAAATCTCTATCAAGTAATCTCCCGCTCTTTTTAACGACTCAATTTCTAAACTTCCTCTTCCCGCTTCCATCTTCCAAATATACTCCGGTGTATTTTCATTTACTCCCAACGCCATCTTCACATACCTGCCCTGCATTTTTTCAATTTCCTCCCATCTTTTCCATCCCCAAATTTCCGATCCTTACATTCCCCCTGCTTTTACCATTGCGTCCATTAAGTAAATCCTATCCTTTAAGTTCCCTAAATTTGCCCTCTTCCAAATCCCCCACACTGTATTTATCATCTTTCTAACCTTTGCTGTCATTCTTTTAACATGTGTCCCTTGAGTATTCTTTGAGTTAAACCAGAATCCCAAGTATTTATACTCATTTACTATCTCTATATCCCTTCAAGCTCTCTAAACATATCCTGTAACCCTACTTCTGTGTCTGCTAACATTGCCACGTCATCCGCGAATTTTAGACAATATATTTTCTTCTCCCCTATAACTGTCCCTCCTACTTTCCGTTTCTCCCATTGTTCTTCTAGGTCCTCCAAGTAAATATTAAACAGTGTTGGGCTAAGCGGACATCCTTGCCTTACCCCTTTCTTTGTTTCGAATCTCTCTGAAATTCCTTCCTCTGTGATTATTTCATTCTCCGTTCTTCTATATATACCCTCCACCATTTTTTGAAACTTCCCCTCTATTCCCATCCCTTTCATTTTTTCTAGCATAACTTCCCTCTTTACCGAATCAAAGGCTGGTTTGAAGTCCACAAAACCCACATATAATCTATCCCCTTTGTTTTTTAATTTGTTGCCTATTAGGCTATTAAGCACGAAAATGTGGTCCCTGGTCTCTCCACCCTCCCTAAATCCTGCCTGGCTTTCTCCTATTTTTCCATTTTTTTCCAGCCATTTCCTCAACCTCCCCGCCATTATGTTGGCTAAAAGCTTATACCCCACATCTAACAACGACACCCCTCTATAATTCTTTGTGTCCTCTTCATCCCCTCCTTTGTGAATCGGAAAAATTCTTGCAGTTTCCCATCCCTTTACAATTTTTCCCTCCTTAAAAATCCTATTTAGAACCTCCCTCAGCTCTTCTTTCCACTCCCCAGTTAGATTTTTTAACAATTCAACCACCAACCCGTCCTCCCCCGCTGCCTTATTATTTTTCATCTTCCCTAAAAGCCTTTTCTAAATCATACATCTCTATATCCCTATTTAACTCTACCAGTTCATTCTCCTCTTCTCTATTTTCTGCCGACTGATCCCTCTCCCCTCTCTCTCCTACCTCCCCCCTATCTTCTTTTTCCTCGCATCCCAATAGATTTTTAAAGTGTTCTACCCAATCCTGTTTTTTAATACTTTTTACGTCATTTTTTTCCTCCTTTTTGCCTGAACTGTCCTATTGCTTTCCAGAATTCTGTCATCCCCTTACTTTCCTCTAGTTTTTTCCATTTCCATTCCCTTTCGTCCTCTTTCTTTTTACTTATAATTTCTTTTAAAATCTTTTTTTTCCTCCTTTAGCTTCTCTTTATTCCTTATTTCTTTTGTTTCGATCCATGCTTTTAGTGCCTTCCAGACCTCCCTATTTTGTTTAATTATTTCATAATCTTCCCTTATCTCTACTTTTCTATTTTTTCTTTTTACTAATCCAATTTTTCTGCTAGTTTCCCATATTGCTTTGTAGATGTTGTCCCACCTTTTCTGAGTCCCTCCTTCCACCCCACCCCCCTGCGCTTCTTTCCATTCTTCCATGTTTTCTTTATATTTCTTTACTCTTCCTGCTACCCACCTCAAATTTTCCTCTTTGGTTTCTTCTCTCTTTTCCTCCTCTACAACAACTCCTACTTCTTCTCCCCCTCTCTTTATGTCTACTTCTAGAGGTAGGTGATCTGACTCTATCCTTTCTCTTACCTTTAATTTCCTAACCACGCTTCCTTTCTCATTTTCCCTTTCGATTAGCAAATCAAGCACTGAGTTGCTATTGCATCCAATAAAGGTCTGCTTTCCTTCCCAATCCTCTTCTGTGCTTCCGTTTTTTATTATCATTCCTAGTTCCTCGCAGCATCCTAACAACTTCCTACCTTCTCTATTCACAATTTCATCGTATGACTTCCTTGTCCTTTCCCTTTCCCCTTCTCTACTTAATTGCCAGTTGCCCAGTCTCGCGTTAAAATCCCCTATCATCAGAATTTGTTCACCTTCCTTCATTCTGTTTTCCGCAATTGTCTTAATTTCCTTTATCGCTTTATCAATTTCTCCGTTAATATACGCTACAATCACACTTAGCTTCCTATCCTCTTCTAATTCTATTCCTTTAATTATCAATCCGCAATTCCACTCTTCCGTGCCTTCTACTTTTAAATTTTTCCTTACCCCAACTAAGACCCCCCCTTTCGCCCTTCCTTTTTTCTTTTCCTTTGTCGCACCTTTTGTTTTCCATACATACTCTTTACTTAATCTACCTATCCACTCCCTTTCTTTGCTTTTTTCTATCCATGTTTCCTGTAAAGCTATTATCCCAAACTTATATATGTAATCTTGTAGTCCCCATATTTTCCCCGCCTCCGCTATGTTCCATGACAACATTTTTATGACCCCTTTATCGCTTATCCCCCCCCGAAATGTCTTCTCCCCTGCTTCGACTATTCTTCCTTCTTCTTCGCTCCATTTGTACCATATGCCCTGTATCTTTACCTTTTGATATCCTAGCTGCGTCTCCAAACCGTTTTCTTCTTCTTCTTTTACTAACCTTTCTAGCCAGTCCAGTATTTCTCTTTCTCTCTCTGTGTAGTCGTCTTCTAGCTATATATTTGTCCCTCTTAGCAAGTTTTTCCTACGCATAATCTCAATTTTATTTTCCATCGCTTCCAATTCTAGTACTAGACCTCTCCCTATTGCTCTTATTTTCCTAATATAGATCTCTAGCCCTAGCTTTTTCTTAATTATACCTTTAATTTCCTCCTTAATTTTGCTTCCTACCGTTCTTACCCCCCTCATAAAGATATTTTTCTTTCTGCTTTTTCTTTCTAACATTTCCCATTCATATTCGTCTGCTCCTAGTTTCTCCGGAAA
>CM053169.1:18824377-18878277 GCA_012977825.3 Pteromalus puparum | reverse complement strand
GAAAGTAATCGCTACAAGCGTTTTATGTATGTCCTGGCATAAGCTAACTATAATTTAGCAATAGTTAAAACCGAGTATGCAAGGGCTTATATTCAAAAGCTACGCAGTATATAATAGGACCTCAAATGTCAGTTCCGTAACATGGTCTCCAACACGGATTATCAATGCAATAGGTCGAATGCAGATAAAGTACGAACATGTAAAAAAATTCCAGTCATATATACGTATACTATAGACGCTATTACGAATATATTTTTCATGGTTTTCGGATTAAAGAATTATTATTTAATTATTTAAAGCTGGGCGCTTACTCATTGACGCCCGTTTTGCATTAAAAAGGTACCCTCTACATTACCTTATGTTAAAAGCGTTCTACTGTGTCATATAGCGCCGCCTATCGGTAGAATTTCAAACTATATACTACTTTTATGAAATCCAACCGTAGCAGGTTCCAAAATTCAAAATTGTGGAAGTGAAGCTGATTTTTCATCAGAAATTTCGAAAAAAAGCACAACCTGTCAGTCCGTAACGCTAGTAAACTACTACTTAGCAACAATGTATTTAAACATATAGGGCGTTTTCTCGAGTAAATAGTAAGTATTTTCGAATATATGTGCAAAGAATGTGTAATAAATTACGTAGGCTATGCGAGCTGATAAACGCCTAAATGTCAATTCCGTAACCGTCAGTTCCGTATCAAAATACAGTAAGTATCATTAATACATTAATAATGTCCTAATCATTGCTTTTTAGTATTTAAATGGCTCCAAGTTACAAGGAAACGTCTAATAAGAGTCTAATTTTTTTCAAATAATTCGTCATTTAACGATATTGCGATCTTCGTGAATAAATGAACAGGCTGTCAAATATTGAGTGAATATACATATACATATAGATAGATAGATAGATAGATATACTTAGACGATTTATTTTTTTTTACCAAGTTAAATTAAAATTTTACTGGAGTTTTAGTAGCGCGAATTACAAAAATGTCAGTTCCGTAACCTAGTCAAATATGGATTCTTCACATAACTTGTTATAAAAGTTATATGTTGTGGTTTAGCTTTAGGGACTTGTTTTGTATGTAATTCCAGTTAGAATGACCGTCCGATAAGTTATATAGTCGATTTTAGTATAGAACATTTTTGTGCCCGTTTTGAGCCAGTTACGGCAGAATCACCCATATAACTCAAAAAAAATAATAGTTAAATGTTTTGAAAAAATTCATGACAATAAAAAACAACGATATCTACTAGTTGTAAAAATTTTAAGCTTGGCGACTATTTTTTTGAGATAAAAATCAAAAACTAAAAATGGTTTTTTTTATGTCGTACGATTACGGGAGTAAAAAGGTTTAAATTGAGTTGAATTTTAGGAAAAGATTGATCTTTTGATCACTTCGGCTAGGTTCTTTTTGTAACTTATGAAACCTTTTAGTTTAAAAGATATTAAGATTCAAATTTCAACTCTCACCCTGTATACTCTGTGTGACTGAACATTATTATTTTTGTTAAACCATATAATTTGATAATTAAAGCTTAGTATATTTTGAGAGTTTTCATGTTTTATAAAATGTCCGTGCAGATGGTTTGTCTGTGGGTGTGTGTGTGTGTGGTGTGTTGTGTGTGTGTGTGTGTTGTGTGTGTGGCGTGGTTGTGTTGTGTGTGTGTGTGTGTGTGTTGTGTGTTGTGTGTGTGTGTGTGTGTGTGTGTGTGTGTGTATCGTGCCGTGCGTGCGTGCGTGCGTGAGTTCATGCGTGCGTACGTATACTGTTATAATTCTGGAACTACGTGATCGATCGTAATAAGATTGGACGTGCATATATGTTTTCTGATTCTGAATTCGAGTAAATTTTCTGTAAGATTTAGACTATTTTATGACCATTTCATGGCCATTTTCGATTTTTGAAAAATATTTTGGCTTTTTATTATGATATGATTCATACAATATATTCAACAATAGTGTACCTAAAAGACTGCTACCACAAGGTTGGAATATTTTCCCCCTTCTCCGACGCCCGCGCTATCTCGTCTTAAGAGAGCTCGGGGCTTCAGTCCGAGCAGATCTCCGGTGAGACCTCTCTCCCAGGAGCTATGGAATACTAAACTATTACGATGGTCTAAAATGCGACTGTGGGAGTGCTGAAATGAGCTTTAAAATTTTAAAAGGCGATTATGGGAGTATAGAAAACAACGTCAAGGGTCTGAAAGGCGGCTGTGGGTATGTAGAAATCGTGAAAAATAATTTTTTTGTGAAAAAGTTATTTTTCACAAAAAAATGAAGCCACCCGCAATTTTGTAACTTCCAGTTGTTAACGTTATTAACGATTCCGCAATTACTGGTATTTTTTTTATTACGATATATGTAAGTTATTTTAGGAGTTCACGGAGCTCTATCCTTTTGTTATCCACCTTAACCCCCACTCCCCTACAAGTGTCTTCCTAACCTATCCTTTTAGTATCGAATAGTAGCGAATATTTAAATCAAAGAATGAGTTGATTGTCCCATGTAATTATCTTCCACTAACAGAATATGAGGAAGCTAAGTGCCAATGACTTGGCAGCGGTTTTTTAAATATTAGAAATGTCCGCCAATCAAATCTTAATACAAATACTTATTGAAAAGTTATATAAACGTTTTATAAAATTATTTAGTTATAAAATGATCATAAAACAGTTATAATATAAATACGTTTGTAAAACGTTTTAAATATTACTAAATTTAAGAGATTAAAAAATTAAAATAGTAATTCGTTTAAATAACGCTTTGACGAGAAATGGTTGTCATTACTGGAAGAACTATATGCAGATGGTAGCCTCAAAAGGGGGAAGCATTTCTCGCCCAAGTGTTATTTAACCAATTTGTTCATTCATTTTTTTAGTACTTTAAATTCAGAAATTTTTAAAACGTTTCACAAACATATTTATTACTTTTTTATAATCATTTTATAACGTTTTTTAAACAGTTATATAACATAAGACCAACATTTTTAAAACGTTTAAAAAACATCCCTAAAACTTTTTGACATACATTAAGCCTTGATTGGCAGACATTTTCAACGTTTTTTAACATAAATTGACAAACGCGTATTAAGGTTTTGAACATAACGTTTCAAAAACGTTTTAAAACGGCTATTGGTACGTGCTACTATGATTAGTATAGCACGTACCAATGGATCATGAATGATAAATAATAATAATGAGTTGTACGCTCAACTCAGAGCGCCTGTAATAATAGTATTACATATAAATTATAAGTATGGACCGAATTATAGCATGCAAAAAGGCTTTTTATCATATCCTGTCTTCCTACGGAGAGCATATTTTATTATTCGCGCCGAATACTAACACATTTCACAATTCTCGCTACGATGAGCACATTTCAATTTTTTCCGCGAAGACCAGCACCTTTCACTACACTAACTAAAATTATTATATGAATAATTTAATAATATTTGTACTATAGCTGGCTCTTTGCAACTTGTATTTGCAAAAGTTTGGCTCAAACGTTTTTCAAACGCTTAGAAAACATAATGTGTTTATTATGGGGGTATGTATACCGCTTTGGCGTTGATCAATTTCATCAACTTTTTAATCTTGAAGTCCCGACATCGTTAATGTTATTGTGAAATGTACTAGTCTTAGCGGCCAAGACGTGAAATGTGATGTCTTCGAGATAAAAGCATGAAATGTGCTAAGTAGTCTTCTCCGGCAATTCGTGATGTGTTGGGTTTTGTTGATGAGAGCGATAATAATATATTGATTGCGCGTAAGTATGAAATATAGCCTTAATCCAGGTATTCAGGTAAAGTTAGATTAAAGTTTATCTCGATCATTGTACATACAACTCGTAAATCTCATCGTATAACCGCGAAGATAATAAGGATTATACATTTTTCCGCTATAGAAATGTAATTTTTTAAAGAATATCTTACCTGACACACTACGCCTACTGGTTCATCGGCAGAACGTTTTTTAACAACCTTTACGCCGCAATCTGCTGAGCGTGAAATACAAAATCCTAAAAATACTGGATCAGCTACTTTCACCAAAATATTATCTACTGAAAAAGCATGTACGCTATTTATGCCACGAGATTTCATATCATTTATAATGCCTTCATTCTTTAATGCTGTATATAATCCTCCGTTTCCATCAGGCGCTTTAGATATGCGATATTTTTCGTCTAAAATAATTTTTCCGTCAAAGTTGAAACATGGTAAAGTGCCTTGTTTAAATGCTATTATATTATTCTTATCCAATCCGAAGTGATCATTCGTTTCAAAATAGTCAACAGTAGAATCATGAGTTGCATCACTTGTCATTATATACCTGCAAGACACAAATCATTAATAATTTTTATACTAATACACACACACACACACACACACACACACACACCCACACACACACCCACACACACAGACACACACAGACACATACACACATCCGTCCGTGTTTATTAATTTGACACAAAATTATTTACCAAGTTATGTCTTTACTTTTCCCTAGTTTTCTTTTGGCAAGATTTTGTAGACTTTTTATTCGTAAAGCTTGTAAATGAAATAATGTCCGTCCTGATGGTAACTTAATGTTGAACATGCCTTTCGGAAAATCTACACCTAAACGAGTCCCTTGTCCTCCAGCTAGTAATATCACAGCGACTTTACCATCTGCAATTTCTTGTAAACCAATGTTTTCATAGGAATCTAATTTTTCCGATGAAGACTGTTGAATTGATTCTATTGTGTGAGGAGGAATTGGTTTAATTTTATTGTCAATTAATTGTTCCTTTGCATCATCTGATGATTTAGCTCGATTGAAAATGGAAGTTATTTCAGGAATATTCAAGTTAGTTAGTTCATTAACTAATAGTTCTTGTTCTTTTTCGGATATATTATCCCAAAATTGTAATAAATGTTCCTGGTTATATTTTTCCAATAAAGTTTTTAATTTCGTATACGACATTTTCTTTAACGTGTATAATCACGCACGTTATGTGTAAGTAACTTGGCCGTTTCAGATCCTCTGAAAAAATATATCCATAATTAAAGATTGTTACAGCTTGAGACAACAATTATTTTAACTATAATTAGAATTAAAATTTAAATACAAAAAATCAATTAAACTTAATAAAATAAGTAAAAAGGTGTGAAAATTTACAAAATGACCTAGATACCTATATATTACTATATGTCGTCTCTTAGTATTTTTTACTTTCTATCGTAATTGATGAATATAGGTGTTATCTTATATACATGATCAATTTTGCAATTTACAGCTTTTTTTATCTCTCTGTCTAGCAAATATTCTATACACAGCGATTAATTTCAGTGTATGACTATATTTTACTATTGAATGTTCGCGCTAAAATGTGGCTCATCAATGGCACGCAACTAGCGACGAAAAAATCACTATCTGCACTACCAACTACTTATATACCTATTATTTATTTTCTACTGATGGTCCTGGGTGCTGGGTCCTGGTTTCTACTTAATTCTATATGCGGTTCCCGCTGCGCCGCTCGCGAATCTCGCATGCTGTCTGCTACTGTACTTAGTAGTTATAGTAAGCGTGTTTGTAGGTTACTAATCACTGATGATGTATTATTCTTTAGATATATGTTTTAGATATTTTCATTTATTGTTAGTAAATGTATAATTAAGAGCATTGTTTTTTTAAATATTAATGCATGCATCAACAGGATGGATTCAAGAGTCCACCATCAATCGACTTTTGCACTGTTGATAAACAGAATATTTTCTTTTTCAAATAAAAATCTGCTGTTTTCTGTTAAAACCACCTGATTTTTAGCTTCTATAATTAAAAATTAATAGACGTACACATTCCATGGGCACAGGCTAATCCAAGATAAAAATGACTCTTTCTCTCTATCCATCCCTTTAGTTAGGTTAATTTTGTACTTTTTTTACGTGAAAAAGGTATTATTAAAATATAAAGAAAATGCAATCATGTTCAAGTGTATATACGTACAAGAGACTAAGAACCCTGTCTGATGCATTGTAGATATTTGTAAACCATGTTTATGTTTATGTTTTGAAAATTGAATTGAACTGTTAGATAATATTGTTGCTATTAAAAAGATGAGAAGAATAGACAAAAAATCATATTTTAAATTTACAAAAGACTCCATAAACTCGCAGTACTATACGGGTGACAGCTAAAATTTGTAAGATCCTAGATTAAATAATTTTACTTAAAGCTTTGAAAAAGACAAATTAAAATAACTTTTTTTCTCAATTGTCGTAGTCTGCAGAAAGCAAACATATTTTCAATTAATTATTTTTTCCGTACTTTGAGTTAAGCTTTAATTTAATTCAATGAAATAATTTGTTTAATGTTCGAAGCAACTAACTGATCAAGCAGGAACATTTTTATGAATATTATACACAAAAACGTTAATTTATGTAATTTAATTCATAATGTTCTTTTCCTCGATAATTTAACAGCACAGATAACTCTGTAAATTATTCTTTATCTTTCAACATTCGTTAATAATACTATTACAAAAAAAAGTATGCAAGGTTTATTATCAATCTAAACTTTTCAATCAATTTAAATATGAACCATTCTCATTTGTGCTGTATTTGACTGATCAACTAATACATTTTTAATCTTTTTAATTGCATAATACAATCATGCAATAAATTAAAATATTTTTTAACTTTCAGAAACAAGTTTAAGTCACTTTTTAATGCTGTTTTGATGCAGAACCATGACTCTTCGATCACTGAGACTTAACATCTGGCACCAAAAATAGGTAACACCCAAGTTCAACGAATGTCATTTTCATCGAGGCACTTCTGTGCTTGTTTGTCAACTAAGTTTTGGGTAACTAGTTTCTTATATTAAACTATCTACTAGACCTGTTAGACAGTTCTACTAGACTGTTTTAAACTTAGTTTTAAAATATAGTATATAGAAAGATTTGTAACCATCAAATAAGCAAAATTGAAAAAAAAATAAAAGAAATTGGGTGTTTTTTTTTTTTTTATTGAAAATTTAATTTATAATAATCCAAATATTTCGTGGCCTACTGTCCTTTAGTATTTTAAGAACAAGAGAGCAGGAAAACTTCAAACTGTACAAGTAGTAGGTATGAGAAAAGTTTAAGTGTAGACATTTTTCTGATAAATTCTAATTTTTTATTTTTATATACAACTGTCAATGTTTAATCAATGCAATGATTGATGGTTTAATTCTTTCCTGTGTTTTATCATAATACTAAGTATTTCGAAATTTTTCTTAATTTGTATATGAAAGCTAGGAATTTTGAGAACAGATGTCATTGGTGTTGAGTAAATCAATAATCTTATCTTTTTGAATGAATTATAAGTATTTATTCAGTTGTATGATATTGTTTAGAAAATATTGATTTGGCCATTTAGCTTGTTTTATCTAGTATTTGAAATATTTGCGCGTGTCGCTAAAATTTTAATTCGATCCGTCCTGTACATAGGTAGATAGGTGAAATATCTTTGAACTATGACAGCTGGAGAACAGCTTACCTTTGTTGATTTTTGTGTTGCGCGCAGAATCGATATATACAGTCTTTAAATTAAACACAATTGAAAATGAAAATCTATACAAACAGAATATCTATGAAGTCTCTAACGCTGCTGTCTCGTAGGCACGATCACATATGAACTCCAGCGTGGCATAGCATGGCGAAAGAGGGGAGGAAATTAAAGTCTTTTTTTGAGCCGGGGGCATCAAAAGTGGTTCGCTACTGCTCCTACCAGGCCAGGAGAAAGATCGCCGTGCAGTTCACACGTAGACGTACCGGCGGAGCCCTGTCTTTGGACGTCCCCTTGCGGCGGATTAATAAAACTGTGTGGCGGTAATACCGACAATTACAGAGACCTTTCGTTTTCGATCAGTCGGACAGTCGATCTTCACATTCTCAATATTGCAACTTATATTATCAACATGTTTGTATTATATATTATATACATGAACATTTTTAAAAATTAAAAAGCGCCTAATAAATTTATATTGATACAATAAATTTATATAAATTCAGTGAAGAAAAATTTGCATGTTCCTCAATTAAAAAATCCATGCACTTTTGTCGTAATTCAAAAACTTGAAAAATTGGATGAAAATGATCCCACTATATATAACATGTATACTTTAAAATACTGTCAATAAACCCTGCTCATTCAAGCAATTGCTTAAGCGGTTTAATTAAAGACGCGATTCTCTTTTTTGTTGTCCGGATCGTCACGACTATTAATTATATATGAACTGATGCGTATGTATGTATTTCTTAGTCCGTGGATACACGCGTTGCTTTTATAGCATACAAAAATTCTCAAGAAAGGAAATTTTGGTATTCATATAGTAGGTAAGCTATGCCATCGGCACTGTTAATAAATTATTAAATAATGTACATACAACGCTCGCGTCATAAAGTCATTTTTCATGGCACGGCGTTAAGCGCTATATTATAATAGTATCATAATTAATGTAGTACTATTATAAATTTATACGAAGGATATCAGGGAGTAATTATTTATTACACATTATATATTTATGGTAAGAACTATTCACGAGTAGATTATAATTGTTTAATCTTCCATCAACAACGAAAACCATCTGCGATATCAATCAATCAAAGAGTAGTTACTTTGTGCATTCAATGATTTGTAATATACCTATATGCGGTTCAATGATATCTGTATCGCGCAATCAAAATATTCTTATCGACTATTATATATTTTACTATTTTATACAAGACATTAATATTTTCATGTTATATAACAGTTACATATACAAAACTGCGATGCATATTTTAAATTATTAACTTATTACGTACTTATACATTTTAAATTAAATCTTAGTTCAATAACGGAAGAGGCGCGTGCTCGGCCATTCTCTTATATATTCTTCACCATTGGACCTTCATAACTAAAAGTTCTGGAAAAGCCACTTTGAGAACCTTATAGCAGTTATAGCCGAGACCACACCCATCCATATTGCTCCAGTGGTACGGCATATTGTTTAGTAAAGGCCCGGGCTGCGGTCAAAAAGATAATATAACCTATATATACTTAGTACTGAGACCATTCTCAAGTCTCAAATACCTATATGGATCCGACGCAGCTAACGGCTTCGAACTTGCCGCCAAAACGGAGCGCAAAAAAAGCCCGCTGCCAACCATCACACCTATATAAGTACCGCATGCGCAATAAATTGAGAACTGCAGCAGCAGAAAAACTTTTCGGCAAGAAGACTGTTGCGGGAAAAAATTGCTATAAAAACTCAACTGGCGAATGTAGTTAATTTTGCTAGCTAGCTAGCTAGCTAAATATATCCTAAGAAAATTTCATTTTATGATGTTATTTCTTGCGCACAACAAACTTATTGACTGCTGATGATTTATGATTCAAATATTAGATTTCAAAAAAATCCAGCGTTCCATTATGTGCGCGCGAAGGATTGAAGTACCGCGGACGATCCTAAACCTTTATACTTATATTATTTTGAACATTCATACCTTTCACGTATGCATAGCACACGTCATAGTATACGATAATACAATAACGCAAAAATATTGCAAAGTGCAGTTTCAAAGCCAAGTATTATATGCTTAAAGATAACTTTGCAGGTATAATAATATTATCGCTTATATATTTATTACATATATACCGCAATAAAAGAGCAACTCGCAAGCGTGCGTAGTGAAAAAAAATCGTCCTATACTTATGCTACGCGTATATATATATAATAGACACAATAGAATAAGTGCGTCAAGCAAGGTCATGCACGACGCGAGCACATCATACTTTTTTTCCAGTTCGCGACATATAATCTTCCTCCCGAAAAGTTGTTAAAAATTCATTTATCATTAATAATTATTGATATTATTGTGCCAATGAAATTTCAGAATAAATAATTTAGTATCATATCCATTGAGCACACCTGATGTAAACACGCGTTATAGATAATCTCATGCGTGCGCCGCAAGTTATAAAATGTGTTTACCATATCATTCGGGGGTGTGTGCGTATATAGACTATAGAGCTATATAGAGCCGCATATCGCGCACTCGTTGCCGAAATAAGTCTAAGTATAGTTGTTGTCTGTATAATTGGCGAGACGCGAAAACGGGAACTGCGTCGTGCGAATCGGACGCTTATTTCGTATCAATAACGGTCGTTTTAGAATTCTTCAATTTTATACTATAGATTTTCTAGATGCGATCGCGCGACAAACGTCACTTTTTTTATACTTGTGACAGGCTGTACAGGCATTATTCTGTCGGAAAAATAATGCAATTAGTGCGAGTAAGATCGAGCATCGTGAGATGCTGAAACGCGTTATAGTAATAGATATACGCATGTACGGGTCGAGACGCACGTACGTAGCTGCATCGAAGGACAATCCACCTCTTTCAATCAACTGATGGTCGTCTTTACCTCTACCGCACTCGAGGAAACTCATGGTAAATTAAGTATACTTTCCGCTAATATTGTAATATAGATTTGATGGCGCTCGGTATGAATATAGTATTTTTCGGCTGTAAATATTTGTTAACTCAACAAAAATAAAAAAATTCAAGTCCCGGGCAATAGTCATAAAAGATGCCATTTTCGAATTTGTCTATATATAAAAGTCAAATATACAATCATTAATAACGTAAGAATTATAACTTTTGTATACTGCTATATACATATTAATTTTTGCCTTTCATCTTTACGTTTTTGTGTTGTACTAAGAGGTTTTATATGTTCAAAAGCTACAGTTTTGAAATCGCATAAGGCAGCATAATCCTTGCACAACACTGGCTTATAGTGTGATATAAGCGAGAACCTTATTTTATGCAGTATTGTTACGCTCTGCAGATATCACTGCATGTCTGCCAGAAAGTAAAAATTACAGAACAATCAAAATATAGAAAAAAATCATTTATATAAATAAGCAAAAAAAGAAAAAAAAAGTTCTATTATGAATTTGACTATTTTGTCAGCAGCTGCGTAATATTAAAACATTGTATAGTATATAATATATAGAATTATGGTAATATACTGACCTGTCAACAAGAAAAATAAGCAATGATCATACCTGTTAATCCAAAATGATAGTTATAATGATCATTCTTTCTAATTCATCATATACATTACGTTCTGGTTATTGATAATTGGATCAATACCTTTATATATAAGCGCAATCTCTCTAGTCTTACACCACATTCTTTGTCTAAATCATGTAATTACTTTTCCTCCTCTGATTGGAGCATCAGTAGGATACGTGTATGAAACATTAAGTTTAAATGATAGAAAACTATAATACCAATTTTATTTTACAAGTGGTGGAGAATATTTTAACATACCACTGTTCTGTCTGTAAAGTATTTTATTAATGACAGCCTATCTGCTGGAACACAGGCATTGTTTTCTAGCTAATCGACTAGCTAATCGACTAGCTAATTGATAATAAGTTGATATTCTCTTGTAATTTTACAGATTTTGTATCATGCCTGTATGTGACCAATCTTTTTCCGGCACACGTTGCTTATTATTTGTTTCCATATAAGTTTCACCATCCATTTATAGAATTTAAAAAATTTTGATAAGGGCCTTGTAAAAGTCACCTGACATTCTGATGGCCTTTCTAATTTCCATTGACTGCTCCTTCTTGTCTTCAGAGAACCTATTGCCAAAAAGCGAGATATTATTTTCTAAAAGCAAATTAGAACAGTGTCTTTTAACAAAATAGTATTAAATAATATTAATATTATTAGCTGTAAAGATTCGATGTGATAAAAGAGATTTATCTAGGACAGAGAGAAACAAATTGCACTAAGTTTTTTATGTATGACAAGAGTTTGGCAAAAAAAACGACAACAAAATGATGTTTTACAATAAACATTTAGGTTAGTTAACAGACGATATGATTATGAACCAGCAGCGACTACATCAGTCGAATATTATACATAATACACAATATAAATATAAGTAAGTGCTAAAAATTTTCTTAGTGCACGCATGCCGGGCGCGTTGATTTTGTTGTTGTTGAACTCTCTGAAGTTGCTAGCTCCCTATTTCCACTGTACCCACCAATCAAATTTTTTGATAACGGTCTGATTGGCTCACAATAGCTTCAATTCGATACCAATCTCCCTTTTATAGATGGATAGATGGATGGATGGATGGATGGAATGAATATACTATAAAAACTTGTATCGCGGTATTCGTATAAGTTGCAGATATTTATCTTTACTCTTTATAACTACTACCATTAATTAATATATTCAAGAGCACGGGCGATAATGACATGTAGTATGTAGTACATATAGTACATAACACAGCTAAGAATAATTGAAACGTTTCCATCGATTATTTTCTCTTTCTTCGAACGAATGTGCTATATTTTTTCTTTGATGAAAAACTTCTTTCACTAATTAATCGTTTAGCTATAATTGATTAAAAATTATTTAACATAATTTAAAATAACGGAGAAAATATTATTACATACATACATACTACATATAACAATCGAAACCTGAATTTGAATTTTAAACTGATGAGTTTGCGCGCTTTTTCGCAGCCATGGAAACAGGCTTTTAAATTGGCCAAAAATAAAAAGGCCCTGGTTGTATAATATACAAAACAATTTTTCGCTGCCTCATCTTTAAAATTATCTTTTGATGAATATTTTATTTGCTGAAAAAGTTCGATTGTTCGAAAAAATATATTTCTGCCGTTTCAGATAGAGGGCTCACGTGCGCTATCGCGATTTTCTTCTGTTTACCCGCATGAACCGCCAAATACTTATTTATATATATTAGCAACGTCGCGCGTCGTAAGATATTGCTGCACAACTGATCCACTAGCTTATGCTGTATAAGTAGTTGTCTTCATTTGTAATAAGTAGTCTTCATTTGCAAAAAATTAGGTTAACTAATTATTGTACATATAAGTACTAGAAAAATGAGTGAGGCAAACTATGGAATGATGCCTGGCGCCTTAGACGTAAGTTTTGTTTTTGTGTGCTTCTATATAATATACTAATTTAACAGTTCTGAAAATACATCATTAATTAGCATTGATTTTTGCTTTCTCTAAGAGAAAGCTTTGTAATGATGCGAATTTTCGAATCAAAGATTTTGATGGATTTCGATGCTTTTGAGTCTGAAAAATACGTTTTAAAAAATACATATATGTATATATGGATGTATATATGTATGTATACCTATGTATGAACTCTGTACGTATCAGTTTACCAAAAAAACTGGAATTTATAACATAGAATTCAACATGTTTTTACTATTAGAACTTATTAAATTTTGAGAATGATTGACTAAAACATTCTGAATTTATATTGACATATCTCTAATTTAAGTACAAACAAAGTTCTTTTTTCTCAATAAATATCCCCATCAGAACTTTGGAACGTATCCATGTATAATACTATGTATACTACCTACTTAGAACAGATTAAATTTTGAAGATGAAAATTCAGTCAATATTGTCTGATTTTTTAAAAACACAATTTGCTTTTTCAAATTGCCATCACAACTCTAAAACGACTAAAACTGATTTATAATATAATAAGCTGTACGGATTAGCTAAGTGGTAATAGATTTATATCATGCGTGTCTGCATTTTCATTTATCCCTATTTGATTTAATAATAATTTAATATAAGTCATGAAAGCAAATAATAATACTTAATTTCAACGATCTCTTGTGTGTAATTAGCAAATCATGATGAAGGATAAATATATTCTAAATCCAGTTTTTCAAATTTGGGTGAGAATTTTTTGCTTTTAATGTATACATGCAAATATATATATGCTAATTGATTTTTTATTTAAATTTCATTGATTTTAAAATCAGATGGCTCCACACAAAAGCTTTTACCCAAGAGGGGAGAACATTTATACTCTCATGCTGTTTGATGGAGTTACTATCAATAGTAGCATTTGGTTACACAAAAATTTGAATAAAATAATAAAAAAGTTGGCAGAATTTACAATCATCCAGATAACAAGCTATGATCTGGAAGAAGTTAAATATAGAACGTAAATATATTTATAAATATTCAGTTTGTAATAGAAAACATAAGTTTAGTTTGTATAATAACTCTGTTTTAGCATCATGATAATAAACACTGTGCAAGTTTTGACACAGCTTAATCATCCGGTGTATTTAACTCTTCCAAAAAAAGTCATTGAATATCGTAGGATGAAAAGTCCAGTAAGATCAAGAGCACAAAATTTTTTAGTAAAAGTTAGAGATATTGGTTTTGAAGGTGAGGCTGATTCTACAGTTCCTAATACTGAGGTTCAAACTCTTCATTCGGATGAACTTGGTCCAGCTTCTGCCTCGTCTTCTGCAGCAGTACAGCCTGATGATGCTAGAAATTGTGATAAAAAAATTGCAAAATCAACTGCAACAAAACCCTCTACAATGCTAGCAGGTACATGATGAGCATATGCTTTGCTAAATATTTTGCGAATACTTTAATATGGCTTACAATTATAATTGTGTGATTTTTTATAATTTTTAAATTCACGTTCAATAACCATGTACACACATTTATAAATAATAAATTTTCAATCTTGTTCAATAGCTGGCACACTATTTCCAATATCAGCCTTGAGGCCAGATCAAAGCACCAGGTAAAATCCATACTTGTATCATCTAGAATGATTTGTATTTTTTATTATTTTGATAATATTAAATTGATCTTAATATTTTTCAGATCTTCAATTAAAGCAAGAGTGACTCAAAAGTCGAATATTTGCAAATTTTTCAACAACAGAGGTCCAGGACGATTTTTCTTTTTTCGTTTACTTGATCAAAGTGGGGAGATCAAATGTACAGCTTTTTTCAAGGAATGTGACAAATTTTACAACTTCGTAGAAGTATGTAGTAATATATTTTTCTCATTACAAACAATTATATTGCTGTACTAAAAAATCAATTTTTCTTACAGGTGGACCAAGTTTATTTATTTTCAAAATTTATCATCAAGACAGCAAACAAAGATTACACTAAGGATGATTATGAAATCACTCTGAGAAGTGATTCTGAAATAAATCTTTGTACTGACGATCAGGCCAGCTGTATTCCACAAGAAAAATATAATTTTATACCACTCCAGGGTATAAAATCAATTTCAAACGCGGAATTAGTTGGTAAATGCATATAAGCTAAATTCGTGAATTTAAAGATTTTTTAATATGATATATTATTTAATATGATAATATTTCTTTCAGATGTCATAGGAATTGTCAGAATGTGTGGAGACGAGTGTACATTTACTGCAAAAAGTAGTGGAAAACAGCACACAAAGAGAGAATTCGGTCTTATGGATCAAAATAATGACTTGGTGCGTATTACAAAATTTATTTACTAATATTATTTATTAATATTACTGTAACTAATTTTTTTTAGATAAATGTGACACTATGGGGCGACGAAGCAAAAGACTTTGATGGATCAGGAAACCCTGTTGTTGCCATTAAAGGAGCAAGAGTCAATGAATTTTTAGGAAAAAAATATCTTTCTATACAAAGTTCATCGAAACTTCTAGTAGATCCAGATATGGCTGAAGCTCATACGTGAGTATTTCAGAATAATTATCATAGATAGTTGGTATAAATTTATATTAATAACAAATTCTCTGTAGATTACAAGAATGGTTCAAGACAATTGGAAAGTCAATATCAGTGTCAAATTCATCTGGCGTAGGAGGGGTCGATATACCATTTTTGACATTCGAGGATGTGAAAACTAAAAGAATTGGATATCAAGACATGCCCAATGTCTTTGATGTAAAAGCTACTATTAAGTATGTGAAACCGGAAAATGCTTGTTACGAATCATGTCCATTGGATGAATGCAAAAAAAAAGTCATTAAACAAGAGAATGGAAAGTTCAAATGTTCTAAATGCGATGAGGAATACTCAACCTTCAAATATCGTTTACTGGCAAACGTAAGTAAGAAAAAATAAATAAAAAGTTGTAAATCAAAAAAGACATAAAATGAGTTTGTGGATTCCATATTTTTTATCATTACAGGTACATTTAGTAGATGGGACTGGTGATCAGTGGGTAACAGCTTTCAATGAAGAAGCAGAACGGATGTTTGAAATTTCAGGTTCAGAGCTGGGTCATCTTAAAGAATGTAATTATCAGGCATACACAAAAAAAATTTCAGCAGTAGGATTTAAGTCATATATATTTAGAATTAGAATGAAGCAAGAGATCTTCAACGTATGTATATATATATATATATATATATATATATATTTAAAAACATTCTTTGTTATTTTTTATGTATAGAACAGGATGCGTAATTTAAATATTATGATTTGCAGGATAAAACTCGTCTAAAAGCAACAGCATTAGCTGTCAAGCCAGTTGATTACAACAGTTACACCAAACAGTTGTTAGATAAAATTAAAGAGCTATCTAACATTCCTAATACTGAGATCTAACATACCTGGCTTTTTTGAAGGCAGCTTTTTGTATAACATATGTATGATATATGATGTAATATATTTTGGTATAGAAAATATTTAATTTATGTTTTAGTTGGCGCAGAGTTTAGTACAAAATTCTTAGAGTCTAATTATAAGCTAATATTTAATAATAAACAGACAGTATTACAACATTTTCATTTCTATTTTCTTTGCAATAAAAAAAGAGTAAAAAAGATTAAATAGACATTTTCTTTAAACTGCCTTGCACATGTATATATATATCATCGTGGATTTGAAAAGTGCATACTAAAGTATATACTTAATTCAAATCTTCCCTCATTTCCAACTCTATAAGGTACATATATATATATATATATATATATATATACCTATATATAGGAACAACTATAACCTCGTCATCTTGCAGAATTCATTATTATTGTACACAGTACCTATACAATACACTGTTGCTACTGCAAGATTTACTAAATGTACGAACACGATTTCAATTTCGTATCATTTCTTTATTATGTATAAGGAAAGGATCATATATTAAGAGAAAGCATAAACAAGGTTGAACTAGCAAAATTCAAACCCGAATGCCACTCGGAATTAAGCCGGAGTGCGCGAAATGCGGGACCAGGGTGACGCCGCTCTGGCACGCGACCGACGTCGGCAACCTCTGCAACGGCTGCCTCGAGAAAGACAGGGCTAGAGCAGCCACCGCTACTGGTACCAAAGCAGCTTCTGGTGCTACTAATAATAATAACAACAAAGAAAAGGAGCAGCAGGAAACAAAACCAGCAAGAAAAAGTACCAGGATTACTAGATTCAATGGCAAAACTATTCCAGGCAAGCCTGCCCAGCAGATACTTGTCAAGAATGCGCCCAAGGGCAAAGGACGCAGGCACATCTTCAAGAAGACGGTACCTAAATTCAATTCTTTCATTTTATCATTCAAGTTATTAGCTAGACCAATGTTTTTGGTGGGTTTTTGATGTTTCATCATTTATATTATTCTTCATTTACATTTCAGCCTATGAAATCACCAGCTGCTACTGCGACTCCAGTGACAAGTAGTTTTGTTTTTTACAAAGGCTCTTATTTTCAAGTTGGTGATATAGTATCAATGCAAGATATTGATGGAGGAATCTACTATGCTCAAATCCGAGGTCTGCTTACAGATCAGTATTGTGAGAAAAGTGCAGCTGTTACTTGGCTCTTGCCTACCACTGCTAGGTAACTACATTTTCAACACAGTTTCCGTCTTTCTAATTTAACGCTTGATATAATATTATAATAGCTGCATATAGATAGAATATTAAATAGATACGATGTTGAATAATGTGATAATTGAATTAAAGTAGATTTGTTTTTATTTTTATTTTACAGCAGCATATCAAATATCATTGGATAATCAGTACATGCAATTCTATTTACCATGTGCATACTGATATCTTCTTTCTAATATTATTTAACAATTTTAGAATATTTACATATTTTTGTTGATACACGATTTTATATTCTTATACATAATACTCTGAACTATATGTATCTGTACTGTTTTCATTAATTGTTTTTGCAGCCCACCTCCAGAGAATGGGTTCAGTCCAGAAACATATATTATTGGCCCTGAAGAAGACTTACCACGCAAGTTAGAATACATGGAATTTGTTATGCACGCACCATCGGACTATTACAAGTTGAAAAACAGTCCTTATCCTCCTATACTTGCTGAAGGAGGTCGTGGCTATATATGGACGACGCTAGCAAACGAAGCAAATATAAAAAAATAATTTGTTTTAACATTACTATTGTATTATATATCTCTTTGTCTTTTTAGCCTATGTACAAACAACAATGTGATGTAATTTAACTGTAATAACACTAAGTAGTGGTGGTTTTTCAATAATTTTCGAGAGAGAAAAAAAGCTGGCTTTGTTTATGATTGTCACATGAAAATTCAATGTAGAATAATGCGCTAATTTTATAAAGCATTGTGGAGATATTTTTTGCATTATAAATGTTTAACATGTTAATTATAGTTAAAATATAAAAAGTACATTATTATATAATTTTAACAAGCTAGTGACAAGTTAAAAATTACATTTTATGTAAAGCAAATGTGATTCATTTTTCTGAAATCAATAAAATTTCCTTTTTTTGATCCTATTATCATTAGCAAAATGAAAAATTATACAATACTCCCATATGTTATTACCAATTAGATTATTATGAACTCAGTTTTAATGGAGTATATTTTTATCAATTCAAGTGTTATTTATTTATTAGTTTTTGTGATAGAAAAGTTGAGAGTTTGTAAGATAAGAATCAGAAGTACTTGAATAGTTATTTTATACCCACCATACAAGGAATTTCTAGATCTTTAGAAAGCATTTTCGTTAATAAATTTCACATAACAAGTTTTTATAGATTCTGTATAGTTAGCAATAAAGTACTTTGTGACTTATTTTTTTATAAAGCATTGATAAAACATCATTTATGCATTTCTCTCATATTAGATTACAAGGTACACAAAAAATTTCTCAAAAATCACCTCCAAGATGCTATTGCGTTTTCATTAGTCCTCAACCTTGATAGTGACAAGACAGTGTATATGATGATACATACAGAGAAGAGTCAGTAATCATGGGGCTATTCTCATTGTCTTCAAAAGAAATAAAATACATTCTTGTGATTTGGAGTGTGTGAAAAATTTTGTTGATTTCAGTCAGCTAGGAGTTAGCGATGTGACGGCTGGTCAGAATTTGAGATCCTTGATCGCTTGAGGTAAATCAGGCAGCTTCATGTCCTTGATTTGCTGTGGTATGTTCATATTCTTCACAGCTGACACTGCACGTGCTGGAGCTGCTGTTATTCCAGCCTGTACACATCATATGAAGAATTGGATGAAATCATAAATCTATATATATGAAATATATTTAAAAAGTAAAAAAATATAGAGTAAAAGAAGGACAAAATTTTAAACAAATATACCATATAAAATTAAATTAAAACAGGTAGCGTGCGTTAAATACAAGCAAAGTGATTAATTAATGTTTAGTTACTTTTAATTAATAATTAATTTTGTTAAGATGAATCATAGTCAAAGCAAATAAAGTTAAAAACAAAATTTTATTGTAATATTTTTATACATGGTATACATTGTTAAAGGTTTTTAAAATTATATAGATATTAAACACATATCACATTAACACATAGCATAACAGAGACATGTAATTTTTGAAAGAAAAAAAAAAATAAAAACATAAACATTAAATATCTTAAGTTTTAAGGGATATGTCCAACAATAATTATTGGGTCAGGTGGATAGGTGCGTCCTGAATTGAAATATACCTAGAATTTGGAGGATCACAATCAATAGGACTATTTAGGATTACAAAAGTCACATCAATATAAAAAGCAATTAAAATAATTTTCTCCACACGGCGCGTAAAGTGTGTACTGTACGCCCTCCGGGCGGAAACTACACTACGCATTTTACGCTCCTCGTGGAGAAAAGTACTATATGCACCATGGGAGTAAGTAGAGAAAGCCTCAGATCTGAGACATTCTCTACTTTTACTCCCTTGGTGCATTATGTACTATGCATGCATCAAAACTGTTTAAGCAGAATATTAATATCAATGCAGCGAGATAAAAAGCATGCATAAAATGGAAATCTTACCTCTTGTTTTTCTAACTTATTCTGATCCTCAATTCTGGTTAGAATTTCAGTCATATTTGTTTCTAAAACCATACCACCCATTACTAATTCATTGAGAATATAATGGACCTTATCAACGTGAAAAATAAGATCTAATTCACAAACATTCTCAAAACACTTGTCAAGTGTTTCCACAAAAACTTGTATCAAATCTAAAATACCAAGTTCAGATTCTGAGCTATCTACACAAAATACAAAGTATAGTGTTGCATAGTGACGATAAATCAATTTATAATCAGAACCACCAATGAGGCTACCACCCTCTAAAAAATTACAAACATTATCATCTCTTTTGGAAACCAAGTGAAAAGTTTCCTTTATTATTTGTTGCTGCATATCTTCATTCTAAAAATAAACAACAATATTAATTAACTTATAATTAAGATTTTATGAAACAAATGTAACTATTTTTACAAATTGTTAATACATACAAAGTACTGATAAAATTTGGAAAGTCTTGGTTTGCCATGATTATTAAATACCAAAATTGCTTTGATCATGTTGGAGCTCAATTTTTTTTTTTTTTAACATACGTCTTCAAGTTAGGTTATATTGACTAGAGGAGGATATACAAATCTTAAAATAACCAGCTTTCCAAATAAACACATTTATGCATATAATTTATTGGAGTGTTTGGATCACTGCTGCCACAATGTGCTTTACTTATAAAAGTTTGTTTTTATCAAAGGTAAGTTGCTGCTTAAACAGCTGTCAGCATCGAGGTCAGCATTAAGCAACGCAATTATTTACAGAGAACATTTTGGAGCACATCATATTTGATTAATCGTTATCTCTCGTGCGTTGTCACTTTTAATTAATTAGTATTTCTTATAGCCTCTGATTCGAAGATTTCGAGTTGGTATTATACCTTGAAGATGTTGCAATTATATACGCATCTTGGTAATGTAACCTCAATTCTCAATATGTACAGGCAGATTTTGCGATTTCGCAGTCCGCAGTCGCACGCAAAAAGGATGATCTAATATATATATAATTCATTAATTATCTATTCATCTATATATCATATCTATCAATCCTCCTTCCTCTCGTGAGAGAATGTTTCGCCATTTTGTATTTAATATACGATGCTATGTAAAATTGTTATGTACTGTCATAGTAGCTCAGCGTGTAGCAGCTTGAGATAGCCGGTTGTACCTGAGTGAAAACTCTTTAGCTATAGAATATTATCTGTTACTCGCGATCCGAATCATGATGTGCGGTGCAGTCGCGACTCGCTACTGGCCATGGGTCAAGGTTTCTGAACCGAGACGCCGCCGCATTCCCCTCTGCTCTGCCTCTGCGGGCTTCTGCATCTGCCCGCCACTGGCCCGCAGCTCGAAATAATACTCTATGATACACTGTTGTAAATTTATATCGGGGCCGTATTCGTATATTCATGCAATTTTAAGTAATTATGCACTCCGCATGGTAATTATACAAACGAGAATACGAGCCGCGTATATAAGCTGGGCCACTGTATGTAAATGTTAATGGTAATTAAAGCGGTATATGCGGGAGCTTCGTCCTGACATTTCCATTTATAAATAATTATAACACGTGCTCTTGTGGTTTATCTAAGTATTTGCCAATTAATGCTTGAATGCATCTCATTTTCTATCAAGTCTATATTAAAGATATAGCTTGTAAAACTTTAGTCCTGGACGATCTTAATACACGACACGCTGAAGCTGACATACTCTCATTTATGCCAAGAACTAAAACAGACACAAGAACAAATTAAGGACATAACATATATATAAACTATGTATTAATAAGTCCATTTTCGTGAGGTTATTCGGCTATTTAATACGAGAGGTTATAGTGACCGGCAAATTCAATTGTATATATACGTTTATTATATACAATAGTCATTATATGTATGCTATATTATCTTTCTTATATTACGAAAACTTTATATCATAGTATTCTGAGCTCGATTCTAGTTGTAATATAGAATTTTGCCATCAACTATGTAAGAAAATAAATATGCAAAATTAACTTTGAATTTTAGAGAGATGTCTAGAGGAAAAGGAACATTTGCTCGTACATTTACACATGAAATAATTATTTGTAATACTAGGATATATATATACTAAGTGGGGTGCTATATCGCCCCCGTAGTCGTCTATATCGTCTCGCCATATCCCGCCCATATTTAGTTTTGTTTGATTTTTATTTCTTCAACTGCTTATTTTCTATCTGATGAATTAAGTCTAGTGGCCAGAACAATCTTATTGTATTCATAATAAAATTTGTAGATCATAAAAAGGTCAATAATTTAATGTTCGTTCGAAATAGAGAAAATCCGAAAATGAAAAAGAGAAAAGTAACTGACCCAACGCTCAACTATCTATCTAATATCTACTTTATTGCATTTAAAAATTAGTTTTTTCTTCAGTGTTTTTAATGGAAAATATTTCTCTCCCTCTACATTCTCTCCCACTCTTCTCAATCTATTCAAAGTATCACATTATACATAAATCTTGGTCCACTACTTTTTTGGCCTTGCTTATATACCAGACCATTGCTGCGTTGCCTGGAAAATGACCTGGTTCGGGGCCTCTAATATTAGTCGATTGGTCATAAGATTCGATCTGTTCCGTTTTACGCTAGCATAAGAGGAAACACATATGTTTGTCATCCGACCTTATTAAACTAATGTATTTAGTTTCTAAAAACTCAATTATTTAAAAAATAAATTTTTTTTTCACTAGGGGAAGCTTTTGCATTTCTTACAGACCAAGTTAAGTAAAGAAAATTAGGCACAAATCATCATAAAAAAATTGGATGCGCGAGCGTATTTTCTTGCTGTACTCAATTCTAATATTGCATTATACGGATATATTACGCATCTCGTGCAAGTTAAATGTACTTCTTAAATCTTACTTGTAACGGCTCATTAGCTTTATTTATTTTTTTTGTCCAACATTTTTCGAAAAACTTTTAAAGTTTAAACTCTTGCACCTAAGTATCATGAGTGTCAAGTTTTTAGCTCCAATAATATTAAGGCCCGTCGAAATATTCATTAAATCATATTTATATATATCGAGCATTTTTGCCTATCGTGGGTATCACTTTATTTTTTGTTAAACTTTGATATATAATTCACATTTATGATCTATAAAGTTTTACAATGCTACAGTATATAACACGCAAAAGTGATATGATATACAAAAGCAAAAGACAATGCTAAGTATAAACACATCAAATGTGTCAACAAACAAAGCAAAAGTCAATGCTAAGTATATCGCACATCAAATTGTTAACAATACAAAAGCAAATAAAAAACCGTATAAGAATTATTTACTTCAAACTATGTCAAACTTTTAAGTCAAACTTAACAAAAAATATATAAAATAAACCTCCTGTCTATTTACCTCATAAGGTGTGGGTGTGTGGTGATTATAAAATAGTAAAAATAAGAATTCAAAGTAATAGTATATTGCTTTTCTCCATTATATAAAGTCTTCTCTACTGGATATAAATAATAAATTTTGATACTGATGTGCTATGAGATTGTATATAGAGGGCTCTGATGGACACAGTTATCACATACGAAGAAAGATAGTGGAAGAAAATAAATTAAAACGGCCCCGAAGCATCCGTAGGATCCCTTTCGAGTGCTAAAAACAATCCGTATTTCTTAGGACCAAATGGTATGTTATTTGCATGCGTAAGAATCGTTGCGCCTTCGGTAGAATATGCGTTCGAGGTAACTTCCAGTAAATCACTAGTTTAATTTCTTATCCCTATAATCATTTTATTGCTAGCTAAGTATAGGCCTAGACTATTATTTTCTTAGAAATGCACTAATATTTATATCGCGTCGCGGCAAGCTGCACGACTAAAATGTCGTTAAAGATGATTCAAAGAAGTGTGTCATAAATTGATCCGATTTTAATCGCGATCCACGCGGCCTCGTTACTATTACAATTGTTGTATTAGTACCTTTTTTGCTAATAAAGATACACCTTTAAAACTAAAAAAAAGATTGTTTATAAGACCATTTATTAATAACCTTTATCATGGAAAAGCGTGCTATATAGGATGTCCGCGACAGGTTGAGGGCGGAGTTGTGCTCTCGTGGTGTCCTGCTGGGTGAGCATCCTGCGAGGGGATGCTCCCTTTCTGGCTTTTGTCGTCGACGGACCCTAGCGTTGATACGTCCCTACCGCTCGGGGGTCTGTGGTCCGGGGCTGCCGGGGGGAGTCTGCGCGGCTAAGGGGGGCTTTTCACATTATCAAATCAACAGATGACAATGAGAAGAATTGCCTATTTTCGGGGTCGAGGCCATGCGAGGTGCGGCGGGGCGGGGATGGCTGCGGGGGGCTGCTGCGGGCGGGGTCGGGGGGGTGATTCATGACTCTCTCCAAAATAGCAACAGATAAGTATACGGAATTTAGAGCTTCGCAAAAAAAACTATATATTTTAAATGCCATAAGCAGTAGAAGTTCGGCGTTAATTCAGTACTTTTACTTTTTTTCTTTCGATTTTCTCTATTTCGACAAACATTAAATTCTTGACCTTTTTATGATCTACAAATTTTATATAATACAATAAGATTGTTCTTGGCCAACTAGAACTTAATCATCAGATAACGAAAATAACAGTTGAAAAATAAAAATCAAACAAAAACTAAAATGGGGGGTTGGCGAGCGAAGCGAGCAGGGGGGCGAAGCCCCACTAGTATATATATATATATATATATATATGTGTATGTACGAGGCAAATGTTTCCTTTTCCTAGACAAACAAAATTCAAAATTAATTTTGCATATTATACTTGAATAGTTGAATGGCAAAATCATATATTGCTCAGAATCGAGCTCAGAATATATGTATAGTTTCGTAATATAAGAAAGATAATATACATACATATAATACTATTGTATATAATAAACGTATATTATACAATTGAATTTGCGTCACTTAATCTCGATTAAATACCAAGAAACCTCACGAATGAGACTTATTACATACATAGGTATATAATATATGTTATGTATTAAATTTGATCTGTGCGTATAGTCTGCAGTAATAAGTAGTCAGCTGTAGTTGTATAAAAGTCGTCCAGGACTAAATTTAAAACTATATACTTATAATATAGATTGTAAAAATTGAATCAAATTGCAAGAGGCATTAATTGGCAATACTTAGATAAACAAAAGACGCACGTGTTATATTATTTATAATTGTCAAATCTCGAAATGCTCGCATCCGCTTTAATTACATTAACATTACATACAGTGGCCAGTGCTTATTACGCATCTCGTATTCTCGTTTGTATAATTACCATGGAGATGATAATTACTTAATAATTGCTTGAATATGGAATACGGCCCGATATAATATTTACAACATGTGTAGTCATATAGGTATTATTTCGGCTGCGGGCAGTGCGGGCAGACTGGCAGAAGCCGCAGAGGCAGAGCAGAGGGGAATGCCGCGGCTCTCGGGTTCAGAACCTTGCCCGCTGGCCGAGCGAGTCGCGACTTGCGAGCATCATGATCGGATCGCGAGATAACAGATAATATTATATATATAATAAGTACAGGTATTGTATGTACATACATACATACATACATACATACATACATACATATATAAATCGGAGCAGTCGACGCTAACGCCTGACGGTGACGGCTGACAGTCCGTAAGTCCGACACGACACTCCGAGTTCCGACCATAGTCCGACACTGCGTAAGTAGTGCATGCGCACGACGGACGGGAAGATAGGAGCAGTTACTAAGAGAGGCCGGGAAGTAGCAGAGCAGTCCGTCAAGCATCTTCGAGGATCGAGGAAGAGGAAGAGGCGACGACAAATGCTTCCGTGCGACGAAGAAGTTGAGGCTTCCACGGCAATAGCCGAACGAGGGATCCACCTAACTAGTGGTTAGCAGAGCTTTACTTTAACCTACCGAAACGTATAGTATAACGCCTCAAGATCCCTTACCCATAGGTAATGCGTACCTATATATTCAATCGGCTATAATAACACTCGGCGCACCTTTTCTCTTTTTCTTGCAGTTTGAGAAACTGGCTTTTTTACTTTCTGTGACTAATTGGCGGCTTCATTTTTAGGATTCCTGCCCAGATGAGGTAAATGGAGAGCTTGCGAATGCCAGTCGAATCTCTTTACAGCCAAGGTGAGCTGGTTTTTGGTATCGTTATGCACTATATTGTTGTTCCATTGTTTAAAGCTTTTTGATATAGGTACCTGGTTCACTCATTACGTAACCATATTTATTTGCTTTAAAGAATGTATATATGATGATACTTTTTTGTAATTATTATTACATGGGGAACTCTGATGGATCAGGTATAATTATAAATGGACTTTTATTTTCTCGTTCCTTCACTTTTTTCTCAGTTTATTTATATTTGCATTTGCTTATCAATAAGATCAAGCTTTGTGTAATGCAACTACTCTTTTATACTGTATTTTGGAAAAAATGTATCTATTGCAGTGATTCAGAAAAATTTTTATAAAAATAGTAACATCAAAAAACGTTTTATTATAATGAAAACTAGATAAAAACTAGATAAAACTAAAATAACTAAAATATAGAAACTAAAGTATGAATCAATAAAAAAATACTATTTCATGTCTCAAAATTAATCAACTGATAAATCGCTTATCTCTGCTATTTTTTTCAAGATGGACAGGGTACGATTATTGCCGATACAATTGCCACCTGCCAGCAGCATAAATGGAAACAATGGAAATGCAAAAGGAAAGATATCATTTGTAAGACGCCTAGCTCTAGGTTTTATAATACTGGCAGGACTAGGACTACTGTACGTTCCAGCGTATCACTCAGCTCAAGGGCAGTTTTCTGGTTTAGGTGAGACTCCGTCCCCAGTGGGATCTGTGGGAGGTACACACTTCGTAGCCTCCTTAGGTATGCATTTGTCAATGCTTTGCGCTATCTTATCTTTACCATGGTTATTTTTCAATTTATTATTTTAACAATGTAAGTAACACTTTATACTATACATAGAAAAATAATTTGCAGTCTTTTCCACTAAAACCTGATGAAATTTTTGTATAAAAACAAGGATAATGAATGATGAGAAAAATTAATTTTTTTTATTATATTGTACTTAATTACAGTTGAAGCTAACAACACAAGCATTAACGTTCATGCAGGTGATGGGCATAATATCAATGTAAATACAAAATACTAAAAACATTGAAAATTATAAATCTGGACATTTTGAAAAAGTGTTGGGGATTAGGCTTATTTATGTTGCTAATTGATTTGTATACCCTAATTGTTCATTGGTTGATCACATTTAATGATTCAATTTTGGCCAATTGTACTAAATTAATCAAATATTACACTGTATATTTATCGTATGCTAACAGAAGTTTCTTTTTGGATTGTAACTTTGAATATGCTGCAAACATAAAAACTATACACGTAATACACTGTTTCACACAAAATAAACACAAAACCTTTGCTACTTGAGTGAATGTATTCAATGCATATAAAGGCATAATTTTTCATCAATTCTCTAGCAACCTTACAAATTTGAAAACTAATAAGCTCACAAGTTTATGAATTTACATATATTTATGATGTTTATTGTATATAAAATACTAACCAGTGAAAAGCATTTTATTGATTTAATCGCTCAAGTAGACTGTAAATAATGTAAATTTACTGCTAGTAATTCATATCTTTACTTCTTATAATTCAGCTTTACTGCCTTATGTATTCGTATAATGTCTTTGGTTTACTAGTTATTTGCTTTTGTCTAACGCAAGTTTATACTATCAAGTACTTATTTTTATTTTTTTTTTTTTTTACAACTATTTTGTCATACATATAGAAATAAATTAAAAGTAAATATTTTATTTGAAATCGAAGAAATTTGAAATTAAGTGAGAAAAGTAAAATAGTATAAACTTGCTTATTGTTAAAAGGTATCCATTATTCATGCTGATTGTCATCTCATGATTTTAGCTCAGCTACGTGGCTGGGGTTACAACACATCTCGAGATGTGTGCAGCTACATCCATCCTGAGAACACTACAGCTATTCTAAACCCAAAAACTATTTGCAATGAAGTACCATACCTGCTCATTGTAGTCTGTTCAGCAGTGCCGAATTTAAGTGCGAGAATTGCTATTAGAAACACATGGGGCAACAAAAGTAATTTGGATACACAGTATGAGTCTCCTGTAAAAGTTGCTTTCCTCTTGGGACAAAGTGATAATGATACACTAAATGTATGTATTTTTGTACTTTATTTTTAAACACACTATTTTTAAAATCAAACTATAAATGCAACTTTATGGCATGAAGTTTTTCTTTTTGCACTTAGAGTTATGTAGCAGATGAGAGTCATTTGTACAACGATATAATTCAAGAAAGCTTTCATGACACGTACAATAATTTGACATTAAAGTCAGTAATGTTACTCAAATGGGCCACAACGAATTGCGATAAGTTAACTTATCTTATGAAAACTGATGATGATATGTTTGTAAATGTTCCCGCTCTGGTGAAAGCTCTGAAAGGACGACCTAAAAGCACTGGAACACTTATTGGATCTCTTATTTGCAATGCACGGCCTATTACGGATCCGAAAAACAAATGGTGAGATCAGATTAGAAATTGTATTACTTATTGTTCATACTTGTTTGATAACAATTATACATTTGTATTTTAACGCTGTTGAAAACAAAGATTTTAAAATCATTAAATTATAAATAAATATTGGAAAACAAACAGTTTACAAAAGAAATTTTTATGAACTCAAGTTGCTGTTATATGAGATATAAATCTGGCATGGTTAGTGGCAGCTATATAGCTATAGAGGCATATACGTAAGTAGATAAGCACCGGCTGTAGTAAGGCGGTGCCTTGCAATGCTCACTATTATATGCATTTACTTACGCAGTGAGTGTTATATACAGTATAAGATATGATTTGCATATAACTTAACGAGTATTAAAATTGATAGGATGACGTAATAATGAATAATCACCTGGAGAGAATATATATATGCTTTTTCGTTCAAAAAAAATTATAGCCTCGCATTAAAATAATGTATGTCAACAGGTATACACCAAAGTACATGTACTCAGAACGGACCTATCCGAATTATCTGTCGGGTACAGGATATGTGATGAGTTCTGATGTCGCTCAACGTCTGTATAAAGCAGCCCTCGCCACGCCTCTCCTCCATCTCGAAGATGTCTACATAACTGGGGTGTGCGCAAAGCGAGCGGGCCTTAGGCCAACAAACCAATACGGCTTTAGTTACATTCCGCGTAAACTCGAGACCTGTGCCTTGCGAGACGTCATAACCGCTCACAAGGTGAACGCCACGACAATGCAAACCATCTGGAGTAAACTTAATGAACCCATGGAGGCCACTTGCGCTGGCGCTAATCATTCTGCAGCTGATAAGAAGAGCGCGACAGTTAGCCGACTCGGTAGACACATCGGTTATTTTCTTCTTAAGAGCCGCATACTCAGCAGCAGGTGCGCATAGATGATGTAGCCAATGTTTTTTCGCGCAATGAGAATGACTGTGAATCAATGGCTATTGCTGTCGAGTGAATTTTATTGGCTGTCGTTATATTTTTAATTAAATCGCCGAGTTATGAGCTACGAAAGAGTTTCTAACTACTGCTTAACACTATAAAGCGATAGTTGAAGTCGCTTTTAGCTTTCAATCCAATTGAAGAATATGGAATGACTTTCTGGCTCTCTTTTCTTCTTTTATAATGTTCTCCCGTTAAACATATAGCTGCCTCAATCATTTATCACTTTGTTAATTTTTGGTTGAAATGGATTATCTCATAATACAAAACTTTTTCATATTCAGTTTTAAAATTCGTGCTGGTGTGCATATATGGCTTTTTTCTTTGCCTACTTCCCTTGAGGCTTGTTTTTTAAAAATGACTTTTGCTGGTGGTCATACGAATATGATTGACAATTCAACAATATTTTATAAATACATTTTTTCGAATCCTATCCAAATCAAATCAAATACTATATTAATAGATTTACTTTTCTTACAATTAATAAAATTCTCATTTGTGTCTAATTACATTTTTCGATTGAGACTATGGAGTATTTTCTTTTTTAACCAAGTATTCGAATTTTCACGATACATTATCTTTAAAATGATCAAAGATATTGTGATTTGAAGTGATTCAGTGGCTGTGACATAACGTCGATATAGTAATATTCTACGAAATTTAGTTAATTAAATAATGTCACTGAACAGATCTCTGACAAATTATAATTTTTTTTTTTTAAGCACAATTTCGAGATATTTCATAAAATTATACATGATTTTGTTAAGGCACTTACATGATAACACTAGTACTGCTTAGAAAATAAATTTTCAAAGCTTACTCTGTGCAAGCGATCCGTTATAAAAAGAAAGCTCTAAAAAATGACTTCATGCTTCCTAAATGAGACTGTATATGCCTTTATTAATACGATTTTAAAATTTACAAAAAAGAATCATATTCGAATGTCCCAGAGTACACGCCTCGCAATGGTTTTTGACTATTAATTCAAGTAAGATATTATGCTTAAAAATGTAATATATTAGTTTCGTACTATTTTTATCGTATTCACTGTCCTAAAAATAGTACATTATACACTCCTTGCAAACACTGTTCACAAGACAAACTACTTTTCATAGTACTACGACTTTTCACATAATAGTAGTCTCATGAGTATAATAGGCAAAAAAAAATTGATTTTTGCGACCTTATTAAATTCCTATAGTGCTCAAAGTTAATGAAAGATTAAAATACATAGAATAATAATTCAGAATATTTTTAGAATAATTTATTTGAAGAAATTTCTTGATATTTAGATTAGAGAAAATAATATTGATACAGAAAGAAATTTTAAATATATTATTTAGATTAATAAAACGCCTATTACCATGACCTCTTAACTTAAATATTAAAACGTTAATAAATATCTAAATATTTGCAAGATTTTTTATATATATATGTATTTTGATTAAATTAGTTTGAAAAAATTCAAAAGATATAGTACATTACGATACTAATGGAATAAGTCGTCCTTTACGGCATCGCGTGTATGCCGTCAAGAACGGCTTATTTTACGTGTATCGTACTAGTATATTACGACACGAGTGCGCGAAGTATGTGATTTTCGCACGAGCGCATTCTAGGGTAACAAAAAAGTGAGTGTGATGATCACCTACGAGTATTGTATACTATTTTTTGATACGAGTGTGCGAATCTACGTTCTTAAAAGCAGATGAGCATGTGCGAAATTTAGAGTTTCGCGCACTAGTGGGGATATCAGGCATTTCGCGCACGCTACGCAGCGAGGAGAAATCGAATAAATTTAATTTAATAATACTTCAAAAATTTTGCTGAAAACCGTTCCTAGAAACGAGAAAAACATAATGGTTTTGTAGTTTATATTAGTTTTTCTGAAACAAAATGGAAGCAACGAAGAATATACGAATGTACAGAGGTGAACTAAAATAAGCTTATGAATGTAACCTGTAGATATTGTTGCGGTTGTGAATAAGCCTTTATTTACTCCAAAAAAAAAACCATGGCTAAAATAGAATTTAAAATAATATGTATCCTGAAAAGTGCTTTAAATGATATTTTTTATCTAATCGCATCACAAAAATATAAGACGTCAATTAGGTCTCCTTAAGGCATAGATATTGATATTCCTTCAAACATAAAACATTTTGGTCATTAAGTTAAAATATTAAAAAATAATGATCGATACGCGTGCGGAGTTGATTCTGCACTCGTGTGATTGTCACCCTCGCTTCGCTCGGGCGACAAACTTCACACTCGTGCCAGAATCACCTGTTTCGCACTAGAATCGAAATGTACTATATACTATCATTTAATGCATTTTTTACTTGATTCTTTTTAGTTATAAAAAGTTAATGCTTTCAGATTTCAAAAAACAATTTTATACTTTTATTAGAAGTTTGCTGTGCATATTTCTGTAAATGTTTTTTCCTGACATTAAGGGGATCTCAAAGTCAATTCAAATCCAGAATTCGCGCCACAAAATAGCAGACGACAAAAGTAACTAATTTGCTTATAACAAACAATAAAAGCAAAATTACGATAAACCAAGAGATAGTTGCCCTCCGTAATGCAATTATCTATCATTTGACAAAGTTTGAAGTTTATATATAATTATCTCGCGGAATGGTATTTGAATTACATGATTTTGAGACATTTTTATATAAAAAGTTATATATAAACTTCAAACTTTGTCAAATGATAGATAATTGCATTACGGAGGGCAACTATCTCTTGGTTTATCGTAATTTTGCTTTTATTGTTTGTTATAAGCAAATTAGTTACTTTTGTCGTCTGCTATTTTGTGGCGCGAATTCTGGATTTGAATTGACTTTGAGACCCCCTTAACGCAATACCTGTAGCATGTAACTATTACTGACAAGTGCGAAGAAAAATCATTGATCTTAGTGTTTTTCATATCTTTATTTTAATTCACCTGACACGGCCAGAAAGTCAATTTTTGACAAGAATACGATGCATTATATTTTATTTTAAAATACATGTGCAAATACATCCCAATATTTTTATGGTATTTTCTAAAACAAGTCTAGCTAAATCCTTAAATGAAATTCCAAAAAGTTATTTAACTAGACCTGTTGGAAAATATGTAATTAAAAGTCAGTAGATCTTCCCAAACAAAATTAATTTTCTGGTGTCATTGTTGTTGTTTAATAGTGAAACTATAAATTGTTATATAAATTCATTAATGTCTATGGTCAGCATTTATCTGGCGTGTTAAGTGCGTTGTTATTAGATAAAAAAACTGTAGCACAAATGTCAGTTTTTTCCAAAGCGTCCTAGTATTTTTATAACATAAATTATAGCGTTGTTTAACGTCCTTGAATGAATAAAAGCGACATTCCGTTTAATGAAAAAGCATGTGTTTTGCTTTCACGATCTTACGGTATTTTTTTACGAAATAAGGTTTTCTATATGAATTTTATTAATGAAGAAGAATTGATCAATTTAAAGAAATTATAATAATTTTAGCATTATTATAACGTTGTCATAAAAAGTGAGAAATGCTCTTAGGCTATAATACTTGCATTGATTGCTTGTACACAAAAATGGACAAAGCTACTTTAGTATTATAAATGTTATGTTCATCCTTTCGTTATAAAATAGTACATTGTGAGCCAAGGGCATAAAGTGAGATTTTTTAGACCGAGTGTCGAGTTTGCGGCACGTGACGAAAATGAGCTAGTAGGAGCCGAAAACGAGTGCGTTTGCAAAGTAAATGTGTATTTACAACCGCATACAAGGCCAAAAAGTCCACTTAGCTCTTGGTGCACACTGCATTTTTTGATATACGTATGTATTGATTTTTGCATTTTTTGTGCCTATAATAACTTTTTTGACACGATACTTTGTAGTAATTAGATGGATTACTTTCAATAAGAAAATGTAAAATATGCAAATTTGAAAGTCTTATACGGTAATGTGCTTATACAATATGGTATACGTTAAAATCGTCCATTAAACCGCGCTTCATAGGCGTGCGAAATGCAAAAATCACTATACGCATTCAGAAATGAATGAATCAGTTCTTTTAAACTATAGCATGGTTGTATTTGTCTCCAGCTCGCCATTTATATTAACTAATGACTTATATAATAGGAATAGGTGTGCTGCAAACTCTACACTCGGCCGAGGAGAACTAACTTCTCGCCCTTAGTAAACAACATACTATTAAGGGCTCTCAGGAGCATATATAGATAATATGTATAGATATACAGTAAACTATGAAAGTAAGCGTACCTTGCATCCCAACTTTTGAATAAACCGATGCACCAATGATGCTAAAAATATTACCTACTTATAGTTCTTTTTGATACACCTTCTGTGCGCGAAAACGAGCGTATAAGCTTTCGTTGGCTCTATAAATTATAACATATAACTATTTAGTTTGCCGACTTTTCAGAATTATAAGTATAAAAAAAAAAAAAAACAAAAGAATATGTTGTTCATAAGCTTCGAAAAAAGACGAACTTGAATAAATATTTTTGAGTCACTGAGCTCACATATGTTTATAAGCTCTCTTCCAAGGATACTTCTTATTTATTAATCCATAATACTATATGTGAGTTTTTCAGTGCTATCAGTGAAGCAGTAATTCAAAAGTTAGGATGTAAAGTACCCTGATTTTTCTCGTTTACTATATATTATATAAGTTCTACCTATATATGTATGTACTACATACATATGCTCCCAAAGGCCCTCAAAATAATAACTTTATAGCAAATTATGATTTATTACTTTTTGTCCAATGAAAGTTAACATTTTATTTGCATAAAAATAATCAAAATAATCATTTAGATTTTTTTTTAAAGTTCATTTATTTTCCTCTTCTGTGCAAAATACATTAAAAATATAATAATTGGTAGTTTTATGCATCATAGGGGGCCTTAGAAACTGTATAATGTACTTCAACCTGCACGTCTATTACGTGTATAATGTATAATAGTTCTATTTTCATTTTAAGTATGAATGATAGCAATAAAAATTGGGATAAATAGATCGAAAAATAGGGTGCTGTCATGAAAGCTGTGTATGTACTACTGTATGTTATTTAAATTACGCCGAAATCTGTATGCAAATTTAAATTTTTCAATCATTTTTAATAATTAAAATTAATATATTGAATTAAATAAACAATATTTATAAAAACTATATCCCAGCTTATTTATACATACCTATTAATAAATTTGTAAGCATATTTTAGTACAAATAAGTATACAACATACATAATTTTTTCTAAGTTAAAACAGTAACTGTCGAATAACAAAAATAAAGTTTTGATGAATATTGTTAAATATAATAATACGTACCTGGGAAATTAAAATTTGTACATATATAGAAAATAGTATATTGTGCAACTAGGGGAGAAAATTGGCTTTTTCTCACAAGGTGATGATTATATGTAGCACGAGTATCAAATCTAACAACCCACCCCCCCCCCCCCCCCCTGTTCCACACTGTACTTTTTTTTTACAAGGATAAGCAAAATAGGCCCATTTTCGTGTATGAAAAAGGAATGAGAAATCAAGATCTTAAAATTTTTTTCAACTATCAAAATTTTAAATAATTTTTGAAAATTTTGAAAAACTTTTGAGCATTGTATTTTTGTATAAGTACTTTTTCTGCTGCTAGTGAAGAACTTGCTTTTCCATTCATTTCTCATATGCAAAAAAAAGGCACTTTTCTTGTATGTGTTGTATATAATATTTTGTATCATACTTATAGATAAAAAAAAGCATATTTGACACTGATAATTTCAAGAGATACATTGATGTAATGAGACGTATATTTACTGTTTATTGAACCATTAGTATAACTAAATGTATGTAAAAAGTTACATATAATGTAAAATTATGTGACAATACATAATTATATTCTTTTGAACATTATCGTTCATCGCTGATTATGAATTTTGTATTTTTTTGGTTCATCACTAGTTAGTGATAAAATAGTATGTAAATTGAAATAATTTAAAATTATTAGATTGTGATGTTTCATTATTTTGCAAAAAAGAAATTAACCCTTTCACTGCTACACGTAACATGAACCTATATGCTTTTATATTTTCTAATAATGATCAAACGAAATTTTCTTTATGATATGTAAGAAGCTATACTATTTTGTTAATTATAGATTCCATATAGGAGAAAAACTATTATGGATGAAAAATGAATCTTTGAAGAATTTTTTACATTTGTTATATTATGAATAACTAACTAACTAAAAATAATGTACTCTGTGATATAGTGAAAGGGTTAAGAAATATGCACAGAAAGGTGCTATCAAAATGCTTTTTTTCTTTTACATCCATTAAATAAAATAGTCGATAACTGTAAAAACTAATCAATTATGATCATTTTATAAAATAGCTTTGTGTATATCACACATATGAGTAGAATAAAAGAATTCATAAAATATAATTAAGTATACTCTAACAGTTTTTATTTTGATAGATTTTGAAAAATCAAATGTACAGATATAAATTATTTTACATTAAATACATGTATTTCGTTGTATGCGTTGTTAATTAATTTTGAATATAGAATATTTACAGCTTTTATACAATATTAAAAAATAAAAATTGAAATTACATTTTTTGAATATTAATTATTGATAAAAGTGCATTAAGTAATTACATTTGTCGATTATGAAAATTATTTGCATGGTAAACGTGTATAGGAAGTACAAACATTCAATTTTCCTAAAAATGTCATGATAGATTTTGCTTTGTTTTATGTTTCTTGTGTAGCTTTTTTAGAACATTTGGAATTATTTGTTACTATTTCTTCTGAAGGATCCGTATCCAAACTAACAGCTAGAAGACTTTCTACAAGTTTACCATATGTTTTCTTTTCTTTTCTTTTCAAAGTTTTACTTTTTTTCAGTTTAATTTTGTGATTCAATCTTAGTGCTTCTGTCTTTGTACAGTAAGAAAATTTGTGATCACTTGATCTATGATGTCCTTTTTCTTTTTTGCATTTACTATATATTGTCACAGATTCTATATGATCATTATTTTGAACACAGTTTAAAGATGGATCATTTTCTTTCACAATAGAAGGCGAGGATTCTAATAAACTTCTATGTTTTTTAAATTTTTTAGTACATGGCTCCATTGGTATATCATTGTCTAATTGAATATCATTAATAATATTATCTGTAGTTTCTTGGTCCCGTTTTCTTTTAGACTTTTTTTTCTTGGTTTTACATTTTTTTCTTGGTTCTTTTTCTTCTATTGTTTCTTGCTCATTTTTGACTGCATTATCTTCAATCATGCAAGACTTTGTTAATTGTAAACTTAAATTGTGTATTTTCCTTTTAACTTTTTTACAGGTTTTTTTAGATGGTTTATAATCATCATCAGACTTTGTTGCTGGAGGTATAACACAATCATCATCCACTTCTGCTATAATATTATTTTTTATTTCAGGTTTATAATCCTCCATTTCGATATCCCTCTTTTTTTTCTTTTTTCTCTTTAATTTAGTTTCATTTTTGTCTGAGCTTTCAACTTTAGACTTCAAATATCCAGCGGCAATCAGTTGTTTTTCTTGTTCAGCTATCCGAGCAAGCTTACCATTTAATGTTAAACCATGCCTAGCCCCTTTATGAGCTGTTCTACCACCACAAGCCTTAAAAAGTTCTTCATCAGACATTTTAGTAACACTTTGAATATCTGTGGGTTCCTCTTCAGGAGGTTGACATGAGCTGTCTTTAATTAGATTTCCATCCTGCAATGTGGAGGTTTTTAAGAATTTTCCGTAATGAAGGGAATGCTTTTTCTTGGAGACTTCTAAACCGTTTTTAGTGGATGATATATTAAATGCATTTTCCTTAGCTACTTTTATAGAAACCTTGTCAGACTTCTTATCTAACACAATGTTTTTCAAAGCTTTGTCGTAGACAGATTCCCACCATTCGAATTCTAAATCTTTGTGTCCAACACCACTTGTATCAAACTTTAACTTTGGTCTTAAAGCCTCAGCAATGCCATTTTCATTTTTCCCAAGTCCTTTACCTATAAAAATCAAACACGTCACATATTTTTATAAATTAAGAAATTATTACATCTTCTTAATATAAATAACCAAGACTTTCTAACTTTTAACTTTTAGGTTATAATTTTAGAATAGTCGTTTAATAATATTATACTAAATTATGATTTTCGCGACAAATACAAGTAAGTATAAAGTAATTAATCGTATGTTGCTTTTTGCTTTTAAGGTTGGGAGTTATCTAATAACAAAATCGAGTGTACATTTAGCATAGCACGATACCTATAGATATTATTGAACTGGTACTTATTACATTAAGTACAAGAAAATTAACTTTACCTTCCGTCCATCCATACTTCAAAAGCTGAGCTTTTGCAAAATCAGACATATCTTGGCTTCTTAATTCTTGAGCAGCTTCAATGAATTCGTCATTTAGAAATAAACATCATTCTTTATTATTCTGTATAGGTAAGTATACACGCGACCTGGTCTGGACTGGCTGGAGCTGGATCACGTATCTATAGCCTATAGCGCTATATGTAGTCTATGCTATGATGCGAATGCTATGATTGCTATTATATACAGAAATAAGCGTCCATGAAAATACAACGTACTTTTTACATATTCGCCTTGGTACAACTAGACGCAGCGCCACCAATGGCGTAATTTGGAACCCTAGGTAGGGTGGTAGTTTGCTGTGATAACATGGAGCCAAATACGGGAAATGATTTTTTAATTGCAATTTCTGACATTCTAAGTTATGTAGGTCCTGTTTTACGTCCTTATGAGGAAGGCGATAAAGTTTTCAAATCAAATCATATCATATATTGCGGTATCACGAAGCAAAATTCAAATACGACCGAAATATTTGCCTTGTGCTTGAAGACCAGTGCATTACATGATATCCCTCATGAAATCACTGTTGAAATTTCAAAATCAAATGGAAATAAAAATATAATTACTAAATGTACATGTGTGGCAGGCATTTCTGGTAAATGTAAACATTGTGTAGCTGTTTTGTTGTACCTATATAGGTTAGTAATACTTAATATTTTATAATAAGTAAGTATTTATTATTTAAATAAATAAAATAAACATTTTTTTTATAAAGACAGCCTGTATCTTCAATTAATGAAGCTACATGCACTGATGTTAAGCAGCAATGGGGAAGATTAAAGAATACGTCACAGCAAATGTATGAAGCGATTCCCATTTCTGAATTTTGTCATCTAAAGAAGGATTATAAAAGTGGAAAGCTTATACATTATAACGCAGAGAAAAACGTAGATTTCTTGAAAATATTAACAATGGGTATATATGATACAACTATTAAGATTTGTTTTGGTATTATAATTATTGTAAAATTTGAAAAATTGTTTGTTTGTGGTTGTATTTAGGTATGGATGATGAAAATGTAGAGCTTGTGAAATTTCAGAAAGGGTATAGAAGTGCAATTGTTAGGGAAAGTAGTCGAAAAGAAGCTGAAGCATTAGAATATGATGTTGCCAAAAAAATGTTAAGTACACTTATATGTCGTCCAGTACAGCCAGATACTAAAATCACACTGCGGTACACAACACCATTTTTTAGTTTTAAGATTTTTATTAGCAACTTTTTCCATTTTTCACAACACATATACGTTGTTTACCACCCTACCTAGGGTTCCAATTTATACCACTGGTGGCGCTGCGTCTAGTTGTACCAATTAAGGCGAATAGCGTCAGCGTCAAATGAGAGCGCGCGAAATTTGAATAAGGTTTTCGCGTGAAACGCCAGCGTCTAGCGTCAAAATGCCAGTGTCAGAGCGGCGGCGTCAAGAGCGCCAGCGTCGTTTTCGAGTTTAGTTTTTATAGGTTACTAGATTCTAATAAGCAAAGTGCGCTACGCGCACATAGGCACTATATGTCTATATGCAGCACTATATATAACCTTTTCAACTGTTGTTCGAATAAAATTCTTTGATAACGCTCTGAATTTAGCTTTAAAGCTTCAATTCGATACCAATCGCTGTCTCCCTTTTATAGATGGATGGATAGGTACTGTTTGATTGAAAATACATTGCATTGTGTGATTAATCAACTACACAACGTAATATAAACCATGATGAGCTGCAGTTCTCAAAAGATGCTATGCTTCAGATGCAAACATAACCTTTATATTTAATATTAAAATTAAAACACAAAAATGTCACTTCGCTTAATAATTTAGTTTATATTACCTGTTCTTGCTCCATTACGAGAATTAGTTAAATAAACAATAAACGCTGAAATCACTGAAATGATACGAATTGACAAATTTATCAGAAATAATTTCAAACGTCAAAATTGATGATTTTAACTTGTTCAACCAAAAACAATCAATGGTAAAATAAGTGTATACATTGTATTTTAATATTGCATGTAATTATTTATCCAAATATTTAAAAAAATATCAAAAAATACAAAAGTAGTAGCTTTTAACCTCGAATATTTAAGAAGATTGTTTAATTTAAAGAGTTTTTAACAATGAATAAAATCAAAATCGATAAAATATAATACCTTGAATTGTTTTACATGTCGACATTATCTTCAAAATAACTTTTGGGTACACACTGAATTTAAAAACTGCAATTTACAAAAAAAAACTTTACGAGTTAACTTTACATCTTAAACAAAATGGCTTTTCGGTTAAAATAGCACTAATTTTTTGTGGTCACACGTTAATTAAAGTTACAGAGTATATTTCCAGTACGGTTTCCTCAACCAAATCAGTCGCGCTTAGTTTATTTGTTTAAAACGAGCTTACAGAAATTTGAACTGTTTACCCCACAGTGTCCGCCATCTTCCCCGATGACGTCAGAACCGAATTAACCTAATTGGCGTTGGCGATTGGCGCAGACGCGCAGTGGCGCTATTATGGTAGGCGCTTGTTAAGGATCCTTGAGTAAAGGATCGGCTCAAACTACGACATGTTGGATTTTGGTCGCCATTGACGGTCGGAAAAATAGGCGCCATATATAAACTGCGAGAGCTGATGAATGACTGAAATCATATTACTTTTAGGCCTTGAAGCCTAATGAATGCTGAGGGACATAGAACGTTCTTGAGCATCTTAATTTCGCTTTAATGGCACTTTCCCAATTTTTTGCTTTTCCTACCTGGCCGTAGGAAAGGGCAGGAGAGCGAGATTATTGAGTCAATAATAATAATTAATAGTCTGATGCAACTGCATAAAAAAGAATAACGGTTATTATATATGAATTAGCCGGCAGCTTTGGAGGAAAACTCTCAAGCGGCGTTACTTTAACGCGGATTTTCACTTTTCAAATTGGGCGCTCAGAAGACGGGCGCTGATTGGTTGAATTCCTTACGCCCGCCATGGGCGTTTAAGCCAATCTGAATTGCGGATGTGTCAGCCGATCCTTTACTCAAGGATCCTTAGCGCTTGTAATTTTATTTTCTCAATAATCTCAATGATGCAGGTGTGTAACGTAATAATTCTCGTTACGCGTGTTATTTTATATCAAAAGTTTTATACATACTCTACTTTTATTTAGATTTGCGTCTATTCATCAGTTATTATTATTTAAAAGTTAATAGTTAATTTAACAATATTAAAATTACGCGCTCGTGCTAGTGCTACCGAAACGTACCGCTAGGCGGGTGTACATGTTATTTAATATAGTTATAGTTGACACAAGTTTGTTCTTTGTTCAGTTGCCGGTTCATGGTATTTATTTACTAACCTAACTTTTAATCGGCGAAAATCATCGAGTTTGCGAGTTTTTTTACGATGAACATTTGTTTAAAATACTGTATAAAACTGATCGCAATTTGTTTAGCGCTGTCCTGTTAATTTTATAAAACAGCTAAGTTAGCTAATTGTGGTTGGTACTTTGCTAAGCCATTGTTACTACCTTGCTGAGCCACTGTTACTACTTGCTTTTTTAAAAGAAAAGAAAAGAAATTGTTAAATATGCCTAGAAGAATATCTCTCCTTGGCAATACTCTGCCAAGACAGGAAGATGTTACAATGGGTAGGCCAGATGATTTCGGAGGTATTAACAATACAATCCCATCCATCACCATTGCTCCACATGAGCTCAGAAACATTATGGCCAGTTCAGAGCGAAGTGACATGACCATTAGGGAGATGATGGAGGACAGCACTGCAACTGGTTTGGTATTAAAAGCCAATGAGCCCTGGCGTGATGCACATTTAAAATTGCACTACGATTTTTTGGAAAGTTTGCAAGCGCATGTGTCAAAATTGCAAATTTTTGACATGGTTGCTACCTTCATTCAAAATTGCACAGACACACTAGAACTTATGAGAGGTATGATGTCAAATATTTTTTCAATCACATACATATTTGCATATTTGATTAAAATTGTACATTTTAAATTTTCCTTTATCTTATAGGAATGAAAGCTAAAGTAGAAACCTCAGAACTCTCTCCAGAAGAAATCAGCTTAGAAAATGAGAGAAACACTTGGAGACTTGTATATTGCCTGTATCAAAATCGTTTGGATTCTACAGATGGCGAAACACACATGGAAACAGACAACAAGCGACGTATGTCGGAAAAAGAAGTTATTCAAGCATTATACAAAAGCAGTAAACTTATAAGAGAATATCAACTTATTATTGATTGGCTAGAGAAAAATGCTTGTGATCAAGCAGATAGGCTACCATCTATAGAAAACTTTACAGACAGAACAGTAGCATGGGAAAATACTCTCCATCAATTGCAAAACAAAAAAAATGGTATTGCTTTTCCATCATCCAGACCTATTGTTTCATCCATGGATCCTGATGCTCCAATCAGAGAAGGAAAGCCATTGCATGATTTGGACAAAGAAGATGATGCAAGGTTAGAGAAGAGAATGCTTATAGAGGTACAGATTTAATTATCAATCATCAAAATAAATAAAATATAAAAAAAAAATCATTAAAACTATAATTTGTCTTTGGCAGGTACGATGTGGTAGGATGCAAAAAGCCCAAGCATTAGCTATACACTGTGGCCAGCACTGGCGAGCTGCTTGCTTGCTTGGATGGGCACCCTATCATGATCCAAATTATAACAGTAATAACACTGAAGAAAAATTACCTGTTGAAGGTAATCCCAACAGAAGCTTATGGAAATACTGCGCTTGGCAAATGTCAAATGATGCGCGAGTTGGTAAGACCTATTTAACTTATTCGAATGGCTTCTTTTATTCTTAGTAGCTTGTGCATATAATTTCTTAATTGTCTTGTTGACAGGTCAGTATTACCGAGCTATATACTCCAGTCTATGTGGCAATGTAAAACAGCTGCTGACAATAGCTAATTCATGGCAGGACGGTCTCTGGGCATACATGAAGACGCTGCTTGACATAAAAGTTGAAGCAGAGGTCCGTGGCTTTATGCCCAAGTCTTACATTGCTCTGCCTGAGGACTATTGGAAGGGTGAGAACACACTAGAGGACATTTTTGACGAACTTGAGGCTTCTGCAAATCCTGTGATTGCCAGCCAAGCCAAGGAACCAGCTCACCGAATTCAAAAATACTTAATACTGGACGAGATTACAACGCTGATCGATGATGCGGAAAACATGATCGAGCAGAAAACATGCGACGCCCAGTTTCTCAGATTCTTAGCGCATTTGGTCTTGTTCTTTAGACAGGTTGGAAAAAACTTGAATGAGCAGGCTGCAGATAAAATCCTGTTAGAATATGTGAAACTTCTTATGGAAATGGGGGATCCATTACTAATAGCTTTTTATACAGCCACTCTGCCAAGAGAATCACAGACGGCAAATTACGCCCAGTTCTTGGAGAGGGTCACAGAATATGAAGAGCGCAAAAAGTGCCTTAATGCTGCTGAAGATGCTAACTTAAATGTTGAGGCAATTACCAAACTTGTGGTAGAGAATATTAGACAGAAAAACTTGGAGCTTCAGTCACAGGAATTAAACAGTCAATTGACTGATGCTGATTTGGAGAAGATAAACGCGCTTGATTGGTTAACGTTTTATCCAAGCCAACGAGAAGAAGCGCTATGGCAAACAAACGCTTTGATAAGGTACTTTCTTACCAATGAAAAATTGGATGCTGCGAGAAAAGCTTTCAATAAGGTAAATATTGGTTTTTCTTTATATAGATATTTATGTATTTATTGCATTCTTCAATAATTTTCTTTATATATTCATTTTTCTAGATACCAGTAGACGCCATCGAAACAGTAATTAATGAATTTCCAGCACTGCATAACACTATTGAAAACTTGATGACAACAAATCTTCTGCCTAAAAAAATTTCTGGCTCTATTCGCGAATACCTTTGCTACAAATCTTATTTGGATGCACAGGAAGGTTTTTCTGAGTGGTTTTCTCATTTCTATCATGCTAGGCCAACTCCCGTGGAAGAATTGCCGCCTTATGCCACTTTTACGGAGAAAGTAGCTTACGAACATAAAACTTCTCAATACAACACAGAAATGGAAAGATGGAAGACTACTATGCAGCACCATACAAAGGTGAATTTAATTCTTATGCTATTAAAAGCTCTTACTAATATTTTAAAGTGAATTACTATGACGGACTAATTCAAATTCTTAATCCTGTTTCAGGCTGTCAAACAGCTTTTGTTCAACGTTCTCCTGTTTCCAGACGGTGGGTGGTTAGTTGATTCAACAAATGGCTCTAATGAACCTCTTACGTCAGAGGAAATTTTAAGAGAGCATCAGTTGGAAAAGTTAAGGAAATTGTGTATTCCAAAAATAGCACTATTATTGCACACTGTTATGACTGAAATGAATGAGCAAGCTGAATGCGTTCAACTGGCTGATATTCTTGCATCAGAACAGCATCAATTGTACAAAGTGAGTTCTCTCAAATACATTGAAATAGAGCAAGCTATATAATAAAAACTAAACTTAAATTAAAAGTAATATTGCCTAAAATAAGCATATGTATTAAAAAATTAATAAAATATTTTTTGTCTAGGTGTTTCCCAAAGATAGAATGCAGGAAATCTTTAAAAAGATTTGCGAATCATCTCTAGCACTGATGGATCAGAAAAAGGACCCATGGGGTTACTCAAAATGAAAACATGTGATCTTTGTGGTCACGGTGTATATTATATAGAGTTAACATTTTACGATTCTCACAATGTACATATTATACAACGAGAAAAACGACGTCATAGACTGAGAGGTATAAATGATCCCCACGAGTTTGACTTGTGAGAATCGAAGTTTCTTTTCTGTTCCAGTATCATTTATTTATCTTGGCGTTTCATTCGAATTTTTATAAAACCAGTTTATTGTCAACCACCAGAAGTGAATATAAAATTTGATACAATGTTTAATAATGCATAATCATAGTGTATTACGCTATACATTTTAATCGCGTTCACGAATTTTTATTTTTAAAATTTTTTTTATTGGTTTTGCACATATTACAACTTAGTTCGGTACATCGCTCAGTGATAAACCTGTCCTAGTGCGGTTATGACGTGGAAAAAAAAAACATTTTGATTAGATCGCTTCATCAAACTCAATACATCAAAGGTGAACGAATTTGTGAAGGACTTTTGTTACTACATTTATTAGGTAAAATCGAATATTTTTCAAATAAGGTTTTAGCTAAAGGTGGTCACGAAACAACATCGTATTTTAGATATGTGCGTTGCCATTTTTTCGTAGATAAGCCATATTTATCTTTTACTCGTTATCATTTTATGTACTCTCATAAACTGTAGTACGCAAATACCCACGCTGGCGTATTTGGCATATTTTTTGTTGTTTCGTTTGATTTTCTTTTCCTGACGAAAGCTGTACCAAGGAATTATATAAGTTCCGGAGTTTGATAGAACATACGTGAAGGATAGAATTTCAAAATTTCCTTAAGAACGCTATAGTTTTAGTTAAAAACATTTTACATGCATTTTATTAACACTCATGAAGAAAACTCGCGGAACTTTTGTGCATGCAAAAAGTGTCAAGTTTGTTAAGTCAATTTAACGCTGGTACAACTTACGGTGGGAAAGAAGCTCAAATTTTGCACTAGTATATGTCTTTACTTTGCTTCGAGAAGAACAGATTTTTCGCTTTTTTGGAATGAAAAAATCTCGTTTTATAGTAGTGTATGTGCTGCAGTTATTTTTCAAATTATTGTTAAGTATATTCTAAAGTAAATTCAAAAACGAATATATCATAGTTTTTTTATACAATCAAATGTCAGTTATTCGAATCAGCATTTGTTTCAAAAGATAGGCCTATCTATATACAAAAATGTTGCTCACTTAGTATTGTTACTTTACATTGTAATTATACCATAATTGTACAATTGTATAATTCCAAATAATTACTATAACGAACAATAAAAACTGTTAATCCTTATTCACTTTCAACTTGATCTTTCTTTACATTCAAGTACTTTGAGTGGATACAAGTTAACAAAGGTAAAAATATTGTCATAAAATAACTTTTTATAGCTTACCCACAATCGATATTTCATCAGAAAACAAAAAATGACAACCATCATTCATCTGTTTTCGCAAAAGCTTGTGACAATACTTACAAAAGTTTACACGCATGCATTCTCGGCAAAGCATATTACATAATTATAGTGTTTGCACCCGAAAACAAGTGCAATTCCTGCAAAGTATTTGCTATATCTCTCATTTGCTCGAATTAAATTTTCTATACTATAAGTACACATAAGTATGAAAAAAATAACGTCTAAGTATGAGTTTATCTTCTTTTCTTGCCTTTCAATTGATTATACTTAAAATATGGACACCAGAATTTATATAGATCTAACCATGAAAATCGGAGTAAGTAATGTACAACGCATACGTCTAAGATAAAACTTCGTTGAAAAATTTAAAGCTTATTGCACCGTCAATATATCCAAGTTTGTTTTAGTTCAGAAGTACTCTTGGTTTGGCTTTTTCGCAGAAAAATCAATAATAATGCAAAGACAAGAAATTATAATCAGCTGTTGGTCTTTCTCTCTATAGCGATGAATTATACTATTATACCACTGGGTGGTATAAATCCGCATCTATGTCACGCATATCCGTGGCATAATATACTATTATAATTCAATAACGTTATCCTTTCGACTGTAGTTATTAGCATGAAATTATAATAAATTTTACAATATAACCTACGCGTATAACAATACAATTGTATACCAAGGGCGGCAGGAAGACGACGAATGTTAAAGTTGACTATAAGAATATAGTAATAATCGCACTAGTCGAATTCGCCTTTGTGCCCATGATATACAGGTAGTACACGCCATATTTTTTGCCTATGCCTGTTGCAATTAAACTAAGCTATATATTATACATGCAGGCATAAGTACGAATGAAATGTAGCATTATTTTCCTCTGGCGGGCTTACTTTATGGCTTTTAGATAGAAAACTGTTACTTTCCGCCTGATTAGCTTTCACGTAAAAAGATACTTACATACGTATACATCGTCGCTCCGTAAAAAGATTATAGCACAGTTCAAATTCTCCACAATGAGTGAGATAAGCATAACTCATTTAACGCACGCAAAACAAATCGCGGGTTCATTTCTGTGCTGTGCTAGTCTTTGCAGCATTATTGAACTATGCTACTCTTCGTGGCAAATTGTTTTTTTTTACCGTTATAAAGAACACAAACAGACATTAAAAAAAAAATTGCTATATATTATAATCATATGACGTACGCGTATGTACGTGGCTCTATTGAAAAATCTTAGCCAAAATCTCACCTGAGATTCTGCCCTACAGGTTGCTAAAATTTCTCAAATAGCTATTATTCAGTTTGTTATAATTAAAAACTACCTTCTAGGTATAGCGAAACCTGGCCCCCAAATAAGTTCAAAAAATAATGTCTTAAATAATTGTTTGGACAGTTTTTCGATTTTTATAATTTTAACCTATGAGATTCTCACCTGAAATTCTCAGGTGATTTTTCAAAATTGAAACTTTGCTCAAAATGCTTGAAAAAGTGTATTATTGAACTTATTTGGAGGTTTCACTACCTAGTAGAAGGTACGAGAAAATGTACAGGTATATTTCAGTAATTTTAGCAACTCGTAGGACCGAATATCTCAGGTGAGATTTAAACTCACCCTAAAATTTTTCAGTAGGGGGTACTATATTTTTGCGAATATGCTGTACCATAATTTATATGAACGAAACTATTATCATCATACGTACAGAAACCAAAGAGTATAAATCTCGGTTTTGTCTGTATACTATATACGTACAATAATGAACTGCAATACACTCATCACGCATACAGTAAAATGTAAATTTTGTTTTTTGTTCATTAAACGCTTATGCAACTTCCGCGATTCTCTTTAGACATAATCATATTTACTATTTATATCAGTGTTATAAGTTTTATTATTGTTATTTTGTCATGTATACTTGTATGATAGGATAAAACGCATAAAAGAATAGTTTCTACATGAACTATGCTTACATACGTTTTCTTACAATCTATAATATACATAATACATATACATATTATGTATATTACGCGAAAAATTACATTTTTTTCTCTAATAATATATCTTGTTCGTTCATAAGAATCAGCTCTGTCTTCCTTATTTGAGTTACACGCTTCCCGCCATCGTATTGCATAATATATTGACACAACTCGTCGAATATACACAAATTCTCTTGCTCAAAACTTGAGATTCTTTTATTATTCGACATTACATTATCGATACGCATTCCCGATGAAAAATTCACAAATATGCTCCGAAATGATTTTTTAAATCACTTTCGGAATCTATATCGCCAGAAAATGTGCATATTTGTATTAGCTTTTAAAACGTTGATATTTTATACTTCTAATATATTATACATTTTCACATTCAAATTATTAGATAATATTTTTAAACCTTTGAATTCGAAACGTAACAACGCTTGTTAGGGTAAACTGATACTACTATAAAAATTAATTAATTTTTTGTCGAAAATGCAAAGTAATTACGCTATATTAGTGAAAAAATTTTACAATAATATTGACTAATCAGTTTACTCTATACATATAACCATCTAACATGAATTTAATGCATTTACACATAATTTGAAAAACTATTTTTTAAAAGTGATTAAGTATTCCACCAAGTCTTCAAGAATCTAGATTGTTTAAGAAAATGTTGATCATATTTTATAATTATACCTGTAAATTCTTTTTCACCATTTTTACAAATGCTCATCTCATTGATATTGAGTTGTAAATAACAAATTTTTTGGCATTTTAGAAAAATCAACATTTTTTTCAAACAATTTTAATGACGATTGAAATTAATAGTTACTTAATAATTAAAAAAAGAAGCATCTATCACTTTTTGATGATACACTTACAACTGTTCACTTTCTTTTTTACCATCCTTAAAATCGTATGCTGATAAATTATCCAGCACTATAAACTTACATAGATTTTGTACAGCATTAATTTACTGCATTTTGTAAAATTTTCTAAGATTATAGTAAATATTATAGATGATTCTGTAAAATGAAAAAGTTTAATATTCTTACTTTAAGCATAAAGATTCACGTTGTACAATGTACAGACACTGTACATACATACGATCTTTGTAATGCGTCAATTGAATGCTTATAACAGTCCTTCGCATTATATTTTTCCCAGAGGATATAAATGTTATTATAGATATAAACATAGGCTTAATGGCAAAAAAGTAATTTTTTTCCCCTTAACTAGTATAATATAATTATAATTCGTATATTATTAATCTATATTATACACAAGCGATGTAAATTACTTTTACAATATGTATTACATGTATAATAATAGTATTATATCGTAGCAACCGTGGACATTGTGGGGCTGCTCCGCAAAGAGGATTTTGCCCGCGTACTTTCATTATAGAATGTGTTATTATAACACATTCTTTTGTAAATAGAGTAAAAATATTTCCTGAAATTCAGCGAATCGCACAAAATTATTGTCTACCTTTCACACGCTTATTATTGTCCGTATATTTTTTGAACTTTATACGCGCCACTTTTTCTCTTGTACCCTTTGCCTGCACCGCAAGCATCATAATAAAAATGAGTTCGTTTATATGTATAAGATGCATTTTTAATTCGAGTCTATCTTAAAAGAACCAACTTTTTATTTTCAAGATACTGTTTTATAGTTACAAAAAAATTTTTTCCCTTTCTCATTAAACTTTTGATGTCATCTATAATTTTTCTTCCAAACTTGTTCCATCATCAACACTTTAAAAATCCGTCAATTTTTAATGTGGCTAAATACAATAACGAAACTTTGCAATTTATGAACAGTTTAGGCTTCTTTTTCGGGGCAGCCCATTTGAACGTGTCGGCTTTTCCTTAAAATTGTATTTATTGTCAGACATCAGCCGGTGTGACTTGTGGTTTATATACTTAAGTCAGTTATTATCATTAATCCTTGCCTATGTGCGCATTTTTAAATTTGCTAGTACGAGATTGCAAGCGGGCCTCATAGATCTCTGGTTGCAGAAAAACAATAGGAGACGTCAATCTTTAATACGCATCATCGTTATCATAGATCTCCTTTAGTACATTACAAAAATATATTGCTGCTCACTTGTGCTACATTATATCTGGTACATTAATTTATGATACATTATATTTATTATTTATTCTAAAGCCAAAATCAGCCGAGTCATCAATTACAATCCGAATCATGTTAAATCTCTAAGTTATATTTACTTTCATTTGTTTATACTTCCAAGACTGCAGTATACATATTATATTATGTATGATAAAATTCTGCAACCCGATTTGGGCGCTTGCCATCCTCGACAAGCTCGCACTTAATTTACCATACTTATTATACCTTATACTATATGCGAGAATCATTTAATTAATTAACGGTGTATGTATGTATGAGTATATATGTTCATACGGACGCGCTATATCTATTTATGAATTTTTACTTTCGTTTTGAATGACACGACGAGCCGACCTATCACGAAAATACTGTTTTGAACGACATAATTTACGCGCAAAATCTTTGGAGCAATATTTTACTTTAGTACAGAGTTGTTCTAAATGAATCGGAATTTTTGTCCAAAATCTGTTTAGAGATCAAGTTTCGTATTATGAATAAATCACGTTTCCATTTAAGTTCTATTTATATACTTTAAACCAAATTTCAACACTATATTGATTCAACTAAGAAAATAAGAATCGATGCCTAGCATCTTCTTGCTAAAAAATGAAATCAAATCTGTAAAAATAAACAACAGTGGATGTGTTTTTGTATAGAAAAATAAGTTAATAATTTTGAAGTTTATATTGCTTAACAAAATCTCACTCTTAAATTCGTACGTCACTTGATTCTTGTATTTAGAATATAATAATTGAAATTTCGTTATATGTCTATGATGTATCCAAAGTATTGCAAAAGATACCCCGTGCAGCACTTGAAAGTATTTGTTTGAATTAGAAGATTCGCTCGCGTTTATTATAAGCTAACGTTTCCCGCCATACTCAGCTGATTATGTATTTTCGCTGATGTCTTGGCTTTCGCTTCGTCTTTTGCAACATGTCAGTTATATTACAATTTACTCACTTTATGCAAATTCCTTCGGTGTATATTGAAAATCCCTTGAGCGCATTACAGAATTCGATTTCACGTTTGTTTATTGCAATACCCTTACCTCTTAAAATTGGACTCGTTCTCAGAATGTGAACATTATGTGACTTATCGAGCCATACCTTCAACAGTGGCTTTCACTCCATGAATACGTTCATGCAACTGGTTTGCTAGTAAGTGTTTGTGTTTGAATTAGTTTTTTTTATTTTAATTAACGATGTATACGTGTCGTGTTCAACTTTGAAAAATTTATTGAAATTTCATGAACTACATTATTTTAATTCATTGTGCGAATAAACACAGGGCCAATGAATTATAGTTCGACTTATGGTAACTTTATCTAATCTATCTCTTCAAATTTGCGAGCGTATAGGCGTATTTGTCAAAAATGACTCGTGTATACATATAAAAAGCTGCATCGACACGCCCAAGGGATTTAATTCCAAGCACTCCAGGGCATCTCTATAGACGCGATTTTACCACTGTGCACTGCATATTTTTTTCTCATCTGCGTATTTATTTTCACTTCGACTTTCGGTTCAGCTCCGAACAAGCGAGACTTGAATAAATCTGCACCCAAGGCACATTTATATACTTTCATTCCGTTTTATAATAGAGAAGGTCCACTCTGATGGTTCGCTTTTTTTTGCTTTGCCATAATTTTTCTTCTTAATTCTTATATTTACATGATATAATATATAGCGCGTATATGTTTGTCTCTGCTTAGCCTACGTGTATTACAATTAATGTTGATAATAATAAAGTGTAATATGTTTACGTAGAATTATTAAGCCCTTATTCGAGTTCAGCTTGATCAGACGAGCGTAAGAGTAAACCAATTTATTGTCAAACTCTTTCTGCCAATCAACCAAGTTATTATCTTTTTTTTGTATCATGTATATAATATAATATCGTATCGATTATTGTCGAACAGCATTTTTATAAATTATTGTCCTTAACGTTTACTGAAGTTTTATTTCTTTAAATCTTAATTAAGTATATTATGGTATATAGATTTCAATTCTAATTTCTTTTGTGCAAAATTTACATTTTTTCGCGCTTTACTTTTGCCTCTGGCGTTTATCAACTCATTATTTATTTATTTATTTATTTATTTATTTTTTTGTATTTATTCGAAATTTCAAAAGTCCTCTGGTGTCTCAAAGTTTTTTCCCTCGTTCATTGCAGGTGAAATGAATCAATTAAATCGGTATATAAATAAAAGCATTTTTTCCGTTTCAGCCGGTGAAAGTTTTGAAACTCAGATAATAACTGCATTAAAAAAGCAGAATACGTCAACTCGGAGGCACAAGAGGGCAATGAGTATTACAGCCTAATTCCAATAATCGACTATACGTCTTGCATCATCGGCCCATTTACTTTCAAAAGTTTCTCATCGCGAGGTTCGTCCTCGTTCATATATTTGACGTACGTTATATTTATGTACTTATTGTCGAAGAAAAAGCGGTGGCCCGCGGTCTCACCAATTCGGTTATCATATACAATTATTGTCGAACGTATAACATGATGAGCCGCGTGTCGAGCAAACACGCGCTTCGCTCGGCCGTTGCATATACCTCTCGCATGCATACACATACATATACTATACATCGTCGCTCCTCACAAAGACTAGCACATTATACTGCACTCTTTTCGCAGTCCCGGTGCCGCACGAACTAACATGCGGTAGATGATTTCTCGTTATATCTTTTCATTTTCAGTCACCGAGTCATTTAGAGTTTAGAAGAATAGTCGATCATTTTATAAACGAGTTACCGCCAAAACAGAAAAACGAGTTCTTCGCCGGACATCGGACTTGTGAGAAAATCTGAAATTTTTCTGAAAAATCTGCTGCGGTCGTCGCGCCGTCGGCGTCGGGGGCGCGAAATGCGTTAGTCTCCGAGACGATCGAGGAATGAAATGCGCTAGTCACTGTTAGTTTTTCGATTGTGTGTATATAATATGTATGTTATATATATATATATATATATATATATATATAATATGAAATATTGAATCTGTATTAGCTCTTAAAAATATCCCGCTAAATCTCTTGATACGCGCTTACGGCTTAGGCTTATCCGCTAAGTACTTTCTTTACAACCTTGCATCTCGCATGTGTGTGCGTGTGTGAGTGTATCACCGCGGTTTTACTTTCATTCGGTTGCTCATCCTCGGCGTATTGACCTGCTTAGTTGATTCTCGAGAGAAGGGGATGACGGCGAGGAGTAGGAGGAGGAGGAGGAGGAGGAGGAGGAGGAGGAGGAGAAGAAGAAGAAGAAGACGACGAAGACGAAGAGGGGGCAGGAGGAAGTGAAGAAAACTGCGCTGGCTCTTGCCCCGAAAGAGAGAGATGGAATAGCCGCGTACGTACCTGATAGTAGACCAGGTCGGGCGTGTCCTCTCTCGACGTGCCAGAGCAGCGTGGCGGGTGCGCCGCTCTCGCAGTGGCAGCCTGAGGGTGGCCGAAGAATCCTCGAAGGTCTCGGTCTTGCGTCTTTGTCGACGGCTTTGTGCTCGTAGTCGCAGTAGCGGCGGC
>CM053169.1:18699852-18823794 GCA_012977825.3 Pteromalus puparum | reverse complement strand
ACCGTTATCCCTCCAAGACCCAAGCGCGGCACGCCGAGAGCCACCGATCAAAGAGCCGTGCCAGAGCGCGAGACCGTCCGTCCCCGGACTCGTCTTGACGCCACCCGGCGCTCGACTGTTATCGCAGCAGTTGCCGTGCGTTATACACTGAGCGATAAAGAGCGACGCTATCATCGGGGAGTGCATCTGACGATCGTATTTTCGAAGACGAGAATGACGAATAGCCGCCGTACGGTAGCGCCTGATTTAAACCAGAGTGGCGTGATCCTCCTCTGAACTGCCAACAGCGTGGCGGGCTAAGTCCTTCCTCTCGCCAGGTGATCCTGAGGGCCGAGCTCTCGAAGTCTCGGTTTTGCCTCTTGTCGACGAGTCTAAAAAAAGCGCGGCCGTCGGTAAGGTAGTGAATCCGCGGCCACATCGGCGAAGACCTTCTGGCCGTCTGCTTCCTAAAAAAAAACGCTGACCTGGCCGTATCAGAAACTCTGCCGTCGGGTAGGGGTAGTCGCCGGCGTCGCGGGCCACCCCGGCGAAGACCTTCTGGCGCTTCTGCTGCTCCGCGCTGAGCTGGCCGTAGCCGCCCTCGGGGCTGCTGGTTATGTAGAACGGGTGGTACCTGGTCGGCATGGTCTTGTCGTTGCCGCCCTCGACGAGGAACGTGTAGTTCTGTCCCCGCTCGACCGTCAGCTCGGGGATGAGCATCTCGTTGATGTACCAGGCGATGCCCCAGGCGGGCTCGCCGGTGATGCTCTCGTAGCCGCGGTGGCCGCCGGTCGGGCCGATGCGCACGGTGAAGGTGTCCTCACCGGCGATGCTCATCGCGGGCCAGGGCTTGACGTCCTTCTGGGCCGGCAGGTTGTAGAGCGAGTTGGTGCACTGGTGCACGCCCCGGCCGGCGAAGTCGATGCGGATGTCCTCGCCGGTGCTGTCCGAGCTGTGGTGGGCGTTCGCCTCAAAGTTCTTGTTGAGCAGGCCGATGGCCGCGATTATGGTCGTCTCCTTGTCCGGGATCATCCTGTCGTAGTCGAGCTCGTTCGTGCGCAGCGGCCTCACGTACGTCACTGGAATAAGAATATAAGTAAGCTGAGTATAAGCTGCGGAGAGCGGGCGGTATAGAACATTTTATGCGCTCGACCGCCTACTACGCTGAGCTGACACTGAGCACTCACCCGTGGTCACGCCGTTCTCGCGCTTGCCGGACACGAAGACGGCGTCGTTCTTGCCGCCGATCCGGTGGTCGGGACAGACGCCCCGCTTGCCGTCGCACTGCGCGTAGTCCGACATGTAGTAGTCCTCGGCGAAGAAGCTGTTGGTGGACTTCTTGTAGCCGACGACGACGACGTCGGCGCCGATCATCTGGGCCTTGCCCTCGGTGCCCGAGAGCCCGAACGCCACGTACTGGTCCTCGCGGATCTTCCCCGACACGCGGATCTGCACGTCCTCGCCCATCAGCTCCCACTGCACCTGCACCCGGCCTTCCAGCAGCTCGATGCAGTTGCTCATCTGCGGCGCCGCTGTGCTGCTCGTCTGCAAAGCGCCCCAAAGCCGAGCTCAGTACTTACGCGCCTGTGCCGTAATATACGCATATCACGGACATTTTATGCGAAAACCAAATAGGTACTTGTTGCGATGCATCTGAAGATTGTGAAGATGTCGGCTACTCAAACTCTGCTATGCGCAGTGCTACAGGGTTTTTGCTGTTGGAAACAACTGGCTCCCGGGAGTAACTCTACGTAACTCTGACTACAATATATATATATATATATATATATATATATGTATGTAATACTATAATACTATAAATTGTATAAGAAGGAACTTGGCGCGAGGCGCTCGACGACGGTCGAACAAATTTTACGAGATTGCGGTACGGAAGTTGCAGGGAGTCCAGTTGTTTGCAAGTGAATTTAACGTATAAATATAAATAACAGAGGCGAGCAAGCAAACTGCACATGAAACTACGTATACGAATGCGCGTAGCCCGCGCACAGAAATCTACACAGATAATGCGTTTCTGATGACGATGCTTTGAATACTCACAGGGGTGTACCACCATGGCGGCTATTCCGTGCGCATGCAATAAAAAAAATTCGATCTCATATTAAGTTGTTCTTCCTAAGAGACGCATTTAATGATGTTGCGATGATGTACATCGGAAATTCGATCGTACGTATATATAAGAATAAAAGTATACATATGCGCACTAGTGATGAGTAGAGACCGCATAGCAGCATGTTTCGAAAAATGTACAATGTAGGTTTACAATATGCGCGGAGAATCGGATGATGGATGATGTCGGGAGGAGCGCCGAGTCCGAGTATGCTTACCGCGATCTTGGTCTGGCCCAACGCGGGCGGGACGTCCAGGTCCTTGGGTATGAGGACGTGTCCAAAGTTGTGCTTGTACTGGACGCACCAGACGGCTAGCCAGTCGATGTCGTAGACGGTCAGGTTACCCGGCAGCACGATCTCGATGTCGACGCCCTCGTAGCCCTGCAGAGGCTGCGAGCTGCAATCGAAAGCACTTATTTAGCATCGGGCTTCTATTGGAGACGCTGCAGGTAGTTTTTAATCAGCAGCAGTGTCTAATAATAATCAAGTGTTTTTATTGTTCACGCGAAGAATCGAAATAATTGATTTTGAATAACCGTTAGATGCAGTGGCTTTAATCGTATGCATAATGCACGGCCAACTTCTCGGCTCCTGATAGAGACAACACTTTTTCGCGGTGTCACTGTGTGCCCAATATCGGAAAAACTTGCTCCTCGTCGCGGTCAGTTTGAATGTTCTCTCACACGAGAAAATTTAACGAAAAGTAGCGACTATTCAACGGCGTGCACTCGTAATAATAATTGGACTGGAATAAAATAACACAAGTTTAAAATAGACGCTCGGATTTTTCGTTTGAAACTTTTTACGTGAGATTTTTATTCGCGCCCCTAGTAAATCTTGGCTACTTTAAAATGAAATCCGCACATTACTTATAACAATATGACGTGTACTGTTCCTCACCTGTTCATCTCGTTGGGCACTTTGATGCCGTGCGTGTCGGGCTCGGGACCCTTGCCGACCCAGAAGTAGGCGTCGGGTCCGGCGCCGTCGTAGTGCAGGTTGGGGATGTAGAAGGTCTTGCTGTCGAGGATGGTGATGTTGTCGCTGCGCAGTCCGTGAGCCAACCGCGAGAACTCGGGAAGCACTCGTGGCGCGGGGATCCGCAGGTCCTCCGGGATCAATACCATGCCGAAGTTCACCTGGGAAACAAACGCCCAATTAGTTCGGCCGTCAGTCCCCTATAGCTCTTGCCTCGCATAATTATATACTAATCCGATTTCGTCCTCCGAGAGCTTCTGCGTGTGTCGCGTATATAGTTCTGTAGTCTCTATAATAAGGCGCACGCGAAGGGAAAACTCGAGTTCGGCGCTGTGCTCGGCGCTGTGGAGACGGGGAGAGTCGCGCATTATGTACATCAGCGCCGGGCTAATTTATTGCGGCGGCAGTACGTATCTGCGCCGGCCAACCAGACGAAGGAATAATCCGGCCTCCGCTGGCCTACAGCTGTGCCAATCCGATATACAGCTTTGATCTGGCGGTCGTTAGAGAGAAGGCGGCTTATGTAGCCTCTGCCCTTAAATGTACATCAGAGACGCGCACAGATTCGCTCCCCCTGCTCGATGGACTCTGCAGCGATATAGCCTCTCGAGCTCCGTGTATCGATCATTTTTCGCTCAAATTTTCGTTTGCGTTTTCGAAAAAAAAAAAAAAAAAAACTGCACCCGCGCGCGCGTGTCCGAACTTTGCACGGCGACTCTGCAGGCTCGTTTTTATGGATTCCAAATCCGCTTCCCCCGCCCCTATACCTATATACACGGCTACTGCTCCCCAGAAGCTGCCTCTCAACAGATAAACTGCTCAGGGATACGGGTATGATTTCCCGCGCTCTCCTGACACGGCCCGAAAAAATGCTGTACTACCGGGCTATTTGTACACACGCGAGCGATGAGCGAACTCGCTCCATTAATAATTTCCTAATCTCGTCCGGGCCACGCGTCACACCGCTGTACCCACGGGTGAAAATGCCAACGAGCGTCGAATCTCGCCGGCAAAAGGCAGCGACAAACGAGCGGCGAGAGAGAGAGAGAGAGAGAGAGAGAGCCTTGCGATAAGATCGGGAGAGAGACAATATCGTAGATTTCAATTCTTGTAACAGATCTCAGATCTTCTCCATATGAATAGTTCCATTATTAAAAAAACAAACACACAAATAGTAATTCGGTAGCAACTAATAAAATTCTAATACCCTTAGAATTACCGAAAATTTTTTTAAATTTCATAATTCTAACATTTTTTATTGGAACCTCGAAAAGAACAAATTTTTTAATTTTCTTTAATTTTTTAAGTTCCGATAAAAAATGTTAAAATACTGAAATCCTCTCTTAAAAAAGTGATGTGAAGCATTTAATCGATGTCCAGTCGCCTGGTACAAGAATTTAGGAACGCGAATCAGAAACATAACCTACAAACGCTTTAAAAGGCGGCAAAATTTAAAATCATTTTGGAAAGATATAATTGATGGTACGATAAGAGGTGCGCGAAGCGCACTTAGATTTCCTAGTTAAAAAAAAAACCGCTGCCAATTCATTGGCACGTAGCTTCCTCCAACGAAATTTATTGTTCCAGTAAATAAAATATTGTTTTAAAATACAGTATAATGTGAATGCTATTTTAATATTATCAGTATGACATAAAATGGTAGGGAGGAACTTTACGACGTGCAACGACAACCTTATAAGAGAAAGCCCAATTTTTTAGAAAAATCGGTTTTTACATTTTAGCTCTTTACTTAAGAACCGCTCAACCAAATCGTTTGAAATTTTAACAGCAGATATCTTCGTTTATGCTGAATCACCAAACAAAATTGTGAAGCATTTGACTACATTGTTTTAGAGATATAAGGAATAAAGGAAAATATCTACCTTTTCCCAAAATGTCAAGTGCAATAAGGCCTTTTTACGCCCGTAATAGAGACTCAAGAAAACTCATTTTTTTCAATTTTCGATTTATTACTGAAAAAATAAGTAGTCAAATCACTTGAACTTTTAATGCAATATAGTTTGACACGTAACCCATCAACATATTTTTTTTCGCGAGGTTATGATGTTTAGTTTCAGAGATATGAATTTTTTTTTTAAAAATCACCTTCATTTCATTTTATCTGCCGAACGGAGCGGTCAATTCCGAGGACCAAACAGGGAATAGTAGGTAATTTTATTATCTTTCAAAAAATGGCCATAAAAAAATAAGTAATTGAAAAAATAAAAAAATTAATGTTTTTCCCGAATTCAGAATCCAAAAATAGATATATGCATGTCAAATTTGATTGATATTGACGGAGTAGTTTCAGAAATATCACGGTACACATACACCCACACACATCCATACGGACATTTCCTAAAAACACGTAATTTGAACTTGTAAAATCTAAAACATGTTTCTATGAAGTTTTAGCGAAACTGAAAGTTTTACTATCACAATGCTTCCTCTAGGAGGAAGCAAAGATCGGTAATTCTAAGGATGTTAGAATTTTATTAGTTGCTAATACCGAATAACTATTTGTTTGTTTTTTTTTACTACTTTTTTTTTTACTTTTTTTACTACTCTTCGTAGGGAGCGACGATATATGCCCCGGCGACGGAGGGTGAAAATAATAATCAGTGCGCGTGGAAGCCGGCATGTATATGTATCGGCGTTATCGGGGCGCCGGATCGACCCTCGCGCGAAATTGAGACACGGGACGTCGTCGCAGCTCGTTACGTCTACGTATACAGCGCTGCCTCCTTTTTATTACGAGCTGCTTTATGATACCGCCCTTCGTCGTATATGTGGCGCGCGTATCGGTCGGCTCCTCATTCTCGTTAATTATCCCGAAAGCGAATCACCGCTCTCGCGAATTTGAATAGGGAACGTATGGTATATGCCTCGTGCATATTATATAGACGGGCCGAGTGTCCGCTGGCGCATAAAGCCCCGCAGCTACAATTCCCGGTTAATATCGAAGCTTTCCTTTTGCACGCGAAAGCCGACGCGCGGCTTTTAAAAAGTAGGACACAGCGAAAAGCCTTTCATATAGGTATGCGCTCTGCGCAAGAATATTAAAGTATTGAAGAGGCCACTTTGAATGAGGCGCGTGTCCCTTGTACGTACCAACATCAGGAATTCTCTTTCAGCGCGAATTATCCCCCCGCGCTCTCGCCAATCACTGCGCGCGGCTTCGAGTTTCGCGGCGCAAAGAGCGTATACTTAGATAAAAATAAAATCAACGTCCCGAGGAGCCACGAGCTCTTAACGGGCCGAGAGTGCGGGCTCGCGAGATTGACGGCATTTCAAATTGGTTTTCGCCGCGCTGCGTGTACTCGGTGTACTCGTCGATAAATCGCCGGTAATGAAGAATAGAATAGCGACGAGCTGTGCCTATAATATAGGCGCCATAAAAGCGCGGCGATTCTCCGCATCGCGAGACTGTGCGTACCGGGTAGTCAAGAGGAGTAGTCGAGACGGTGACAAACCGAGCGCATAAGTCGGCTGGTCGGGAAATTCGGACGGCGGCTTAAGTGGCCGATAAATTAAAGGAAGGCGCCCGATAAGCTCGATCACCTTCGTAGCGGACGAGGCCGAGCTTTTGCAACGGAGCCGTTTGAATACTTCTCTCTCTATCTCGACTCAAGAGAGAGCGTCTAATTAAGCGACCTCGACGGCATTTGTGCGCAGCGCCCTTAGACGTGCACTTTCTTCGCGAGCTTTTTTCCTCGCGGGCCTTGACTCGCCTCGATCGTCTTCCTCTCTCCTCCGCCCTCGCGCCTCGATCGCCTTGACGGCCGCTATTCGAGCGGCATCGGTTGCCCGCGCGTCGCTCAATTAGCAGCAGCTGAGCGGCGAAAAACTTGGAAAGTCGCGAAATACGAGTTCGACCGGGCTGCGCTTTGATTTTCGGAAAATATCCGCTCGGGCGAGCGAGCTTACGGGACATAAACTTAGTCGGCCGCGCTTGTGCTGGGCGAGACGCGCGCGTGCAAAGCTTCCGTCGGGCGGCGCCGCCGGTGTACATGCTCTCTCTCGCTCGGCTGTGCGCTGCAGCGTCGCGCGTCGGCCGAAAAATTCTATAACTCTCGGCCCCGAAATACTTGCGGATCCCCCGCGGAGAGACTTTGGCCCAATTCGCGCGGCCGTTTCGACTTTCTTATACTATTACACGAACGTTATATACAAATATGCACTTATATGCTAGGTACGCCGGAGTTGGGACTGCGAGCGCGCGACATAACGCGTCCGCCCGCTATATCGCGCGCTATATCGATCCGAAAGCTCGAAAAGTAGCTTGTAAATTTGCGCACAATTATATGAGTAAGCTGCGCGGGCGGCGTGGTACACTTTTTAAGAGGACGAAATTATAGGACTCCGCGTGGGCGGCTGCCGCGGCTGCCGCGGCTGCTGCTGCGCTAAACTGATAAAATATTAAATAAGTGCGCTGCTGGTACATTCGCGGCTTTTTTCGAGCGTCAAACTCGATGCTCGTTTTAATCCGCCCAGCGGGCTGGAATTATTTTGCTTTGCACTCCTCGGACCGCTGAAGCTCGCAGCCGCGGAGAAAAAAAGCCTCTCGCGCGTGCAGTTTTCTACTATATGTGCCGATGCGCGCTCTGCAGTGGCACACGGCGCTTAATCCAGGGCGTGGACGATGCCAAAATGGCGACCGACTTTAAGTGCAGCGTTAACGCTGCCAAAAGCAGCCGATATATGACTAGTGCTTTTTACTAGAGAGAAGTTTATTGGCTTTTGTTGGTGTGTGTGTGTGTGTGTGTGTGTACGGGTAATTTTCGGCTATGCATACAGTATAGTATGCTCGAGATGAGCTTATATCCTCGCACGTACGCGGATACGCACGTGCAGCTCGGCATCGTGAAAAATGTCGCCTCTCGAATTCCGCGCATTCCGGGCGCTCCGTCGCGCTGCAGTCTTCGGACGATACGTGCTGCGGGAATTCTTCGACAGAAGAAGAAATTCGCATCGACAGAAGAGCGAAATTTCACGAGACGAGATGCATGCTCGTCTGACCCAATCGGGCCGTGACTACTGAATGCTGCAGCATCTTTGAGAGCCGGCGCTATGCTGAGCTTTGGAAGGGCACTAAAGCTCGTCGGAAAAAAGCTCCAAAGCCCGAGCGTTCGCCAGCGGCTCGTCTGTTCTAATCCTGGCTCTGTCTCTCTCTCTCTCTCTCTCTCTCTCTCTCTCTGTCTGCCTGTCCTTGTCTCTGTGTCCCGGGCGCAACGGCGCGCAGCATCGACCGCCGCTCGCGCACGCGCCAAAGGGTTGAGCCGCGCATCAACGTATACGTATAACTACCTATATATACTCTCGAGTACGAGCGCGCGCTGCGTGTGTACTACGTGCGTATTTTCCGCCCGGCGGTGGGCAGCGCCATCTTAATTCAGATTTCTCTGCCTCTCTCGCTTATGTACTCGAGCTTGCAAGCTGTTTGTACATGTACCGCGCGCTAATTAAAAATCGAGTGGGTGTTCTGACGTTTCAATTTTTCCTGCGTCATGACTGTCCACGCCTAAACTGCGCGGGCGAGTAGTGCACCTGACTCCCTCGTTCTTGGGATGCATATAACACGCGTATTGCCCATCAGCCATTTCCGGATATTTCCGCCATCGCACAATCTGGGAGAAAATGAAAAACGCTAAAATCTATTCGTCACAAAAACTATGGCGTGCACCAAGGGCTTAGTGGAATTTTTGACCTCGTGTGGTTTGCAGTACACTCGCCTTGAGTTCGTGCTACCTTCACGCCCTTGGTACACTTGGTATACTATTGTAAGCTGTAAACATTTGACAATTTCTTTAAGGATTTTATAACTTTTTAGAGTTTCTAAAAAATTATAAAATAATACTCTCGGAATACGGCGTGTCCTTGACGTAGGAATTCCTTGACCCAGGGATCACTGCGCTACTTGATGTTAGCGAACTTGATGATGATGCTGTGAGTGACTCGCGATCGTTGACAATACAGCAAGGCTCCGAAGTTGACAAGAACGACTATACAATTACATAAGTCGGAGTGCGCAATTATAGATAGAAAGCGATTAGCGTGCGTTTCTTTTAGTCTCTCGTTATACGAACACTTACCCCAATTGGGCTGCTGAAATATGCGCGTATCTGAGAGCTCTCACTGAGCTACGCTGCGTGATTTATTCGCGATGATTAAACGAGCGAACCGACTAGTCTGATTCTAATTTCTCGCGTCTTGCGGCGCAGAGCCCTGATTTTCGGTAGCCGCGAAGTCACGTGATACAGGTGCGTATCGTTTACTGGCGTATCAATTATTCACGCTCCAAGTCCATCGATGTGAGCCACAATTCCCGAGCACGCTGCTGTGATTATAGTCTCTGCATACAGCATTCATTGTACACGTCGTGTATGTGATAATCTAAGCGATATAATTAAGTGCTCTACTTGCTAGCGAGCGTTTGACACTTATACAGACACACAATTCTTGTCGGGCGGTACGCCAACGGTGATTAGCACATAATGCTGGCAGGCATGCAGCGCCAGCAGCATCTGTTGTTCAGGCGCACAGGCTTCTGATCCCCTTTGGAGCTCGGTCTTGAGCGCTGGAGAAAGAGAATCGAAATATAGCCATTGAAGCTAACAGGATCGTCGCCGAGCTCAAGCGACGAAAGCTCGATAAAGTTGAAGCCGAGCTTGGAATGGCCGCCGATCACTCTCTCGATCTCGCTCTTGGTGTCGCAAGCCAGCATATTCTGTAGAGCGATTGGTCGGTGCGCTCTCCAATTCATCGGCGTGAGCCGAGGCTCCCAGAATGATCAGTGATCCAGTACGCTGCTGTGCCCATACTCTTTGTATCCGACATTCACACGTCGCGTCGCGTCTGTGTCACTGGCGATCCACGATAGTTAGACTCAGAAATCTTGACCGGCGATGCACTAGCGGTGGCACGAGTGTCTTCTTTGCATATTATCTCGACTGCCGTCGATACCACTTTCGCAGCCTCGATACTTGAAATTGAAATGCAACACCAATTATATTCGCATTGTAGTCGTAATCCAGAGGGTATTAACTTACATATATCCCCTCTTAAAAAGAAAACAGAGAAAAGTGAAGCCGACTAAAACATGTTTTGATTGGTAACTCAAAAGAAGGTGCGAAATTTTAAATTTTAAATTTTAGATTTTAGATTTTAGATTACGATTCTGAACTTTTAACCTTAGAAAAGAGAAATTTTTGAAGCAAAATAAGTATTATGATCATTGGAAAAATCTCGTTAAAATCTTCAAGATACATCAATCAAACCTAAGCATCGAAGACGTATCAAACAAGAAATCATTGGAGATAATAAAACGCATTTTAAGGTTAAAAAGCTAATTTAAAATATAAAAGGTTACAGTGCTCCTATTGTAACCCACTTGCAGGTTCTCTTGTGCAAAACCTTGGCAACCCGCAACCCGCCAATAACACCACGCGCGCCATAACCTACCCCACCGCAACGCTAGTACCGCCCGCAGTCACTGGGTGGTGACGCCACCAGTTCGCTCTCCCCATAGAGAAGTAGCGTTCTGGAAAGAATAAAGCCAGGCCAGGCCCAGACCGCGGCATCTCCTTCCCGATCAGATACACACCTAGACGGGCATTTTTGTTAAAATGTTGTTGAACTTCAATTTAAAAGAAAATCCTTTTTCAACATTCAATATAAGTACATCATAAATTAACAATTCCAATTGGTTTCATTGATTTGTTTTAAAAAGCAACAAATATTATGCTTTACAGCTACTTGAATTTTAAGAACAAATAAATTTGCATTCAACCGCTATTTTGAGATAGGAAAAAATCTTGAAATCGCATAATATTCTACTAACTGAACGACATCCGCCAGTGCAGTTTCAGTAACAATTAAACATTCTTTTACTTGCTTTGTCGGTATGTAAATTTTTAAACTATATTGACATTCTTAACAGTTTTGAAACGGGAAAATAAATACTTTTATAGCACTGGGTGGCCTAAATACGCTATAGGTCACGAAAATCCGTGTCCTATGTAGCCCTTTCTGGCACCGTGTATATCGCACTCGCTACGCTCGTGCGCTAACCTCACCGTGCCAGAAAATGCCTCATAGGACACTTGTATCGTAATGTACTATAAGTTAGCTGATCATCCGGTGTAAAGTTAACTACTTAAACAAAATCTACATCAAGTAATGATATTATAGACACGAAAGAAAACGTTTCCGAGACACAAGGTACTCTTGCTGGATTAGATGACTTGCTCGAAGAAGAATGGACATATACGAAGAACGAAAAAGAATCAGTTGAAATGTTCGATGACTTTTTTGAAGATTACTGGACTTATGAATAGAAGAATACTTTTGATTTCAATAGAGCTTAAAGATTCATAATTTTTACATCCTGCTTTACTACTTTACATCCCGCTGCTGCTAGAAGCCAGCACCTACTGGACTAACTTGACCGTATAATAAATTATCGTTAATAGTACTTTGCTTCTGGTGTTTCTTCAATACCCCTTATGAAAAAAACTATTTTTAAGATGTTTTATTAATAATACAAAATATATATTGTCCAAATGAACAAAAAGTATACCGTGTACCATAAATTTTGACAGTGGCAACCATTTTATGTAAATCTTTGCTGTTAAAGTTATCTCAGTTCCTTCCTAAACATTGTCAATTATGCATTTTTGAACTTTATTGAAGTCAAAAGTATTCTTCTATTCGTAAGTCCAGTCATCTTCAAAAAAGTCATCGAACAATGCAACTGATTCTTTTTCGTTCTTCGTATATGCCCATTCGTCTTCAAAGAGGTCATCTAATTCATCAAGAGTACCTTGTGTCTCGGCAACGTTCTTTCTTGTCTAAAATATCATTACCTGATGTAGATTTTGTTTAAGTAGTTAGCTTTACACCGGATGATCAGCTCACTTAAAGTATCTATTTGGGAGATGGCTTTTCTGAAGAGTATTCACGTGCTTGTTTTTCATTTTCTTCACTCTCTTCGTTTGCAAATGTGATGTTATTATCGAAAGTTTTTCGGATTTTAGTTAATATTTTTGACAGCTAGAGGATCAGCAGTACGTTTCTTGCCATTGTCAAACAGATCACTGTCTAATCCCTTATCATCACCCTACATGTTAACAGTTATAATTGATGGAGTATTTATAGCGTTTTTTCACCAAGCAAAGTAAATATTAAATTTTTATGTAGACCTTGTGATTGTCGTGGCGTTTTGAAGAGGCTATATATTGACAGCTTATTTTAAATACTCAGCACTTTTAAAAGCTTATCTTATATTGATCAATATACCTAATGTAGGAACGGTGGGTTGATATTAGAATAAGGGATGTCACATACGATGCCAGGGTGTCATCTACATGGGATGGATGTCACACATAAGAATATGAACCGCGTGCTTAGAAAATACAAATGAACTTAATGCAGCAAATATCTGATTCGATATTATTAATATTGCTTCCTCCTCAAGAGGAAGCTTTGTAATAGTAAAATTTTCAGTTTTGCTAATACTTCGTGGAAACGCATGTTGTGTGTGTGTGTGTGTGTGTGTGTGCGTATACCGCCATAATTTTGGAACCATGCGACGGATCGTAATAAAATTTGACATGCATATATTTTTTCTAATTCTGAATTTAGGTCATTTTTTGTTTTATGATTCTGACCATTTTATGGCCATATTATAGCCATTTTTCTATTTTTGAAAAAATATTTTTGCTTTTTTATAATGATATGATTTATACAATATATTCAACAATAGTGTATCTAAAAGAACATAAATTTGTCTACTTTTTCCCGCAAGATTTTCTAGATTGACTGATCTGTTCATTTTTTATGATATAAAAGGTAATTTTTCGATAAACATATATAACTCAAAAAATAAATAGTTAAATGTTTTGAAAAAATTCATGACAATAAAAAACAACGATATCTACTAGTTGTAAAAATTTTAAGCAATTTTGGCGACTAGTTTTTGAGATAAAAATAAAAAACTAAAAAAAATGGTTTTCTTATGTAGTACGATTACGGGAGTAAAAAAGTTTAAATTGAGCTGAAATTTTAGGAAAAGGTTGATCTTTTGATCACTTCGGCTGGGTTCTTTTTGTAGCTTATGAAACCTTTTAGTTTAAAAGATATTAAGATTCAAATTCTTCAACTCTCACCCTGTATACTCTGTGTGACTGAACATTATTATTTTTGTTAAACCATATAATTTGATAATTAAAGCTTAGTATATTTTGAGAGTTTTCATGGTTTTATAAAATGTCCGTGCAGATGGTTTTGTCTGTGTGTGTGTGTGTGCGTGCGTGCGTGCGTGCGTGCGTGCGTGCGTACGTATACTGTTATAATTCTGGAACTACGTGATCGATCGTAATAAGATTGGACGTGCATATATGTTTTCTGATTTTGAATTCGAGTAAACCTATCCTTTTAGTATCGAATAGTAGCGAATATTTAAATCAAAGAATGAGTTGATTGTCCCATGTAATTATCTTCCACTAGCAGAATAGGAGGAAGCTAAGTGCCAATGACTTGGCAGCGGTTTTTTAAAAATAAATAATAATATTTGTTATAAGTTATGTATTTCCTGATCTAACAAGTTAGTTGTGTCGAGTCGAAAAACGACGACAATTAGTCCCTATTTTCGAGTTCAAAAAGCGCGAAAATTAGACATGTGTGGTAAAAATCCATGGAGGAGGAGGCCTTCTGCTCCCTTGTGTATTGCAAAGTCACACGCGGGAGCAAAAGGTCTTCTGCTCCCCCTTGATATACCTATTTTGTCGTCTGTATACAGCGGACAGAGAATAGAGTTTTTCAAAACTTTTAGATAAATTTAATTTATTCATAACTTAACTATAGTAGCCACTTTATTCCCCGAAAAGCGGGACTAAAGTAGCTTTTTATTCCTTTATGTATTTTTTGTCCCGTATTTGCCGTAGTATATAGTTACTTCATTCTCGCAAATACGGGAATTAACTTTAATTTTTAAAACTGAAAATCTTGAAAATTTTGCTTCCTGCCAGAGGAAGCTTTGTAATAGTAAAATTTTTGACGTCATCACAAACACGTTAGACACGTGTTTCAAAGAGTTTGGAGTTAGAATACGTGTTTTTAGAAAATGTCTGCATGGATGTGTGTGTGTGTGTGTGTGTGTGTGTGTGTGTGTGTGTGTGTATACCGTAATATTTCTGGAAATACTTCGTCAATATCAATACAATTTGACAATCTATTTTTGGATTGTGAATTCGGGGAACTGTAAAAACTGATTTTTCTCCAAAATTTATAAAAAAAATATACATCTTTAAAATTATACGATCGATTCTGCAACTTTGATATTTTAGAGATTGTGATCGGATCTTTCTGATTATTATATATATTTTGCGTAAGAAAATTGCTTCTACAGCAAAATAATTGAACTTGAAAATATTAAATAAATAAATAAATAAATAAATAAAATTAAAAAGCATTCACATACTGTATTTTTAAACAATATTTTATTTATTGAAATAATAAATTTCGTTGGAGAAAGCTACGTGCCAATGAATTGGCAGCGGTTTTTTATTTGGTTATTTACCATAAGAAAAAGTTATCTGCTGTTAAAATTTTAAACGATTTTGTTAAGCGGTCATAAGTAAAGAGCTGAAATGTGAAAACCAATTTTTCTCAAAAATTTTGCGTTTGCTTCCTCCTAAGGGAAGCTTTGTGTTAGGGTAAACGCGAGTTCACCAAACTAACAATGCAAAATTTATTAAACACGGGTGCTCGCTATCTCTCCCATACGGGTGAGGTCAGTGAAACCGAGTGTCGCGGCGAAACTGTTTGAATTCGTTGAATTAGAGTGATACTGAATGAAATATTTATTTTAAGAAACTTACTTGGTTGATGTTCGGAAAAACTCCAAATCTGACCTTCTCCTTGAGACTCCAATGCAAATGGCAATAAGGCTCGGATAGGTGCTCTCATCCGAGCAAACAACAGATATGTAGGATAGTCGATAGATTGATTTTTCGAAACGTTTTCCTCTTTCTCAATCAAAATTGTGGTGGTGATTATCAATGATTCAGAACTCAAAATTTGCTTCCCAAATGATTTATTTTAAGTTAGACTCGAAATTAAATCCACTTTGAAATTGTACTCAATAAGAAAATAAAATTCAAAGTTGAACTCGAGAAATCGCACTGAATAAGAAAAGGCGCCTCCTGTCTCGAGGAGCGCACACACCGTAATTGAAGAAAGGGGAGGTGACGCTAATGAGAGAGCTTCGTAGCTTTCTCCCACGCAGAGTCCTTACTTCTCCTTTCTTCGTACTTCAGCCTAGCCGCGCTCTTTGTCTTAGCATTAGGCCTTATGGGCCTATGCTACGGTCAACGGCTAAACTGCAGCGTCGGCTGTGCACGTGCACTTCAGCCGAGGGAGGACAAGCTGTTTTGGTTTCGGGTACATTCCTTTCGCGTTTGTTAAGCGTCGAAGTTTCTAGGCTTTTTTTATATGAATTATTTTTGGTTTTCGTTTTATTAGACCTAGAAACTTCGTCACTTAACACTTTATAATAGTAAAATTTTCAGTTTTGCTAAAACTTCGTAAAAACGCATTTGAAGGTGTTTGGAGTTCGAATCATGCATTTTTAGAAAATCCCGTGCGGATGGCTGTGTGTATGTATGTATACCGTCATGATTCTAGAACCACCTGACCGATTGTAATAAAATTTGACATGCATATTGTGCAAATCCACGGTCAACTGGAAACTTCTCTGGGTCTAGAAGTGACAATTTGAAATTTGAAGGCACGCGTTCCAGACCAACTTTTTTGAATTCCTTAGCACATCCATAACACGAAAAAATTTGTGTTCCCGCGATTTTGAAATACTTATTTTTTTGCCGGGCAGTTTAAAGTCTCTTATGGGAAATTAACATGGGAATGATCAATGAAAACTAGCCATTGCTCAAATGTAGATACTCAATGTCTAGAGGCGCAATCCAAAAATGTGTATTAATACGATCAAAGTACTAGAAGAAAGCGTTAATTTGAGCCCCGGTGGGTTAAAAATGGTTGCCTAGATCAAAAGTTGTCTAGGCTTGAAAATAGCAAAAATTCATGAAAACTTCGATTTTTTACGAAAATCGGCGATTTTTCCTATTTTTAAAATCCTTATAACTTTTGATCCAAGCGGTCGATTTTCTTTTACTTTTGTTTTCAAACATTTAAATTAACATTTAACTGGTTTCATCAACTATTTATATGTCTATCAGTTATGGCTGTTTTTTGACCTTTTTCATTGCCATATATATTGGTCTGGAACGCGTGCCTTCAAATTTCAAATTGTCACTTCTAGACCCAGAGAAGTTTCCACTTGGCCGTGGATTTGCACATATATGTTTTCTGATTCTGAATTCGGGAAAACTTTTGTTTTATGATTCTGACTATTTTATGACCATATTATAGCTATTTTTCCATTTTTGAAAAAATATTTTTGCTTTTGCTTCCTTCCTAAGGAAGCCTTGTAATAGTAATTTTTGGAATTTGTGTAAAAACATGTGGGAAGTGTGTTTTGATGAATTTTAGTCGAAAAATGGTGTTTTTAGAAAATGTCCGTACGGATGTGTGTGTGTGTGTGTGTGCGTCTGTATACGCCTGTTTCTCAGCTTCTACTTGGTGGATTTTAACCCACCAAGTCTCATTTTCTTTGTTTTTGCTAGAAGATAGTAGGACGAAAGTCCGTTTTTACAATTTATATGCGCGTTTTTTTTTTATAGTGATTTTTTAGTTTTGAGATTTCAGTTTATGCCAACAAAGTTATCGGAAAAGTTAATAAAAGTAAATTGCTTAATATGTACCTGAAAGAGAATAAAATTGCCTATGTTTTTACCGTGAAAAATTTATATTATCGTTCGTCGTTCTTTTATTATACACCACATACAGTGCAATTTTTTAAAATCGTTATAACTCAAAAACTAAATAGCGAATCATTCTAAAAAAATATATGATTATTGAAGGTAATTAGAACTATATACCACTTAAATTTTAAGTCATTTCATGGGGCAGATCCTGAGAAGAACATCAAAAACTGAAAAAAATCGTTTTTCTACGTGACGCGATAACTGGAGTAAAAAGGCAATAATCAAGTTCAAATTTTGGATTTAGTTAGCATTATATAGCACAATGATCCCTTTCTTTGGGATTTTTATAAAACCAGTTAGTTTCAAAGATATTGAGCTTCAAACTTTTGTTTTTTCACCCTGTATACTATGAGTCGTTTTTTCTACGTGATGCGATAACTGGAGTAAAAAGGCAATAATCAATTTAAAATTTTGGATTTAGTTAGCATTATATAGCACCTTTATCTCTTTCTTTGGGTTGTTTATGATACCAGTTAGTTTTAAAGATATTAAGCTTCAAAATTTTGTTTTCTTACCCTGTATACTCTATATAACTGAAAACTGTATCGCTTCGATCTCAGTTTCCATTAATGGATTTTAATCTATACTTAGACTCCGTTTTTTGCTGTTTTTGTTTTATTAATTCGTTAAAAATAAGATTTTCAGTTACGCATGTGCGTATATTCATGGCGATTTTTCGATCACTGGTGATTTTAGATACGTTCCGCGAACTATATCCTTATCATTATATCTCGGAAACTAAATTTTGAACTTTTCGTTAAAACATCATGATTATCGAATGTTATTCTATAGACTACTTTAATTTTAAGTAGACTACGGCAATTCAAAATTTTCAAAATTTTTGAAAATATGCTATGCGTCAAAGAGTTATGAAACCAAATGGTTTCAAAGATATTAACCTTCAAATTTGATGGATTTTAATCTATACCTTGGCTAGTTTTTTTCTGTTTTTTGTTTTATTAAATCGTTAAAAACAATATTTTCAGATACGCATTGATTATGTAATATAATTATTTCGAAATAATTTTATCCATCAAACGAAAAAGCATAAAAACTTTATAGAATTATATATGAAGTAAAATCAATTTAGATATTAAAGCGATACATAAGGTTGAAGGAAGCTACGTGCCAAAGAATTGGCAGCGGTTTTTTTAATGATATGATTTATACAATATATTCAACAATAGTGTATCTGAAACAGCATAAAATTTTCTACTTTTTTCCGCAAGATTTTACAGATTGACCGTTCCGTTCAATTTTAATGATAAAATTATTATATTGTGTACCAAGGGCGTAAAGTGGGCTTTTTTAGACCGAGTGTGGAGTTTATTGTACGAATCGAAGGCGAGGTAGCACGAGCCGAAGGCGAGTGCGTACCGAGCTAAAGACGAGTACTACAACCACACGAGGTCAAAAAGCCCACTTAGCCCTTGGTGCACACCATATTTTTTGTGACGCACGTATTGATTTTTGCGTTTTTCATGGCTATAAAGCGGGAGTAAATAAGCCTTTTTTTACACGGCCACTACACACCTATAAATATTTAGAAAATACGACTCAGAAACTCAAAATTTGCATTTTCAAACAAAATTTTGTCAGCGGGCAAAAAAAGTCAGGAGCAGGCAAAAAAGGTTCAGCAGCGGGCAAAAAAAGTCAGCAGCAGGCAAAAAATAGTATATTATGTACCAAGGGCGTAAAGTGGGATTTTTTAAACCGAGTGTGGAGTTTGCAGTGCGAGTCGAAGGGAAGTGCGTTTCCGAGTCGAAGAGGATTACTGCAAGCCACACGAGGTCAAAAAGCCCACTTAACCCTTGGTGCACACCATATTTTTTGTGACGCATGTATGGATTTTCGTGCTTTTCATGGCTATTATAAAGCGGGAGTAAATTGGCTGTTTTTTACACGTTCACTACAATAATAAATAATAGTTGTATTGTTCCTAAACATTTTTTTATTACAAGTATTTATATTTATTAATTGAGAATTTCCAAAATTTCGGAAATTTAAAAATTTCTACTCTCCGTAGGGAGCGACGACATGATGAGCTAAAATTTAGCATTTTATTCGACTATATTCTAACCTAGAATTGATTAAATTTTGGAGCCTGAGGACCGACACGTTTTAATTTTATTCATATGTCTAATATTGGAACAGCCGCATTTTGCTTTTTCAAATTCTATCACTATCACAACTCTGAAACTCATCCATATAATAAGCTAAAACGGATTAGCCGGAGACACACACACACACACACACACACACACACACACGCGCACACATGTATGTGGTTCTCTGTGAAATCGAAGATAAAAAATTTCATTTTTGCCCAAACTGTGTGTGTATATATATATATGTGTGTGTGTGTGTGTATATATATATATAATATATATGTTCTACATGTTGTACCTGACTCCCAAAATAAATTTCAGCGCGATTCCTCCACTTGGCTTCGAGTTATAGCTTATCATATAGTTAAAGTATTATCTACAGAATTCTCAAAATGGTAGGGGACGTACGGCCAATAAATGCTGCCCTAGTCTGCCTAGTCAGGCCTCGACGATGAGCATCATATAAATATACATATACCATGCATGGCTAGCAACATTAATAATTTTGTCTCATATTGCTTTTTCAAATATACAATAATAACTTTTGGCGCTGTAAGACAGTATTTAAAGGTTACAAACACACAATGACCCAAAGATTTAGATATCAATACCAGATTATGTGTATAACCTTAATTTATCAATTGATATTCTTATTTCTTGCAACATACGCATGTCCCCTACCATTTTGAAAATTATGTAGATACTTTTCTAGTTCTAGCAGCTATCTTTATGACTATTTTGATAGTGATTGGATAAAAGAATCTAATATAGGTATATGTATATAAGTTTAATATTCATTTTTGTCACTTCTTAATTTAAACTGTGTCGTGATACGTATTGACAGACATAATATTAACTAGGGTATAGCGTCAAATTTGCATATAAACTACTTATTATGAGCCATTATTTCATGTTTGTTTACTACATAACTTGTAGTACAGTCAGACCCACTCTGAAACTTCACAGCTACTTTTGCTTCCTTCCTAAAGAAGCCTTGTAATATTTTAGTCGAAAAATAGTGTTTTTAGAAAATGTCCGTATGGATGTGTGTGTGTGTGTATGTGTTCGTTCGTCGACATCTGTATCTCAGCTTCTACTCAGTGGATTTTAATCCACCAACTCTCATTTTCTTCGTTTTTACTATAGCATGATGGGGAAACAGTCCGTTTTACATTTTGTTGGCTTGTTTTTTTTTTATAGCGATTTTTTAGTTTTGAGATTTCAGTTTTCCAATAAAGTTATTGAAAAAGTTAATAAAAGTAAATTTCTTAATATGCAAGAGAATAAAATGACCTATCTTTTTACCGCGGAGAATTTATATTATCTTTCGTCGTTCTTTTATTATACACCATAAAGTGCAATTTTTTGAAACCGTTATAACTCGAAAACTAAATGTTGAACCTTTCTAAAAAAATATATAATTATTGAAGGTAATTAGAACTATATTACTACCCATTACTACACAGTATAGCAATTTTTCGTAAAAGTTCCTGCAAAATTTACGTAAAATTTTCTCTCCGTGTACTACTTTAATTTTAAGTAAGTTTATCGGGCAAAAACATCAAAAACTGAAAAAAGTCGTTTTTTCATGGGACGCGATAACTGGAGTAAAAAGGCACTAATCAAGTTCAAATTTTGGATTTAGTTAGTATTATATAGCATCTTGATCCCTTTCTTTGGGTTGTTTACGATACCAGTTAGTTTCGAAGATATGAGAGAGGAAGAGAGAGAGAGAGAGAGAGAGAGAGAGAGCTTTAATTATATATATGTCATTGATTCAAAATAATTGTATCCATCAAACAAAAAAAAATTGATAGATTTATATATGAAGTAAAAACAATTATGATATTAAGCAATACATAATGTTGAAGGAAGCTACGTGCCAAAGAATTGGCAGCGGTTTTTTACTATAAAAAGATATTTGTTCACCGTACAAAAGTAGTCGAAGTCCGGATCGAATCCTTAGATGTTCACTTTATAAGGTTTAAAATGCAAATAAGATAACCTTAACATGTATTTAGGACTTTATTGTAAAATTTGGAATATTCCAATAAAAATGCATCCCTTATGAGCAACAAATCATTGAAAATAGGCAAACAATGAAAAAAATTGCTTAAAACACCAACTTTGACCAGCTATAACTCGAAGCCAAGTGGAGGAATCGCGCTGAAATTTTTTTTAGGAGTCAGGAACAATACGTAGAACACACACACACACACACACACACACACACACACACACACACACATATATATATATATATACATACAGTTTGGGCAAAAATGAAATTTTTCATCTTCGATTTATAGAAAACAATAGTTTTTTTTTTTAATTACTGATTATCTACAACATTTCCTAATCTTTGAGAAAGCATACTGCTGATTTAGTTAGCAGTTATAGTTTTATATATTGTTTTACTTGTTTTATAGATACTTTGTACGATTGAAGCGCACTCACTATATAGACTTGGGCGCTTTTGCACGCTGTGCCGTAAAGGTCGACTTATTCCGCTAGTACCGTAATGTACTAATTTTATTTTTAACGCTCCGAAAACTCCATTATTCGAAAGGATGGTACGAAGGAAATAAATTTCTTGATTCTCATTAAATTCATCTTTTATCCTCAAATTTAGTTTCATATTTTTAATGCGAGTATCTATCTATCTTTAATATTTGCTGAATAACATGCTGCACGTATGTATTTGTTTTCTTCTCAATGTTAAAATTTATCTGTATAAATGTAGCATACCCACATACTGTGAAATCACTCGTACCACAGTTAGTATACTGAAACTCCTATGCCGGAGTTGTTCCACATGCCTCTATTCAATAGGTCTGACGCTTTTGCAACTGACCCCTGTTAAATTGTAATTTTTTCCCTCTCCCAAGCAGCAGCAGCAACAAAGCCTCGCATAAATTATGCACGCGTCACCGCACGCATCTTCGTCGCAGGAACGCAAAGGGTTAACAATCGAGCGGCGGCGTTACCAGAGCCAGCGCAGGAGATACCCCCCACACCCCACCTCGCCGCTCGCCCTCCCCCGAGAACTAAAGCGCGGTTTAATTAATCGGCTGCTCGCGCGCCAATTTCGCTCGCTCTCGCATCCTCTCGGCCCTGCAGCCTCTGTATAGATTCAGATGGAAATGCAGCGAGAGACACATGAACGCGGCTCCGCGCGCAGCTTCCTTCATTTCCAAGTTGGCGCACGTACAACTTGTCCTCCCTCCCTTTCCCGTCTAATTTTCGTGTTTCTGCAGACTCTGAGGATCTTTTTCATTATCTGCTCCTCGCCTCGTTGTTTTGCAGTAATGCCGCCTAATTGCCGCATCTGCTCAAAGTTTATTTCATCTCTTCTGAGCTAGTGTATACATATCGTATATATATATTCGGCTTAGCTCATTTCGGGGACGCTAAAGTTTGATTTTTGGGGCCAATGCCCTCGAGTCGGAGAACGGGGGAAAAAGTCAAACGTCCTGCACGTGCCAAATAATGGAAGAAGCCGCAGTCACCGCCGAACCCGAGCGACCGTCGAGCGACCGCCGAGCGATCAGCCGATACATCTGTTGTGCGTTCTCGCGGCCGGACGCGGCTTTCACGCGACTCACGTCACATCGAGTCGAATCGTAGCGCGGTCTACTGGCTCATTGTTGTCGCGTCGTTTGGAAAAATGAGCCCCCTCCTCCACCGACATATTACACCCTCGCTACGAATCGCGAGATTCGAGGGAGGTCAGGGACGCGAAAGACGCAAACCGATATCACTCGACACTCCATTTGCAATTGAAAGACCCGCAGTCGGATATGCTCTCTGCGGATAAAATCTGCGGGGCGGGGAAAAAATGACTAAATCCGTAAATCCGGCTATCGGGCCGATGCCGATGCCGGTCCATTGATCGCGGCCTTGAGGGGAAAGGGGATGAAAGCTACCGAGAGCGAGAGAGCAGAGAGACGACGTCAAACAATGGGCCTGCGCGGACTGCATTCGAAAATTCAATTTTCATGCGATACAATGCTTTTCTCTTAATTAGTCGGGAGGAGAAAATAAAAGGCGCAGAGTCGCGGGAGAGCTTATCCCCAACAATACACATTACACATCCATCCAGCGCTATAAGCCGCGCGAGGAGAAGGCGAGTGTTCGCGGGGGGAAAAGCCGAAAAGGTCTGACTGATAGACAGGAGCAGTCTACTCGATATCATCCGTGGCATATTGACGAGCGCGTGGAGCCCCCACTGCAGGCAAGTAGGTAGCTCCTTTCTTCTCTTCTCGGCGCGGGCGCTTCAAGTGTGCATCTATATACACATTATACAGGCTCGCGTACTTTGTCGTGAGCCGGCGGCCGAGATTAGCAGTAGATATATCTGCGAGAGAGGGAGAGTGCTTTTCGATAAATATATCCAAGTCGAGACTCGAGAGAGAGAGAGAGAGAGAGAGAGAGAGAGAGAGAGAGAGAATTTCGGCTCGCGGTGGCAGAGCGTGTCTGATGGAGGGCGTTACGCTAGACCGAGCCCCTCGCTTCCGCGCGCGATATCGAGCGACAAAATTTTTCCTCCCCCGACGAGCGGGAGCGGAGGCGAGTTCGCGAATCGAGTTATCGCGATGCATAGTACGATGTAGGCATTATACTCACGGTGAACCTGCGGCACCAGACGCTGAGGTACTTGATGTCGCAGACCTTGATGCCGGACGGCAGTCTCAGGATGATGTCCTGGTCTTGGTAGGCCTGCAGCGGCTTCGGGTTGCTGGAAAGAGACGCCCAACCGAGCGATCAATCATCTGTACGTCGCATGCACTACGCCAATGTGGGCGCGTAACCCGCGTAACCAAGGGGGGATCGAGCTCAAAAGCCGTCCGACGGCGCATCGGAGTACGGGACACATCGGATGCACGTCACCGAATGACCGAATGCAGTTATACAATAATTTATAATGAAACGGGGATTACGCTTTTGACCTGTGTCCTAATGCGCGTATTCGGACGGGCTTTGCGGTGTCGCGCACAGAGAGAATAGAATTATATAGCTGATGTACTCACTCGCTCGTGTGCTCGGGGTAAGGCACGAGAGTGCCGTCGGGCATGGGCATGGGGGTCTTGCCGATCCAGAAGTAGCCGTTGGGCGCATTGCCGTCGTAGTTGAAGTGCTTGATGTAGAAGGTCGACTCGTCGAGGACGTAGACGTCGCCGCCGAGGTTGTGCGCGTAGCTGCTGAAGTTGCCGACGAAGGTGCCGTAGTAGTTTGGTCCCCGCTTGCCCTGCGAGCGCTGTGCAGCAGCTGTGGACGAAGCGGGCATTCTTAATTTCTATTTCTCCCGTCTAATGCAGTTTGCCCCCGCGGCCAATTTTAAGAGCTTTACGGCTCTGTCGCGATAGCAAATGAAATGAAATCCATGCAAATCAAAGCTCCTCCACTCGTTCGTTCTCTTTATCTCCTCTCTTTCGCTCCACTGGCCTTCGTCAGCTGATATTTAGATATTTATTTTACTCGCGCGCGCTTGGAGATGCCGCTGACCCGATAATCGGGCAAATCGCGGGCCGAGCTTGCGGACTTTTGTAAACGATCTCGCTCCTTCGAGCCTACACAAAGCAAAGGAGAAACAATGCGAATGCGCGCGCGTGGCTGCGAGAGAGGGAGAGAGAGATTTTAAAAGCGCGCACGCTCCCCAGCACTCTGCCGCCCATTTTCTTCGCTCGTCGGTTTTACCCGCTCTCTCGCCCCCGCGTCCGCGCTTTTGTTCTCTGCACACATCTCCGCTCCGTCTGTCTGTCTGTCTGTCTGTCTGTCTGTCTGTCTGTCTGTCTGTCTGGCCTGATGTGACTCCGCTCGGCTTGCGCGCTTTTCAGCCCAACTGCCGATCAGTATATAACGCGCGTATTTACGTATTAAGGAAGAGCAAATCGCCCGCGAGCGAGAGCGACGCGTATAAAGATAAAAAGCCGGATAGCCGGCGCGTGCGATAAAGATAAAAAGCCCCGATAAAAGAGATAGCCGCGAAGTAAGAAAAAGAGTTGATGCGCGCGCGGGATAAGGGCGGCGATGCGACAATGAACGACGCAACGATCGGTATCCGGGGGGCGGGGGGTCGCCTTCAGCCGAGCCTTCAGCCCCTGTCGGCGGCGTTGGAGCTAAACCAGCCGTGACTGGTGCGCCGCGCCGGGCTTTTATTGCGCTATTGGATTGCGCGTGGAAGCGCCTATTTGTTGCCCGACGAAGCCACCGCCGAGCGTTAATGGATCCATAATCACCGGGATGAATTAGGGCTCGCCGATAATATTGTACTGCACCCTGTGCTCTGCCCTTATAACTGCCACTTTGATGCATTTTGTTTCTGCACGAGGGACGTCCAATCGATATTTGGTATAAGTATCACATCACCGGCTGTGGGCGAGCCGTCGGGAGTGTATAAGTCTGACGGTCCCGAAGCAAGAGTGAAAAAGCGAAACTTGCGGAGCGCGCTGATGAGTTCGAAAGCCTGGGATTAAACGCGGCCCCTTTGCGCGCGCGTGTCGCGTGTGTGTGTGTGTGTGTACAGACGGCGGCGCGCTTCGTACTCCCTGGAACTTCTGGGCTTCTGAGAAGCGTACAGATGAATTATTGTATATCTATACGGAAGAGGAATAGACGATAAAGAGACTCGTCGCACGCAATATGCTTCGCGTCGATTCGCAGCGGTCGGGGAGAAAACGCAGAGATGAGGAGAGCCGTTCTCGGTCTCTCTCGAGGGCATGTTTGCTCGGCTCAAATGTTGACCGGCTTCCGCGAGCAGTCCTGCGGGACCGAGTGTAGCTTGCAGGAAGCGCTTTCCTCGAGGCTGCTTCGCTCCATCCCGTCCCCATTTTCAAAGCTAGTCCGCTGTCTCCTTCGCCTCGGTTTCCGAGAAATGAAAATATGATCGCGTTCGCGCATACCCGTTTTCGCGCATATCGCTTTACTGATGCTTCGGCAGGACTCTTCGACTCTTCCGCGACGAGAAAAGTACGTAATTGCGTTATTAATGTTTTCCGCATCAATCAAAATTCGCTCGGCGCTTGGGCTACACGCAAATGGCATTAGGACCGAGCGAGAGTTTATATTATTATGAGAGGGATCGCAGCAAGTTTTCTCTTTTCTCTCTTCGTGCGCTCGACAATTACGCGATATTAGGGAATGGCTTTAGCTTCGTTCTCAAAGTAGAGACGGATTAGCAAGTGCACGCGTTCGCGCCCCCCTCCCGGCTCCCTCCATATCTCTCTCTACTATAAGTCTGATGGGACATGAGTGCGTGCAAGCATTAAGGCTCTTCTCGCTACGCGTGTACAGCCTGTGTCAAGAATTGAATCGCGCACTTAAAGTGAACACTTTGAACAAAGTGTCCCGTAGCTTAACACATTATTTATCGAATTCACGGAGCTTTATAATAAATTTAAAAAAATCGAAACAGTGGCTTTATTTTTCTCGTGCTTGCGAGGGAATTTCATCGTGGACTGTACATCGGGAGAAAGCGTAAGTGAAGAGGAAGGATGTTCCAGCGAGCTTGAAAGCTGACTTGGACATTAACGAGACTAACTGGATTCAAACGACCAAGCTGAAAAAGACAGGAAGAGAATGAGAGCGTGAACGCGCGCCGAGGCCTACGAATTAGACGAATTTGCGAGCGAATTTGACTGCGCGCTGAATTTCGGGCTGTGCCAACACAATTATATTATATTATATTATATTACATTATATTGTAGTTTAGAAATTTCGAGCAAGAGTTTATAAATAATGCATCCCAATTGATGAACACTTCAGTGCGTACAACGAACGATATTCTCGTATTTTGGAAAATATTATAAAAATACCTATAGAAAAAGTGAAACATTTGTTATATTTCTAAATATTAGTATAATATTATAAACTGCCTGCCAAAATTTCACGAAAAGCCTCCTACAAACTGGAAACCCGGCAATCCAACGACCACATCGCACCCGTTTTTTGTTTTTTTGATAACTTTGCCAGAATATGAATATGTGCAGGTGGGCCACCAGGCGAGCACGCGGCTCGAGAAGGTATCTGAACTAAAATTCGGTCCGCGCGGCCACCTGCCTGCCATTGGACTGCTATTAGGAGAGCAGCGCGCTTGGGTCACTCGAGTCACATCGTCCCGCTCGAAACTCGGAGCTCGGGTCCGTTCGACCTACTCGCCGGCCTGTTGCCCTGGCTGCGACTCGTTCCATAAACCGAATTCCTCCGTCCTCGTTTTCGTCTGGCAAGTGGCAGGCGATAGCGTTATATATTATACTCCCGCGTCGTCGGCCCGCGCGATTAAAATCGCATCGAAAAACAAACGGACAATGGCTCGAGCTGCAGGAAAAAAGCGGAGCGGGAGACGGCGCGCGGCGGGCGCGTGATAAGGATAAGGGGCGAGAGAAAGAGCAACCGAGAGAGGCTACACCGCGCGGCGGAAAGAAGGGGGATATGAGAGTGCGGAAAGGAGAAAATAAGCGAGAGCAGCGAGCAACGAGTGGCGAAGGGTAGCCGGTAGGTAGACGGGGACGGAGGCAAAGAGCAATAAGCGCGCGAAGGGAGAAGAGCCTAGGGACAGAGACGACGAGAAGGTGGCACTGATTTTAATCAAGATATGGCCTGGCAGTCGAGTAGGCGACGACGGCGCGTGCACTGCCGGATCAAGCGTGAGGCAGCGAGAGCGAGCTGGAACTATTGATTTTCCAAGTGCTCCGTGCTCGTGACCAAGTAGCCGGCTCTCTCTCTCTCTCTCTCTCACTCCCGTTACGCCATTTTCAGACCCGAGAGAGCCTCTTCGGCGCTTATAATCTTCCCGTGTATATTATTCCTCCGAGGTGTACCTATAAGGTGTGCCTATATGCGCGCGTTCGATGTGGACTACGCGCAGCAGTAGCAGCAGCAGCAGCAGCAGCAGCAGCAGCAGCAGCGCGAGATAAGAGGGTCAAGTCCGGCGCGCGGACGCGCTTGGCTGAATACAAACTAGCGCGTTAATCCGCGTAATCGTCCGCGACGGCTGTACAAGCAATCTTGTTAATCGAAGTCGCGTGTGACGTAGTTTTTCCCTCTCGGCCGCGCGCTCGCTCGCTCGCTCGTCGGCCCGTTAAGAGATTAAAGCGTCGTCGCCGCCGCCGCCGCTGCAGCAGGCGCTTCGTTCGAGCCATTATTGTGCGCAATATATATAGAGTGCCGTTGTCTAGTGGGGGGAGGCGATCGAGCGAGCCGACTAGACGACGGGACAGTCAGCCGCGAGGATCCGACCGCGAACGCTTTTTGCTATTTTTCCTTCGTCATAATACTTATATAGTGTGCATATCTGCATATTCTGTATATAGTCCGCTCGGTGTCGCTGGAAGGGGCAGGAGACTTCGATATCATGACGCTGATGACGGACGACGCGCTGGTGCAAGGTGCGGATGGCTGTGTACTTTCGTCTTTTACAATCTTACTATTTCTCATTACGCACACAGCCGCATGACCGCATGTCCGGACAGTCTCCGACACATATCGAATTTCCGCGAGCTTTTTAACACAAATTTTCCCAGCTCATAAAGGCGGTGACGCGAGCGCGCGCAAATTTTCCCATTGTCCGCTGAATTTTCAGGCGCTCTGGCAATCTAATCAAAATTGCTCCAGTAGCGCAGGATGTGACGCGTGCTCACGGGCATCAGTCTTACGGAGAACAACGGAGAACAGGTCGATTTAAGTATCGTCGCTTCCTCGCGCGCGAGTGCAAATGTTTTTTTCCAATTCGAGGGAAGATCGAGGGCGGTCCAAGATGAGATGAGAGTGAGAAAGCGGAGAGCGCAACGGCGCATAAAAATGCAAAAGGTGGGCAGAAAGCGAGACGAAGCAGCGGCGGCGCCGCGCAGGGGGCTCGACGAACTCGCTGAGCTTGCGGAAAGGGTGGCCGGTGATGCGTGCAGAACGAGCGGTTACAGCCGCGGCGAATGCATTAAGAGCGCCTTTTCAGCTACACCGCCGCACACGATATTGAACTTTTCAGCTGAGGGGGGATAGGCGAGAGCTACCTACTGCGCTCCGCCGGTTCCGCCCTCTCTGCCAAACTTGATGTATCAAGCCTAGTTTTACCTCGGAGAGAGGTCGGAGAGAGGTCGGAGAGAGGTCGGCCGGCGCACTCTTTTTTCTCATATTTTTTCCGAGCTTTCCCGCTGAGTTTCGGGCAGCTTCGCTGGCTGGCAAGAAAGTCTCGATGGCCGACGCGAGCTTCGCTATCGGGGTTATTGCGGACTGTTCGGCCAGGTTCGGCCTGTTATCCGCGGTTTATTTCTCGCCGAAAAGTAGCATCAAGTCTTCGAAAAATTCGCAAAGTTGTTATTCCGCGGTCATTGTGTCGCATCAGGGAGAAACCCAGTGCGCAGTCCTCCGCCAACGGGGATTCCCCGCGGTGTACTTGACTGCGGGCAAATATACCTATATGTATATGAACACAACGTGCGCATGTAGAATGAATTCCCATTCCCAACGACACGCTGTATACGACGCGCCGCGGTGCAATGTGAACATTTTAAACATTGTATCACGGTATAGAAAAGTTTTATCACGAGCTGTCTTCTTTCTCGAAACGCATATGTCTCAGAGTCGATACTTTTCTTAAATCGAAAAAGAGCGACGGAGGCGGTAATGGTCGTTGAACTATCGGCTCGCGGCGTTATACGATGTATTGCCCACGAGGAAGTTATTGGCTTTTGTTACATCGAGCTACTATCGAGATTAATAAATAGGATCTTTATTTGGGGCCCCGCGTGCGGAGATATTTTATATGTTTTGCTCCAGTATCGACTCGCCCCCTTTAAGTCCAGCCAGATAAAATATCGAGAATTTTTTAATAAGAACTAAGAGCCAGTGGGCGTTTTTCATTTTTATACTTCAGACTCCTAGCTACTCTGTCATATAGAACGTATACACACAGCTGATAACAATTATTATGTCATTCTTCTTTCAATACCCTATACGTGGGATTGTCATCAACAATTGAATTGCATTGCATTATGTTTACTTCACTTTTGTACGGCTGGATAATAATGGGTGTATTATAATTGCTTAAAGCGCGATTATGCTCAATTTTTTTTATCGGAGATCGTAATGATCGAAGCCCTGATATGCATATACAAAGTGCACGAAACAAGAAAAAATTATACTTTGAAATATGTAGGTGATCGTGCTTGAGCTCGTATTTTAATTTATCGTTTAATTTATTGCTCATAAACATGGATAAACTAATGAATTACTTTGATTATTAACTAAAAAGAGAATTTGTTAAGGTCCCCGATTCTGTATACAGCGATGTTTATTAATTAGATCCGCTAACCTTGCACTTGACCTTGCGGAAACGCTCTGCTTGTGTCGAGATTCGTTTGAGCGGAAAAACTGACTGATACAGGCTAAACAGATAAATCTCTATGAACTTGTTGTTACGCTGTCAATAATTAAGCGATTTCCCAGCGTTATCATCAACGCAAGAAATTTAATCTTGTTTTTTGCCTTTTTCTGTTTTGTTCGGGATTTTTAGAAGCAATTATTTATCGATTTGCATGATTGATCTTTTGTCGATGCATAATTGTTCGCAATTACACATGAAACGATACTCGGAAACATAAAATATAACAACAAGAGCCTGAAATATTGCAAAAATCTGCAGTAACTAAATTTTAAAAATTGAAAAAATGTATTTAATTATCTCGTAGAGTATAAAAATGATGATATGAAATTTCGTGTAATAGCATCAGCTGCGTGATTAAAAACATCTGCATTTTCTCTAATTCTAATAGCGAATAATTCAATGACGAACTGTGATCAATATGCGAATTATGTAAAATAATGCTTTTTATATTGATAGACTGCATGGGGCGATGAATTTACTGCTATTCATATATTGACATGCAACATTATGCATTTTATCATTTTTGAAATAATAATAAGGTTTAGTATATACAACTTTTCAAAATGTTTAGGCCCTATAGGGCTGGAGTAAAATTTGAATAATTTATTTTTTAGTAAAATTTGAAAGGATACTTGTCTATATAGCTTATTTAAAAATTTATTCGACTAGATGTAAGGCTATAAAGATTTTTAAAATATCTGTTATAAGGATCCAGCTAGCTGCCATACTTTTTGTAGAAATAATAATTTTAAATTTAGCCAATTTAGCTCCAAACTTTAAAAAAATCGACTGCTGTTTTGGCTCTCAAAAAAATTACAAACTTTATTTTTTTTCCGTCTTTATGTGGAAGCCAGCTTGATATAGCATTCGTCAAAAGACATTTTTCAGAAAAAACTATCTTAGTTGGCTCTCCTGGCCAAACAGTCAATACTGATATGTTCTAACCACAAACTCACTGCAGGTCAGGAGAGCGTACTTTTAAATATTTTTTTCTCTAGGATCCTATTGACAAATACTATCCAGCTCACTTGTATGCAAAGTCAGTGCAGAATTAGCCGATTTTGTAGAAGTTTTATCAAACAGCAGATAAATAGTAAATTTAGCTTTATTATATGGCATTATTTCATATTGTACAATATAATCCACTAACGCCCACTCGTTCGTTAATGAAATCAAATACGAACGTTAGTATTTAAGTTTTAATTTAATTTTCAAAAAACTCTAATTGGCGCTCAATGCGTGTATAGAAGTAATAGTAGCCTCGTTCGAAAATTCATACCTATATTTAATTACAAACTAGAGCTTTAACTTCATTTTCCACATCATCAGTGATTTTTATACTACTAACTTTGATATTCACGTAGGGTTTCTCGCCTTGTTTACAAACAAGCGCCCCTCCAGGTATTATAATTGCTGCGTTCTAAAAAGACCGGAAAACCCGATCGAGGCAATCCTTCCTGCAGGCGCTGTCTCCAGGGATTTCCCAAAGTTGTGTACTTTATATGCGCGCACTGCACGTTGTCGCAGCCATTAAACGCTCGTCTCCTTGAGTTTGGAGCTCAGTCTCGATTCGGTCTCCGCGTCGCGTGCATATTATATCCCACCGCCGCGAGTGCTCTAATATTACAAAAAAACAGAGCACATCCGAGGCTGCTCTGCAGTACATCGGCTGCATCCATCAGCTATTTTCCGCATAACGATTTACGCAATCGAACCACTTGCTTGCTGATTTGCATAGCTGCTGCTGCTGCTGCTGGTTGTCGCTCTGTAATACTCGGCATTTACTACGACCGTCTTGTGCTGCGAAGAATTGAACTTTGAGTGTCTGCTGTTATCGCTTGCATTAGAGATAATCGCAAAATGACGTACGGCAAGTTTGGTAAGCTGAAAAACTTTTATTCCTTCCTTCGCCTTTCAATAGTTTTCATCATTTTGAATTTTGTGACTGATTCCCTATAAATTCGATAGTTTAGTACTTAATCTAATCCCATCCGTGATATAATGAAATGCCTGCATGAAATTCGAAACTTTGAGCATTCACAAGGTCGACGCGTGGCTTTCATGCGTCTGCGTCTGTGTAGTATACTATAAGAGAATGTGACAAGTGATTTTTAGAATTAAAATTGCTTATTTCAATTGTTTCATCAAGAAGCAGGTGGCGAGAAGCCAAAACAGGAAACAACATGCATTGGGCCATTGCAAGTGAGGCGGGATGTTACAGACTTTCCGTATATCGTAGCATTCGGCGTCATGCTCCTAGTCTGGTTCTCCGTCGCAATCTATGGTAAGTATAGGTGTGTTTTTAAGTGTTCAACATTTGTTCAACTGACTTCATGACTCTCCATTTTCTCAGCTTTCTGTGCCGGCGATTCGATATTTTTCCATCAATTAAGGCATTACACGATACACATGGAATTCGTTTACATGGCGTCGTTCTTCCACGAGCACATAAACCAGGCTAGGTAAGTTGGTTTCTACATTTTAGCCAATATAAATAAACAATAAATACTTAGTATCGAATCTGCTGATTTCTAACGTGCTTTATATTGCTACATTCCAGCCATATCGTTATCGGCTTCGTCGCTTGGTCTGCGTTTCTACTCGCAGCAATGGCTATTCTATTTCGATACACCACCAAAATCTTCGTTTGGATAACAGTCGGCCTATCAGCAGTTATGGTGCTATTCATGTGGGTTTTTCTCTTGTATGGCATAGAAGCGCAGAGTTTCCAAGTATTAGACAGTTTGCTACTACTCTTCTTCATAACGATTGTCTATGGGCTACTGATATACTCGATCGTACAAGCAGGAATCAAGGTGGTCTGTAAAATCATCAGAGAGTCTTGCAAGTGAGTACACAACGAATATCCGTACAGCGATCGACGCTTGCCTGCTGAACCAATCCAATCCAATCAAATCATGATATTTTACAGAGTGATGTTCTTCTTTCCGTCCACACTGGTCCTTGCAACGGTGCAGTTCTCATTGCAACTCTTGGTAGTCATATTCACAGGAGCCGTTTATATGTATTTGACGAGCATAAGGGAATTTGTAATCGCGGAGCTTATAGACATTGCGAACACCACCGAAGACTTTACAAGCGAGGAACTGAACGAGACGGATTCGTCAGAACATTGGTTCTACGAGGACGAGATTTTCTACCGGAACTTCTCGTCTCCCGCTCATATCCCCCTGTTTCACCTGGTGAACTACTGCGGTTTCTTCTGGTCAACCTGGTTCCTCATGGGAGCCGGAAGAATGGTCTTGACCGCAGCTTTTGCCACCTGGTATCAGACCAAAGATAAGAGTGCCATTCCACTGAACCTGATACCTCAATGCTTCATGATGATAATGAGGTAACGGTTATTTTATACGCCTATTTTATGTGACGCGCGTAAAACCGATTCTGCGCAGTTTGTCGGCATTTTTGTAAGATTTTTGTCTTTTTTCGTCTTTTGACTTTTCTAATAGGCATCACGCAGGAACCTTGGCTTACGCGTCATCGCCGATCACGATCATTCCAATGTGCATCGTGGTTTGGAAGTACGGAAGAGACAAGCTCAAGGAAATGTACAAACGGCCAGTCTTGATGATCTCTTGGTTGACCATAGCCCTGAAATTTTCATTCGATGCCATGACCATGACCGCTGTTAACGGACACACATTCTACAAATCTGCCAAAGAATCTTACATTTTATTCATGAAGCATCCTGTCTCTTACCTGGCGATGAACACCGTAAGTAGTCTGTGACCACGTTGTGCTCTACATTGTGCCGCATTACTTTAAGAACGACATTGACAAAAAAATTCCTTCCCTAAACAGGTGACCGAGTACGTTATCTTTCTCGGAACGTTGCTTCACCCGATGCTGTCGATGTTCTCCGTTCTCGGCTACATATCGATTTTTGATCAGTCGGATTACAAAAGGGGCGTCGCCCCCACTGCCGTTTTGGTAGTCTCGATGATAGCTATGTTCATGTCGATAACCTTCTTCATGGTGTTCCGGTCGGCGGCAAACACTATCCGCTACTGCTACCAGGAAGACGCCAAGGCCAATCACGAGTCGGAAATGAATCTCTACCAGGTTCAAGTGGACGATCTTTCGACCGACGATGTCGACCAGGATCCTTGAACTGGATGACAGGAGCGTTTGCAGCAGTTACTTTGCCAAGAGCTTAAAGCTTTGTGCCAGTGTAATTTCCGCGGGAAAACTATAAGCAATTAGTCAAGCTTCGTTTTCTGCGCGATGGAAAGTTTTTCATTCGTGTAGTGTTACGAGAGCGATGAAAGAATATGCAAGTTTTGGCAAACGTAATAGTGTACGAGGATAGAACGTAAATTAGGTTTAAATTAGTACGTATTTAAGCGATTGCTTTGCGTTAATCGGTGAAAGGAAAATGTTCGCGACGAAATATGATTTTTATATGAATCCAAACAGAAAGTGCCTTCCACGGTTAACTGATTGTACGTCTGATTGCAGGATTGATGATCATGATTATTTTTAATTTTACGCTTTCAGTTCCTGTTATGCATATATATATATATATATATATATATATATACATATATATATAGCGGTCTAAGTAGTTGAAGTCTTTTTGTATTCGAGTTTGACGAAATTATCGATACAGAGCAATTTATTGCTGCAAAGTGCAGCATTCGTGTACATATTAAGAATTCGGCAATAGAATTTATACCTGTTGATGCTGATGTGATATAATGTTAAGATTCAATATCTATACGACATAGTATGCTGCAACAATGATTCAGTACTTATGTCACGTGCGGAGTCGAACATTCGCATAAAGTCGTTAATGTTATCATAATGATATGCTTTTTCTGCACTTGTATCAAATTCTCACACTATAATACTGCTTTTGTACAGCTTGTTATAACGACAAAACTTAATACCAAGATGTAGTATTGTTAAAAAGTATGATAATAAAGTTTCGAACTTTGTAGACCAACAACTGGATCGAATTTCTTCTTCCAGGTTTTTTCATCGACGAGAGCAATCTCATCAATAGCTCACGAAGCCCGATGACAGAACAGAGCCACTTGTCGTGTTCCGCTCAAAGCCAAAGTAAGTAAGCACTCCTCGTACAGCGTCTATAGTATACGGCGCACGCGGCATAGAAGGTTTGTTCCGTGTAATCTCGAGGCTGCCGAGAAGAAAGCGGTGGCGGGAGCGAAAAAGAAAGGGAGAGAGAGAGAGAGAGATCCCGAGCTCTCAAGTGAAAATGTTTGGCGCGACAGAAAGGAATCGAAGCACACACGTCGTGCATCAAGAGCGCGCGGGGCTGAAAACACGACGACCCTTCTTCGGAGGGGGTGGCAGTGGCGCGAGACACGCGGCCCTCGAGGAAATGGAAACCGTGCCGCAAATACCGGCAGCTCGGCTCAGGAACTGTCGTTTTTGACCGGCTTATTATATGGCTACGCGCGTCTATATCTATACGTCGAGGGCTTTTTGCCTCGGTCTTTTTATTATTTTTTCCCCGAGATTCGTGATCGATGGAACTGGAAGGCTTTGAGCGACTAAGCGACGCTCTCGCGGAGAGGAGAGTACTCTCTAAAACTTATATACCATACGTAATAATGTAAGAAACGGTCGCGCGTGCTGTCGAGCAGAAAAAGTGCGCGCATACGTAGAGAGCTGGAGAGGAGCACAACGCACTGCACACTAGCCTTTCTCTCCGTGTCCCGCAGCGTCGGCGGCGGCACACCGGGGGAGTGTCGTCCGCGCGTATCGATTCTGCGCGGGGCTGCGGCATTCAGCCGCTCACACACACACGCACACACTGACACACACACACCCACGCGTTCGCAGACAGTCCGGGTGGACCAGATAGGGGGTTCGGCTGGTGATATAGAGCTGTATAGAATTGGGGGAGTATACGCGAGCGCGCGAACCGAACGGCTGATAATGATGACATCGCTTTATAGCTTCGCAGAGCATCGATTTATGAAAGCCGCTGCTGGTGTGGGTGAGCTTTTATTGCAAAGACCTATGGACCGTATTATGTGTAGGAAAAGGGACATATTTCAGGAGGCCTCGTCACAATATGCATCTTTGTTCTTCCGTGCGCTTCTGCGCAGTCGACGAGCTCTCGTTAGCGGGTCTCGTTATAATGTATGCTCGATCGCTGTATGCGGGAGAAAATTACGCGGAATTTCCCGACGGCATGAGTAAATATATAATACGACAGATAAGTAACATAGGTATACGACCGATCCATTGATCAGCGAAAGATTGTAAACACATGTTGCCGAGCCGAAAGCTTATGACTTTTGAATTCGACGACGACGACGACGGGGGGTGCGACGGATAATACGCGCGGAGAGACCGTATACGTTATTACTCCGATCGTGCGCCACTGCTCCCCGATGCGCGCCGCTCTCCTTTGGGGCTGGGGCGTGTACAGGGCGGCAAATAACGTTTGCCAGTAATTGGCAGATACATACTGCGCCGGAGGACGCGCATAATGGGAATAAAAAGATCTGGTCTCCCGCGCGTTATGGCCCATGAAATCGGTCGATTCTGTCCGCATCGTAATCTACTCTTGCGAGTCTTGCGAAAAAACCTCGATCCGGGCGCACAATGAAGATCGCCGGACCATTGTGCGGCGGCCCTGCACTAATGGATTGACTGGAGCCGCGGAATCGCGATCAAATTGAAGAAAAACTCGCGGCCTCTAAAGCGCGTCGTCCAGCGGGCACCGGCCACCGGGCCAGAGCTGGCGAGGCATCAAGAAAGAAAGACGGATTAAATAGCAAGGCGAGGTTCGAGCGCGCGCGCGCACACATAAAGCTGCCCCCGAGCCCGAAACGGTGAAAGCAATACACAGCTAGTTCCATTAGTTAAATTGTTTCCTCAAAGCCCTCTGCATTTTTGAACTCTTTGACCCCTGTTGTTTCTTTTCTTTCTCGCTTCCTGCGCGCTTTACTGTCTGCACTTTCACTTTGCCGCTGTATAGCTTTCCGCAGCTTCATCATCTTATTATAGCCCTACGAAAACAAACGCAACTTGTACAAATCTTCCCAATTATAATAGTCCATCAAAATTACATATGCTCGCACTCGAGCTGGGTTGCGATCTCTCAATTCCGCAAACGCCATTTATAACTCGCCGGGTACCGCAGGCGACGCGTCAATAGAGCCTCGAATAGAGCCCTGATTCGGTCCGCGGAAGCTGGGCGACGGACGCGGCAAAACACTCGATCGAGGGAGGGAAAAGCGGCGTTTGCGACAATTAACGCTGCCGCTGCGCCCGAGGATTTTGAAAGAGTAAATTCGAGTTGGGCTTCAGCTGGGTTCTCGGGGAGACGAGGCCGAAAGAATCGAATTCGGCGTTGATGGGCCGAGCGCGGAATCATTTCTCTTCATTCACTCGAAGTAGTTTTGCGGGGGGAGAAAGTGGAACGAGGCGCGCACCGTTCTTAAAAAATATTCTTTTTCTTATTATCTTGGCCAGAGATGCTTTGCGCTTTTAGAGGAAATCTATATCTGGAGCTTAATGTCGATCCGAGTATTATTATTATGATTATTATATTACTTCGCGAATCGCGGGCGAAATTACTTAATTAAAAACAAATTTAGGACGGCTGAATATACACGCGCAGTTTGACACTGACATCTCCACGGGCTAATTTGTGTTTATCTCGCATATTCTGGAAGTCTCGCGCATTAGACTTGCGAAATAATGAAAGCAATTTGGGGCTGAGGTACAATTGGCCTAACAATGCCTCTAGCGCAAGATGTATCTCTCGACGGCCGGCGCACAATCCTATAAATGTACATGCGGGGCTCGAGAGTTTTCATTCGCGAGGAAAAATTTCAAGTGTCCATGGTGTTTTCTTAGGCCTTTCTTTGAGCGATGAAGTCCGTTCTGCTAATCGTTTGCCTGTCGTCCGTAGCGGTGAGTACTTTGTTTGCTTCTTTCGATTGTTCAGCAGTATTAGCAGCGAATAATTAACTTAGTTTTGATTTTCCAAGGTTCGCGTTTCCGCTCACGTTTCTCCCGTGGCCGACAGCTTCAAAGCCTGTTTGGCTGAAAGTGGAATGACTAGAGGTAGATCGCGACGCTTTAATTCTCTCTTCAAAATCACGATCGATAGTTGGGCTTGTATTAACTTTGATTTCTGTTTCTCGCAGACGATTTTATCAAAGCCTTGCAATCGAGCGACGACTCGAAGGCTCAGTGCATCGCGGCCTGCACGATGGAGAAAGAGAACTTTGTGAGTAAACATTCGAATGGGTGAAAAAGTACGTATATTGATGTATATTCCATAATCTGTGTAATTATGGAAACTGTTGCAGATGAACGAAGAGAAGATAAACATTGACGCGATAATAGCGAAAATGGAGGACGTGTCGCAGGAGATTGGCAAAGTGCAAATAACGAATTTGGTGAAAAACTGCGCAGCCGAAGGTAACGTCAGCATGAGTTAACATCAAGTTACTTCTGCATCATCAGGGATTCCTTTATAAATTGAAATATTTATTTTTGTAGGAAAATTATTGTTAGAAAACTTTTTGAACGTATTTTTAAAGATTAGACAATCTTACGAACGATTAACCACCAGATTAATGTCGCTGTAACTATATATATATACTCTTAAACGATACGTACGCTCGTTATGCCGATACCTTTTATATATTGAACAATCGATTGTGAAAATTTTTCTATGATCAAGCAATTAGTAACTAGATCAACAAAGTAATTGAAAATATTTCAATGTTTTAGCTAAGGACAAGAGCGGCAAGTGCGGTATCGCCCACTCCGTCGTGAGGTGCATACACGACGAGCTGCGAAAGGAAGGCTGGATATAAAAAAGCGGACCGACCGGTAGACTACTGTCATTTCGATATCTGCATGTACTTAAGCCAATAAAGCAAGTGTTTTTTCCTCAATATGTTCGATCTTTAATTTCACGACCAATCAAACAGTCATTACAAAATCCAAATCCAAATAAGAAAGCAAGCCGCGTTATTTAAATCCCGCGCTCACAGACACAGGCGGTGGATCCGCACTATTAGCAGCCTGCGCAAACACCAACCAGTCAGCCACACGACACTCGCACACAGTCGCCCCCCCGACCACAGGGCACAGGCGAAAGAGCCGAGCGTATGCGCGTATATATCTACAGAGCAGAGCGTTTTCACCCGGCGATTAATGGCAGACCGCAGCGCTCTCAATTCGCTTTTCGAACGCTCTCGCAGCCCATCTGCCGCGCGGTACATACACCGCCGGCTCCTGTGTGCAACAAGTATACACGCATACACGGACGGACGAGTCCCTGCGGGCCCTTTTACCAGGCGGCGATTTCAATTACTCGAGAAGGACTCGTATTTCAGCGGACTCGTTGACCAAAGTGAGGCCGAGATGCTCTCTGCGCGGACTATCCGTGTACACTCGGTGTACGGCCGGGTGATTATAAGGCGAGAATTTCGATTTGGCTGGCTTTTTTAATGAAACTTTGTTGGGGGGGGGGGGGGGGGGGGGGGAGGGGGGGGAACGGGGGAGGGGGCACTTAGGAATATTGTGCAGGTCGCTTTCGCGACGGAATTTATCTCGAGGCTCGAGTTGTGCAGGCGCTCGATCTAGAGCGCCAAATTCGAAATTCGGCTTCGAGAGATGCCGCGTATCGAGCTCTAAACGGGCAGCTCTCAGTATCCGACTTCCACCTTTGGCCATGACGCCGATGAAAAACCGGTCGACAAACGAGCTCGCTGCAGGAGGCTCTCTTCTCCCCGAATTTAGAACATGAAGAAGCGGGAAAGTATATACCAGGAAGGTCAGTCCGGCGGATTAATTCACGCGGCCCGAGGCGCTGTGCGTGACGCAAGTCGCGAACGGTCGCGAAAGGTCGCGAATTCAGGAGCCAGTCGTTCGTTCGAGAGTCGAGACTCGAGAGCTGCCACGAGAAACACGCGTGTCTGTGCCTGTATTATATACAACGACGACGAGGTCATCCGCAGCCCAAGGCCAACGATTCGACATAACGCGGCGGATGTGGATATACAATGTACATTGTACATGTGTTCGCGTCTCTCGTACGTTTGAAAGGAACGTATTGCCTAGATTTTTTTCTCAATTGGATGCGAAAGCGTGAAAGTGGATCGAGGTGCGCACGTGGGTTAACATGAGCGCGAGGTTAGATGATGCTGATGGCGCGGGTATGTGAGGTAATAGTTTGCTCTAGTTTCGAAACGACGCGGGACTGAGAGCTGAGCAAATTTTTTTCCCCCTCGTTCGTAGTACACAGCCGCTCGAATAAAAACGCTCATCGACGTACATCCAGATTTTATATATCCTTCGCCGTGCCGCCGCGCAGTCTCATAAATCCGCTTTGTATTATTGCGCGTATACCTAACGGAGTAGACAGGCACGTTTACGCGCTATACTCGAAAGTGTGCGTATAATCTAAGGCGAAGCTTGGCAGGATTGAGTTCTCAGGCGTCGCAAGCTCGAGTGAACGAGCGAGGGAATAAATCCCCGGACGGACGTGTAATCCCCTGCCTGCCTGCCTGCCTGCCTGCCTGCTGCGGGGAGAGCTGCGTGTACAGAGTCGCTCGTTTTGTATCGACGTATAAGCGAGAAAAGTATTTAAAAATGGAGCAGCGAAATTTGTCATCGGTTTCCGCGCATTGAAAGCCGAATGCGCGTATACGAGTAATCGACGCGGCATTCAGCGCGTTTGAATGCGAGCGCTTTACGATTTGTCGGTCGCGCAAATATCGCAGCCTCTCTCTTTGACGATTTTATCGATCAGCCACGCGCGCTTTGCGTCTAATTGGTTATGGAAATACCGGAAAGTCAGCCGGCCGCACGCGTTATATAGGTTGTAACAAAGGGGCGATTTTCCATATAATAAGAGCATTAAAGCGAACTCGCGAAAAAAGATCATCGAGTCCCCCCTCTGATGCCCGGTAGAAATCACGTCGGCAACAATGCGTTTTTAACGAGATTTTCTCTCTCTCTCTCTCTGCCGCTCCCCGGGCTCGAAACAGACAGACGCTGAAAAGCACCCGCGACGCCGAGGAAGAGAGAAAGAGGCCTCGGTCATTGTCTCGGCGCCAAAGGCGTTTTTTCCTACTCCCTTTTTCCTCAGACTGCAGCACAGAGCCGAGCGAGCGTATACGCGCGCGCTCGCAGCAGAATAGGACGAAATGGAGCGCGCGGAAGGAGAGTTGCCGGCGAGAGGAATAACGTCAACTTTGCTCATTAGACGGGGTTTTCTTTCCTTTTTTTCACGCGTCCGCCTCTACGCATCGTCGCGCGAAAAACTTCGAGTCGAGTCGGTCGAACGAATGACGCGCATAATAATAACGCTCGTATCGGGGACGTCGAAAATCCTGCTCGAAATCCTGGGCATTAGAGCGAGGGCTGGTTGTTTTCCTTGGCGCTGCAGCGCATTACGCATTACGGGCGCAGGCACAGCTCTCGAAATAATCCGCGTAAGCCGCTAAACGCCGGCAATTTGTGCGCCGGCGAAAACAATATTCCTCGTAGGCTCGTATACGCACTCGCCAAGTGTTGCCGGGGCGGGGGCGCTGTGTATGGCGTGTCTATCCTATACCTACCGCACCGCGGATCTCCCCAGTGTGCGCGATGTGCACAGCCCCGGAAGCGAAAATTCTCCCTAATGCGGCTGCAGCGATGTACTGCGCATCGGCTCTCCTGTCTCCCAGCGCTCGATTATCGCGGATTCATGATTGAATAATGGACGTTCGAGAGCCGTCGAATCGAATGAATAAAAGTGATCGGAGGAAAGCCCAGCGACGCAACTCGATACGCATCAAAGCCGCGGGCTTCGCAAGATTCATACGAGCTCGATCGTATGTTTGCCCTGCGATGACGATGGCCTAATGGACTGGCAGCGCGATCGGACTCGACATGGATCTCAGATTTCACTTCCGATCGAGTTGTGCGTATACAATGCATGTCGCGCTACTCTCTTGATCGCTTGATCGTCGCAGCTTCTCGTTTCTGACGGACTCTCGGATTTAATACGGATTTTCGCACCGGTATTTTCAAAGTGCTGCAGAGTTACACATCACGGGAAAAAAAACACCGTAACCCGTTTGACGCGTGCGTCCGCTAATGGAAACGCTCGTACGTGATACATGTTATGCGTGTGGAGCTTGAGAAATCCCCTGTAGGTACATGGAGCTGGTACTCAGGGTTATGGGAAAATTTTCACTGAAATCGTCGTGCCGCGCTATATAGGTATATCCCACGGCCGTCATTAGTTGCGGATATTACGCACCGCTTGCAGCGCGCTCAAAAATTATCCGTCTCGTTTTGCGGTGCGCATACTTATGTCGAGCCTAAATATTCGTTCTGCGGCGATCCGAGCGATCTCCACATAGCGCGGCGCACAAGTTTCGACGTCGGCGCCGAGTGAAAGTCCCCTCGAGCGCAGAAGCAGGCCATGGCTCGGCGATGTGCCGCCCGTTACGCAATCGTATTATATTATTGCGCGATCAACGCGTCCAGCTGCGGATTTTGCCTCTCTACTAAACGCGCGTTATAATGCCTAGCTTCTCGTCACTTTTTCATGGGATATATGAGGTAACGCTATTATGATATACACTCAGCCAGCCGGGGACTTGATTGCACCGCAGCCTCCGTATTATCAAAAACTAATAGATAGAATAGACGCGAGTAAAAAGTCAAAGTCGCGCTCGAGAACTACTCCGGCGCAGTTTGTTTCGTGCATACAACTTTTTCACTTTGCGCTAACCGCAATACCTTTATATTCGGAAACCACTGCGCAAAGCGCAAAGTGCAGAGAGAAAGTCGCACGCGCGTGTACTTTTACTTTTTACTTTGAAAGACCGGCCGCTCGGTACGGAGTCTAGTTATACTGAAAGTTATACCTATTCAACAAATATAGGTGTCTATTCGCTACAACTCACCGGAATGCAACGTCACGGCGATGCAAACGAGCAGGCCGGCGAGCAAGTGCATCCTCGTCGCCCTCGGCATCGTGTTTCCTCTTCTGCTCCTTCGGCTCGGTTCCTCACTTGGTCGATGTTGCAGCAGTCTTCCGCGTTGGATTATCTTCGCACTGTGTTTGCTCTGCCGCCGCCTGCGCCGCTGCCGCTGCCGCTGCTGCTGCTGCTGCTGCTGCTGCTGCTGCTGCTGTTATTCCGCTGCACACTTACAATTATCACGCGCGACACTTACATTTGATCTGCAAAGCCACAAGAGGGTGAGCGAGGCCGATCGCAGTGTGCCGGTCGTTCGGGTGACGCTGCCGCGAGTATCGAAACGATCGAGCCCAATCGTGGCGATAATCGAGCAGCGGGAGAGAGAAAGAGAGAGAGAGAGAGAGAGAGGAGTGTGTATGTGTGTACCCGAAGCCGGTCCAACGCGATCTAAAGCGTGTCTCTCGCTGCGTGCGAAGCGGCGATGCCGATCCGCGACCTTCGCTGCGCTGGGCGAGAGGCGGCGAGCGATACACGCGGAGGAGAGAGAAGGTAAAATCGGCGCCAGTACTTGTGTGTATACCTGTACTATAGCTCGGCTCGGAAAAGTTCGCCGTCGGGCTCGCACGCAGCTCTCTATGCTAATCGATCGGATAATAGCTATGCGCGGGAGACGAGCTGCCAAGGAGCGTCGACCGATCAGGGAGGTGAGTCGTCGGGAAACCCATCGTTGGATCGAGTCAGTTGGATCGAGCACTTGTGATGCCTTCAATGACTGTAGCCACTGTAGGTCGATTTTAGGTGGCGGGAATCCACATTTTTCGCGCGTACACCCCGCAACTGCGTGGGCGTGGAAAATGTAATATAAAACCTTAGCAAACGCGTATGAAGGCAAATTTTATTTTCGGTAAATAGTCTGTACGTTTGATGAGTGTTTCAGCTTTGGCCGTGAGATTAATTTCTGCGCGTAAAATGAAAGTACTCGCGCTACTTTTTATATTTATTTTGACTTTGACTTTGACTTTTACTTTTTACGATATTAGTCCGCGGCCCGAGTGTGCTCTGTAATATTGATTAACGCCGGCTGATGTTGTTGACGGGATATCGAGCTTCCCGCGGTTTTCTAAATAAAAAATTTAATTTGCAAGTTAGTATAAACGCTTTCGTTTTTCGCGTTTAAATCCTTGGACGGAATAAATTAATTGACTGAAAGTTAACGGTCCACGGCTTCGCAGGTTCAAGGTTTCTCAAAATCTCCGATACGCGCGGTGGACTCTTTCATGAGTCGCTCACGCGATGGGCTTAATGTGATAGAGGTCCGTTACACCGAGAGTTCTCCCAAAAGCATGAAGCTATTCGGACTATTCCAAGTTCGAAACGACTCACCCGAAGCACGCTGGAATTTCTGAAATTCCAGTCGACCAGCACTCGAGAATTCGCACCTTGGATTATTCGCCGCGTTTTCACCAGTGCGAGGAGAGTCGAAGAAGAACTCGGGGAAGCCAGGGTTGGCGAAGAAGATTTCACAAGGATCGAAGCGCATCGTCACGAGCACGTCGCGGGAGACGGCGATGGCGGAAGCGGAAATCCAGGTGGAAAAGAGAGATGGAGAGGCGCAGGTGTAGGTCGATACTCGGTCGATACCTAGTCAAGGGGCGCCTCGCTGCAGTGATATTTGGCGCGCGCGCACAGATGCGCCGCGGCAGCGCGTGCGGTATCTGCAGCTCTCGCTCGGCTCTGCTCCGCTCTCGGACTGAGCCGAAAGCTCCGGGCCGGCATATGTATTGGCTGCCGACGCCGGCGCGAGTCAAGCTCCACCCACGCGCGCGCGCGCGCATCTCCCCCTGTGGGAGGGCTCGAGCTTGCGCGCCCGCGCCGCCGCCGAGCTTGCGAGCTTCGACCAGGCCGGGCTACTCTTCTCCGGCGCCGCTGATTTATCAAGGTCGAGCAGCGACCGCCGAGATTTTTTCCTGCCTCCTCTTTGCGACGAAACCGCCTGAGACATCGCGGAGGAATGTCAGGACGCTAACGAGGAGAGAACAAGTAATTCCGCCACAATGCCTCGAACGGAAATGACGGCGTCGGCGTGCGAGTTTCGCAGCGGCATCAGGCAATCACGGAGCGGAATTCCCGAGGTCATGCAGCCATCTCGCAGCAGCACAAGCGAATCGTGCACGCACATAATAAGGAGAAACGTTATTGCGACGTCGTCCTCGCGCAGATCTGCACAAAGCATCGCGCGCGTAATCGCATTAGGCCAGGCTCGGCCGGCTTTTTATTTCCCCCGATCCATCAGGAGGAATTCCAAACAAAAACGTATTACGAGCACACAGAGGGAGAAAAATCTGATCGATTTCGGTCCGTCGCGCGCGCGAGACTGATCGATTCGCAATGCCTCGCCGCCGGAATTTCAAATTCGCGCGGACGACTCGCTTTCCTGTACCGAGTGTACGTATTATGGAGCGAGCGAGGAAAAAAGCGCGGCGCAAGATGGATGAAAAAAAGAGAGAGAGAGAAGTTATTCATCCCTTTTCTCTTGGCCCAGCGAAGCGCGCGTGCGAGCTGGGGCCCGGAGGAAATAATATATTTGAAATAATCAAACGAGAGCTTATAAAGTTAAGTTCAGTCGTGCGAGCGCGGCCCGGCTCTGAATTCCGGATTAGCTTGTCTCGCAACGCGATAGAATTTTTCCTTATTTATGTATGTTCCGCGCGCGATTTCTCGAGAGAAAATCGATTTCCGATACGCGCCGGCAAAGCAATTCGCTGATTTTCCAGAGGAGTCTGATCGCTGCGAAGTCGACGCGAGAAAGTTTGGTAGCGTAGCGAGGCCGCGGGCTGCTCCATCATCCTCTGTGCCGTCAATCTCGGATACCTATATAAGACGCGTGCGTTTATATACACAATTGGCCCATAGAGTCTATACTTACGCAGTCGTTGAGGCGAAATGGAAAACTTATTAAAAACAGTGACTGAGTGACAAGAGCCGCAACAATTAAGTCGCACACAAAGAGCAATAACCATATAAGAAACCATAAAAATCGAAGAATTCAAAAAAGCATCGTAACTCTCACTAGATTCTCCGAAACTATAATATATATATATATATATATATATAATAACACACACAGCGTAGCGGCGCGACAATGCGATTCTCACCTCGCGAGTAGCCAAGTTTGATATCCTCGCACGCGCATATAATACGTACCTACACGAGGGGAGACGAGAGTAAAGGGGAGGCGGCACGTGGCGGCTTTGGGCGTACGCGCGTCTAATAAACTGCGCGAGGGGGCGGCCTCGCTGTTGGCAACGCGCGCGCTTCGCATATATTAATGTCGAGAGTCTATGTGCTCGACGAATCGCCTTTATGAATTACGCGAAACTTGCTGCGCTGATGACTGACGGCCGGTCCGTGCGACAGACGCTCTCTTAGGTCGTCGGCTATTGTGACTTTGCGCGAGGAAGCGGGCCGATTTCGGGCCGATTTCGGGCCAATTTCGGGTAAAAAGAAAAAGCAATTATGCGGGCGCTGTATATCATCGTTTAAAACGCCTTTTCGACGCCGTATATTTTCCCCGAGGCCCGAGCTAATCCTCGGTATACACTGCGTCCGCGTCTGACTTAATTAGCCCGTTACTACTTGAGTCGCGCCGCGGCGGCGTTGCCTCGGCTCCCTTTGTCATTTAGCGAGCGATAATTGAATCTTACTCGACTCCAGAACAAATAATCCGATGAAATTACCATTTAAGAATCGAACGCGAGAGTTGCCCGAGCGAGCGTTAGATGGCGCGACCCGAGCCTCGCGAGAACAAAAAGCTGCGCAGGAAGCCGAGCTTGCGCCGAGTAAGTAGGTATAGCTGGCAAAAAAGGCGGGAAAATAATTAGCTGGCCTCTGTGGAGCGAAAGCGCTAATATTATATATTGCATACTGAATTTTTATCGCGCGCTGCGAGCGGTTCCGGAATTAAATTATAATCTACTTTTGAATATATTATATTACATAGCAGAATTAAATGAAGCTCCTCTTTCTACCGGGGATTATACGTTGTTGCGATAATAAGCTGCAATCGTCTACGTGCAAGTTGAAGAACGAGTCGCGAGCATGCGATGAAAAAGACGCCGCTATTACACATATACAAACACGGCCGCGGCGGAAGGAGAGTCTGGGAGGAGGAGAAGGAGCTGGAGGAGGAGGAGGAGGAGGAGGAGGAGACGAGGAGCGACGGTTTATCGATTCGGTTTTTCTTTTCAGCCGAGTTGAGAGTTTTCCCGTGCTTTTCCAACTGCAGTGCTGCCGTCCGTGTGCTTTTCCGCGTATACCTATAATAATGATTGCAGTAGGTATACTTAAACGATTCCAAACGACACCTAGCTGTCTGTTTGCAGCAATTTGAAATCGAAAAATTTTTCGAGCCAATTACCGCACGGATAGAAAAACTCGAGTTGAATTTAATCAGTATGTCGAGGAGCTGTTTCGAATATTGCTCGAATATATATTCTACACTTTTCACGAGATGCAACTCGATGACAATTGGGTCAAGCCATTTCTCCCTGCTCCGCTTTTCCGATCTACTTTATGCTCGCGCTTTATACTTTCCTTTTTACGAGATTCGTCAAAATGGAAACTGCGCGCTTTTTGTCTCGGCAAGTATCGTCATTTCGTTACGCGCGCGATGCTCGTCGACATACATGCATATATTACGAACGACGTACGCCGAGCACAGATAGCTATGGAGAAACGCAGATGGATTCGATTTGTCGCACATCCAGCTCCGTCCTTTATTGTGACAAAGGACGTAAGCAAACGTAAACTGGAGGTCGGAGTTGGGTGATTTTTCGGAAATTTTCTTAAAGCTGCAGCACGACATATTATTATAACAGTAATCGTCGCGTCATCGCGACCGAGCCAGTGCGAAGACGATAAAGAACGGAAATGACGGGAGAAGCGAGAAAAGGACACGGGATGACGCAGCCTTTTCGTGAATCGACCACGTTTTCGATCAGCATAATTCCGAGCTGCACAATACGAAAGTATTACAGAGAAAAATCCTTCGTGAGAAATAAAGCGTCCATAACAGCGATATAAGCTGCATCGCATTATCAGGAGCACCTGATTGGTCGACTGCACACAGACATCGGCTGGTATATGTATAAGCGTATAGAGTATATAGGTTGGCGCGAGCTAGCGATCGAAATGAATTCGCTGTTTACCCGAGGCTCCCCGGCAGGCGATGCGCGCCCTCGCCTACTCCGGATGCGCAATAGCCGCCGGGCTCGACTCTCTCTCGCTCGCTTCATCCCGCGCTCTGCTCTGCTAGTGCTGCTGTATACTTCGCTCTATATAGCGGCTTGGAGTTCAAGGACTGAATTACTGCGAGGAGCCCCAGCTTTCACCGTCTCGACTAGCCCCTCGCTTATCCTCTCTCTCTCTCTCTCTCTCTCTCTCTCTCTCTCCGAACTCTCGGCTTTTTCATTTCATTTTTACTTTTTATCCTCGCAGCCCCCCTACTCTCAGCCAGTCTAATAGTTTTCGATTCCGGTCAGCGTCGATACGCACCCCCTGAAACCCCTGAAACGCATCGGCTCTGTACAGTCGGTCTCGATTATCCGAAATGAGGGGTTACAGCCGGACATTTGAGTAAATCGAAGATCATCATCGCAGTCGCGCGACACCCCTATAACGTGCATTTATATACGACGATCGACGCAATCAATCGGCACGCGTGCGTGTGAAATCGTCGCGTCCAAGCGGATATCTACCCCCTGCTTTGTACATGTACAACGAGCCGTCGACTGACTTTTATTATATCCTCGAGCAATTTCCTCGAAACGCGCGCGTAACGTTGGAGGGAACTTTTTCGAAAACCAGCGGCTCATCTTGTTCGTCGCAGATTATGTTTCTAATTTTCCTGCCAGCTTATTAAGCAGTACAGCGCGTAACAGTCAGTCGCGGAAAAAACTCAGCAGAGTCGTCCGTATGAATAGCGGAGCTGGAAAGAAGAGCAGCGGAGGCTAACGAGAGCAGTGCATCAGCGCTAGCTCGTAAGTAAAATTTCGACGGCAGGATTAAATGAAGAGGCTCTGAGAGTACTTTTGCGGATTATAAGGCTCGCACATATATGCAGGAACATGCAGGCTAAAAGAGGACCTATTATACGAGAAAAGGTGTTTAAAACTCTAGTCTTGAATTTTCGATTAATTTTGCTTCCTTCCTAAGAAAGCCTTGAAATAGTAATTTTTGGAGTTTGTGTAGAAACATGTAGGAAATATGTTTTGATGCATTTTAAGTCGAAAAAAACCGCTGCCAATAATTTGGCACGTATAGCTTCCTTCAACATTATGTATTGCTTTAATATCAGAATTGTTTTTTCTTCATACATATAATAATTCTATCAAGTTATGATACTTTTGGCATTCGACACAACATTAACGCGCACCGATACTTATTGCGAAGAGAAACAAACAGACAAAGAAACTCTGCAAGTTGGAGTTGAAATTCCTCCTTCGCCTTCTTCTCCAGATCTGATGATTCATGAAATGACTTGAAACTAAAGTAGTCTACAGCCATAAAAAAACCGCTGCCAATACTTTGGCACGTAGCTTCCTTCAACCTTATGTATCGCTTTAATATCTAAATTGTTTTTACTTCATATATAATTCTATAAAGTTTTTATGCTTTTTCGTTTGATGGATAAAATTATTTCGAAATAATTATATTACATAATATCAATGCGTAACTGAAAATATTGTTTTTAACGATTTAATAAAACAAAAAAACAGAAAAAAACTAGCCAAGGTATAGATTAAAATCCATCAAATAGAAGCTAAGATCTAAGCGATGCAGTTTTCAGTTATATAGAGTATACAATGTACGATCGATCACGTAGTTCCAGAATTATAACAGTATACGTACGCACGCATGCACGCACACACACACACAGACAAAACCATCTGCACGGACATTTTATAAAACCATGAAAACTTTCAAAACATATTAAGCTTTAATTATCAAATTATATGGTTTAACAAAAATAATAATGTTCAGTCACACAGAGTATACAGGGTGAGAGTTGAAGAATTTGAATCTTAATATCTTTTTAACTAAAAGGTTTCATAAACTACAAAAAGAACCCAGCCGAAGTGATCAAAAGATCAATCTTTTCCTAAAATTTCAGCTCAATTTAAACTTTTTTACTCCCGTAATCGTACGACATAAGAAAACCATTTTTTTTAGTTTTTTATTTTTATCTCAAAAACTAGTCGCCAAAATTGCTTAAAATTTTTACAACTAGTAGATATCGTTGTTTTTTATTGTCATGAATTTTTTCAAAACATTTAACTATTTATTTTTTGAGTTATATATGTTTATCGAAAAATTACCTTTTATATCATAAAAAATGAACAGATCAGTCAATCTAGAAAATCTTGCGGGAAAAAGTAGACAAATTTATGTTCTTTTAGATACACTATTGTTGAATATATTGTATAAATCATATCATTATAAAAAAGCAAAAATATTTTTTCAAAAATAGAAAAATGGCTATAATATGGCCATAAAATGGTCAGAATCATAAAACAAAAAATGACCTAAATTCAGAATTAGAAAAAATATATGCATGTCAAATTTTATTACGATCCGTCGCATGGTTCCAAAATTCTGGCGGTATACGTACACACACACACACAGCCATCCGCACGGACATTTTCTAAAAACGTATGATTCGTACTCCAAACACCTCCAAATGCGTTTCCACGAAGTGCTAGCAAAACTGAAAATTTTACTATTACAATTTTCCTCTTGAGGAGGAAGCAAAAAAACGCGTATATAAATTGTAAAAACGGACTTTCGTCCCACTATCTTCTAGCAAAAACAAAGAAAATGAGACTTGGTGGGTTAAAATCCACCAAGTAGAAGCTGAGAAACAGGCGTATACATACGCACACACACACACACAACAGCAACAGTACATCGCGTACGGACATTTTCTAGAAACATGACATTTATCGAGCTAAAAATTCATCAAAACAGCCTTCCCACATGTTTTAACACAAACTCCAAAAATACCTATTACAAGACTTCCTTAGTGAAGGAAGAAAAACCGCGTGCCTATTCTATAGGCAGTACTTCCTTCAACCTTATGTATCGCTTTAATATCTAAATTGGTTTTTACTTTCATAATATAGTTCTATAAAGTCTTTATGCTTTTCGTCTGATGGATAAAAATTAATTTCGAAATATGATACTTACATACATCAATGCGTATCTGAAACATACTGATTGTTTATAGCATTATAATTCAAAGCAAAAATAACAGAAAAATCTAGGCCGATAATCATGATTTTTAACGAAAAGTTCAAAATTTAGTTTCCGAGATATAATGATAAGAATATAGTTCGCGGAACGTATCTAAAATCACCAGTGATCGACAAATCGCCATGAATATACGCACATGCTTAACTGAAAATCTTATTTTTAACGAATTAATAAAACAAAAACAGCAAAAAACGAGTCTAAGTATAGATTAAAATCCATTAATGGAAACTGAGATCGAAGCGATACAGTTTTCAGTTATATAGAGTATACAGGGTAAGAAAACAAAATTTTGAAGCTTAATATCTTTAAAACTAACTGGTATCATAAACAACCCAAAGAAAGAGATAAAGGTGCTATATAATGCTAACTAAATCCAAAATTTTAAATTGATTATTGCCTTTTTACTCCAGTTATCGCATCACGTAGAAAAAACGACTCATAGTATACAGGGTGAAAAAACAAAAGTTTGAAGCTCAATATCTTTGAAACTAACTGGTTTTATAAAAATCCCAAAGAAAGGGATCATTGTGCTATATAATGCTAACTAAATCCAAAATTTGAACTTGATTATTGCCTTTTTACTCCAGTTATCGCGTCACGTAGAAAAACGATTTTTTTCAGTTTTTGATGTTTTTCTCAGGATCTGCCCCATGAAATGACTTAAAATTTAAGTGGTATATAGTTCTAATTACCTTCAATAATCATATATTTTTTTAGAATGATTCGCTATTTAGTTTTTGAGTTATAACGATTTAAAAAAATTGCACTGTATGGTGTATAATAAAAGAACGACGAACGATAATATAAATTTTTCACGATATAAACATAGGCAATTTTATTCTCTTTCGGGTACATATTAAGCAATTTACTTTTATTAACTTTTCCGATAACTTTGTTGGCAAAAACTGAAATCTCAAAACTAAAAAATCACTATAAAAAAAAAACGCGTATATAAATTGTAAAAACGGACTTTCGTCCCACTATCTTCTAGCAAAAACAAAGAAAATGAGACTTGGTGGGTTAAAATCCACCAAGTAGAAGCTGAGAAACAGGCGTATACATACGCACACACACACATACACACACACACACACACACATACACACACATCCGTACGGACATTTTCTAAAAACACCATTTTTCGACTAAAAATTCATCAAAACACACTTCCCACATGTTTTTACACAAACTCCAAAAATTACTATTACAAGGCTTCCTTAGGAAGGAAGCAAAACTCACATGTGTAATTGAAAATCTTGTTATCACGAATTGGTAAAAAACAGAAATAATGAGCCTGGGAATAGATGAAAATCCATAAAATAGAAGCTGAGATCTAAGCGATTCAGTTTTCAGTTATATAGCGAATATACGGAGGGTGAGAAAAAAATTTTGAAGGGTAATATCTTTGAAACTATAAACTGGTTTCATAAACAGCTCAAAGAAAGGGATCAATGTACTGTATAATGCTAACTCAATCCGAAATTTAAACTTGATTATTACCTTTTTACTCCAGTTATCGCGTCACGTATAGAAAAACGACTTTTTTCCGTTATTGAGGTTTTTCTCAGGATCTGTCTCATGAAAGGATTTGAAATTCGTTATATCTCCTGAAGCTCAGTTTCTACATAGTGCATTTTAAGCCACCGTTTTTATACTTTTTCTGGACCCGTTTTTTATAGCAATTTTTTACTTTAGAGATTTCATTTTTTTCTAATATTCTAATAAAGTTATTGGAAAAATTAATAAGAGTAAATTGCTTAGTATGTACCGTAAAGAGAATAAAATTATCCATCTTTTTACCGCAGAAAATTCATAAATTTATATTATCGTTCGTCGTTTTTTTTTTTTTATTACACACCATAAAGTGCAATTTTTGAAATCGTTTTACCTCAAAAAATAAATGTTGAACCTTGCCAAAAAAAAAAAACACGATTATTATTGAAGGTTATTAGGACTTTATACATCAGTTTAATTTCAAATCCTTTTATGGGGCAGATCCTGAGAAAAACCTCAAAAACGGAAAAAACTGCTGCCAATTCATTGTCACGTAGCTTCCTCCAATGAAATTTATTGATTCAATAAAAAAAAATATTGTTTTAAAATACAGTATGTGAATGCTATTTTTAATATTTCCAAATTTAATTATTTTTCTGTAAACGCGATTTTCTTATAACAAAAGATATATAATAATCAGAAAGATTCGATCAAAATCTCTAAAATAGCGAAGTTGCAGAATCGATCGTTTAATTTTGAAGATATATATATGTAGAAATCGTAAGAAGGTGAGCACAAGCGAGGAATAAATATAAAGCCAAAACTCTCAAACTCGCTACCCCACGCGTCATGAGTTTTAATGACAACAACATAAAAGAAATATTGACGAGTAGCGCACGAGTTGCTATGGAGAAATGTGTGGCAATGAAAATAGTAATTTCAAAAAAAAAAGTGAAGTGTTTCACGTCGTCTTACTCAAACTGTCGCAGCAGCAACATCGCGCAGAAATTGGATTACGATGGATTTTTATCTTATCAGCATTTTTCTGCTAGTTCTTAGAGGAGTAGATCATCCTGACTTTTGAGAAAAATCGGTTTTTATATTTCAGCTCATTACTAAAGAACTGCTCAACGAAATCGTTTAAAACTTTAACAGCAGATAGATTTGTTTACATTGTTTTAGAGATATAAATAATAAAAAAATGTTCAAAAATAAATTTAAACTTTGATATCTTAAGAATTATAGGGGTTTCAAAGCTGCGAAATGAACTTAGCCAAAACACATAAAATATCTACCTTTTTCCAAAATCTCAAGTGCAATAGGGCCTTTTTACGTCCGTAATCGAGGCACAAAAAAATTCATTTTTTTCAGTTTTCGATTTATAGTACTGAAAAAATAAGTAGTCAAATCACTAGAAATTTTGGGAATATAGTTTGACACGTGAGCCATAAACATGTTTTTTTTCGTGAGATTGTGATGTTTAGTTTCAGAGATATGAATTTTTTTAAAAAAGCACCTTTTTCATGTTATCTGCCGAACGGAGCGGTCGATCCCGAGGACCAAACGAAAAAAAGTAGGTAATTTTATTATCTTTCAAATGCATTTTAGCTAAATTGTTTGTAACAGTGGAATGATTAAAAAAAAACGCAAAATAGTGTTTTTCAAAAATCAAAAAATAGCCATAAAAGAGAGAGTAATTGAAAAAAATGATTGTTTTTCCCGAATTCAGAATTCAAAAATGGATATGCATGTCAAATTTGATTGATATTGACGGAGTAGTTTCAGAAATATTACGGTATACATACACACCCACACACACACACACACACACACACACACACACACACACACACACACACACACACAAACAGACACACATCCATACGGACATTTTATAAAAACACGTAATTCGAACTTCAAATATCTCAAAACATATTTTTATAAAGTTTTAGCGAAACTGAAAATTTTACTATCACAAAAGCTTCCTCTAGGAGAAAGCAAAAGTCGTTTTTCTACGTGACGCGATAACTGGAGTAAAAAGGTAATAATCAAGTTTAAATTTCGGATTGAGTTAGCATTATACAGTACCTTGATCCCTTTCCTTGAGCTGTTTATGAAACCAGTTTATAGTTTCAAAGATATTACCCTTCAAAATTTTTTTCTCACCCTCCGTATATTCGCTATATAACTGAAAACTGAATCGCTTAGATCTCAGCTTCTATTTTATGAATTTTAATCTATTCCCAGGCTCATTATTTCTGTTTTTTACCAATTCGTGAATAACATGATTTTCAGTTACACCTGTGAGTTTTTTCATGGCTGTGGACTACTTTAATTTCAAATCATTTCATGGAGCAGATCCGGAGAAGAACGCGAAGGAGGAATTTTAACTCCAACGTGCAGTTTCTTTGTCTGTTTGTTTGTCTTCGCAATATCGGTGTTGTTGTGTCGAATGTCAAAAGTATCATAACATAATATCATAGAATTATGTATGAAGAAAAAACAATTCTAATATTAAAGCGATACATAATGTTGAAGGAAACTACGTGCCAAAGTATTAACAGCAGTTTTTATTTTGCACGCATTTAGTTGCGATAAACGAGCGTTTTTAACCCTATCAGCACACAACGGTTAATTAACGTTTAAAAAACGTGTTGAAAAACACCAATAAACGTTTATTTTTAACAGTTAAAAACACGTTAAAAAATCGCCGAAAAAACATTCAAAATGTCCGTAATCTTTGCAAATTTATTTTAATAAGAAAATAATAAAAACGTTCATAAAACGTTTATTTAAAACCCTTCTCACAATGTTAATGAATGATCGAAAGTTGGACGTTTAAAAAACGTTTATTGTAGTTATACCGCTAGATGGCGTTGATATTTTTCTCGCAAGTGGTAAGATTTGTTCTCGGTTACTATATAAGGTCAAAGCGTTCAATGTATTATATATATGTTTGAAAGCGTCCGTGTAATAAATGCGGTAATATATAGTTAGTCGTAAATACATAAAAAGCTTCATAGAAATAATTATATATTTTTAATAATTTTAAAATCATCGAAACTTTTTAAAAACGTTTTATAAACGTTAAATAAACGTTTTTAATTTTCTTCTAAAATAAATTGCATATATTGTGAGGACATTTTAAACGTTTTTTCGACGATTTTTTAACGTGTTTTTAACTGTTAAAAATAAACGTTTATTGGTGTTTTTCAACACGTTTTTTAAACGTTAATTAACCGTTGTGTGCTGATAGGGAAGCTATTATAGTTATAGTAAAATTGGCTAAAAAAGATTAATTAATCTGTTTCATAACGATTTTGTTTCTATAACCTAGGTTAACATAACAGCCATAGAGTACGAGTGAGACTTTTGTCCGAGATATCCATGAAACTGTTACTTAAATTTAAATATGATTCGTCCCAGCTACTCATTTCTTAACATAAATTTTATTTTAAATATGATTGATGATATTTTTCTTTACATCAGCGATATACATTTTTTGTATGCTTTTAAAAAATATATATTTTTTTCGTTATTTTACAATAAAGTCACTGCGAGGAGACTGCAGAATTAAATAAACGTTTTATGAGCAAATATTCCCATTATACAATTAAATCTCATTACGTTCTTTTTATGAACGCCAACTGATTTGATTCCAAGCTATTGGTTACGTGAGGGTTATGAGTGGATATATGTGTAAATCCGCAGCCGAGTGGAAACAACTCGAGTGCTGAAAGTTGAAAATTTAGATTCGAGGGCACACCTACCAAATTAATTTTTTTGGTTCCTTGAACCATCCAAAGCGTAAAAATGTCCACGTGCACGTCCGATCGCTTGCCAAACTTTTTTGCCGGACAGTTTAAATTCTCTTATTTATTTAACATGGAAAAAACCCATTTCATTTACCTATAAACATTATTTAAACAGGTATTTACTCAGGGGACGGAACTGCAAAATTAAAAATACTTTTTGCTTGCAATTACAGAATTTTTAATATTCAGTGGCCAGACATTCAATTTTTTAACATTAAGGATATATATTATCAAATTCGTCCTTTGATTAGCGCTATAACATTGCAAAGCGACGTATTTTCAAAACGTTTAATGCTCATATCTACTTTTGTGTTTACCCTAACAGCACACAACGTTTTTAAAACTGTTTGTTTTAAACATTTGTTTATGATTGTTTATATAATTTTTATTTATAACTATAGTAACGTTTTATAAACGTTATTTTTTAAGTTTTAAAAACGTTATAAAAACGTTATACAATTTTGGCAATCATTTCACATTTAAATGATTATTTAAACATTTCATTTAAATTGTTTAATTAATTGGTATTTTTAAACGTTTTAGAAACGTTATATAAACGTTTTCAATATTTTCTACAAAAAAATTTTCTCAAATTTTCGGACATTTTTCACGTTTTTAAAACGTTATTAAAACTTAAAAATAACGTTACAAAGTTTGTGAAAAAACGTTTTAAAAATGTTTTAAAAACGTTGTGTGCTTTTAGGGTAAATCACTGGACAAAAAATGCGTGTTTGGCTATAATAGCATTTCTTTAAATTATTCTGACAAACTAGTGAAAATTAATGAATTCGGTCTATATTTCAAATTGTCCGTGTTGAGATATGCTTTAATTGTTTATTTTGCATATAGTCTGTGGTTTTATATATATATTTGCATCCTTCGCGCCGCCATATTGATCACGTGAGCTCTCAATCGTTTAAACGTATCATTAGTAAACCGAATTTTCAAAACAATATTACTTAACAAATATTGCAGTAAAAATCGTAACTCTTGTACTTTTGTGTAAGATTTAACCTTAACTTTATTTTAAAAAAGGTTTTAAAAATCATGTCTGTTCTCTATTTTCTAAATGAAAACATAATTTATCGGTCTTCCAATTGTTTTCCGGACATTTATCACAAAATTTGACATCGATTATAATTATTCAAGAATTTTTTTTTCGTTCGTTAAAGTGCTTTTTAAGGCTTGGACATGATCTGGGCAAGTTATGACAGAATCACCCATATATAAAACATATATCTACATAACATAGAAAAATAACGAATCCGATTTTCCCTGTATGATATTCGTTTGTACTTTGTAGTTGTATTTAATTATAATTAAGGATGTTTTCATATTCGCAAAAGATTTTAAAATGATAATTGCCCTGGCACTTTTAGTTGAGATGTGCACTATTTTTATGTACTTATTACAAAACTATTTTTTAAACCATTTTTTCAATAACGGAGCTTTAATTTTAAACAAATTTACAGGTTAAATGAGAAATGCTACAATTTAATAAAGGTAATAAAACTTGGTTGATTTTGTGAGAAAATCAATATTTTTATAATTAGTTGCTGTTTGGTTTTTTTCTTTCGCAGAAACGCTCATGTGTATCTAAAAATGTTTGGTAGAAAATTAATTTTTGATTATAATTGTGTGCTCCTCGGCCTACCAGCGATACTGGCAACAAAAATGATCAAAGTGCGTGCGCAATTGCACATCGTGAGAATCCCTCCCGCGGGCGCACCCCCAGGAGTTCCTCTTCAACGACATGCGCTACGACGGGCGCCTCCTCAGGTCAAGCCGCCGGCAGGACAAACCACGCCGTGCATAGAGGTTGCGCTAGTTACAAAAATATGGCACTTTGATCTCAGCCAGTTGTAGGCCGAGGAGCGACTATGCAGTCTTTTTCCGGCTCTTTATGCCTTAAAAAAGTCAGAAACGCTTGTGAGATGGCACTCGCCACCTATCGATCGCTTTTTGTACTTTTCGTTCGTGATGATTTATTTATTTATTGCTACTGCCAGTACTTGATTCAAACGCGTTCACGGCGTATCGCGACAACTAGAAATCACTTTAATTTTAATCTGAAAAATAAATAAATAATCGATCTGATATAATAATCGAATGATAATTAACTCAGTAATAGTTTTCATTTGATGTGAATATATAAGGTGTGTGTCCGACTAACATTCGCCTTATCTAATTGTTTAAACCATCCTCGCATTTTTAATACAAAAGATTTAACACCAGATAAGCTAGCTCGAAAACGCGGAGAAGCGGAGAAAGATTCAGATAGAGAAAAGAGGAAGTGAAAAGGAGGGTCGATATTAGAATGGTAAATTAGGGGGTGCAGAAAAGGAGATATCAGATTTAGCCGAATAAAAGGGAAGATCGTTTATAGAGTGCGACTCCTTCTTCGACGGAATATCTTTGGATTTGAGGGGATCCGGCCGGGCATTAAACGTAATCGTAGAGGGGTTACTTATTTGGGTGAATGATTGATGATAGTTTTACGCCGCCGGTTATAGCCTACTGTACCAGAAACTTTAAATCGATATTCCGGAAAGAGTATTCGGCATTGAAATTCATTGCATAATCAACTGGATTTTTTACAAAAAGTTATAAATTATAATTTCGAATCATGATACAGACGTATATATAATTGTCAATTTAGATTTATTAAGAGTTAAGCAATTTTTTCGTCATGCCCTGTAATAAGTGCGATTTTTATTCTAATTTTTTCCAACGATGACATGACATCGTCGCCATGACGGGTGGCGCCATCTACCAGAAGGAATTCCCACTCACAAAAGCCACCCCTTGATGGTGCGAATGCTCGGTTGGTTCGTGTGGGATAAGTATACAGGGAGTTGGTATTATTGCTTGACTACAACATAATGCACGTCGTTACGTTTTGCGCGGAATGCAATTTTCGAAAACAATATCGTTAAAAGGTTCTGCGTCATACACAAAACCGATAATTAAGATTAAAATTTTCAATTTTAATAATGTCAATTTTTATTTTCAATTAATAATAACGTTGTGCAAGTACATAAAAAAAGATTTTCATAGGAAAGCATCTCCAAATGCAAAGCTCAAATCTTCCGCCCATGAATGCGAAATCGCGGTGAAACAAAACTGTTGCAAGCTCTCATCGCCGAATCAAATAAATAAAATATAATAGCTCACGATCCCCCCCCAGCAGCGCGCAAAACGTCGACCCCGCGCACATACACTGGTGCACGACTGGGAAGAGAAAAGATTCAATTTGGACAATTTGTATCAAGATCGGAAAGGTACTCGCATAAGCGAAAGCAGCCTCGACTCCTCCCAGCGCAGAGCGCACGCAGATATAAAAGGGCTGCCGCGAGGGGACTACTGCCGCGCTGATGCTGTATTGCTGTATACGTCCTCGTCGCCGCGGGGGGTGTATGGCTGAACGACGAACGAGCGGCGGCGTTAAGAGCCGTTAAGTCGATAAGCGCGCGAGTTTACGACTATGGAGAAGCGGCCATTTGAATAAAGCAATTTGCAGGCCGAATGCAAAGTCGATGCTGTCGCTGGTATTTAATTCGCGCGCACCCCAGAGCGGCCGCGGGAGAGTCACTCGATTCGATCCGACGTGCGAGCGCCTATAGACTAGAGCGGGGATGTCGGAGAGAGACAACGCCAAGACTGCGGCTATCGATGCGTTTCCACGGTAGGGAACGAAGCGAGATGATTTTTTTTTCTTTTTTTCTTTTTTTCTACCAGCTCCTGCAGGCAAATTGTTACATCGAGGCTGATTGCGCAACACTTACGAGGAAATCTATTTAGAGTGGGCGGCTTTAAACGAGGAGGCGTAAAAAGTGTAGCGCAGCAGTCAGCACAGAAGAGGGATTCCGGGAAATTGCATAACGGGCCGCGAAGCCTCGTAACGAGTGAAAAAGCAAAATAAACGAGGCGAGAACGGGACAATGGCAGACGGTCGCGCGTTAAAAAGGAGCGAGTATTATAGCTGCCGCGCGAAAAAGCTCTCGGAGCAGACAGAGATAATAAATCAACCAGTTGCGCCGCGCGCGCTCCGCCGCCGTCCCAAACACGCCCCTGTGATGTAGCCAGATGGGTTAATTTCATTGCCCCACCTCCCCCTCGTCCTCTCTCTCTCTCTCTCTCTCTCTCTCTCTCTCTCTCTCTCTCGCAGTCTCACTCACTCACTCACTGCTTCATGTACGTATATATACTATAGCTGCAAGTAAAGTTGCCGCGGCGACGATAACGAGTACGTGCTCGGATTTTCGCGAATTTTCAATGAGGCCAGCGAAAGTGCTGCACCTGTTATACGAATATTAGTCTGTTTTGCTCCTGTGATGGCCCATTAGCCGCGTCTGCGGGGGAGCGAAAATTGAAGCGACGCGTCGTTTGTTGCTTATTGCGAGCTTGCGCAGCTAATTCATAATTTGCACACGAGGCTATCTTTCCGTCGAATTTGCTTCGAAACTGAGTGGACATTTATTGCGGCTGTAAAGTTTGTAGCATCAACAAAGCTTTACGCTCGAAAATTTATATCGCCAAGCATAAAATTAAAAAATTCCCGTAGCGATCGCGGCGATCCAATAATAAATTTGCATACGAAACACGTCGTGAATTACGTAACGCTCAAAGGGCTGACTCGTTTCGCGTTTCACCGCTTGGCAGGCAAGATTTATCTTCGCAATCAAACTTTTTTTACGCAAAAGACATATTATATATAAAAGAATAAAGGCGAGCGAGCGGTGTTGGCGCATATAACTGCTTTTCTCGACGAAGTTTCAGCAGTCATTGGGTTAACTATGAGACATTCATTTTCGCAATAATTGATCGTGATTGCGCTCATCCCTGAGATCAAAGGATCAAACTTGCAGCAATTAGGTCACACTTACAGAGCGACTCGATCGGGGTGACTATAGAGCTTGCGCGAGTACAAGTACAATAAAATCAAGGGAGTAAATCCCAACTGCGTCTATACTGCGCTCTATTTCCCTTCGCTCTCCGAATCCGAATACTGTGTGGAATACTGTGTGCAGCGAGAGCTGCGGGACTGGAGCGAGGGAGGGGCAGGCAGAGTTTTATTGAATTCCAGTTTATTCGAGTCTCTGCGAATTGTGTGTACAAAAAGAGAAAATTCCCGTCCCGCGCGCGCGGGGTCAATTTCCTCCGGCGGGCGAGCGAAGCTTGCGTAACACACGCGCAAGCTCGGGGAACAAAGAGCCTCGCTGCGCGCACAGTCGAGAGGCTGAGACACTTAATTTCTGGGCTGCTAATGGCCTAACGTATAGTCGCGCGTCGCACTCGTGGAATAATATGCGCGCAAGCTCTGCTCTCTAATTGCGAAGCTCGAGCTCGGAGCTTTGCCTCCAGCGGGGCTAATTGACCGCGAGAGCATGTCTTGGCTCTGCAGACGCTCATCACTCGGATACGTCGAGGGTGGATGCTTTGGATCAAGAGGACTGAAGGACTGTGAGAATTCAGCGCTTTGATAACGCCTCTTATTGCGGACGAGTCTGGCTCCGGCTTAGCTGCTTTTCTCTAGGTTGCAAAAAAGTTCCACGAGCGGTCAGCGCATTCAACATGACACGATGACAGATGACGGCTACGATGAAACAATCAACATTCAGAGCAAAAAATGAAATGGCGTGTATAATCCAAAGCGTGTATAATCCAATGCTGATGTGTGGCTGTATTGGTTTGTCGAGTATTTATTCATTCATATCTTTGAAATGACGTTGTTGGGCTACTTTCCGAGGACGATTTATGATTCATTGCGCATTGTGTGAATTTAACACAGATCGGAATACAGTTACAGTATATGAAACATCGAAGGCTGTTGTACATGAGGTGAACTTGTTCTGTATGTCATCTGCCGCAGGCCGCAGGCAGATGACATTCGCTAAACACTCAGCAGCCAGATTGTGTAACATAATTACGTACACTCTACGCAATAAGCACAGCTCACCCCGCATAGAGATGATCGGCCCGAGTTAAAAAAAAAAGAAAAGAAAAAAAATAACGTTAATGAGTCGAATGATACATATAGAGATTCGGGCTACATGTTGTGTACGTCTGTGTTTGAGTTATTGGCTGTTTGTTTGTTTGTTTGTTTGTTTGTTTGTTTGTTTGTTTGTTTAAACATCTTGAGATACAAGTTCACAAGTTCATGTTTGCGCAGACATCTATTAGCTAGAGGTATATATGAAAACGAGCAAACATCTAGAATATCCACCATAACGAGCTAATAATGCGTGGAAAATGCGAGTACCTTGCGCTGGAAAATCCTGAAAATCAAACTACTGACACTTTCGCAGCAAAGAAAATCACATTTTACGTGAACCATGAGGACACTTGACCACACTGTGACGCGCAGAGAAAAATCACTTTGTCGTCAGCGGGATGTCTCGAGAAATACCAAGTGCGAGTACGAGAGGAGGCGAACGAACCACCTATAGAAATTCCTAGAATCGTCGAACGCAGCCCTGAGCAGCTATGTAGGAGGAAAAACGCCTCACCCACCCCCGCAGCGAACGACGCGACACGCACTAGACGAGCGCGGAGCGTCGTTATCCCCCTCTCTCTCTCTCTCTCTCTCTCTCTCTCGCTCTATCACTCGCGAATTATTTTCGAGATCGTGTTACTTGGACATAGGGATCGAGGCACGCGTCGCCGGTGCAGCTCTCGCGGAGACGGCCGGAGTCCGGACTCTGGCCGGCCGCAGGCGGCTGTTCCCGCGGAGAGCCGCAGAATTCTATCCCTTCTCTGCGCGGGCTCCTGCTTGCCTCCCACCTAACGCAGCTGGCGCTGATGCCGCTGTTTCGCCACCCCCTACACGCTTCGCCTCTCGCGTTTTCTCGCGCCCTGCTTCGGTGCGCCTGCAGGCGAGCTAGAGAAGACACTTATTTTCCCCGACTTTAATTGCTTTAAACTTAACTTTCATCGCGGCCGCGGCTCGTTTAGCGATGAATTATACAACTTATTGGTATATTATGCATAAGTATAACGCATCGGGAAACTCGCAATTCGGTTCTCGCGCTGTTTTACACCCTCGTCACAGCAGCTCGACCGCCGGATTTCTCTATGCCTGGCAGCTCGCTGTTATCAACAATCCACTCAACCGTCGCCGTCGCGGTTCGCTTCTCCCGCCTGACTGATATAAATTTTATATGCAATCGCGTTACGCCGGCGATGACCGCAGCGCGTTTAATAGCTGAAAATTCCTCGACACCCGGGCCATTTAGCATCGTTTCGTCGTTTATCGTGCGCGCAAAAAAAGCTTCTTCTCTTGCCTCTCGGCAGTAGATCTAGATCTGTATATAGATATACGCACACATCCGTCCGCGTTGCGCACTGGCGTTTTTGCTCGGGGCGCATGTGCCCCGGCTCGGCTAGCTTCTCTCGATTCTCCCTCCCTTCCTCTATAGTACAGCTATATATACGCACGACTCTCGCGTCTCGTTCCGAGTCTCTTTGTCGTGGCCCCGCGAATTTATGATCGATAAAATATGCCCCCTGTATGTATACTCTCCGCTGCCGGGTGGGAGTCCGGGAGTCCCTCGCGGAAAATCGCGGGGAAAACACAAGGGAGGGAGCAGCGGCCGAGGAGCTATAAGTGCACCGTAGAGGAAATTGATTTGCTCGCTGCGCTACTATACCTACCTTATACATGCTTGGCCGTAGGTATACTCGCCGTTTTTCAGTCTCTTTTATATGCCTGCGCGTTTTTTCGCGGCACGCCCGCGGTATCCCATTAGAAAAGTGTCGGAGAGAGCTTTCACCCAATTATTGCATTTTACGCCCGAATTTTAACGGCTGGCCAGGATGTGACATGAGGTTTGCCGAATTACGTGCAGAGTCTCCTGTTTGTTTTTTATATGCGTCTCCACGCAAGTCTATAACGATATGCAGTTTTATAAAAGTTTTTCCAAATTTTTTAACGCTCGAAAATTAAAACGCGCATTTCAACTTTTATTCTTCAATATCGAGATAGATTTATGTAGTTCGAAAATTCGCTACAGAAATATACAGCTGCATTTAACTGTAGAATTCAGTATAAATTTATGCTTCAGTAGAAGCTTCTCTTAATTTTTTAGAGAATTTCTTATCTGGAATTCACCTGATGGAAATCCAGCTTGTTAATTGATGCTTTCAACTATATTAAAAATTAAAACTCGAAGAAAATAAATGTCGCGATGGAAATTTCATAGTTTGATAAATTCTTTAATTATTAGTATATATTAGTCACTCGCGTGTGAGAGACTGATACGTGATCATATTATGCACATATGCAATTGAATATGCAATACTATAACTATAAGATTACGCACTTATTGTATCATTATTACATTCCATCATTAATAATTGATTTTTAAATTATAGAATTCACCATCATGATTCTAGATTTGATAATATATTTTTTACTTGTATATATTGCAGCATCTATAGAATGCAGTCTACACCAGTACACAGTGCGTTATAAAAATGCGGATATAATAGCGACTCCTTACCCGCAGTAGATTTTTTTATAAGTAGCCAAAGTTCGTTTTACCACGTAAATGCATTATTTAACTCAGATTTCTAACGAAGAAATAGCATAACTCAAATTTGTTCTTGTATCCTTTAAATTTTAGTATAAAAGTACTTTTTATAAGGAAAACGACAAAAAATTGAAGTGTACTAGTCTTTGTTGGAAATATGAGTTGCGCTAGTTTTCGTGAGAACTGAAGTTTAATTTGGTATAACGTTGTATGAGCGTAATTGCACACTCTCGCTTAGTTGATTTTTTATTGCACTTTGATACACATTTGGATTTAATATTTAGCAGTGGTTATATACACTTAAAACTGACATATGTTTGAACGTGCATTTTATATTTTTAAAGCGTATTTTTTCAATGTTGAAGTTCTCATTTTGTTTACCCAAAACCCAATTGCAGGCCGAAATTGCACGAGGCAGAATTTTTTTAATTTATACCTATACGTTTGCCAGGCTGAAATAAAATCACAAAACTAATATTGTTTAAATGAGAACTTTGTGCATCAAATTAATTTTTTCACTTACTCTCAAAAGTTTTGTAATTAAATTTATTTTCCATGAATAGCATATGGGTGATTCTGCCGTAACTGGCTCAAAACGGGCACACAAATGTTCTATACTAAAATCGACTATTTTTAACTTATCGGACGGTCATTCTAACTGGAATTACATACAAAACCAGTCCCAGAAGCTAAACCACAACATATTACTTTTATAAAAAGTTATGTGAAGAATCCATATTTGACTAGGTTACGGAACTGACATTTTTGTAATTCGTGAAACTACGATAGAACGATTACTGCAGCGCGCTACTAAAACTCCAGTAAATTTTAATTTAACTTGGTAAAAAAAAATTTAATTGTCCAAGATATATATATATATATACTAGTGGGGCTTCGCCCCCCTGCTCGCTTTCGTCGGCCACCCCCCATTTTAGTTTTTGTTTGATTTTTTTTTTTCAACTGTTATTTTCGTTATCTGATGATTAAGTTCTAGTTGCCAAGAACAATCTTATTGTATTATATAAAATTGTTAGATCATAAAAAGGTCAAGAATTTAATGTTTGTCGAAATAGAGAAAATCGAAAGAAAAAAGTAAAAGTACTGAATTAACGCCGAACTTCTACTGCTTATTGCATTTAAATATATAGTTTTTTTTTCATTTTTTTGGAAATTGTTTTGAAATTAATTTTGATTCTTCCCACTTTCAATTATATGTTACAATTATACATAAATCTGGTCCACTACTTTTTCTTATAATAACCATTGCTGCGTGTGTGAATGACCTGTGGCCTCTAATATATGTTGATGATCGATCTTTTCGTTTTTACGTAGCATAATGAGGAAACAAATATGTTTTTCATTTTATTAATGTTTTAGTTTATTAAAACTCAATTATTAAAAAATAAATTTTTGTTTCCTACCTAGGGAAGCTTTGCATTTTACAGACCAAGTTAAGTAAAGAAATAAGGCACAAATCATATAAAAAATTTGGATCCGGACGTATTTTCTTGTTATCTCAATTCTTATTTCTATACGAATTTATCGATCTCTGCAAGTTAAATATACTTCTTAAATTTTTACTTTGAACTGCTCATTAGCTTTATTTAATTTATTTTTGTCAACATTTTTTTCGAAAACTTAAGTTTAAATCTTGCACCTAAGTACATGAGTTACAATTTTACTCCAATAATATTTAAGGGCCTCGAACAAATCGCTATATTATATATATATCGATTGGCCTATCGGGATACCACTTTATTTTTGTTAAGACTTTGATATATAATTCACATTTATGATCTTTATAAAGTTTTTACAATGCTAAGTATAAACACGCAAAAGTGATATATATACAAAAGCAAAAGACAATGCTAAGTATAAACACATCAAAGTGTCAACAATACAAAAGCAAAAGTCAATGCTAAGTATACGCACATCAAAGTGTTAACAATACAAAAGCAAAATAAAAACCTTTATAGAATTATTTACTTCAAACTAAGTCAAACTTTTAAGTCAAACTTTAACAAAAATATAAAAAAAACGCTCCTGTCTATTTACCTCATAGGTGGTGTGGAAAAAATAGAAAATAAAATTTAAGTTATATCTCTTATATAGTTTATCTCTACTGTTATATATAATTTTGATACTGATGTGCTATGAGCTTGTTATGAGGGCTTGGAAAAGTTTCTACAAAGGATGTAGGATCTCCCGAGGCTAAAGACATTATTTATGCCAAAATGTATTGTATTGCTCGAGTCGTTCGGTTGGTAGAGTCGGAGGAAGTAACCTTTATACATCATCTTAATATAGTGCTAGCTAATATAGCCTAATATATTTTTAGAAAATCGAAATAATTATACGGCGTCGCGAAGTACACGACTAAAAATGTCGTTAAGAGTGATTCAAAAAGTGTGTCATAAATTGATCCGATTTTATCCGATGTACTATTACAATTGTTGTTAGTAAATTTTTTTGCTAATAAAAACTTTAAATAAAAAAATTGTACTAACAATTAATAAATTTTAGGAAAAGCTGCTAATAGGAGGTGCGGGGGGGGTGCGGCGGGGGCTGTGCGGGGGGGCTGCGGGGGGGTGCGGGGGGCTGCGGGGGGGCTGCGGGGGGGGGTTTTCACATTATCCAAATCACATGAAATTGAAAGAATTTTGCCTTATTTTGCGGGGGGGCAGTGCGGGGGGGGGTGCGGGGGGGAGTATCTCCAAAACAACTATATAATATAGGTAGATATATATATATATATACACACACATATATGTGTGTGTGTGTATATTCACTCAATATTTGACAGCCTGTTCGTTTATTCACGAAGATCGCAATATCGTTCAATGACGAATTATAANATTTATTAAAAAAAAAATGTTTTCCTATTAGATATTTTATTTTCTTTAAATATAAAAGCAACAATTACAAGTTTTTATTATTTATGCTATTGATCTCTTATTTACTGTTTTTACAATCACAATATATCATATTGCATTAATCTTTGAATACAAATTACAATTAATTTTGTACAATATCACAACAGTCGTTGCCACAGTCGATTTGTTCATCAAAGTTGTTTTTTTGGTATCTATAGCATCTTTTTTTATTTTTTTCTCCTGAACTTTCTTTTTCGGTTCCAAAGCTTTAGGTTTTTAGGACATTATTAATGTATTAATGATACTTACTGTATTGTGTTGCGGAACTGATGGTTACGGAACTTACTATTTACTCGAGAAAAACGCCCTATATGTTTAAATACATTGTTGCTAAGTAGTAGTTTACTAGCGTTACGGAACTGACAGGTTGTGCTTTTTTTAGAAATTTCTGATGAAAAATCAGCTCGCAGTTCCACAATTTTGAATTTTAGAACCATTCTAAAAAGTAGTATATAGTTTGAAATTCTACCAATAGGCGGCGCTATATGACACACTAGTGTAACGTAATAATATATACGTTACGTATCTTTACGCGCGAATATTTAAATAAATAATAATTTTTAAATATGAATTCTCAAAATATAAGCTTGGAAGTGAAATATTCGGTTCGGTAGAAGCTATACGATTTTAGAAAATGCATTGAGTAAGCTGAAAGAATGAAGCTTTGTTCTACGTGATTCGGGACTCTATTTAACTGCGTTCCAAGTGTGTTTCCGGGGAGAGAGAGTACGCGTCGCAACATGTGTTTTCTAGAACAAGCTAAGCTTTGTTTAAAAAAAAGGGAGCCGAGGGAGGAGAGAGACGCAGGACTGCAACGGGCATAACAGCAGAATGCTGTCGGTTTCCAGACGTGGAAATGAACGCACGGATTTTCTTGCGCGAGATTTTTTAAGTTTCATGCACGAGAAAACGCAGAGAGGAAGTGTTATTAATTAATTTCTTCAAATTAACTATTTTAAAAGTCACGTTATTCAAATCGAACGTATTACACGTTCTTAGGACGAATAAACGAACGAACTTAGTTTTAATAGCATATTTATTATGGGCGCGAAAAGTATTATACATCAGTGGTGACAGCGGTGGGATTCGTCTGTTTTGAGTGCGTGATTTTTTTTTATTAAATAATGTTATGCATCGGTGGTTATAACTGTGTCAGTGATTCGTCTTTTTTAAGTGTGTAGTTTTATTAAATATAAGATTGCATTAATCTGAAGTGAAAATGTTTGTTAAATGTAAATTCTTTAATTGTTCAAGTGTATATATAGTTATATAGTGCAAAGTGCTAAAAATATTCTTACCGAAAATATAAATTTAAGTGATAACAAATTGAAATTTTCAGCGCGTCAGAGATTAAAATAGTGCAAAATTAGATGCTTTGTATATTAAATTGTGCAGTGTTAAATATATTGTGGTCAGATTATATTGCCGCGTATATAAAAGTAACGCGTAATGATTGTGTAAAAAAAAAGTACAAATAATTTAATTTAATTTTATACATAGTGTCGTGTTCGTTTAGTTGTGAATTAAACTTGTGTGATAATAGTCAAATTTGCGGATAGAAAGTATAATAATTTGAAAATAAAGTTAGTAAATTTAAATGAAAGTTAAATGTATTTTATGCAGATCTTATTTAAGTGCTGTTGTAGTGTATTGTTAAAAGTGTAAATCAGAAAATTACAAAAAGTGAGATGATTGGCGTACGTGTAAAACAAATTTAAAAAGATTTATAAGTGCTGAGAGTTTACGTAAAAAGTCAAAAAGGTAAAATGCAATTTCTCTCTGGTTTTCTCGAGGGTAGTTTCAATATTTTTATACGGTTAGAACAAAAATATTACATACATAAATATCAGAATATAAATATAAGTGTGGATCAAGGAAACTATAAATTATTTTGATTAAGTGCTGTTTGATTTAGCCATATAATTCACAATGATTTGAAATACAGACAGACATGCATGAAAGACTCTTTTGAACGTATAAATTGAAGTACGAAGTATTACCTGCTTAGTAAGTTTTCTGAAACGGAGGAACTTCGAATGTACTTTAAATAGAGTTTTGAGTGTGAAACAGACTGACAAAAAAGACAGTTGAAATTATGATTATATTTAAAATTGTTTTTGAGAAAGAAAATATAGTTTGAGTGAAAAGCTTTGACAGTGACAATTTCTTTTCAACCTACGAGTAATTTATACTCAGGTGTGAGAAGAGAAGCAGAGTATCCCCATGGGTAATTGTAAGAGCTTATAGGCCACCAAATGAGGATTCATGCTGGCAATTAGCAATCCGCAAATAGTGTCGATTGTAGACACGAGGATGCAAAAGCCATGACAGAACGTTTTACAGTTTAGTCTAAATTGATATAATTAGAGTTTTTGACAGAGGACAATGGTAGGGAACTGTAACCTCCAGGAGGGTCATGTAAGAGCTCTAGGGTCACCAGGACTGGTAGGTTGCAGGGAGACTTGTATTCTAAAAAAAAGGCAGGATAGCCAGATAATACCGGGCAATCGCGTTCGGAGGCTGTAAACCCTCGAGATGAAAGGGCAATCGCGTCCATTCAAAGAGGTAGTAAGTCCAGTTGAAGGTGTAATGAATACAAGTAGGAACGATTTGACAGTAACGAGACAGAAATAAAGTAATAAGATGATTATAATAATTGATGATCAGAAATTAACAGAAAGTTTGACAAAAAGTTTTGTGACGATAAAAGACTTTTAATATTTATTTGTTGTGGAAAATAATTGTGAATTTATACAATAAATATATATTGAAGGTTATTGTTGTTTACAAGCATCACCCTTACGATAATGTTTATAGCTTAAAAAAAAATAGTTTCCTTTGTCAACAATATTTTTGTATATGGGGTATGATATTATCTATTTTAGACACATACTTCAAGAATACTTCATACACAAATTAAGAGTATAATTTTTTTTTTTTTAATAATAAAATTATTATTTATTGTTTGTTAAAAATAAAGATGTTTTCCTTATAGTCAACATCTTTTGCATAAGGGCAAAGGTGTAACGTAATAATATACGTTACGTATCTTTACGCGCAAATATTTAAATAAATAATAATTTTTAAATATGAATTCTCAAAATATAACCTTGGAAGTGAAATATTCGATTTAGAAGCTATACGATTTTAGAAAATGCATTGAGTAAGCTGAAAGAATGAAGCTTTGTTTTACGTGATGCGCGACTCTGGAATTTAACTGCGTTCCAAGTGTGTTTCCGGGAGACGCAGGACTGCAACGGGCATAACAGCAGAATGCAGTCGGTTTCCAGACGTGGAAATGAGCGCACGGATTTTCTTGCGCGAGATTTTTTAAGTTTCATGCATATTTATTATGGGCGCGAAAAGTATTATACATCACTAGAACGCTTTTAACATAAGGTAATGTAGAGGGTACCTTTTTAATACAAAAACGGGCGTCAAAGAGTAAGCGCCCATCTTTAATATTAAATAATTAATTTTAATCCCAAAACCATGAAAAATATATTGTAATAGGTCTATAGTTCATACTATATATGATGGAATTTTTTTTACACGCCGTACTTTTATCTGCATCGACCTTTTAGATTGAAATCCGTGTTGGAGACAGGTTACGGAACTGACATTTGAGGCCTATTATATTGCGTAGTTTTAAATATAAGCCTGCATACTCGGTTTTAACTATTGATAAATATAGTTTGGTATGCCAGACATACATAAAACCGCTTGTGCGATTTTTTTTTTCAAATGTGTAAACGCCTGGGAAGCAGGCGCGCAGAATGAGAGCCAGTTACGGCAGAATCACCCATATGCGGGAATAAATATAGTTACTGTGTATTACTATTTTGTGCATACCTAAATGATATGAATTTATAAACCAAGATCTAGAAGGAACATGTATAACATATTACACATTTTATTTCAAACATACTTTTTGCGGAAATTTACTAAAGTTCATCAAAAAATATATTCAAGGTGTCGCATTTTACCCGCCGTATACTCGCCCCCACTCACCCCTATATAAATGACGTATAGATATGTATACGAAAAACTATACGGTTTTCTGTTTTTACAAGGGCCCTCGGGAGTATATATAGATATAGCTATATACAATAAGCGAGAAAAATAGCGGTTCCTTGCATCCCAACTTTTGAATCAACCGGCGCACCAATGATGCTGAAAATGATATATATGGTTTGTTTATACCCTTTCTGCGGGGAAGCGGGCTTTAAGCCTTTGTGAGCCCTGTGTATCAAAAATGATTATTTAAATTTATCGATTTTAAAGCTGTCAGGAAGAAGCGTAAAAATAACATGTTTCGTTTGTTTTTTATACTAACCCCGAAATAAGGAGAAACTAAATAATCATATTTTGTAATTTATATATAGAGTCAACAAAAGCTTATTATAAGCTCACTTCCCCGCAGAAAGGGTATAACAAAGAATTACATACATAATTTTCAGCGTCATCGGAGCCCCGATTGATTCAAAAGTTGGGATGCAAGGAACCGCTATTTTTCTCGCTTATACTCCCGAGGGCCGTTAAAAAATAAAAAATGTTTTTACACATAATATAATTATTATAATTCGCATATGAACTTACGATTGTATATTTATTATTTACGAAACTAAATAATAGTTATGATATATCTGTGGCTTCCCGGTCACATTTTTTTAAAATTTCGGTTAAGTGGTATTTCCTATATTTAAACACTCCTCTTTTATGTGAAAGTATTGAATGTTTTCTAAAACCAGTCCTTGTACCGTAAACCGTGCAGTGCATAACAACTTAAGTCCATTTTATTGCAAATCGTTTCCGGCAAAACGACTTAAGTCCATGCTAAAAATGCTTCCAATCATTTTATGGGGCAAGACGCGTACAAATAAAACCTCCGTTATGTTAATTTTTAACATAGAAATCAATTAGGAACAACGTATATTCATTTTAACAATCAAATTTTACCAGGACTCAATTATGCATAAAAATGAAATGACTTAAGTCCATTTTTATCTATAACATATGCCAGGATAAGAAAAATAATTTAGAAACTATAATAGTCTATAACTTGAAGAGAAAGCTATGCCAATCATTATTATCATTTTTGGATGTTAAATTTAATGCCGAAATGTCCCAACACGAAGATGTTTAAGCTATGGAAAATATGTGTTCCCGCGCGGCATATAAATGACAGCTTAACTTAAGGTAATTTCGGCACGATAAAAAGACAATCACCTATTTGTTGTAGCCAATGTAATGATTTGAAAGATAGTTGAGTAAACACTGCAGTATGCTACGATCTTACGCATCAATTTAAACATTAAAATCGCAATTTCTCGAAAACACGAAAATGTGACTTAAGTCGTTTTGCCGGGAAGTAGCCACAGATATTCATTTGTATAATATAATGGTAACTTTAGTTAAGTATACAGATAAGGAAAAAAGAGAAAAACGACATTTAAAAAAATATTGTAAAAAATTACTTTTGCATGGCGAAAGCTCCGTACGTCGCATCATTATTAACCGCACGCTCGTTACATTGTCATCTCATGACAAATCTACACTTGGAACTTGGAAGCGGTATATTTATATACCCATATCTGCGCGCCGACAATATACATAGGTATATACACATCAGCATAAGGTGACTATAACGCGGATCCCGACTCCCGACTTGTATATACACTTATACCTAGACCTACTCGGGTTAGCAACTGGCAGTAGTCTCGAATCTACTCGCGAGTCGCGACGGGTTGGCGCAGCGCAGTGTGTAGTGTGTCCGTGTGTGTTATATATAAGTGAAAATGGCCGCCCCGGTAAAGAGACGCGAATTGCAGCGCGAGGTAGACAAAAATCAGCGCGACGATGACGAGGACAGCATCGACGAGTCCAGCGGCGAGGAGAACGACAACGACGTCGCCGAAGAGCAGGTCAGTACTCTATTCCTGGCTGTCTGCAACTTCCTCGAAGATGAGACACGGCCACGTGCTGCGGCGCGGCTAACCTCACTTTTCCCCTCACATCAGCTTCTTGTTGCGTCTTTTCAGACGTGTACATATATCGATGTGTCTTTCGGCGACGTGCTTGACGCGACCTTCATTCTTCATAAAATCAGATTCGTACTGTTTTTACGTATTCCAATACACATGGCGAGTGACGAGTGTACTTGTTTTCGATTTTTACGGCCTTGGGCCTTGGCACATATGTGTGCGCAGTTGCCGGCATCAACCCGTTGTAACAGCAGACATGCCGACTTGCGTGTATAAGTAGCTGGTTGCCATATTCCAGGCGTCCGAATAACTTCCATCAGCTTTCATTTATTTACTCATTTACAACTTGCTCAATTCCTGCAAGATATAAAAGCTTAATTCAGTTGCCTCCAAGTAATCAATTCATAAGCATTAATTACATTTGTTTTTCAGGGAATGGAAATTCAAGTAGACTTTGAAGGACGTAATCCTCAAGATCCAGATTTTCACGGAATTAAAACCCTTCTACAACAACTTTTCTTGAAGGCTCACATCGATCTTGGAAACTTGACTGAGTTGATAATACAACAAAATTATGTTGGTTCAGTTGTCAAACAATCGCAAGATGAAGCAGAGTCTGATGACGAGGACGATGATGTGAATGATGTATTCGGTATCACTACAGTCGTCAATGTTTCAGACAGACAGGTATGGAAATTTGTACACTTCCAAACGATTTTTTTAAACCGTTGAATGACTAGAACTAAAAAAGCTACTTATTATCTGCTTATAGAATATACCTTGTATTCAGGAACTGAGAGACTTACTAAAGCAGCTTGCCAATGAACACGCAACCGACTCGACAAATGCTATGATCAAAAACGTACTCGAGAACGACGCTGCCGCTTTGGGACTTTTGATCAACGAGCGATTCGTCAACATTCCTGCGCAGATTTCAGTGCCCCTCCTCGAAAATCTCATCTCGGAAATGAGCAGAGCAGCCAACAAGAAAATGCCATTCGATTTCTCTTACTACATTCTCATTTGCAAACTCTACAAGACCAACGAGGAGAACCAGAAGAAAAAGAACAAGAGTAAACGAAAAAATGCCGCCGAAGAGCCTAACGTAATTTGGAGCAACCCAGAGGAGGAAATATTCGCGGAAGAGGCTGATTGCAGTTTTGAATTCTCCGTGGAGAAGGACTCGGATAACGGATTGTCTGGTGCATGGACCGAGGACGACTACGAAATGGTTCCCTACAGGCGGGTATTGCTTTTCGAATCCGCCAAACTGCAACAAATAATCGACAAGATCAAGACTCAGCTTTCGTAAATCTGTGCAAGCCTATTCGATGTTATTCGAGACGGTTGTGACTGAAAAAGTATATTTTTGTTGCGAGAAAATATATTTTGTACTTTTCGATTGCCTGTGAAGATAGAGCCGTGCAGAGTAGAAAAAGATATTCGTATATTTTTCTGCATTTTTCCACGACTTCGTATATAGTCATTCGAGTCATTGAGAGAAGAAATTTGTACCACATCATGAATAGCACATACACGCTTATCGATCGCTTCTTATTGTCTTGCTTGCCTTCGTCAAGAGGGATTCCTGTAATTTTTATAATACAAAGTCGGTAGAAAAAAGATTTATTAGACACATGTACTCATTAACGAAAACGATTTATAATTGTATTTATGTAATAAATCCTATAATAATAACATCATGTAAAAGCTGGCAGTTTCTTAACGTATTATCTTAGACTATTGTATAAGTATTTAAACTTGATATACATTGCAATGCAATATATTTAATGCGTATAAGAATAAGTCTCCATAATCACGATGGCCCGTTAGAAAACTTGAACGAATTTCTGGTAGGCTTTGCTCTTCGTCGCATGGTCCCCAGAATGTTGAGCATTTCCGATACGGCAGGCGGCTTGCTCTCCGCCTCTTGCTTTCGCTTTCTCTCTTCTTCTCTCTGTTTCTGAAAGCGCGTAAAAGTTATGAAAAACTCGTGTTTACCGGATAGGAATTTCGTTGAATAATATAATAATAGCGATAGTTACATCCGTGTGTTTGAGCGTGAACCTTCCTCCTTTGATTTGATTGATTATGTCATCGATAGCTGCAAGGAAAAAGAGTATTAATTATCGGACATAGATTGCATTGTTTGTAATATAGGTACCTGTCTCAAACTGTACATATAGGATACCGACCAGGTTGCTGCGCAACGGGCGGCGACTTCTTCGAGATTCCCAGCATGTTCTCCATGTCCGTGAGAGCCGATCCATTTTTCTCGGCCATCCTCTCCCTCGTGATCAACTTGACCGAGCTGACGCCTCCGCCGTTGTTCGCCTGCACGAGGGGCATGGGCGGAGGTGGCGGTGGCGGTGGCGGGGGCGGCAGGGACGGCAGGGGCGGGGGAGGCGGCGCGCTCGCCTTCTTCTCGAGTTCGGCGATTTCGGCCTCGAGCTCGCGCACCAGCTCCTGCATAGCCGCAGCGCTGGACTCGGCTCGTTCCGCTCGCTGCACCACCATCTCGAGCTCGGACTCGGCGAGCTTGAGCTTCTCCTCGACGATTTCGAATTCGACGTTAGACTCCTTCTCCTCGAGCTTCTCTTGGAGCAGCTGAATCGCCGCCGCGTGGGCCTGCTTTTCCTCCTCGAGGGAGCGTTTGAGGGTCTCGACTTCTTGGAGGACGACCAAGAAGCGGCCGTTCGGGTCGTCGCCCACGTCGGCCATCAGAAGAGCCGACTGGTGCGCCAGAACGTTGCGCTCCTTCTGGATCTGAAATAGACAATATTTAGTTTCGCCTTCAAGCTCATTATTTTAATAGCTTGTGCTATTGCAATGCCCACCCTGTCGGCTTCTATCTTTATCATTCTTGAGTTTTCTCTCTCGCGATCACATTGTGCTTTCAGTGTTTGGACCTCGTCCGCGACCATCTTCGTCACGCGTTCCATATTTTCCTTCTGCTGCTTCAGTTCCCTCATTCTGTCGTCCTCTGGAATCATCGAAAAACGATGTGGCGCGCATGAATATCACGTACGCAATACAATCTAATAGAATAGAAGCCTTTTAATTATGCACACGAAGCCAAGCTCTCACCGTTTTGTCGGGCCTGCCTCTCCTCCTCGAGTTGGGCGGTGAGCAGCGTCACCTGTTCCTGGGCTTCGAACTCCTGCAGTCTGGCAGCGTTGAGATCCGTCTGCAGCCTGGCCACCTCCTGGCTGAGTTCTGCAATAAGTGAGCCGATTATTAATACTTATTATTACGATCGGATATTGTCTTGGCCTTTTCTCATTCGCTATACATTTATATACATAAAAGATTGGAAAATCCTATGGCATGGAAATCAGAGTGTGACGAACCTGTGACGGTTTCGCGGAGCTGCTCGATATCGTCGGCATGATTGTCGACCTCGTCCGGCAGATCGAACTCGTTCAGGGCCTCCGGATTGGACAGCAGGTACTTTTGCGTGATGACCTGCGACCGCCTTTTCAGCTCCCGATTCTGTCTGTACCACTGTAAGCAGGAAATTACGTTTAATTTATATTTTCAGTACACAGTGAAACAGGCATCTAAAAATCAATGTCATCGCTATATGTATAAAAGTGTCGCGCGAACTCGCTTCCAGATCAGCGAAAATTAGTGGATTCGGTCATCGGCGTGAGTAATCGCGGGCAATTGCTACGTTCTATCAGATCGAGAATTTCCGCGAGAGAATCACGTGTTTGCAGGCCTACTTGAGATGCTTGCTGCATGGCCTTGTGCATTGCCCCCGTCTCGACGTCGTATTGCCGCTTGAGCTGCTCGTACTCCTTGCATACCGCCTCAGAAACTGCAAAAAAGTTATATCGTCTTGTGAATTTCGTCTTTATATATTCTAAAGTGAGTTTACACGTAAGGGAAATGTTTTCAGTTGTACTGAAGGTCTTTTTGCACTGTTTATTCTTTTGTTGCTTAATTTGGGCCATGCTATATGTATATGTCGAGTGGAATTCACTCAAGAAGAATATTTTTTTTTTTTTTTTTTTTTTACGAGAATCAAAGATAAAAAAAGTCACGTTCCTCGTACAAAAGTTGCCAAATCGAAAAATGTAGTTATTTTTGTTTTTAGAAGTGACAGAGCAACCGTGGTTTTTTTTCTAAACACAAATAATTACTCGCAGAAGTAATTGCGATAAGATATCCTCTCAATTTTTCCTATTGAGGTCTCAAACTTTGTGAATCATCGACGTGAAAAACTATCAAATCATCATATAGTAAAAAGTTAATTGATAGACAGCACTTATCGCACACAATCGGTAAGAAGAATCGTTGATAGCAGTGAGTCACGGGCATCTTACCTGTTCGCATTTTCTCAAGTTTCTCGCTTTTATCTTGCATTTGCGCCTGCAACGCGCCATTTTGCCTGAGCAGCTGCTGGTATCTCCTCTCCAGGTCCGCATGCTCTCGGCTCACTTGAACAAAAAATGCATATTCATTAGGTTTATTTCAAGCGCATCGTGTATAAGCAGCTTCTCTATCTCAAATTTACGAGTTCGCGCGGCTCGTGCAAACTTACACACCAAGTTATCTTATTATGCTGACTGCGGTAATGATTTGTTTGGCCACAACTGTATCTCTGAACATTCATCTATATGCTCCATGAGTTAAATTCTATTATTGTAGCGAAGCTGATGATAATATTCTGATTATCCGAAAGCGATAAAATTATTGCCTTTGAACGCACATCAATAACGCGATAATATCCCCATGCAATGATAATAGCATTGGTAGCATTGTGATGTCATTGTAAACTGTAATCCAATCACTTGATTATCGCAAACGTTTATTTTGAAATCAACCTTGTTTCCAAACTTCTACAAACATTGCACATTATTTTCATCAGTGATTTTATAAAATAAAACGCCACACGTGCGTCCAACGTTCCTTTTTTCCCGAATACATTTATAGCTCCGATGAATCATACTCTGCTCTATACGAGTCTCTCAATCGTAAACATACTCCGCGACTGCATTTGACGCACACGCGAAACGCGACGTCTCGAAAAAACCAGCTTTGTATAGGAATAGGAATTAGGTCCACATAATTATATTACTATACAAAAGGGGAAAATTCAATCGCTCTCCCACGGGGACATATATTGAATTTGCAATGTTAAGATAATCCGTATACCTGCAGCCTCGCGTGTGACTAAGCGATCTGCATGTCGAGCGTGAATCACGATCAACGGACAACGACAGAAGCAGCAGTCGCGGCGGCCGCAAGGAGTCATCAAGTCATTTTATCGCGAGCCCTGAACTGCGACCTTAACTATATATACGCACAGCACGAGTCGACGGACTGCTGCATAAAAATACCGATAAACCGCTAGATTGATTATACTCTCGAGAGTTTGACTCGCTCGTAATTATTAGCCTTCCTTGCAGGCCTGCAGGCATGCCCCGAGAGAGGAGTGGCTTCTTGCCCATTTCTTTCGGCTCTTTAACGCGGCCAATTAATTTTGTGAAAAATTGCAAGTGCTATGCGAGACCGCGGGCTTATTAAGTCGCGCTACAGCGACGTCTCTGTCAAACTGAGGATGTAGGATGGCGTGTGTTTCTTTGAAAATATAATGTATCTCATTATAATAACTGATGCATTGATCGTGTATGTGGGGCCAAACGTGTTATTAAATAGCGTCTCACTGAATATCTACGAAATTCCATTCGACTTTTCGCCGAGCTCACGTTTTGATAAAAAAATTCTCCGAAATTTAATATTCTTCGAGCGTAACTGTTTTGTATGAGAGGCGCGTAGGCGTACGGGCATGAAATCCACCCCTTGTCAACCTATTTCCCCCTCCAACTTTCTCAGATTTTAATATAAGCAATAAAAACAAAAAGTACGAGCATGAAAAGGACCGAAAAAGGAAAACTCGGGAAAATCTATGTTAATACCTTACTATATATGTATTTTTGTACCTATAAATATTTTTTTACAAAAAGGCAGGAATTTTTTTACGAAAAATAGATGATTTGTAAATCATGAAAACCACAATAGCGGCGGTAGATTATACGAATGATACTATCAAAATATTATGAGCATATAATTAGATTCTTCGTATATACAATCATATGTCACGTAGGTATTGCGACGACGTTTTTATTGATTTTCCGGGGCGCAAGATTCTCTGAAAGGAAAACATTCAAATGGAAGCGACAGAAGTTTTGTACGGCTCTTCTGAATTCCACCTGTTCCAGCGCGTGACCTACTTTCTTCCCGCGCAAGCGTCAATTTCGACCCCCTCGCGCAAGCATGCTTTCCCGCTTAATTTCTCGGGGTTTCCTCGCTCCCAGCAGCCTCGAATAATAATGAGGGAGATAAAAAACGCAACGTTTCCCCGCGAGATTGTGTCATTAAATTTTACTTCTTATTATATCTTTCGTTTATATAAAACATTCCGATAAATTCGTTGGAATTCAACGTAAAGAAACGCGGCCTTTCCACTTTGGCAGTTTTTCGTTCCAAGTACGTTGCGTGCTTATTTAGCGAAAAACGTCGCCGTTCGCGGAATTTTGAAACGGAAAAAAAAGAAAAAAAATCATAAGCGCTCACCAGCCTCGCTCTTCTGCAGCAGCATCTTCCTCTTCCTCTCGGCCTCCTCAAACTTGCCCTTCCATCTGCCAGCCTCCTGAAAGCTGTTGCTCCGGTCCAGCCTGGGACTCCTGCAGGCAGCCGGCGAGGCTGGCTCGAGATTCTGGCTGCTCCCGTACTGACTGCTGCCGGCGCTTCCGCTTCCCGAGGAGGCGCGCGCGAGTTTGACGGGACTCGCCGGTGGAGCGGCGGCCGAGGCGTCGAGTCTCTCAAAAGCCGCCCTCTGCGCTGCCACCGACATCGATTTTCCCCCGGACTGCTGCTGCTGTTGCTGCTGACTCGTCGAGCGCTGTAGACCTGCTATGCGCTCCTGGAGCCCTTTGCTCGGGCTTGATTTCGGCAGTGGAATGTGCGAGCTGTGCGAGCTGTGCGAGCTGTGCGAGCTGTGCAAGCTGCTCTGGTTAGGCCCTGGGTGCTGCTGGCGAGGCTGCTGGTGCAGGGAAGTGCCGGTCGAGCGCAGCGTCACGCCGTGAAGCGCGCTGCTGTTGCCGTTGCTCAGCATTATGTTCAGTTCGGTTTTGTTCATCGTGTCTCAGAGCTGTGCTGGTTGCTCGGGCTTGGCGCGGGGCTGCACCTGAAAGTCGAAGAAAAATTTTTATTTCGCGCGCTTTCTCGGTCTAATTTAAAACGTGGAATTGTTTTTTCAATCATCTTGAGGCCCGAGTGCCGACTGCTGTCCGACTTTGCAGACAGATGAATCAAGTCGGATAAATCGCTCGCGTATAAATTAATAATAAACTACTTCCGTCAGAGCAACTAAAGTTAGGACGGGTGAGGCAGCACGGATGTATCAATTTTGTCAAAGGATTCAGCGGAGCTTGTTGCGGAGTTTCATGTCGGCTCTCGTCGGTGAATTTTCCACAAATCGTCAAACAGATTGTACGAGTTGAAGAAGAAAGCATCGATTGCATTCATTATTTAAGAAGCTTTCCGTTTGTTGGATACGCTCAATTATTTATGCGGCAATAGTGCGACCGAAACTACTTTGACTTACTTTGAAATTTATGCACTTACATACATACTTTTATTTTGTCCTCTATATCATAAGCAATTTTGCATCGAAGTCGAAGAGACCACGAAACAGTTTCCTTATGGTGTATTCCACGCGTGTATTGATTCACAGAGGAGTGCTGTATGCACGAACAGAACTCTTTTCTCCTCGATTCGTCTGAGACGCCGGAATAGCTTGTGTAAAACTCAGCACCGAGAAGTGAATTAACACAGTCTGTTTAGACTAGGCGCGCGAGTGTTGACGAAAACAAGTGTGCACCGGCAGTCCGGAATGAAAAGAAACAGAGCAAACGACATAATAGGTATAGGCATACCTATACAGGCATTTCGACTCCGGGGGTGACATCCTCCGTCGAGCTCGACTCTGACGCACTCAATGACAGCAGCCGGCTCCGCCTTTGTTCTAGGTATTCCGCACAACAATGCTGTATACGCACTCGAGTCGCTGGCTGCGCGTCGTGAAAGCGCTAAAAGGGAGTGAAACCTCCTAAACGATGCGAGAGCGCGCGCACGGCGCGTAAATATTTCCAGCGAGTTGCGCCCGCGCGTCGAGGGGGTTAATAACTTGTGAGTCTTCTAAAAATAAGTCGTGGGTTAGAGCGCGCCCGCGCGCGCTATCGGTCGACGACTAGCGTTTCCAGCAGTCTCTCCTGGACCGGCGAGACGTGTTTCGATATAGAGCTTTCGAATAGAGCTATAGCGCGACCCTTCAATTCCATAACATACCTACTAGGGCTTTCCGGGTGTGCTGGGAAGCGCCTTGGGGGAATGTCGCGTGGGGAAATTCTTGCGAGCTCGTGCTGGGAAAGTGAGATGTTGTGTTTCCTGATTAAAGCTATATGTCGCTTGTACGTGAATCAGTATTTATCAAGTGCACGACGAAAGAGAGAGCGAGTGGAAATTCAATTTTCGTAAACGAATTAAAGCTCGAAACGCGACACGCGTCGAATTGGAGAACAAAAGTTTCAGCAACACCATCAGCAGTCTCCTCTCTCCGTGTAATCTAAGAATCTACGTGGGGTTTCAGTAGCAGGTATCTCTTCGAGATTACACGCGGGGATAGGCGCAGTGTGTGTATACGATCGATACGATCGCGATAAAGGTATAGACGTAATCATCAAGCCCAGCCGACGCGAACTCGATCCATACGATATTGACTCGGCGAAATATTCCGGGGCGTGAATCTTCGCGACAAATCGCGTTCGACTGGCCAGCAAGTCGATCTGGAGAGGGCGATAAAAGCGCTCCCGATTGTTGGGAGACCGATCGTTATGAGTCACCGCGCACGGATTAAGGCAGTTAATCTTTTTGGAATTTCCAATCAAGTGCAGACATCCCGTCGACTAGAACTAGAAGCGCGCTGATGAATTTTATAGCGAATCTATAAATCTATCTCTTTATAGTACAAGACTGACTAAAGTACACAGTTCCGTTTAATAACAACTATAACACACAATGGCAGTAATTAGGCTTTCCGCATTGCCCCGCCGTGACTAAGCCTCCAATGAGACTTGTTAGTTTGGTACATTAAGAAATCTGCACTGCACTTGTTGAAAATTATTTTCTAACTGACTGGCGTCAACGTCAACAACTCGCGAGACATTTTCGCAATCTTTGACAAAAAATGCATATTTATACTACACATATACATACATATATTACGTTAGTATATTAGCAAAACGTTGGTTCTCGATGACTCATTCGAAATCAGCTTTGTAAATATAAATGCATCTCAAAAACTGAAAAAATGGAGCAGTCGCAGTTGACAGCATGACTTATTCAATATTCATGCTCGAGCATGCGATTAACATACATTACTTTACTTTGTATATACAATATCGACGGACGCGATTCCAAATCGAAATTAATTTTTCTCACGTCGCTCAATGACACGACAATGAAGTTATGCCTGATGGCAGCGCGTTAATGCGATATTCCACGTTACACGCGGTGTAAGTACTTGAAATAAAAGAGACACGAGCAGAAGCGCAAACCGAATTTTTTCCGAGCAATTATCCGCACGCGAATTCGAGACACTCGCACAACGTTTAAAAATGAATGCAGGCGCTTCGATAGCTCAGACTTTGCAATGATTGATACTCTGACGTGCACTTTAAATCACCGTCAAGGCTTCTTCTTCTTTTTTTCTCCCATTTCGTGGTAATATGCGCCTCTCGCGCAATGTCTAATTAAAATGATTATCTCGAAAAGTGAAGGCTCCGCGAGCGAAACTTAACGCGCTATCACATATCACATATCACATATCACATATCACATCGCAGGCAAAAAACGGCGGCGCACGTGCGACGCCTCGAAAAGTAAACAAAAAGACAAGATTGCCGCCAATGGCAGTGTTCCAGCTGGTTTCTTTGTTGTATCGTACACTCATTCGGATCGATTTATTTCCAATAAATTTACTGGGTATAATAAATTAAGAGAAAAAACTTGAGGAACTTGAGTGTTGCACGCATCCTCGGGATCGGCGGCTTTTTCTTTTCAAACTCCTCTATATTAATCTAGGCCCGCAAAATGCAGACATGCGCGTGACTCACCGGCAAAATTCCGCGCGCGCGAGAGCGCTCAGAGACGAAAAACCGAGCGAGAAAGGCCGGGCTGCTCCTCCATCGAAAGTCAACGCACTCTTGCAGACACTGGTGCCGTACACACCTTGATTCTCGCTGAGCGAGTGTAAAAAACTGCGTGTAATGCGCAAAATCGAAGTTCGATGTAAAATCGAACTCGGCACCAAAAATCCACTGAGGCGAGCAAAATTTGAAAAAAAATCCACTCGAACGCTTCGAACTAATAGTATAGCGAGTATAGTATAGCGAGAGAGGATTTGGGACTGCGGAGCGCGTTATCTCCGCCGCAGTCCGTAAGACACTGAGCCTGAACTGCGCGCGCGATCACGCGAGCGAGAGACTACACTAGCATTGCGGCCTGCCTGTGTCTTGAGGGAATGCGCGCCGTTTTCTTTCTCTCCTCTCTATACGTCGGCGTGTGCTCACCTATACACACACTCGAGGCGCGGGCACGGCACGTGTGAGTATAGGCGAGAGTATCTGAGTGATGGAGATACGCCGCTGCTTTGGCTTTACGGAGCTGCTGCGCTCTGCTGTGATGAGAGGAGAGGCTTAGACTCTCTGCAGATGGAGAGCTCGTAGTTTGGGTTTTTTGCTTTTAATTGATTAGTTCGTTTTTTACCGGTTTCTAGCTGACTCACGAGTCAAAATTTTGGACCGGAATCGTACGTGAGACATTTCGGAGAGTTGTGTGCGGCTGGAACTCAAACGGCTGTAAACCTTGAGCGCTTTTTTCATAACTACATAATTAAGCCTAGGTACGACGAGCCGTTATTGACAATTTACCGCCTATAGTGCTCGATAAAAGTGAATAAACACCGTGCTTTTAACGTGAAAACTTGCTTCGTGATTTAAAAACGCCCTTCGCCAGGCCGTATATCGAAATAAATGTTCAATGCTTGCTCATTGAATTAAACGACCGGTTGTTCTTTGTTCTTTTGTCGCGCGCACTCGCTAATTAAGCCAAAAATCGGTCGTAAAAAACGTAAACAACATCGACCTATCCGAGCGAAGTCGCAGCTATAGAGATGACAGCATTTAATATGTTCATTGGAGCTAATCTCCGGCAATAAAAAAAGTAAATAGAGTAAAGCACAGCCGTGAAATGAGGAGCAGCGTATATAGGTACAACTCGGGAAACTTTGTGCCAGCGTTCTTTAATGCGTGTGGGATCGGTGCAGCAGCCTTCGGTTATTGCCGTCGCGTAAGTACTAGGTATAACTCGTTTTGATAGTATAGACACGCTTTTTAAGGCTACGGGGCCTACGGGCACTCGAAGAATGCCAGCCGCAGTTCCGACTTTTTCCTCGACCTATATCTGAAACTCGTTTTATTGTATTGTGTTCGTGTGCGGTATGCGTTATCACGATACGATGCATAACGCATGGCGAGTGCGTTGTTGACTTTACTCTCTACTCGATACCCTAGCTGCATCTGCTCTGTTATTAACAAAAACTATAATACGCAAAAGTAATCATCACGTGGGTACAGTCATTAATAATCAATGCCCGGAATATGAGTCACGGCGACGCTTCCGAAGCTTTCCGGCCGGCTATATATTATTATGCTTAACTCGAAAAAATCCACAACGGAAACAGCCGCGCGATCCTCTCGCGGTCGAGAAAACCCGAGAGCCAGCCGCCCTCTCGTATGTCTCACTCCCCGCGAGTGTACACCTACGTGCAATATACCACACAGTGGGAACGTAAGAGAAGATAACGAACGATATTCCGATCGCGCGCCGCCACTGACTCACGATCTCTCGCGCGAGCGATGCGCTGCAGTGAGTGTATAAATTGTATATACATATATATAGATACGCATGGCTATAAGTAAAGCGCGTTTCGTAAGGATGTATTGTCGTCGACCTTATAGCAGCTTTTTTCATTGCCGCGACCGACTGAACTCGCGATTTAAATGTGCGCGTGACATGGGCTCGCGACGCGAGTTTTTCCTTGGATGATTATTATATGTTCCTGCATGATTTGTTGGTTAATGCGAATAAACTGTATAGTATAATACTCTGAGAGAATGATTTCTTTTCCACGCAAATTATTGGTCTGCCTCGCGATTGGGAGCATTTAAATGGGTGTTGTAAGTTTACGCAGAATTCAATTTGTTCAGCCCACGACACACCGACTAGCTGACACACTTTTAGAATAACGATTGAATTTAATTGAAAATCATTATTGGCGTTCTCTATATTTTCGCAGAGATGCCAATTAACAAGTTTACAAAGAAGAATATTATGTACTGTACAACTTACAACTCCATCAACTGTAAAACCAAATACTCAAGCAAATGACTCGCTGGCATCTCTCTGGCGACATAAAATGCTTGAAAAATCCGCGCACATAACCGTAAAGTATCCTTGAAATCAAAGCCAGCAGCAGCAGCACGAGGGACGAAAAACGTAATGCGCGTGTAATGAAAAAATCAAAAGCGCGCATCGCTGCAGGAGCAGGACGAATGAAATGAAATGAAGGAGAAACGCGCGAGGAAACGCGCGCAGCAGCTCAAGTTAAGCTTCTCGTGCTCTCGGCTCTCGGCTCTCGGCGGCGAACTTTCACGCGATGTGTAGACTGCAGCCAGGTATTTTGCAATAAGCCGCTGCCGCCGCCGCGATGGAAACTCGCGGAAAACGAGCGGCTGCAGTTATGCACGCGTTGCAGGATCATTGGCTCTCGCTCCTGCTGCTGCGTATTATAAGCGAAGTTTGATCGAGCCGTACGCTTTTAATGGAGAAGCAGAAATGAAATTTCGTGTCAACGATATAAAAAATTGTTTCGTCAGAGCGAGTTAAGGGAATATATCAGTTTTCATTCCAGAGCGGATTGCTCTTTCCGTCATTCCCCATACGCAGACGATGACTAACGCGTGTTTCGTCGCCTAACGCCTTCTTCTTTTCGAAGAGAGAACCAACACACACCAACGCTTGCGCGACTCTTATTGTATAGCGCATCAGAACTCGAGTGTAAACATCTCGGTAAACATTCAACAGCACCGAACAAAATCGATACCCATCCGCGCAGCAATTACCCCCAGGTCCTTATACTATACTATTGTATATCCTGTGTAGTCCACTGACACACATACGCATTGGCGGAGCCCCAGCTCAGGCTAAACTAGTCGTAAAATTTTATATCGGCCGCGTTCAAAGACAGCGCGAGACATCAATCGCCGTCCCAAAGAGGTCAGTCACCCCCCGCGCGCGCATATACGACCTCTACTCGATATAGATTTCGACTCACGCGCCCAATGAATTATGTATCCCATTCCCTATAGGGGCGCGCACAGCTTCTTTTCGATCTGCGCCAGCGCGCGCGCGCGCGCGCGTCTTCTCGTGACTCACGGCGATTAGTGCGATTACACGCCAAGGAGTCGAGGAGGATACGCCAGAGGATACGCGCTTTATTGCCGCAGGAAGATCAGCGTCTTGATGCTGCGCAGACGCTTTAATACTGACGATGCAGGAGGTTCTCTCTTTGTTAAGGAGCGAGAATGCTAATGAGAGCTGCTGCGATGGAGTTTCAAAAAAAATACAAGATTATATACGCGGATTTTGGAATAAACGATGTATATGCACCATTTACGGCGTATAAAGGGGAACAAATTATCGTGGGATTGAAAAATTTGGCTCAAACGTTATACCTTACTTGCGGATGTAGAATGATGATGATGAGATGATGAGAGGAACGAGTTTCAATCGAACGAGATAACCCCGCGCGATTACCTGTTGCGGGGATCGTGCTGTCTTTCTTTGTCGTTTATAATACGCACTACGAGCTATAGTTCAAAGCAAGGTGTACACTAATGTACCTATTTTTTTATTTCTTCAAGAGTGTCGTCTGAATTCTAAATCTACACTTCTGCGGGGCGTTCAAAACTTCTTTGATGCAGTAAAATACAAGTTGCGGCTTTTAATTATTGAAAGATTACTCTGCTGATATGTTTATTAATTCTGTTATGTAAACAGCTGTGCACTTGCGTATTTAAGTGTTTCATAAGGTCGCGTACACGTTTATTATACAAACTTTCGCTGTTTCGCATTGGAAAAGGTGTTGTGTGTATGTACAACCTACATATGTATATATAAGCGCAGATATCGAAAAATGATAACTGCTCTTATATACTCGACCTACTTCTCCATTAATCCAATACACACCTACTCGATTAAAATGAGAATAGTTGTTTATATATAAACGATTTCACGATCAGCAGCATCAGGCAGCTAATTTCGAGCTTTACTAAAAGAATTTAAGAGCACAGAAAACAAACGCGCAATTACACACGACACACGAACGAAGGGGTGAAAGAACGCGCGGCGCAATTTCCCTAACGAGTTGTCAACGAGGAAAATTAAGTCTAGAGTTCCCGGAGAGAGAGAGAGAGAGAGAGAGAGAGAGAGAGACAAAAGTGTCACAATCGATCGCTTACGTGCTACTGGCTTAATTTGGTTTTAGAGGAATAAAAGGCGCTTATAGCACTGGCGTGTACGTATGTGCGTTCGACCGATTGACTGGAAACTCTTGTCCAGTGAAAGTGAGTACTTAAGTGACTGGCTGCTGGTAGGTGCACGGAAATGCAAGGACATACTTACATTTTCAGTAAAAACCTTTATTGTCGAAATCTTATCACTTTCACTTGTACGGTCTCACAAGTTTACGGTCAGGTATTATATTTATGCACTTCTAATTTTTAACGTAAAACTGCAACCACAGCGGAAGCCGAGCTAAGAACTGCACCAAAGCAAAACAAAGTATCGAGCGCACCTGGTAGCACAACAATTAAACCGCAGAAAAAGGCCTTCTCTAAGTATCTCTAGCCACAGACAGTGGCTATATAACTCGGATCTCAGCGGCGGCGCGCGGTCAAAACAAGTGAAACACGCGCGCGCCTGATGCAGAGCTGTCACACACTCACTTGACTTGCCCGCATCTCTCTCTTTCTCTTTCTAGTGTATATATATATACCTATATAGAAAATACCGTTCCGTGGAAAGCCTCTCCACTTCACTCTCCGCCCCCATCAACAGCGCCGAACACAGCGCCGTTGTACACTACGTCAGTTTAGCTCAGCTCTTTATGCGCCTAGCTTCGCACAGCTGACGTCCTAACCTCACTTTTTTCATCTCCCTCCTATTCCGTGACTGTACACACTCTCTATCTCTCTCTTTATCTCTCCACGTATTGTCGTCCTCGTTTTCCTGGCCGATGCTGCTCTCGAGGATAATGCGACAGGGTTGCGGGAGTCGCCGTATCGATAACTAGTGCTGCCGCTTTCCATCCGGAGGCGGAGGCAGGACTGGACTCGCTGGACCAGTGGACGACGACGAGGGCAAAGTCAGTGCGGGACGCTTGGACGGCACCATGGGCAATCAGCTGGTGGGAATAGCGCCGAGTCAGATCTTCCCCGTCGAGCATTATCTCACTGATCACAGCGATCTGAGATTCGATGTCAGGTGGGTTATTGTTTAGTCTCTCTCTGATCTACTTGGAAACCTGGAATGTGGGCAGCAGCTTTGCATGATGATATATTTACAAATATGAGATCTAATGACTTACCAGAAATCTGACAGCTGCTTTCTAACGATCAAATCGAAATATTTCGTAAAATAAATCAGTGCTTTAGCATCTCATTCAGACGCATATGATTTTTTAATAAGGAAACGTTTTGCTTTGCTTTGTTGATTCCGATGCAAAATTTTAATTAGCGTTAGCATCGTGCAAAATTAATACAAACATACATTTTTTTTTTTCAATTTAGCCTGGGAAGCACAAGATTTTTCAAGGTAGCCAGAGCTCGCAGTCAAGAAGGTCTAATTGTAGTAAAGGTCTTCGCAATCCATGATCCCACTTTGCCTCTGTCAACGTATAAGGATAAATTGGAAGAAATAAGATCAAAGTTAGCCTCTGCAGTCAACTGTTTACCATTTCAGCGGATGATAGTACGTGTATGCTTGAACACATTGACTTATCTTTTGTACTTGTATTAAACGCATTATACAATTTTCACAGCTGACTGAGAAAGCAGGTTTTATTATGAGAGAGTATGTCAAGTACTCGTTGTATGATCGTATCAGTACTAGGCCATTCCTGTCGAGCATAGAAAAAAAATGGATTACATTTCAAGTGTTGTACGCCTTGCACCAAGCTCACAAGTTTGGTGTCTGTCATGGGGATATTAAACTCGAGAACATAATGATAACCAGCTGGAACTGGGTTTTATTAACAGACTTTGCAAGCTTTAAGCCAACTTATCTGCCAGAGGATAATCCTGCAGATTTTTCATACTTTTTTGACACCTCCAGAAGAAGGTAAGTTGATAAAGATTTTAGATCAGAGCAAATGTTTACTTATTTCATTTTTCTTTTAGAACATGCTACATTGCACCGGAGAGATTTGTTAAAACCTTGACTTCAGAACCTAACAATACCCTGCTTTTTCAAGAGCTTAAAACGGGCGATTTGCATCCCATGATGGATATTTTCTCGGCTGGTTGTGCTCTGACTGAATTGTACAATGAAGGACACCCGCCTTTTGATTTCTCTCAACTTTTATGTAGATAGATTTTTATTTACTTTTTTATTTTTTATTCAAAACTTTGATTTAACTTGAATATTTTTATTTGCAGCTTATAGAAACGGCGAATACTCTGCAAGCAAGCACCTCGATAATATAGAAGACGAAGGTATTCGAGAAATCTTAGCCTCGATGATCGAGAAAAATCCGTCTAATCGCAAGAGCGCTGAATTGTATCTGTCTCAGGCACGAGGCAAAGTGTTTCCAGAATATTTTTATGGATTTCTACAGTCGTACATGCAGATCTTCTCGGCAGCACCGATCCTTTCACCCGATGAAAAGATCAGTAGACTGAAAAAAGACATCGGTAATATTACAAGCATGTTTCACAAGGAAATCCAGGAGAGACGGCAGAGCGTCGAATTGTCGAAGTCGAAGTGCGAAAAGAGCACAGAGTTGTCAAAAGAAGAGTCCGGTCATAGTGAAGAAAACACGGTGATCGAAAATGCCAGCGATCAAAGCTTGGAAAAGATTGCGGTGGATATTAAAGATGCTCCAAAATTGGACTCATTAGCTGTTGCAAAAAAAGAAGAAGTAAAAGATAGCAAAGGAAATGTGGAAAATGTGGACACTGAAGAGGGTCTGGTCATTGTAACGCAGCTTGTAACGTCGTGTATTCGAGGACTGCATCATTCGCAATCCAAACTGCAGAGCTTAGAAATCCTGCTCGAGTTGGCCGAAAATACGTCGGACGAAACTATTTTAGATAGGATTTTACCTTATATTGTAAGTATTCATTCGAAAAATTACTGTTTAAAATAATATTTTATTTTCAAGAAAATATACAAAATAAAATACTTTTTTTCAACGTCATGTCATAATCGCGCAACGTATTCTCTGTTTAGAGGAAGTTATAAAGATAACTAGAGTATAAGCATGTTATCGGATATTTGACTTATCTTTGGCACTTCTAATTTACTTCAGGCCGAAAAAGTCTCATGCATGTTCCATAAACTTTATTATTGAATTTAACGAAAAAATCGCACTTTTTACATACTTCATTTAGCGGTTCATATTAAATTTATAATATTCATTAACGTATGTATTATTTCAGTTTCATTTGGTTCACGATCCTGCACCAAGAGTGCGAGTGTCAGCCATACACACGTTAACAAAGTGTCTTTATCTCGTGAAGACGATCCCGCCGTCGGATGTGAACATTTTCCCGGAATACATACTGCCAGGGCTAGCCCACCTCACACAAGACGAGGCGGTAATCGTTAGAGCTGCCTACGCCGAGAATATCGCTCACTTAGCTCATATTGCACTTCGATACCTAGAAAACTCTCATTTGTCGACGGTAGAAAATAAAGAGACGCAGAGGCCGAGTTATGACAGCGAACTTCAGGCTTTGCATGAAATGGTACTTAAAATACGATTCTAACAATCGGCAATGTAACATCGATTCTGATGAATTTCAATATTTCTTGCAGGTTCAGCAATCGGTTTCAATGTTGCTCACGGATCAACAAAATTTAGTCAAACAAACTCTAATGGAGAACGGCATCAATAAGCTTTGTGTATTTTTTGGCAAGCTGAAAGCTAACGATGTTTTACTCAGTCACGTAATCACGTTTTTAAATGATAAAGAGGACAAGCAACTGCGAGGTTCCTTTTTTAAATGCATCGTTGATGTGGCCGCGTACGTAGGCTGGCATTGTAGTCCTATACTGATGCCTCTACTTCAGCAGGGACTGACAGACCCAGAAGAGTTTGTTACTACAAAAGCTATTAGCGCGATGGCAACTTTGACGGAACTTGGCCTCTTACATAAATCTGCTTTGTATCAATTGCTTTCTGAGACCGTCGTATTTCTAGTAAGTTTTTAAGTGAATTTTCTATCCAATAATTGTTACAACTAAAATTAATACAAATTTTTCACTAAAGGTTCATCCTAATTTATGGATCAGACACGCAACTGTAGGATTCATATCGGCTGCCGCGCGAACTCTCAACATAGTCGATGTACAGTGTAAAGTTCAACCAATGATACAGCCATACTTGAAGCATCCGCTTATACAGATAGAAAAAGAAGTCCTACTGTTAGAAGCGTTAGTTACACCGATACCTCGTGTTGTCCTTGATTCTGTGATAAAATATAACGACATCGAAGAACTTTTCCACGTTTTCGAGCAAAGACAAATTGCTAGGGCCAAGGCTGTTACAGGAATTGTTCCCCAGTACAACGACATGAGCACAGCTTTACGTAATGTAAGTATTAGGTAGAAATAAAAAAAAAAATATCATCTGAACTAATGTAACTAAATCAAATTTTAGCTATTTAGACGCCTAAGTTCCGAAACAATGACTGAAACCGTAGAAGATCAGCTGCTCGTAATGAAGCCACACTTATTGAAAATCAACAAGTATCGACATTCGGCTGAGTCGAAGCAACAGCCGTCTCTGGTTGACGGTAAACTCGAACTCGGACCATTGAAGCATAAAATTAGTCACCACGTAGTCGTTCTCTATCCCGATACCAAGAGCGACATAGGGCTTCCATCGTTCAAAAAGTTGGATCGCAGAACGTCCGACAGCACTGCTACCTATGCCTCGATGAATCAAGAGTGGCGCACTATGTTTGCCGCTCAGGATAATATTCAAGTACTTTTCATTGTCGTTAAATTCAAACAAAAAGTAAATATATTTTCATATTAATATTAATAATAACTTATTAACTTTCAGCATTCGGTAGTAAAAATTTCCGACATGTCAGCAAGTGGAGGCAGTCCTAGTCAGAGTATTCACGGAGGCGATATTCATTTATCTCCGCAGCATAGTTTGACTGACACTACAAATAGTATCAATGATCACTCTCTTCACGAAAGATCCTACATTCAGTGTAAGTAAAGTTGTTCGAATGGTTTGCTAAATTTTGCTATTTATTTTTTTTCGCAACGCCTTCAGCCCGCTTCGCTATCATGCGTATGCATGCTGAGATATAAACAATTAACGATTTGCGACAGTCGCAACGCTTTATGGTTTTGCAGATAGATGCGCGCCTTGTCGATTAGAACTCAGGCAGCTCACTTATAGAAAGCAGGAGCAACATGCATCAGCTGTTAGGGCTCAACACTGGGCTGATAATATTGCGTGGCAAGCTGGTTCGTATACTTCTATTATCTCTTTCTAAACATTGAACAATTTCAAAAAATTAAACTCATTATTTGGCCATTGAAGGTTCAAGACTACTGCCTAGTGGTTGGAGACCTCGTGGAGTTCTTATAGCTTATCTTCACGAGCACAGAGCTGCCGTTAATCGATTGGTTTCAGTACCGGACACTAGTCTATTTGCTAGCAGTTCTGCAGATAGTTGTATAAAAATTTGGGACGCTAGTAAAATGGAGGGAAGAAACCTAGCTAATCGATCAAGGTTATTATTCACCCACGACATTATTATTGTTAGTATTTTTTGTTCAAATTTATTGAGTAAAAAATAAAATTATTTTTTCAGACAAACATACATGCATAAGGGAGGACCGTTAGTAGGTCTGGTTGTTTGTGAACAGGGCCAATCTTTGGCAAGTACAGCTAGCCAGTCTGGAACGGTGTTCGTATTGAGAATTGAATCCAACTCTAGTAAGATGAACGTACTGTATTCGAGACAGTTGGACATGCAAGAAGAGGGCTGCGCAGTAGACCTGCAGTATCTGGACTCAGGATCGCAATCCGTTCTCGTCTACGCAACACTTTACGGTTCCTTGATCGGTTGGGATCTCAGGTGTCCTGGAACCGCTTGGCGACTCGAAAATGACTTGAAGCATGGTGTTATTACGTCTTTCTGCATTAACAATTACCAACAATGGCTCACTCTTGGTACTAGTTCCGGGATGCATATATGCTGGGATTTGAGATTTCAGCTACCAATCAGCAATATTAAACATCCAACGGGTGAGATTAATTTACAATTTTATTCTAAATAATTGTACTTCGGTTCAAGAAGAAACATCGATTTCAGTCGGTTATTCCGTTCTTCGTGTTTTACCGCAGCTTTGTGGTCGGCTTAGTTTATGCGCACACGTAATCATTGCTCTTTTATTTCAAAAATATCTCTTCAAATCCATTTAACCTCTTGTATCACTTATAAGTAACATAGCCTAATGAGTGTAAATGATTTTTTAAATAGCATCATTTTCAGTTAAAGTATGCTTCCTTCGTGTAAATAGAACAAAATTTTAATTGCAGGAGCACGAGTTAGAAAAGTAATAACACACCCAACGGAACATTCGTGGATAATATCAGCAGTTCAGGGCAACAACGAAATATCTATGTGGAATTTGGAAACTGGCTTTCGACAGATGGTGCTTTGGGCTTCGAGTGCTCCTCCTCTCAGCCATTCACAGGGAGGGCATAGTGTCTGCGCAATGCACTCTGCTTGCATAGATCGTTCGGGATTTTTACTCGCAAGTGGTTCTGATATGAGACTAAGATTTTGGAATCTGCATGCACCTAACGAGTCCTACGTCGTCCTGCCGGCCGCCAACGATTCGTTAACGCTCAATTCGTTGGCTTACGAGTAAGTTCGCTGTTTGTTGATCAGCGATGTTTTTCTGGCAACCTATGTTTGTTACTAATGAGTTTTTAAATCCCGACAGGCAACGGCTGATAGATGGTACGAATGTAGTGCAGGAGGTGTTAGCTGGAGGAACAAGCGGTCCGAGTTCATCAGGCAGCTCGAGCATGCGAAGTCGAGGTATGGAGGAAGGTGGCCCGGGTCCCGAAATGCCGCACCCAGGCCATCACGATACTATCTCCGCAGTGGCCATGTCCAACACTTGCATACTCACAGGCAGCACCGATGGCCTCGTACAAGTTTGGAAGTGATGCGCTCTTACCTTTGCGCGTTCGTCTGCAGACTGGGCATTGTCATATGGAGATCACATGTTTTTTTTAACATGATTTTCGTAAAATGAACTTAAAATGCTGCATTTGAGAATAACTACGTTAGAAGTTAAGAGGTAAGGTCATTGCTAAAATTACTTAATCTATGAACTTATTCGGTACTATCGATTTTGGAAGTCAGATTCAAATTCATCATTTGTTTAGAAAACGTTAATACATTTTACAAGTTCAATGTAGGATCTGCTCAAAAACAGCATCTTTTAGAATCGGTTCCTTAACTAGTATTGTATATTCTGTTTAAATTTGCCATACGTCACCTGGTTAAGTTTCAACACACTGACCGTGAGTAATTAGTTGCAGAGACTCTCATTCCCCGCAATGACCGTTTTCTGCACATTCGTCCCATGAACTGTAAACTTATAATCCAAATTGTGTAGAATGTATGTTCATTTTACGGTGTTTCTTGGGATGAGGTTTGCCTACGATTATGTACAGTCTCAGATAGACGGTATTAATCTCCAAAATGAGATAGATGCATAGTTAGATCGTAACAGATATTCGCGGTAGCGCACCCGCCACTTGAATTCGTGTTGCGCATAATGCTGTGATTACGATGTGTAAGTAATATAAGTATGTAAAAGATACGTACGAGGATTTACAGATCATAATATGTATAGGTGAGGTTGTTCAAAGCTCGATATTGACTTATCATATGCTTTTGAACAAATAATTCTAGTATGTATAAATATTGTAAAAAAAAAATTATTTTTGTACATACAGCATGACTGGATCAAGGGTAGGGATTAACTATAAGCACACATATAATTACTTTAAAAATTTTTTGATTCACCATCCAAACATGTAAATCTGTAAAAAACGTTTGCTAATTAGAGTGGTTGATATGATTTATATTTACGTCGATTTTTATGGAATGCTTGTAAATTTGAGATTTCGTTTTATTTTTCATTTTTGTTGCAAATGTAAAGTAAGGTGACGTGATTTAGTTGTGTTTCATGTAAAGTTTTCATGATTGCGAATATTAACATTTATGACAAGAAAAACTGAAAGCTACAAATGGTTTTAAAAGTAATTATATATCCAAAACTTTGGTAACTACAAAACGATTGCTCTGCAATATATAATTCTAATTGTACATATAACATAGTGCAGAAAATGTAAGTTCTTGATGAGAATGGAATTTAGAGATTTTACATAGAAATGTATTTACAAGCATATGAAGCAAAAGGTATAGTTGACATGTACACTTTATATGTAACGATGTGCAGATAAAGAACGCTAGTGACTTTTAAAATTATAGTCATCATCGCGCAAATTGGTCTCTGTAAGAATACGTCATTTTGACTGATAATGCATATACTCGCGACCAATTCCGCGACATATTGTATACAGATATTGTTATAATAAATCGTTATTTTTCACACCGTAAAACGATGTGCATTTCTAATGTATTTAATTTAAAATAACAGTAACTTTTAAGAATAAACCAGGAATAAGATAGGAAAGTTTGAGGATGTCAGAAAGAAAGCGAAGCAAAAACAAAGAATCATCAAAAGTTGGCAAGCGAGGCCAAAAATCAGTCGCCTATAAGTGAAGGCACGTAACCGGAGAAAATGCGTAAGTAGTATACGGGGAATTGAGATTTATCTCATAGAGGGAATTTCCTTCTCGCTTTCTGACTCCCCCTCTATATTAGATGGTTTCGAATTACCTTTCTGCGTCGATCCGCCATAATGTTATTACGCGCGCGCGCGTCCCAAAAACGTACGTCAGTCGGCTGTAAGTGTAAGTAAGTAGGTAGCAGCCGCGTACCATAACAATCAACTTCAAAAGCCTCGCGTTTATTATGCACGTCGAACAGCAATAAACTCTGCAGCTGTTTGGTTCTTCATTTATTTAAAAGTTTTTTTTTTTAATACGTAATCCACTAAATGGATATTTCTTGTTGTTATTCTTACAGTATCATAAATAAACAAAGCTTTTCACTTGGATGGATCGGTCTGGTGATCGTAAAGTCCTATTAAAAATTTTACAACTGCGCGGAAAAAACCAAACGCGCCTGTTTAATAGCTTCGAATTTCCAAACGAACTGCGAAACTCGCCGTGAAGTCGTCACTCTCGATAAAATTCGCGAAAGATTGGAGCTTGCAAGCTCTATTTTTGTTCTCGTCTATCGTAGCTCCTTTGTCTGCAAAAAGCCTCGAACAAAGCGAGAAACTTTCAAAAAATATAATAAACAAGTCACGCATCGGTGGCTCTCGAACCCGATCCGTACATATAGGATCATTATTTCAGTTTAATTGCGGTATAAAAACGTAAAAACGCGCGGCGATGAAAGTCGTTACGCTGATGGCATTTCATCGCTTTCCGATGTTAATGGATCGCCAGTTCGGCATAACAGCCGCTAAAAATACCGAAATATATAATTGAAAATAAAATGAAAGTGCGCGTTAATATTCATGCTCGGCGACCGCGTATTTTCCGGGAACAAGCGTGCGAATGACGCATTCTTCAAATGATGTTTCGCCGATTAATAACGGTTATATTTTCCGAAACATTAGCGGAATTTCCTCATTAGCGCAATAGTCGTTGCAAGCGCGCAGGGCCGTTAAGCAATTTATGTCCCTCAAAATAGAAGCTACCACATATATGCGTATACACGCTCTCTCGCGAGGAGCAATTATACAATATATTGTGCTCCTCCACAGTTTTTCATAGCACGCGCGAATTCAAATGCGGCGGGAGAAAAAAACGTAAACATCGTCGGGGAACGACTCGGTGTATTAGAGTCGACGGCAAAAAAAGCTGCAGGCCTTCGTCGCGCACATCCTGCGAGATCCGCCTCATCAATCACCGGTGAGATGCTTTCGAAGTGACTCGTTTACTATATATGTATACGTCCGACGCTGAGCTGCCACGCATCAGACGTCGTGGCTGATTCGGACGAGGATTCGTAAATACGCTCGGCTGGCTTCGGGCTAAATTGTGGGCTAAATCGTTTATAAATAGCTCGTGTTTATTTGCGAGCGATCCGTATCGACTTTTACTTTTTTTTTTTTTTTATTTATATCCGCAGGAAGTTATGGAAAATTCGCGAAAAATCAGACGGAAGATCCGGCACGCGATAGGAGGTGAACTTTTAATCACATCGCAGACAGACGAGATTCGCAAGCTCGCCGATACAGTGCACTCGAGGCCGAGGGACGCGCCGCTGCACCGAGTCATCAGAGCGATAATTGCGCGCGCGGAGTCGAATACTTAATAAGTATAATAAGTAAAAGGGACCGCGCGAGGCGCGCCTACTCCGCGTCAGCGAGACGCCGCGAGAGCCGGCCCGGCTCAGTGCTTTTGCGCGCGTCTTCGGGCTCGCATCGACGACCCGCGCTCGATCCGCTCAAATCCTCGGCGCTGCGACTGTCAAGCACTTACTTATACTACCTATACGCAGCATCGTCGTCCGCGAGTCTCGCGCAGTAGCCGATTGTCCGGAAAGTTTGAAAGGGGTATAGAGCACTAGCAGCTAGCGCAGCCTCACTGAGAGCTGGCGCGCGCCGCGCTCCTTATCAGCGGATTTGTTTGTCACAGTTTTAAAGATAGCTCGCTCGCATTCAAGCAACAGAGAGCAGTAGGTGCGGGAGATGCAGTCCGAGTGCGAAGAGGCGATGAGCGAGCGCGGGAGTCTGCAGCGGCTGCACCAGCCGAGCCTGTCGCGAAAAATGCGCCGCAGCATCACCAAAGTCAAGCGGAGCATCCAGCGGATGACCGGTGAGTATCGCGGCCGAGTGTATAATTCGCAGACGGCAGAGTCGCGCGTGGAAAACCCAATTTCTGGTTTAATTCGGGAACGACTCCGCGCGCTTAATTCGCCGCCTCATTATTTCCATCGCTCGGTCACGTGCGCGCCTGTGCGCGTCTCCGTTGTTGCAGAGGAGTCGCACGACGACGACGAGGAGGAGTTGGCCAGGCGAATGCTGCTGCGTCTGCCCAGGGAAAACCTCGCCTCGCTCACCCGTCGCACCGGATTCAGCCGCGACGAGGTTCGCAGACTCTACCGGGCTTTCAAGCAGCAGGTTTATGCCATTTCTTCCTCTATGCGTAGATTATATCAATACACTGCATGCTCTCGTCAGATTCCACCGGGTATACTCGTTAGTTGCAATCTTAATGAGAATCTCCCCGCGCGCTGTAGGCTTCGTTCCTCCTTATCTATCTTAACATTAATCTAATTAACATAATCTTATGTCTTTATAATATTACCGTTGTCTGCAGTATAATATACTCGTCGTAAGGCGTAAGGCAGGGGGAGTCGTTCGAGTGATGCCAAAAACACTCCAGTCCACGCTTTTATTTTTCGAAAAAAATTCCTTCCTCCATTGCACACCATCATAAGTAATAAAATAATAAAATAACGTGTATATATAGGAGACTCAAAAAATGCATTGACCCTAGTACAGTGTCCGAACGGAGTGGCCACGACGAAGGACCTGACGCCGGCGTACGCGAAGCTCTTCCCCCTGGGCGACTCGCGAAAGTACGCGGAAATAGTCTTCAACAACTTTGACGAGGACAAGGACGGCTTCGTGAGCTTCGGCGATCTCCTCACCGGGCTGGCCTCGATCGTCAAGGGTAGCGCCGATCAGAAGCTCTCCTGGATTTTTCGGTTAGTAAGTGCACTTTTCACTCTTTCCTCGCTCCTTGTCATCTGCACCTATGCTCATTAGGGCGGAACGAGTTGCGGCTTTCAAACTTTGCGCCACTTGCAGCTCGCCGTGCTTGCGCTGCCTATTATTATACATATACCTACTCTATTAGATCTCATTTTCTATACTTTCCGTCTTCTAGCTTCGAACTCGACCGCCTCATCGATCTTTTCGCATATGCTCTTTTTTTGAATAATTGCATGGCCCTTGTATTTACCAAAACGATATCCTTATATTATATATAACTCCTGTTTCAATGCGTCGCAATGCCTCTATACATTTATATAATGAAACGCTGCGCTTGTCCGATACGAGCCGGAACTTTACTACTTATTACAACACTCGCTCGATGTTTCCTTTGAAATTATATTCATACTTTATCGGCAGATTGTACGATCTCAACGGCGACGGCTGCATTACGAGACACGAGATGATGACAGGCGTCTCGGCGATATACGAAATGGTCAGAAGCGCCCAGGTGATCGATTGCGCCGTCGAAAGACACGTTGACAGGCTCTTCGAGAAAATGGATCTCAATCGGGACGGCGTTATTTCGCGGGATGAATTTCTGGATTGTTGCAAAAATGTAAGATTCATCATAAGTACTACTATTATTAACGCGCAAAGTTTTGACAAAATATGGGATTTTTTATTTTTACAGGATCAAGTTATTTATAACCAACTGTCTGTATTTGATAATATGCAGTATTAAATTAGAATATACAATATTATTCAACAACTTGTAATACCTATCACTTGATTAGTTATGATATATATTTATTGTATTATTTATCCTATGCAACTTTTCTTTTAAGATATTGTAATTCTCCAACTGCCAAAATCAATAGCGATGCTTAATATATATAAGTTATTAAGATAATATAAGCAGTTTAGTTTCTTTATTCTTGTAAATAAATGCAAAGTACCATATTAAGAATTCTTTAAAACATATATATATATATATATATATATGCACATAATTGTTGAGGTAGAGGTAAAATAAAGCAGAGAAGAGTGGAGTAATTATTATTCCGATCCCTGGACTACAAGACACGCCACGACCGGGCGACTATATATTTGTACACCTAACCATTAGGAAGGTTCGGCCAGGACTAAACGCGATGAAACATCGCTATTCGCAGGAAGGTACGTACTACCGAGCACACACACATAAACGCTATGCCTAAACAGACAGTGTTTACACACGCGCAGACCGCTGTCTGTACAGATCATACATACATACGCGTATTATACGAAATACGAAAACTGTTTCCTCAACAATAATAATTAAAACTACTGTATAGATTTGCCCGCGCGAGATCTGAAGTTAATCTAATTTTATAACTCATGCGATTAATGATTTATATCTTTTATTAAGATATCCCAAAATTTTTACAAGTATTAAATATAAATCTATATAAATATAATTAATTCCAATTCATCATTTGATGTACAATAATTATAATAACCAAAAATTTTAAATCTTTGTTGAAAACTAGTTTTACAATTTTTTTCTAACTTAAGCTCTTTGCGGGAGATAAATTCTATTCCGTCAAAGAGTAGTAAATAATTGTCTCTATGAAAATTCGAAAGAAGCGATATCTGCATGTGTATCGAATAGTCGAACTACATATACCTGATGAAGGATTCGTACTACTGTTATTTTGATGATTTTTCGCTCCACCAAATAATTATAGCGATTTCAGTGAACTCTCAAGCGCTCGTGCCAATATATTACTGTCAACTAAATTTTAAGATACTAAATGACTAAATGAAATGAAACGTGGTTGTTTTCACTATTCAATTACTAATATGACGAATGACATGAATATACACTCAGAAAAAAGTCCTTTTGAGGAAAAATGAATCTTTTTGACTCAAAAGGATAATAATCTTAAATATGTCCCCAAGCGGCACTCCGTTTGATTCAACAGGAAAATAATCTTCTCGCAAGAAAAATAATTCTATTTCCCCGAATAGGAATCAGTTTGCCACAAGAGTAAAAAATTTTGCTTCTAATAGATAATAAGTTTGAAACAAAATGATTCCTTTTGAGGGAAAAGGAAAATCTTTTCACCATCAAAATTTTATTGCTAAAAAATATTGTGATTCTTACCCGAAAACGATTCCTCTTGAGTCAAATGAATCATTTCTTGTGGTAAGAGGATATGTTCTTTTTTGAGCCTTTTTGTAAAATTACTCGAAAATGATTCTTTTTGAATCAAGAGGATTCTTCTTGGTGAAAGATGAAAATGGCATTTTTAAGCGAACATGGTACTTAAAATGAAAAGGAAAATCCTCTTGGTTCAAAAAAATTAATTCTTGAGTTAATATTTTTCTTCTGGAATCAAAATGAATTTCCTTTCGAATCAAAACGATTTAGACAAGAGGAAAATCCTCTTGCTTCGAACAGGCCATTTTTCTGAGTGTGTTGTTGTACGACCAAAGACAAATGAAATATTGTGAGACTAGGAGCTGAAAAGGGCTATATTTTATACTTCTATCGAGGGCGAGATTATAGACACTCCACGAGTGTTGGTCTGTGTTCAGTAATCTCTGGTTGGATCATGCAGCTCCGTCTGTACTTAGTTTCTCTGCTCGCCACGGGACGTCAGCTGGGCGCAAGTGTATCAATTCGTTTCCTGCAGTCGTAGTGCACGCCGCGAGTACGCCGGTTGCCCGGTTTGCCGCCTAAATCTCCAACACTATAGAAGCGATTCCGGATCGACCAATCAGTGCTACTTCCGGCTTCCAGCCTTTGTTCTTGCGTTCTGTTCGAGCCTCTTCCCTCGTCGACGCACTACGCAGAGCTTATATTGAGCTACTTTATACCCTTGGACGTTTGGACATTCCATTTCGCACACATACATCATCAGGATTCTCGCTATCTTCGTAAAGGTAATATATCTCGACATCTCGACGCTTAATTAATATAAGGAAGCTGGACTGTTTTGATTCTTATTCACATGTTTTCAGTGTTAAGATCGCTTCCATTGCTGCACTGCATTGTATATATACTTACTCAAGTATCCAGAAACATGAACATGATTATACCTCCTGCAAGATGTAGTTGGAATGTAGTTGGAGAAGTGGAAACGCTCACATCGAGAATCGAGTGGAGAATCAATCATTTTAACAGAATTTGCCGTAAGACTCAAGTTGGAGAGGTTGTGCAGTCGCCAAACTTCAAAGTTAACAGTGGAAGTGTTCAATGGCACCTGGAGTTGTTCCCTAGAGGACTAAGAGCAGAATATAAAGATTTTCTATCCATTTATTTACACACAGAATCTGAAGAAAGACTTGAAGCCATTGTTAACTTCAACATTTTAAATGATAGACGTCAAGTTGTCATTACTCAAGACTTAAAACAAGCTGATTATAGTCAGGCTGATTATGGGACTCATAAATTGGCATCAGTCAAGTTCATTACCGAGCCAGCAAATTACTTGACAGCTAGATTTGGAGCCTTGATAATAGTTTGTGAAATAACGCCTTGCTATCACCTGAAGGAGTTAGAACACATCAAAGAAGAGGATGAGAAAGAAGCTGCTTCTGAATCTGGACTTGGAGTGCTTGACATTTACCAGGATCTTCTGCACGACAGCAAATTTAGCGACGTAACACTGGTTTCAGAAAGTAACACCATCAAAGCTCACAAATGCATACTCGGCAAGAGTAGTTCAGTGTTTGCTTCCCTGTTTGATGTTGGTGAGAAAAGAAACGTGATAACCGTGGAACTTAATGACATCGCATATAATGTTCTTGAGGAAATGGTTCACTTCATCTACACTGGTAAAGTAAATGACATCAAAAAAATAGTTGGAGAGCTTGCAATTGCAGCTAAAAAGTATGCACTGCATAGACTGGTAATCTTCTGTGAAAATACCATGATAGATAATATTAGCATCAGCAATGCCATTAATTGTCTTCTAGTTGCTGATATCTGTAAAATGCATAAGCTGAAGATGAAGGGAATCAAATTTGTTGTTTCAAACGGCAGTGATGTAATTGACCAACCAATGTTTAAAAAATTGCCTTTTGATATTGTATTGAAAGTATGTAGTAATTTAGCCAAAAAATTTAATAAGTAATTCATGCAGCAATTTTTATTATAATAGTATATCGGCCGCATTTATTGCAGTTTTAACTATCTGATTATTTTTTTACACTATTTTTCCAAATTTTGTATGTAATTTTGTATGTAATTTGTATGTAATAAATATATGTACTAAAGTTCATTGTAAAACAATTTTTTTGTAGTTTTTTAATGTTTTAAAGTTGTATCTTGATATTTTAGTTTCTAAATTCATATTTCAATTGATGTTATTCATATAAACGATTACTTATACTATTATATGCTAGTTCTCAAATTAATCATGACTTGAATCTTGACAATTTGTTGATTATCTCCAGCTTGCTGACCAATTCTGCATGGAAGCTAACGAATTTATTGGTGCAAAAGTTACACATCACTGAAAAACTAGAGTTTTAGTGGTGCCCACATGATATTATGTGCAAAGTATGTCATAGTTCTTGTACGTCTATAAGAAATTAGTGATTTGTTTATTGTTTAAATACTGTTTAATTTTAAAATAGTATGCGATACTGCTAATATTATTTAGTTAATTAAGTTTCTCAAGCGTTTTAAGAAATGCCCATACATTTTCTATTGTGGAAAAATTTTTTGTGTATATATTTTTAATCTAATGTACTCTTACATCAAACTTGCCTGACTAGAAATATATTTATCTATTATATCACTTATTATATTTTCAAATGATTCATAAGACTTAGATTGTAATAAGAAATAATATAGGAATCTCAGTTCACATTGACTCCGGTAAAACAATGTTGACAGAACGTATTCTTTATTATACTGGAAGAATTGAAGCAATGCACGAGGTAATTATTGATAGTAATTCAAAAAAAGACTGCTTATATATTTGAGTCAATCAATTTTTGCTTATTTACTGTTAAGGTTAAAGGCAAAGATAATGTTGGAGCTGTGATGGATAGCATGGAATTGGAAAGACAGCGTGGAATCACCATACAGTCTGCCGCAACTTACACTTTGTGGAAAGATTACAACATCAATATTATCGATACACCTGGTCACGTAGATTTCACCATTGAGGTCGAACGATCTTTGAGAGTTTTGGATGGTGCAATCTTAGTACTTTGTGCTGTGGGTGGAGTACAGTCACAAACACTAACTGTAAACAGACAAATGAAAAGGTATAACGTACCTTGTTTAGCATTTATCAACAAGTTGGATAGGATGGGAGCTAATCCAAAAAGAGTTTTGGAACAATTGCGAACAAAATTGAAACAAAATTCTGCTTTTATACAATTACCCATTGGTAAAGAGAGTGAGACTAAAGGAATTATAGATATAATTGAGAGAAAAGCTCTCTACTTTGAGGGTGATTTTGGTGAAATTGTTAGGCCTGCTGAAATACCACAAGAATTGAAAGCAGGTATTCTATTATTGGTTTTATTACTTTTTCTAATCTGGTCTGATTCTTTTGTATCTTGCTTAATTACAATACGTATTTTATCTAGAAACTGACGCAAGGAGAGAGGAGCTGATAGAGCATCTGAGTAATGTAGATGATACACTTGGAGAATTGTTTTTAAATGAAGCTGAAATCACTGAAAAAGATATAAAAGATGCTGTTCGAAGAACATGTTTAAAAAGAACATTTACCCCAGTTCTAGTTGGAACTGCTTTAAAGAACAAAGGTGTTACACCTTTATTAGATGCTGTTTTGGACTATCTTCCAAATCCTGGTGAAGTTGAGAATTTTGCTCTGCTAGAAAAACCTGGGTATGTAAATAGTAATATAAATAATTAACAGATTAATCGTTTATTGTAATGTTAATAATAATAATGTTGAAGAAGAGCAGCAGAAAATTCTTCTTAATCCTGAACGATCAGATAAGCATTCATTTGTAGGCCTAGCATTTAAATTGGAAGCTGGAAAATTTGGACAACTCACATACTTTAGATGCTATCAAGGAATGCTGAGAAAGTCGGATACCATCTTTAATACACGAACTAACAGAAAAGTAAAAATATATGATATCTACAAAATTGTTGCCATAGCAAATAAAAATAACAATGCATTTTTTCTTTAGGTGCGCGTGGCGCGATTAGTGCGGCTTCATTCAAATACAATGGAAGATGTCAATGAAATCTATGTTGGAGACATATTTGCATTATTTGGTGTTGACTGTGCTTCTGGTGATACCTTTGTTACCAAAGGTGATTTGGCAATTTTAATGGAATTAATTTTTTTGTCCCAGAACCCGTGGTTTCTATGTCTATCACTCCTAAAAACAATAAGGATCGTGACAATTTCGCAAAAGGAATTGGAAGATTTACGGAAGAAGATCCGACATTCCGCTTCGTGTACGACCCTGAAAGTAAGGTACGTCGTGTTAACTAATGTTTAATCTATTTCAATGCTAAACCAAGCCTCAAGTTTAGCTCATCTGTACCAAGTATAGTCTTGCTTTTTTAGGAAAGTATTGTTTCCGGTATTGGTGAATTACATTTAGATATATACGCTCAGCTTATTGGAACGTGAATACAATTGTCCAGTTGTACTTGGTAAGTCAAAGGTTGCCTTGAGAGAAACTCTCACAATGCTATGCGAATTTGATTATCTTCATAAAAAAGAATCTGGTGGCGCTGGGCAATATGGTTGAGTTATTGGTTTTCTGGAGGTAAGTAATGATAGAGCTACAATTTATATCTTTTGTGGGTGAAAACATTTTTTTCAACTTACCCTTTTTGCAGCCCTTACCACCATAAAAAGATACAACCCTGGAATTCTCAGACGAGATGACAAAACCGACATACCTATGCGTGAAAAAGGTTTTTTGTTTGGTAACAAATTAGTTGGTTTGAAGTTCAGACTGAGCAATGGTGCTAGTCACATGGTTGATTCGTCCGAACACTCGTTTTTCTTGAATGCACAATGGTGCCATTAAACAGGCATTTAACAAAGGAAACTGGCAGATTTGAATATAAAAATAATATTGACATTTTGTAACCATAGCAAAGAATTGCTTTTAGACTTTGTAAATTGTACAATTAATTTGCTGCTTGATTTTGCTCATACATATATATTATCATAACTAAATTAGGAAATTAAGTTTTTTGTTAAATATGCGATGCTGCTAATATTATATAGTTATAGTTAAATTTGTCAAGCTTTTAAATAAATGTCTTACATTTTCTTTTGTGAAAATATTCTTTGTGTATATATTTTTGGTATAATATTCCTACATCAACTACATCTACTTATAATTGTCTGATTCTATTATTATTTCGTTCATTGAGTATATATTATTCTACAAGGTATGTAAACATTTTTTTTTACTCAAACCATCTATCTTTTCTTTTTTGTTTTTCAATTTTGGATTAGTGTGCAGTGTGTTTTCAAATGAACTATAAGTTTTAAATAGTACCCATAATAAATATGGTTATAAATTGTAATATATTGAAACTGTTGTATTTGTTACAAAGTCAACTGTATAATTAATATTAATTTTCAAATGCGAAATTCCGCCTGCTCAAATGAAACAATAAAAAATCAGCATGATTATGCATGATAGAAAAGTGATGTCGCGCCTCACCTAGTTTTACTGCTCGCCACGAGATGTCAGGGCAAATGCATCAGTTTAATTCCCAGACATAGTGCACAGTGCACGTACGCCGGTTTCGCGCCATTTCGGATCGACCAATCAGCATTTATCTTGTGGTACCTCTAGTTGTTGTTCTCTTACCTCTTTTCTTTCACTTCTTTGTCAACGCGCAGGGTTTGAGAGCCTGTTACTGCAAGAGCGTGCACGTTCTATTTGACGTTTTATCTACGAATATTCCGTTATCGGAAGATTTAGCAACGTTTTTGACGTTTAACACTTGCTATCATCAGAAAGGTAATTTATTTCGAAAGTTAATAAATAGGAAGCAGAATTGTTTTTGATTCTAATTTATTCATTATCGTTATTTCCTTAGATTGCTGCCATCGGGTGCCCTGCTATAGGAAACATGACTCGTTCAAAAGCTGCCAAAAAAGCCGCAAAAGAAGCCTCGGAAGCCTTGATAGAAAAAGGTCTATTGGGAAAAGTGAGAACTGTTTCAGCCAAATTTGAGTGGAAAATCCAGGGCTTTCGCGCGTGTTGCAATATAGCGAAGGTTGGGAACATGTTGGAATCACCAAACTTTGTAACTTCAGTAAACGGAAAGGACGTTGAGTGGTATTTGATCTTGTATCCTAGGGGACAAACAAAAGACTTCAAAAATTTTTTGTCGCTGTATCTATACACTGAATTCACAGGAAAAATAGAAGCAACGTCTAGCTTCAAAGTTTTGAACAACAAAGCCAAAGTTGTGCTTAATCATACTGTGGAGAAATCTAATTACGGTTGTAAGACTGCTTGGGGGACTGATAAATTGGCATCAGCAGATTTCATACTAAATCGAGCAAATGGCATGTTGACTGATGGTAATTTATTAACAATTGTTTGCGAACTGACGATTATACCTGAGTGTCAAATCACGTTGCCAGAACCCAACGAAGATGTAGAAAAACAAAAAACTGATCTCGAATTGCGAGTTGAAAGGTACAATATTTACATGGACCTTCTAAACGACAGCAAATTTAGTGATGTAGCACTGGTTTCAGAAAGTAAAACCATTAGAGCTCATAAGTGTATACTTGGCAAGATGAGTACAGTATTTTCTGCAATCTTTGATGCTGAGATGAGGGAAAGAAAGGAGATCATCATTGAAGTTAATGACATTAGATATGACGTTCTTATAGAAATGGTTCGATTCATCTACACTGGAGAGGTAAATGATATCGAAAAAGTCGTTTACGAACTCATGATTGCAGCAAAAAAATATGCACTCCATAGACTAATAATCATGTGTGAAAGCACAATGATTAAAAGCCTAAACATTCACAACGTAATTGATCGCCTTCTACTCGCAGAGGAAAAGAAGATTAATAACCTAAAGATAAAAGCTATTGAATTTATAGTTTCCAATGGTAGCAATGTAATCGATCAACAAAACTTTAGATTACTACCTGCTGATATTATGTTACAGGTGTGTAGCAGTTTAGCCAAAAAATTCGAATTATAATTTCTTACAGCAGTTCTCTTTATGTTTTTCAATAGTATTGGTCATTTATTGCATAACTATTATATTATTTTTTACACTATTCTTGTAAATTTTGTGCCATTATTAACAAATGTAGTTAATAAGGAATCGTTATACAATTTTTTTCTATTTTATTTTTGTAAACTAAGATTTTACTGGCAAAATAAAGTTTGAATAGTGCTATTCTGATATTATGTGCAAAGTATGTCATAGTTTTACAGCCATGAGAAATTAGTGATCATAGAATCTATTTTGCCAGTTTGTATAAATTAATATGTTTGTATTAAATAAAATGCTATTATCTATAATTTTTTGGAAAAGTTTCAGTCTTTCAATTTGTAATCTGGTTTGACATAATTGAGAAGGACAAATTATAAAAATTAAATTTTGTAACGTTTTATTATAGTGAATGTAGACATTTAGAAATTTATATTATCTATAGCTTTTGCAATAAAAAGTTAGCATTATTTACATCAGTCATTTTTTATGAACATATAACATAAATGGAATGTCATTCCTCTTCATAAAGTTTGTGGAAAGATTTTGAAATAAGTACAGATGATTTAACTCTTAAAAGTAGCTGTTAATCTGAAAATTCAATAGTTCATATATATTTTAAAGCATAAGAAAGATATAGCTGATAAAGGACTAAGGTATAAAAAAATGTTGATACAATATATATTTTTCATACCTTGTAATAATCGTTTTTGTAAAATATAAAATACAACTAGAAGAAAGAACACAAAAGCTAGAAACACTAAAGCTTTATCTGTAAATTCTCTCCGACCATATTTGCCTAATAATTTTCCTGATTGCTGTATAACTTGCTGTTGATGTTCCAATTCTCTTCTAGTAGTCGACACCTTGTCAGAAGAAGTTACTAAAATTTTATTGTTGCGTTATTTAACTTGTATAGTATTTAAATAATTATAATGAGTATCTACCTAAAGTGTCTAAAGTCTCTGCGCTTCGCTGTGATGTTTCCGCTAAATATTTTGATACATCCAAAAGATGATTTGTAATTTGACTAGAAGCATTGGCTGCACCTTGTTTGTCTCTTCTTTTTCGGAGCAAGCTTTGCTCACCAGCAGATGCAGGCAATAATTCTTCTCTAGCCTGTTTGTCTATTGCGCATGAACTGAGAACATTTGCTTTACGAAAAGCTGCTATTGCTGTGGTCAACTGTCCTTTGTGATTGTCAATATGTGATAACAAATCAGATTTTCTAGTTGTTTCCCTTTCCCGTTCTGCTAAAAATGTTAGTTTTTCAATGTTACCCCTGAGCTTGGCAATTTTTTCTCGACCATCTGCATTGAGATCATTTAAAAGTTCTAATGGACCAGTACATCGTTGTATATCCTACATATAATTTAAATGATAAATTAAATATCGCTTAATGAATTAGTAATAAGGTTAGAATCGATACATTTAATTTCATATTTTATAGATTATCGATAGATAGATTACCTGAATTAAGGCAGTCAACTCAAGATGCGTTTTGATAATTTCTTGAGAAATCAGTTCAAATGACTCCTCTTTTACAACCATTTTAAATCTCTTGTTCTGAGTATAATTTCACCAGAAAAATATAGAACAAATGCACCTATCACTGACAAAAACAGAAACAGATGTATTCCATACCGTACATATATACATATATTATTCCTGTCTGCTGTTGCGTGTACTCTTTGACTGTCTGCTGCCGCAGGCTGATGTGAGCTGACAGCCTTATATATATATATATATATATATATATATATAATGTACGTCGTGAAGGAATGATGTATACTTATATATGTTGCTGCCCGCATGTGCTGACGCTGAGTGAGCCCGAGTCCCATTGTCCCATACTGTCTTTCGCTCTCTTTTCTTGTTACCCTGCGCGCGGTGCGGCGATTCCACGTAAAACATTTTAATCGTATTAACCACAAAAGTAATTGTAAGATAAATAGTATTAAACACATAAAATGACGATTGCATCGCTACTAAGATGTGGAACAAATTTGACGAGATTGTCAAGACTGCCGGCGGTCGCTTTCGAGGTAAATTTTTATTGCTCTCTTTTGAGGTTAGAATAATTTGATTTAAAATAGCAATTACAACGACATAAGCAATTTTGTGACAGAAAATGTTATGAATTATGTAATTCGTTAAGTTAATTAATTTTATTAATTATGTAGGTCAAAGGACAATGCATGGCTTCGTACGCAAAATATGCGGAACACAAGCCCATAGAAAAAATGAGAAATATAGGAATCTCAGCTCATATTGACTCTGGTAAAACAACGTTGACAGAACGTATTCTTTATTATACTGGAAGAATTGAAGCAATGCACGAGGTAATTATTGATAGTAATTCAAAAAAAGACTGCTTATATATTTGAGTCAATCAATTTTTGCTTATTTACTGTTAAGGTTAAAGGCAAAGATAATGTTGGAGCTGTGATGGATAGCATGGAATTGGAAAGACAGCGTGGAATCACCATACAGTCTGCCGCAACTTACACTTTGTGGAAAGATTACAACATCAATATTATCGATACACCTGGTCACGTAGATTTCACCATTGAGGTCGAACGATCTTTGAGAGTTTTGGATGGTGCAATCTTAGTACTTTGTGCTGTGGGTGGAGTACAGTCACAAACACTAACTGTAAACAGACAAATGAAAAGGTATAACGTACCTTGTTTAGCATTTATCAACAAGTTGGATAGGATGGGAGCTAATCCAAAAAGAGTTTTGGAACAATTGCGAACAAAATTGAAACAAAATTCTGCTTTTATACAATTACCCATTGGTAAAGAGAGTGAGACTAAAGGAATTATAGATATAATTGAGAGAAAAGCTCTCTACTTTGAGGGTGATTTTGGTGAAATTGTTAGGCCTGCTGAAATACCACAAGAATTGAAAGCAGGTATTCTATTATTGGTTTTATTACTTTTTCTAATCTGGTCTGATTCTTTTGTATCTTGCTTAATTACAATACGTATTTTATCTAGAAACTGACGCAAGGAGAGAGGAGCTGATAGAGCATCTGAGTAATGTAGATGATACACTTGGAGAATTGTTTTTAAATGAAGCTGAAATCACTGAAAAAGATATAAAAGATGCTGTTCGAAGAACATGTTTAAAAAGAACATTTACCCCAGTTCTAGTTGGAACTGCTTTAAAAAACAAAGGTGTTCAACCTTTATTAGATGCTGTTTTGGACTATCTTCCAAATCCTGGTGAAGTTGAGAATTTTGCTCTGCTAGAAAAACCTGGGTATGTAAATAGTAATATAAATAATTAACAGATTAATCGTTTATTGTAATCTTTGGTATTTAATACACATTATTTAATTTATCATCAGAGAAGAAGAGCAGCAGAAAATTCTTCTTAATCCTGAACGATCAGATAAGCATTCATTTGTAGGCCTAGCATTTAAATTGGAAGCTGGAAAATTTGGACAACTCACATACTTTAGATGCTATCAAGGAATGCTGAGAAAGTCGGATACCATCTTTAATACACGAACTAACAGAAAAGTAAAAATATATAATATCTACAAAATTGTTGCCATAGCAAATAAAAATAACAATGCATTTTTTCTTTAGGTGCGCGTGGCGCGATTAGTGCGGCTTCATTCAAATACAATGGAAGATGTCAATGAAATCTATGCTGGAGACATATTTGCATTATTTGGAGTTGACTGTGCTTCTGGTGATACCTTTGTTACCAAAGGTGATTTGGCAATTTCAATGGAATCAATTTTCGTCCCAGAACCCGTGGTTTCTATGTCTATCACTCCTAAAAACAATAAAGATCGTGACAATTTCGCAAAAGGAATTGGAAGATTTACAAAAGAAGATCCAACATTCCGCTTCGTGTACGATCCTGAAAGTAAGGTACGTCGTGACAACTAATGTCTAATCTATTTCGATGCTAAACCAAGCCTCAAGTTTTGCTTAACTGTACTAAGTTTTGTCTTGTTTTTTTAGGAAAGTATTGTTTCCGGTATGGGTGAATTACATTTAGATATATACGCTCAGCGTATGGAACGTGAATACAATTGTCCAGTTGTACTTGGTAAACCAAAGGTTGCCTTCAGAGAAACTCTCACGATGCCATGTGAATTTGATTATCTTCATAAAAAGCAATCTGGTGGCGCTGGACAATATGGTCGAGTTATTGGTGTTCTTGAGGTAATGACAGAGAGAGAGAGAGAGCTACAAATCATATCTTGCATGGTCGAAAACATTTTTTACAACTTACCCTTTTTTGCAGCCCTTACCACCACAGAAAAATACAAATCTGGAATTCGCAGACGAGACGGTCGGAACCAATATACCTAAACAGTTTGTTCCTGGCGTACAAAAAGGATTTTTGGCGATGTGTGAAAAAGGCTTTTTGTCTGGTAACAAATTAGCTGGCTTGAGGTTCAGACTGATCGATGGTGCTAGTCATATAGTTGATTCGTCGGAACACTCGTTTTACTTGGCCACACAAGGTGCGATTAAACAGACATTTGACAATGGAAACTGGCAGATTCTAGAGCCGATCATGTTGGTGGAAATCACCGGTCCAGAAGAGTTTCAGGTAAACTACTCTACCACGATTATGAAGTAGCCGTTTCTTGTAAAACGTTTTCTTGATTTCAATTTTGACTTTACAGGGAACTGTCATGGGACAGTTGACTAAAAGAAAAGGACTGATAGTGGGTATAGATGGAAGCGAGGGTTGGTTCACAATCCACGCGGAAGTCCCTTTGAATGAGATGTTTGGATATTCTGGTGAATTGCGTTCCTCGACGCAAGGCAAGGGCGAATTCTCAATGGAGTATTCGAGGTACAGTCCATGCCAGCCCGAAGTTCAGGAGCGACTCATTGCTGCCTATCAAGAGTCCATGGGAATAGCTCAACAACAGAAGAAGAAGAATTAATCAAATTTTTGATAATGTCGGCAGTGGACCGAACAATTGTGAAACTTCTCGGATGTTGCGTATCCCTGATTTTGTAAACTCTGCTCGAGACTGCAAGATGTCCGCGTTGGGATGAAACACCGGAAGAAAAATCAGGTTCACTAAAAGGTATCTCGAGATTCGTTCAAAACAAATTTTGTAAATACATATACAACCATGTAATTTAGTCCTAAAATAGCTGATCAGTATAGGTTAATGTACCATTCATCGAAAGTGTAAATAACTAATTTTAAGTTATTAAATTGATAACAAAGTTACACTTTATTGGTATATCTTTTTAAACGATACAGCGCCGATTCAAATCGAGCATCATAATAATATCAGTGTGTGCAATAAGAACGAAAAGAGCTGAGAGAGGGATAAATCTGCTGCGAGTAAGAGAGAAAAAGAGCAATCGTTAAAATTTTATACAATTTAATGTTACTCAATATGACGCTACAAGTGTATGTATGATTCTGAAGGTGACTGAGCGTTGGCTCTTCGTAAATCTCTTCGTAAATCCGTGGATCCGCCGTCATCGCACAAGGAGCCGAATAACCAAAGGGTGGAGAGACGCGCGCCGACGCTGGTGCGCACCTCACAGATCGGAGACGAAGCCCTCGACGATGATGCCGGGCGCTAGTTCCGCGGTGACGCTTTCGCTCGTGTTCGCGACCTCGAAAGCGCCGCGGCCGGCGCTGCCTCCTCCCCAGGCGCCCTCCCTGCCGTACTTCTCCGACATCCGCACCATTTCGTTGGGACTCCACTCGGGAGACTCTGGCCTGTTGCCTCCGCCGCTTCGGTAGACCACGTTCGACTCGTTCATGTCGCCGCGGCCGGAGCGGAAATTCATCGGTTGGGACGAGCCGTAGCTGTCGTATACCGGAGTGCGCTTCATCGAGTTGCGCTGGTGCGACGTTTTCCGGAGCATTGCCTGGAGCGTGAATTCCGGTATTTTAGATTGCATTCGACGTTAGAATTTTTTCGACAATTTGAGCAGTCGTGATCGGCTCACCTGGAAATTGAATGGAGGATCGTCTCCAGCGTCGTTGTTGTTATTCCTTCGACCGATCATCTGCAGCTCTTGTATCGGGTTCACACTGGCGAGAGAGGGACGGCCGATAATACGTTATTGTTGCAAGATAACAGACGGATATAATGAGTATAATAATACATTACCGATCGTTCCTGTTCATCCTGTCCTCAGCTGCCCAGTCATTCGTGGCGTTCCTATTACGAGCCTCATTATTGTAGCTATTGTAGCTTCGCGATTGAGTTGGTGGCATTTGCATTTTGTTGATTGGAATCGGGGGTGGCGGCACTTTCTTCCTAGAGCGGATAGACCCGGTATTATCATGGTCATTCTGCGAAAGAAAAGAAAAGAGTGAGAGAGAGAGAGAGAGTGAGATTTAGCGTGAGTAAGTAGTAGCGGACGAGACGGGCTGGCCACAGAGATATCACGAGCTAGGCGACTCACTGAGCGAGGAGTATGAGCGTTGATCGGTCGCACGGGACTACGGCTGTCGATAGGCGCCTGAAAACCTGTAGTGGCTCTCGACTGGGCTTGGGCTTCTTCTGGAGGGCATCGGACTGGGACACTGGGGTCCCTGGAAAATGGAGTGTTGATCAGACTCTGCCCCCCGTTGCTCGCGGTGTTTATAACGCGATGGGGGGAGTTGGTCGTTTGGCATTGTACATCTGAAATAAAAGAGTCAGACTCTGGAGAAAGAGACTCTACTCTCCCTCTCCACGCTCTTTGAGTGCTCTTGTACAGCATTTTATTTTCTTCTGTTTCTTTTCCTAATCTTAACGTAATGTGATTATAATAATATAATACATCAAGTCCTGCATAATCAAGGCTGGATGCTAGAATATTGCGTATGTACCAGTGCTGAGGCTGAGTGAAGTAGTTGTATATAGTTAACAACAGTGCGTTTAAGCTGTACGCCTACGTATAAATAGTAAGGAGGAGAGATCACAGACGCAAATGACAAGGGACATTATGAGAGCGTGAGATTGAGTTATAAACGTTTATAATAAACGTGTGTGATTTTCATCTATATTGTTAAGAGTTTAATTTATCTTTACTGTTTACTGTCAAAGTTCTTACTAGAGTGGGTCAAACGATCGCTCGAGCCGAAATCCTGAGGAATCTTACAAGTACTCGGCGGCTCGCAAGTATGCCATGCAACGCGAGGCTCTCGGCTGCGAGGATCGAAGACGAAGTGAAGCAAAGAAGAAGGTGCAGAAAGAGAGTACGAGGTACGAGACAGTGTAGAAAAAGAGAGAAGTATATAGCATAGATAATTGAAATTCTTAAGTGAGACAGATGACGCAATAGTATATTTAAGATTCAGGTGATGCAGTTCTGCAAGCGTCAATGGATGCATCATGGGCGAATGATCTCGTCTCTGAATTTTTCTCTCTCGCTTTCGACGCAGGCGACAAAATGATAGGCACCTCTCTTGTTCCGTCTGATGTTGCCCCAAATGGTTTGCCTCTTCAACGGCTCGTCCCAATTCTGCTCCTCGTCTGACATCGACGACGTTACGGATCTGCAGAACGCATTTTCAGGATAATACCAGAAATGCCGGATGTTGCCGACTTACCTTTTTTTTTTTTTTTTTTTTTCATAATATTTCGTTAGCTTTGCACCGCGCGCGCGCGCAAACAGACCAAGATAAAAGAGAAAACGTTACAGAAAGTGCGAAATGATTTATGCGGGTCAATCAAGTAATGAGCGCAATCACTCCTCGCTTATTTGTCAAAATCGCGTAATGCGAACGAGTTATATTCTCAATGCGAGATCTATATAGAATAATTGAAATCTTATTTTACAGTCGATTTTTTTGCGAGCTGCGTTTAGTCGACACAGAGGATGAAACCTACCCTTGTCTCTTGCGCGCCTTCGTCGGGTCGTTCATGTGAGTGGTGTCGTAGAATGGCAGTTCGCTGTGAATGTTGAATGGAAGCTTATGAACATCTGGCGGTCGAGATGGGCCAAGGAAAGCATCGGGGTTATCGTGTGGTTCGATCCTCTCTAGGGGCACGCGCTCATTGCTCATATGCAGAGCCCCCACTACCGCTTGATTGTATAGATGGACCTGTGGCTCGAAAATTCGCAAGTTATCCATTAGCAATTCATAGCCAGCCACATATTGTAGAGGAGGAAAGGCTCGCCACTGACTTGCTGACAGAAGTGGACGAGGTCTTGATACCGGGCTGCACGGTAGTGTAGGAGGACTTGGAATATGCTCTTGTATCGCCACTTGCTGGTGTAGAACCTCATCATGTCCATCGTCTCCGGATCCAGATTCAAATCCTTGCTCAGAAGGGGTCCGACTTCTTTTCGGACTTGGCGTCCTCTGTACGCTGTGGATTCGCATGGAAAGCAATCGGCAGAGCAATGAGTACGACGACAGAGCGTCAATTTCTCGAGGTGGAAGTGCGGAGATTGCATTGACCGAATTCATCGGATATAAACCGATCGTTTTCTTATACGAAAAAAAGGCCAAAAAGCAAAAGAGCATACGTTCGAAAAATATGATACCTTTCTGCAACACTAAGGCTGCTTCGTCTTGAGACATCTCCCGACTCGGTTGCTTTTTTATTGTCGACTGTCGGTGGGTCGACTCTGTCCGGCTCGGCTCTGGCTTGGCCGGTGCTTTCTTTACTGAAACATTCCCCTTTAACTTCGGGACGACATAGGGCGGAAAAAAGAAAAGGAAAAACGGAAAATCGTGTGAAAAAAAGACCGTGCAAAAAGTGAAGCAAAGTAGCTTGCGGGACAGGAAAAGTATCACCTGATCCTCTGGTACAGTGCCATTTTAGAGAGAAAAAAAAAAAAAAAAAAAATTGTATCGTACACGGGGAAGTAGGTGCATCGACGCAACAAAGATAGCGCGCGCGAATATCTGGGAGTACCTACCAGTTTGCTCAGCCCGGGCGGCGTATCTGTTCCTCGTGGTCTTGGAGGCGACGGTCTTGCGCGCGAGGAAGGCTCGCAGCATGCACTGCACCTTCACGATCTTCTTCACCTGCGTCTCGTACAGCCGCGACATGTACTCCTCGTTGTAGTACTTGAGGAAGACCTTGCTCTTGCCGATTATCCAGCCCTCCATCTTCAGCCTGACCAGCAGCAAGCGGCAATTGTCCTGGGTCATCTCGACGTTCTCGTCAAAGTCGAACGCCAGGAATTTGTACCTGCGGAATCGCTTCGTCGTGAGCACGCGCGGTTCGTGCATACGAATTACGAGTATAGAGGCTCGTCAGCTCACCTTCGCAAGAACTCCTGGAATGTTATTCTGAAGGGATACCCCCTTTGCCTGGCCTTGGCAGTGTCCAGCACGGCGAGCGCGCGAATCTGCTGCCTGACGACTTCCCGATAGAAGCCACGCGGCTGGCCCTCCAGGTCGGACCGGATGCACCTGACGAAGTGGGTTCCGCCGCTTATCGCGCCAACCGACAGGTTCTTCAGGATCTCGAGACTCGAGGCGCGGAACGTCGCTGCGTACGTCCGCATCTTGCGCGTCTGCGAGTACTGGCCTCTGGAGGCTGTGTTGTATTTCTGCAAAGGTCGTGAGTTTTCCATTATATATCGGGATATTGCGAATTCAGAAATTATATAAATCATATAAATAATATAAATCTGCATAATTCGATATAGGTATATATATATATATGTATTGGAGTCAAGTTTCCGCTCACCCTGAGATTCGTCGTCTGATCCGAGTGCAACAGCGCAGCTCCCCACTTGCTCCTGGCGGTGGTCTTCTTCGGCTTCTCCTTGTCCTTGGGCTTCTCCTGCGAGACAATGGTCAGCGCGCCTCCCTTGGTCAGCTTGTTGGTGAACAGCTCCTTGACCACGGCGTGGGAGGACTGCCTCAGTGTCTCGATCATCTCCGGCGGGACAAAGTCCCGGTTCTTCTCCGCGATTTCCGTCGCGTCGTAGCCCAGCTTGCCCGTGTAGTGGGCGACGGTGAACTCGTTACCAGCTTGCACCTTGACGTGCTGGGTGTTGCCGGCGCTCCTGCGGTTCTGGACGCGGTCGAATATGTAGCTGGTGTCCTGGAGCTGACGGGACGCCTCGTCGAGCACGTAGAACAGCCCGTCGTCCTTGCCCATCAGCTGGTCGATCGCCTGCTTGTTGTCGTAGAAGTGGAAGCGCTCGATCGGTATTTCCTCCTCCTCTTGCTCTTGCTGCGGGACGAGAGAATCGCGCGTCAGGAGTCGGGACTTTTATACTCGGCGCACAGTTAATTTGCCGCACTCACCATTTCCCAGACGAAGACTCGCTGGTTGTAGTGGCACTGCAGCTGCTCGTTCATCGTGTTGACGACCAGCTGCTCGAGCCTGTTCTTGGAGAAGCACTCGAAGCCGAACAGGTCGAGGATGCTGATGAGGAACTTGTCTCCGCTGCGGAAAAACGCACGAGAAGGATCAGCAACAATTTTTACAATTTTTATTTTTAGTCTTTACAGAGCACGCGAGCTGTCACACAAGATAGATAGAGAGAGAGAGAGAGAGAGAGAGAGAGAGAGAACAAAAGCAGACGTACAACAGGGTGCGCGAAACACTGAGCTTCTCGTTGATGTTATTGACGATCCAGTCGACTAATCGCTGATAAATCGTGTTAGCCAGTACATCGCGGGCTTCCTTGGCCTCGTCGCAGGTGTGCCGTCGGCGCACGGCCGTGCCCTTCTTGATCACGCAGTAGTTGCAGAGGGACCACGTGAACTTCTTCACGTCGAGATGGAGCAGCTCGGCGACGGACTTGGCGGTCTCGATGTTGTGCACCTCGGCCTCGCCGCCGTTGCCCTCGATGAAGCGCACGTCGCCGAGGTTCAGGATGGCCGCCAGTATGCGCCAGATCGTCTCGCAGTGCTCCTCGAGCTCGAGAGCCTTCAGGCACTCCTTGATGTGGTCGAACTTGCGGGCGTTGCCGTGAGGGTCGTTGCGCACCTTGAACGAGCGCTTGCGACCCGACATCGAGTCCTGCTCGTAGACGCGCAGGTACCGCATGCGGCGGCCTTGCGGCAGGAGGTACTGCCGCAGATTGCCGGAGGCTTCCAGACCGTCGTAGAAGTAGTAGAAGATGTGGAAGTTTGACTGGTTTCTGGAATTTCGAGCGAGATAAGAGATCGTGGAGTGAAAATCGCTCTGGATAACTTGTACTCAACTTTATATTGATGTTGAATTTTATAATATGCTATTATTATACGAACAAGTATAAGGTGAATTTAAACTCAATATTGTTGCCCCAATGTCTCGTTCTAGACTAATTTTTAATTAATCGCGTGAAATCAGGTTCATTCAATATTTTTATGTCAATATTAATTAATATTCATCAGTAGCGAAAACTTTCTTTCCATTTTTTTCCCCATACTTGTAATATTAGACAGCTCGTGTAAAATGTAAAAAAATGAAGTCCAGAAGTCAAGGTAAAATCTGACTCGAAATTCGTCCTCTTATAAAGCAAACATTACCTATCCCTCGTGGAAACGCGGAACTTCTCCAGCTGATAGACCCAAAAGATAGCACCGGAAGCCTTTCCCGTCGATCCGTAGGTCGTCTGTATCTGGAAGACGCACCTCGTCGAATTCGTGTTGAGAGGAGTGGCTGCGTTCGTGAACGAGTGTATCAAATTTATCGCCTTGATGACTCTCGCGCCAGTATCTTTGAGGCTCTGAAAAAAGGAAGGGAAGAAACGTCGGCTCGAGCCCTACGGCTCCGCGTAATCTCTCAGAGCGAAGGAAAGCTTGATATTCTCGGCGTACATACCTTGCCGAGGTACATGAGATGTCGGATGAGGTGCATCATGTTTGTGGTCTTGCCGGAGTTACTCTCGCCGGCGAATAAAATGTGCTGCGGTTCCTCGTGATGGAGGACGTCCTGATAGGCGCTGTCGGCGACCGAGTATATATGGGGCGAGTTGTCCGAGCGCGATTTGTTCTGGTACTTGGTGTGGTACTGCAATAATAATTGCCGCCCCCCCCCCGCCCCCCGGTCTATAAGATCGCTATGAAATATTCCGAGCCATATCCCTTCGGGAGATTGAGCTCGGATTCTTCGCTCGCGTCGTTCGCTTCTGTTCTTTTATTATTAATCATATGTAACGCAATAAAATTCCGCGGTAACTGCAGCGGTATACTTAAGGCAGTTGCACACTGTTAGTGCGCGTGAGGTAATCTTCTCCAACGACATAAATGGAAATTTAGCGGTTGGTCATTTTTTATACAAAAATTATCATCTGAAAAATCTTACGATGGGTCCGTAAATGTCTTGCTCCTCGTTGGGATTCAGGATCAGTAGAATGTCCCCGACGAAGGTGTGAAAGGATCCCTGGCGCAGTCTCTCGTGCAGCTCGTCCAGCACGTGGTCCTCGGTGAGCTGTTCCAGCGCAGCCAGATCCTCCTGGTGCATCCGTTCGGGTAGCTGGGTTTGGTGAGTTTTGAGGTATCCCTTCCTCACGATAGACTCCGGCTTCCTGTCGCGCTTGCCCTTGGCGCTCATGTTGGCCGCCAGAGCCTTGATCTCCTGAGTCAGCTGGAAGTGATTTAATTAGACGCTGCAGGTTAGCATCATTTTCATAAGTAACTGAATTTATTGGTGATTTCAAAAGCTTACCGGGTAGTCATTCTCAGGAAGCTCCGAGAGGAAAGGATGCTCAGCAATTTCCGCTATAAAGGGTCGGTTGTCCGGATTTTTTTCCAAGCATCTAGGGAAAAGGTTTCGTCAGTAATAACTTATATTATGCCTTTTTTACGGAACTCCAAGCTCCTCTCGTTATCTCTGAAACTGTTAGCATCCTACGCTGAAGAACCGTACGTATATTGATTAACAAACCCTACTGCTGCTTAAAGTGTTGAAAGCAACGATACCCACATCATAATATAGCCACAGGAATGAAAAAAAAAAAAAAAATGAAAAATGTTTATTTTTCGTTCCTGATATTCGCATGCATAGGTGTCGACTAAATAACGACTTGAAACTTTGCATGATAGTCGTTGCGGAGATCAGGTGATTTGGCAGCGGGAAATTCAAATTTCAAATGGACTTTCCGACTCCCCGTAAATAAATAGCATAATAGCAAAGCCACTCAACTCGGCAATGAAGTCGTTGAAATTCTGCGTCCAGTTAGCCGGCCTGTAGAGCGTCGGCGGTGGATTCCGGACGATCTGGAAGAGCGCCCTGGTCGGGTGCATGTCCTGGAAGGGTGGGTGTCCGTCGCCGAGCTCGATGGCGGTGATGCCGAAGGCCCAGACGTCGGCCCGGCTCCCGTAGCCGTGGCTCTGCTCGCCCTTGCTCATCACCACCTCCGGAGCCATCCAGTTGGGCGAACCGATGCACGTGTAGCGTTTGCCCAACTCGCCTTTGATCATACGGGCCAGGCCGAAGTCCACCAGCTTCACCTCGCCCTCGCGGGTCAGCATTATGTTGCTCGCCCGGATGTCGCGGTGCAGAACGTTGTTCTCGTGCAGGTGCATTACCGCCTGCATTCACGCGTTGGTTATCAGAAGCTTTTGAAAATGTTAGGTTTTTAAAAAGCTACAAGCGGATGAAATTCTCTTCGTCACAAAGAGACGACCCCGGCTGCAGTTGATCCTCCCGATACGTGCGTTAATCATTTGAAATAAAAAAAAAAAAAAAAAAACTGAAAGAAACTGTTCTAAAAAAAAACCTGAAAACGTCCTCATTATAGCTCGCGCGCAGATAAAAACGCTCCGGACGGCATATTCATCCTCGAAAATATTCAGCGCTTCCGAGAAAGCCCCTGCGCGAGCGAAACCCCGTAAACAAGTCTCCGGCGCGCGCAGAAAACAGCGCAGCGAAGAACCAAAAAGCTGATTAATGCGAGCTCGGGGCCGAAATGGTCGACAAAGCAGCAGCAGCAGCAGAAAATATCGAGAAACGAACGCAAGCCGCGGCGAAAGAGAGTGTGAGAGAGGGAGAGGAATTCGCACCGGAAGATACGGCGCGCGAGAAATCACTTT